>JAOTON010000971.1:1200000-1800000 GCA_034440635.1 Lepas anatifera | reverse complement strand
GTCAAAGCGAAGGTGGCGCAGAGCTCCATCAATGCGCGTGTTAATCTGGTAAAACAACGAGATAAAACGTTAATCCGTACGAGATAAAACGTGTTCGAGATTAAATGTGGCGGTCTCCCAGGGCGGACCACCCTGAAAGACCGCCTGGGCCTTTCACGGCAGGAGAGTGTGGAGGTGGAGCGCCTGGCCACTCCCTTCTCCTGTGCAGCTACCGAAAGAGGATCGGCCTGGACCCGGAGGCCACGTTACAGGAATGCGACGATGGAGAGGACGAGATCCTCCACCACCTTCTGACCCGGTGCCCTGCGTGCGCTGACCTGCGCTGGGACATATTTGGACGGGACGACCCGCCCATCCGGGAGGCGCTGGTGGACCCGCGACGGCTGGCGATGTTCCTGCGGCGGTTGGGGCGCCTGCAGGGGCGCCCCCCCATATGGCCGGAACACTCAATCAATCAATCAGATTAAATGTGTCCGTCGACATCTAAATCTTTGATATAATTGTAATTCGTTGGTCTCCGGCGAATATAAAAACACGTAGTCTAGAGAACCAGAGAATAGCTGAATGTGATACGGAAGAATAACTCTTGATATGCGTCAGAACTGGGGAACCAGAGAGCAGCCACCACGATCCTTGGATGAACTAACCAAAGTGTGGAACGCACCACGAACCCAAACCTGATCACTTTTTGTTTCAGGGGGAACGTTTGTTGTGTGTTGCAGGTTGGAGATGGACTGGCCACCTCACTCCTCTGTCTGTGGTGGTAGCTCTTTCTAATTTTTTTCGTATATAGATATACAAGATTTAAGAATACATTGTTTTTTACTTCAAGTTGAGTTAGTTTCTGATCAGTGCACATCAAGAAAATATACCTCAAAATTATAGCCTGGAACAGTTCGTATTAAATAAAAAGGATTCTATAATTAATCTTAACATTGGTAGTCACAGAGTCTAAACCTAAGAAGACGCATCGCAGCTTTAAGACAAGCAAGCTGCTAGCCTCATGAGTGACATTTGTTTATGAAAATGATAAGCGTTTATTTTTAATACTTCGGAGTTCGGAAACGGTCCTTTCTCAAAATAGAACAAACAATTCCAGAAGCACTTCATATAACATCATATCATTATATAAAATAGTATATTAACCGTTATTTTTATTAGATTGTTTATTAGATTATCTACGTTGATAAGATATTTCATGACCAGCCTCCTCGAATCATAGTTCCAAAATGGGGCTAATACACTGATAAATATTCAGGTACATCCCTTCACCAAAATTCTCATAATATAATGGGTGAACACATACATTTTTAGTCAGAGTGCTAGGATAACCTCGAATCGAGTTCCAATATTTGAATGTTCCAGTACTGAACTGCATTATTCCAGCATTCGATTTCCAAATCAGATCTAAATTTCAAGCCTTGGTCACACTATGACCAAAAGTTTTCGCTTATTGTATTATGAGGATTCTGACGAGGGGCTGGGCCCAAATATGTGACCACAGTGTGATCACAGGCTCCATTTTGCGTCAAGAATTCGAGAGGCAAAGCCATGAAACATCTTACCAATTTATAATCATGCTCCTCGGCTACGCAATGCAAAATTCATCTACTTTTAAAAACCAACAGATATCAGTTGATCAATGAGGCTTATATTCAATCTCACAAAAACATGAGAAAATATAACCTACCAGGAAATTACAAGCGAGTGATAACCCTCGGCAGGTGAGAAACGCGTGCAACAATCAGGTCTGCGAGTCCCCAACGAGCAGTCTTCCGAGTGCAACGTGGACTAGAGGATATAACTCAGTACGTCAGTGACGGATCCAGGCCAATATTTTTTGTGGGGGGGAGGGGAGGACAGGGTCCAAAATCGTGAATACACATTTTTTTAAAGGTCGGTGAAAATCGCAGGGTTTGGGAGGAAAGTAAATTTTCCCTGAACCCACCAGTGGGTATGCAGCTCCTAGCTTCCAGTCCTTGAAGTGCACTCTAAGAAGGCTGGGAGCGAACCAAATACTGAGTGTACATCAAAAGCATAACAGATTTTGCATCTGTCCACAATAAGTGCTACACGGTTTGATAAAATGTTCACCGCAATAGTCTGAGCACAGAGGTGTCACTTATTATTTTCGCCGACTTTCGCACGTACGACCACCAACAAAATCTGACCACTTGATTTTTACTATAAAGACCCTTTGCATTACTAGTTTTCTTACCTTTAGGCTAAAAAATACTTTTAATGGCATGTTTTACTGAGGTCCTCAGAGGATTTGCCTTAATATACCGCGATAAACACCACTTACGCACATACATGAACGTATACTGCGGGCACACAGGCAGACGACCGAGGTGCACTCAGGCAGGTTCGTGTTCAATGCAGAAAACTGCTGGCTGTGGTACTCTGCCAACTCTGGGATTCCATTGCTCGTCCTCTGAAGCTTGTCTTCCAGCAGCAGGCGTAATTTGCGATAGTCACTGTCGAGGGGCAGCACCTGATTATTTCTGTTTTGCGTTCAGCTTGCTGGGGTAGGCTCTTCTTAAATTTGAAGATATTTTCACAGCAGGAACAAATGGGACCAAATAAAGGGTACAAACAAAATATCACAAGCCCACAATGAAAGCAAACAAGACATCATTGAATCTTGTTTTAAACATGTGCAATATATATATATATATATATATATATATATATATATATATATATATATATATATATAAATACTATATATATATATATATATATATATATATATATATATATATATATATATATTCAAGAACAAAGACATCCCCAAAGACGATCTATAGTCTAGACCATGGGTTTGTGGAGGGGTCAGGTGGAACCATGCAAATTCATGCTTTTTATAAATTACAATACATTATTTCAACACTGGCCCACAATATGAAACAAATATTCCAAATTTCAGGTCTATGGGAGAATCGGTCTGATTGGGTCCATCCCATTCAAACTAACAAACAAAATGATCATACACAAGTTGGTCCATTGGGACAATAGCTTGATGATACACAGCAGCTACAAAAGACAGGTTTTCTAGTAAACAAATTTTCTCTTTGAAGTGACCCGCCTAATCTTTAATATATTCTTCCAGGAAAACACAAAAAATTGCATCACCCAAGACTGCCCCCCTGTCATTCCTACATGACTATCCATACTCTTTGTTCACAATTATATTGTTGTATTGGGTACACTCCTAGTGTTTCAAATCATAATACATCTTATCCTAGTTTTCCTTCAGTTCATTTTTAATATCAATTATAAAAAGCATGCAGATGGGCATTTTCAGAGGGCAGATGGATGAATTCATCTGCAGATGGGCATGAATGCAGATGGGCATTTTCTGAGGGCAGATGGATGAATTCATGCTACAGTCACTTTCATGTCTGGAAACAAACAGTAGCACTTGAAATATGAGTAAATGGATCTGATAAGTAGATAGGAGTACACTGACTTCTATGTACTGTATGGTACCAAAATAAATGGAAAATCTGTTTCAATCTGTAAAATTAATCAAAAACATTTTCATACTTAAAAGAAGGTAAGCTAAGCAGCAAATGCACTAGCATGCAGACATTGTGCAGAGCCAGTATTTGTAACAGGTAGAAATTTGTAATTCAAATTACAAGCTTGATATAGACTTTTACTAGAGTGCACAAATATTGTAAATATTTCAGAGGGCAGATGGATGAATTCATCTGCAGATGGGCATGAATGCAGATGGGCATTTTCCGAGGGCAGATGGATGAATTCATGCTACAGTCACCTTCATGTCTGGAAACAAACAGTAGCACTTGAAATATGAGTAAGTGGATCTGATAAGTAGATAGGAGTACACTGACTTCTATGTACTGTATGGTACCAAAATAAATGGAAAATCTGTTTCAATCTGTAAAATTAATCAAAAACATTTTCATACTTAAAAGAAGGTAAGCTAAGCAGCAAATGCACTAGCATGCAGACATTGTGCAGAGCCAGTATTTGTAACAGGTAGAAATTTGTAATTCAAATTACAAGCTTGATATAGACTTTTACTAGAGTGCACAAATATTGTAAATATAAAGTTAGACAAAAAGAGAGGGAATATGGGTAATTCAAAAATAATATGCTTAAATAATCATTGGAGAATTGCCATCACCAAATAATTTTCACCTATTTTGGTACACAAGTTCACCTGTGCAACAATAAAATGAGGACTTTTTGGCATTGACACTGCTCATAAGCCTTGTTCCGTCTGCCAGCACAGCCTTGTCCGTGAGCCCTCGAGCCTCTCCTCTAGAAAAGAAATACCACAACTGTCTCTAGTATGTGCTATGGCTAATCAGACAAAAATGAACCAGAATACTTATCTACCAATCACAAAAAAGTATGCTACCACTGTTGTGCTGTTACTGTTTTTCCAGCAGCACCACAGCAGGTAGCCAGCCTGTAAATCTAAGATTGGTTTTAAGATTGGTTCTCAGGGAGAGGCTATAGCCATGTGACAGACTCAATCCAGTGTGCAAAGTATGGCATTTTCAACGAGATCTCGTCAGGGTGAGTGTCCTAGGAGACAAGAGTGAGTGGTGTGAAGTTCATCAACCTGGTGTGAATTTCCCAGACTGGTGCAAGGAAGGTGACACTGAAAACCAAACAAATAATGGCTGAATGGTTATAAAGACACAGGAGGGGACCTTATAACAAGTATTTAACTAACTAATACAAGAGGTAGCATTGCATTGTGTGGGTAGGAAAGGGTGCATTTTTCTCTATGGTATATAGCAGTTTGGTGTGAATTTTTGGTGTCTGGCAGTGCAATGATTTTAGGTGGCTGGTGTGACTCGTCTAGCCTGCTGCCATACTTTGCAGACTGGGACTCAATGCTGCTCGCTGATTGGTGTTGACAGACGAACCGAGACCACAGCTATAACAGTGGGCCAAAATGAATAGTTATCAATTAAGCATACAATTTTCTTTTTGGCAACTTCATGAACCTAATAAATGCAGAACAGAAACATTAAATGCATTGCCTATACTTGATAGGATTAGTGTTTGACTAACTCACTACACTCACTACACAAAACCTCAATAAGCATTGGTGGCCAGCAAAGATGGATGGCAAAAATTGAAATTGTTTCATGAACTTTTCACGCATAGATTTTTTACCTCTAAGAAAATCTCAATTGACCACATCAAAGGCTCAAAATATTCTACGGGCAGATTACCGACGATATGTTGATCCACGAGAACGGAGAGCCGACAATCTCCTTGTCCGAAAAACCACCCAAAGCTTTCTTCATGCCTCAAAGGAGGCTCTTCTGGATCGCGCTACCCGTATCTTTTTATTGTATCATTTTAGCTGCAATGCAATCATGCAATAACGAACAATTATTAATTATAATCTTTAGGGTATTCGGGCCTGACCGCAGCGCTAATTAGTGTTATAGAATTTGTATTCATATCTTCGCGTTTGCCGCGGTTTTTGAAATGGTGAATATCGATAGTACATTGGTAGCCACGATGACATCACATTGATGTAAGATAAGCCCAAGTGACCAGATCCTATAAGGACTGGGCTTCTGATTGGTTGATGGCATTTCTTTAAAATCCTATATTTCTCTTTCAAAAGCGTTTTGGAAATATGTTTTATAGACTAATTTTTGATGTTATAGGTTTTAGCTACTGAGTTGCTTTAAAAGAAATGTTTGACATTTTTTCATATATAAATTGATAGCTATAGCCGGGTCTACGTCACTTTATCGTTACCATAAGGACTCGGTAAAGTCGTCTATAAATGTTGACTTTGAGGCCGATTTTGAGGCATTTTGAGCCTGAATTTGCAAAAATGAGAATATGACTTCTGAAACAACTTTTTGTAACCTTTTGATCTAGCCAATAAAATTTTTGCGACAATGTCCCTTTAATCAATACATTTTTCTGATTACGTCACCTGTTTACGCTTGAACACCCAAATTAATTCGCCTGTAAATCACCGTGGTATTTCTTCTTTCGAACCGATATATATTAAAAAACTTAACTCAGAGACAAGACGCACTCGGGAAACATCTGTCTTTTGAATGTTGGTTCAAGCTCAGTGGCGGATCTAGCCGGTCGGTTTGGGAGGGGCAAACCAAAGCCGAAAAGCAAAAAAATAAAAATAAAAAACTTCGCTCAACTGCGCTAAAATATGACTTCCCGGTACGGGTGTTTGAGGCAAGAAGCAAAAAAAACGTCACGGCCTGAAAAATATGAGCTCAAGATCCTTTTTTCCTATCCAAAGCCCGATATTTTCACTGAACTTAACTGGTTCCGTTAGAAGTTGAGAGTTAAAGCACCAAAATGTTGCCTATAAACTTAAAATGAGTCGGGGAAAAAAGGAGGTCGATCGCTTTGGGGGAAAAACATAGTTTTGCCCCGAGCTTTTCCGTTTGGGGGGGGCAATTGCCTTTTTGCCCCCCTGGATCCGCCACTGTTCAAGCTGCCCTGCGTCGTCTGCGAGGGTAGCAGCTTTTGACTCATATTAACTGGTTTATACCTGCTCTCTATCACTTTCTCACTTTATTTGATGATGGCTCACGACGGACCTGTATGGCAGAGCATGTCATGGATAGGAAATGATAAGGGATATACTGTCTAACCAGATCCATGGAACGATGGAATCAGAATGACCCTGGTTGCTTTCGAATTCGGCTATATGTATGAGTCGTCCTTTCTTTCGTCGATTCAATAGAATTATTCACTTTTTTTCGTTTGAGAATAGGACTTAGGTAGATTAGTAATCGTGGTTTTCAAATGGATTTGTTTCGAATTTTCCCCGACAACTTCGGGTATGAAATGAATGGTATGATTAGATGTGAATTTTCTTGGCAATGACTAACTCTGCCGCACGGAACGCTACACACAATCAAGCGATAAAAAGCTTCTTGCAAAACACACGTAGGAGGAGGAGGCTCAATTTGACAAGGTCTTCATCGTGACGTCTTTGTTAGCTCCTAAATAGTTACCGCCCGTCAGGATGGATTACATAGAGGTCAGTTCCCAAATGTCCATGCCAGCAACGCAGTCGCTCCACTCTTCACATGTGTCCTGGCGCTGCCCTGGATGCTGGTAAAAATGAATAGCAAAAGCTGCTGCATGATACATGTACCCGCGAGCGCGAGGGGTTGCTTGATTGCTTCGGCCTGTCTTTCACAATTCACTAGGGATCATTACGGATTTCAATACAGGCTGTAAGCGATTATTTAAAGCATAGTCTGAGTATATATTAGTGAAAAACTAAATTTCAAGGTCATAGACAAACTGTCAATAAAGACTCCTGAGATTCAATCCCTTTTTGTTGAAATTAAGTCATCTAAATCTCCTAACATTATTGTTGGCACAATGTATCGATCACCTTCTTATGATCCTAGAATATTTCTTGAATATATTGATGAAACCCTTGCAAGCATCTCCCAAAACTGCAAAGTCAGTGTCATTGTATGTATGTATGTATGTATGTATTTGTAGCATATTACACGTGCAGCAGCAAGCTTCACCGGACCATCCACGAGTGGGTTTTCAGGTTTGCGGCGTTACAAGGTCAGCAGAAAAGCAGAGCACACATTTGCACATCAAAGCACACAATCAAATATTATAATTCCGTCATTTACTGCGTGGACCTAATTAATCTTTCAAATCGTGCAGGAGAAGGCTCGTTCATCGTTCGGTAGGGTAGGTCGTTCCAGGATTTTGTAGCTCGGTATCGGAATTGTCGTTGAGAGTTCGTTAGATGGCAGACAGGCAGCTCGATGGAGTTTGTCTCGGTCGATCGGGTCGTTCGTCGTGAAACTTCATGCCGCATCACAAACATTCCTCGGATGGCTTTTGGACCACCTTCTGAGTGAATGGACTTGTGGATCTTTAGAAGATCTCTTTCCCGCACTTGATCCTCAATCCGTCTCCAGCAAAGTGACTCAAGTACTGGTCCCACTCTGTCTCTTCTTTTCATCCCTGTCACTACTCGCGCACTAAAGTTAATAACTTTCTGAACACGAGTCAGCTGTTTTTTTCGTAGTTCCTCCCCAAACCGATAGACCATATAGAATGTGTGGTTGCACATGCGCCTCTACCAGGACCTTGAGGGCATCCTGAGCGAAGTGATGTTGAAAGCGGCGGAGCGGGATGAGCAGAGAGTTGCATCTTTTAACGACTTGCGTGATATGAGCTTCCCAAGACAGATACGGGTCAATGTCAACACCAAGAAGGCGAACGGTCTTAGAAGGCTTGATGATGCAGCCTGCTACACTTAGTTTGAGTTCTTTTGTCTTTTCAATAGCGTTGCGAGTTCCAACTAGAATGAAGTCCGTTTTTTCTTTGTTCATCTTTAGTGAGTTTGATCTGAACCAGCACTGCAGTGTGTTGAGCGCTGTTTCGATCCGTATTTTCAATGAGTTCAGACTTATGCTGTCTAGATCCGAGTGGTCTAAAAGCTGGGTATCGTCAGCATAACAAATAATTCTACTTTTCAGCAGATGGCAGTGCATGTCGTTGGTAAAAAGGCTGAAAAGGACTGGCCCAGCGATCGACCCCTGTGGTACGCCACAGCTGACGGAAATGGTCCGCGAACCACCTCTTACGATCTGCTTTCGCCCGGTCAGATAACTCCGAAACCATGCATCATCTATGCCATACCATCCATTGGAGGAGACTTCAATCTAGATCTATTACAAATAAACCATAATGACTCAGTTACCAAATTTATGGCAAGCATGTCTTCAGGTGGCTTCCTCCCTACTATTACACTGCCCACTCGGATCACTCCCAGCTCCGCAACTCTAATTGATAATTTATTTTGCAACTCTATTCATGAGGTTAAAAAGTCAGGTATAATAATTGATGATACTAGCGATCACCTTCCCGTTTTCATTTCAATCAATCATACAGCTCAACAATCCAAAGCTGAATCTTGCTACCCATACTTCAACATGGCTCTTGCTAATGTGCTAGGACAAACTATTAAAAGTAAACTTGATGCTCTTCCTTTGACAGATGATCCTCATTATTATTGTGATTCACTCATAGGTACAATCCAGAGGGAAATGAATAAAATGACCAGTTTAAGAAGAAGTAGCAAAACTGATCCAGTTCAACCATGGGTTACCACAGCTTTAGTTCAATGTATCAACAAAAAAAATAGATTGCAAAGGAAATTCTTAAAAAATCGTTCGCCTGCTAATAGAGTAGAGTACACAATTTACAGAAACCGTCTTAACTCTATTCTAAAACATGCCCAAAAGATATACTATAGAAAGCTTATTGAAGAACATAAAAATAATTCTAAGAAACTTTGGCAAACCTTAAATGACATAATCTGCAGAAGGAAAAGGACTAATGTGCCTCTCCCTAAAACATTTGAATACAATAACCAGGAGCTAAATGATTCATCACAAATAGCCGAAAAATTCAATGAATATTTTGCTACAATTGGAAGTAAGCTTGAGCATGATCTCCCAAAAACCGCAATAGACCCTTTACAATACCTTAATGACTATGAACCTGAAAATGAAATGGAACTTCTAAGGGTGACACCTGATTATGTCATGAATATCATAACAGGAATGAATAATACTGGGGCAGGTGTAGATAACATCAATGCTAAACTTCTTAAAAAAATTGCCCCCCATATACTGACTGAAATAACATACCTCATTAATATTTGCATAGAAAAGCATACTTTCCCAGGACCTCTGAAAATTGCACAAATCAAACCTATTCACAAATCAGGGTCTCAAAGGAAGTTTAATAATTATCGTCCGATTTCAATATTACCTGTCCTTTCGAAAGTGCTAGAACGTATCATTTATGATCAACTCTTTCAATTTCTTAATGATAATAATATATTATACCAACAGCAATTCGGATTCAGAAAGGGTCACCCCACCTACATGCCGATATCAATGATTCATGAGCTTATTACTTCTTCTCTAGCAAAGAAACAAACATCAATTGGCATCTTCCTTGACTTAAAAAAAGCTTTTGATACAGTAGATCATCAGATATTGTTTAGGAAACTTAAAAAATACGGTATTGTTGGGGGCCTCTTGAAATGTTTAAGTCGTATCTGTCTAATCGCTTTCAAATGACAAAAATTGATTCTACCAAATCAGAACCCAGAATGGTAACCATGGGCGTCCCACAGGGGTCTATTTTGGGGCCAGTTCTGTTCCTCATATACATTAATGATTTCAGTAAAAGCTCTCAAATCCCCAACTTTTACCTCTATGCGGATGATGCTGCATTGTTTGTGAATGGTTCCTCAGATGATATTGTAAACAGAATAAACATGGCAACACCTGAAATTTTCACCTGGCTCTGTGCCAATAGATTAAAGGGACATTTTCGCAGAATTTTTATTGGCTAGATCAAAAGGTTGCAAAAAGTTGTTTCAGAAGTCATATTCTCATTTTTGCAAATTCAGGCTCAAAATGCCTCAAAATCGGCCTCAAAGTCAACATTTATAGACGACTTTACCGAGTCCTTATGGTATCGATAAAATGACGTAGTCCAGGCTGTGGCTTTCCATTTCTATGCCAAAGAATGTAAAAAATTTCAATCAAAGCATTTTGGTAGCTAAACCTGAGATATAAAAAAATTATTTTATAAAAATAACTTTCCAAAACGCTTTTGAATAGGAAATATAGGACTTTAAAGAAATACCATCAACCAATCAGAAGCCCAGTCCTTATAGGATCTGGTCACGTGGGCTTATCTTACATCAATGTGATGTCATCACGGCTTTCAACAAGTTATCGATATTTACCATTTTAAAAGCCGTGGCAAACACGGAGATATAAATACAAATTCTATAAGACTTATTAGCGCTGCGGCCAGGCCCAATCACTCTAAAGATTATAATTAATAATTGTTCGTTATTGCATGATTGCATTGCAGCGACAATGATACAAGAAAAAGATACGGGTAGCGCGATCCAGAAGAGCCTCTTTTGAGGCATGACAAAAGGTTTTGGTGGTTTTAAGGACGAGGAGATTGTCACCGGTCCGGTCTCGTGATTAACAAAACATTATCGTCGGTTATCTGTACGTAAAATATTTAGAGCATTTGATGTGGTCAATTGAGATTTTCTCAGAGGAAAAAATGTATGAGTGAAAAGTTAATGAAACAATTTCAATTTTTGCCATCCATCGTTGCTGGGCACCAATGCTTATTGAGGTTTTGTGTAGTGAGTGTAGTGAGTTAGTCAGGCACTAATCAGGGTAATAGAGGACGGGTACACCAAAGTTTAGTATGTGCGCCATGAGTCTATTTTGATGATTTGTGATTAGATTACCACAAAAGCAATTTTCTGTTTTCAATTTCTTATTTTTAAGAAACAAATGAACAACAACCTAAGAAATACTCTCTAAAATTTAAATACAAATATTTGAATATTGTCCTCTAGTCTAATTTTTGGAGGAAATAGTAGATTCTTCCAAATTTAGTTTGGATATGGGCTCTGCTCGATAGCGGCGAACACTACGCTTTTGGTTTGATTTATTTATTGCTGGACGAGACACTACTCTCGGCGCGGGAGATGCATGCTTTCACACAGAGTTAGTCTTTTATTCGCCTCTTACGGCACTTACATGTCCTGAAGGTGGACTATTTACTTTTGTTTTGGGTGTTTTTTGTCTTGTGTGGGATCTAAGCAATGTCTAAGTCATTGAAATGGTGATGATAGCTTGTCAAATATTCAAATGGAAGCCATGTATTGGTATAGTCATCGGACGGAGGATACCCCGGTTTGTGCATTTTGATCCTGCATCACAAGGGAATTTATTGAATCTGTATGAGGAAAGGGTCAAAGCAAGATGCCTATGTGAGGTGGACATCAGGATGTGATCACACTCCCGGGTAGGTAATGAGGGATTCTGGGAGCTCAATATTATGGTGGCTTTAATTTTCCTGCCTTATATTCTTATCAACTGTTGTTTCTCAAGATCCAAGTATGACCAAGTGTCAATTCCCATTGCCAATCAGCCAGTGTGCAAAGTATGGCATTTTCGATGAGATTTTGTCGATGTGAGTGCCCTTGGAGACAGGAGCGAGTGGTGCAAATTTTATCAACCTGGTGCGAATTTGCAAGACGGGTGCAAGGAAGGTGACACTGAAAACCAGTAAAATAATGGCTGAATAGTTATAAAGACACAGGAGGGGCCTTATAAAAAGTCCTTAACTAATTAAATAATAAGAGAGGTAGCATTGCATCATGTAGGTAGGAATGTGTGCGTTTTTCTCCCTGGTATATGGCAGATTCATGTGAATTTTTTAGGCTGGTGGTGGGATAATTTTGGATGGCTGGTGCTACTCGTCTGGCCTGCTGCCATACTTTGCAGACTGGCCCATCAGGATTGTGCATTGTATCAAGATGCAGGATACATTTAAAATACTGATAGAGCTTTGGGCAATTGAAACAGCTTGAATCCAGAGCTTTGGGCAATTGAAACAGCTTGAATCCGCTTCACATCTATCTGTATCTAGCTAGGTTTGACAGCACATGACAGAATGATTGTAAATATTTTCCTTATTTTGCAGAGGTAAAGGTGAGTAGTCTGCAGAGGGTGAAGCTTCCTTGGTCATTAAGCAATATCAAATGGAAGAAAATTGTATTAAACTTCAAATAAAACTGTTCAACAACATTCATTAAACAAAACTATTTTTATTCAAATAAAATTGTATAGTTGGGTTAAGGGAAAGTGAAGGGAGTGAAAGGAGATGTGAATGTTTTGCTAGAGATATAGACAAAATTGTGATAAAAAACTCTTCTATCTGTTACAGTTCCACCTATATCCAAGCTGAAGTGTCACAGAAACTGTGATCTCTGTATCCTGATTCTCAGCTGTATCCAGACTGTCTCATTGCACATGGAAACTGGGTCTATGTTTTTCCATGGCCAGAAACAAGCAGTGCATAATTTGACAATAATGCAGAACACATTTAAAAGAATCAGGTATCCATTATACACATTGATGACACAACCATGAGTCTATTTTGATGATTTGTGATTAGATTACCACAAAAGCAATTTTTTGTTTTCAATTTCTGTGTGATTGGGGCAGGGGGTGTGACCCATTTATTCATACACATATATTGACAGTAAGAACACCATCATCCATTAAGTATGCTTTATCATTGAAGCCTTACACATACATTACTGCAGTGGCACATACATCAGGATATGGTGCCCTACTACATCAAGCACCAGCTGATTCAAATATTTTCAAAACACTCACTTGGTGCAGCCCACTATGGAAGATAATCAGAACTCATGTGCTGGGCACGTAACAGTGTTTTTTATAGATTTGTTTGCAACCAAGGGAATAGAAGAAACACTTCCAACTGGTTGATGAGGTCACCATCCCCCAACTGTTGTAAAAAATTGACTTTCTGATAAGCATAAGTGGTTATGAAGGAGGCTTTTGCAATTACGTCCATACATATATTGCACACAATTAAAACACAGATAAAACAGTGCATACAAAGTATAGGAAAGATCCCGCGGGAGGAAGAGAGTAGATGAGAAAAACATGCGGCAAACGGTAAAAAACACACACACATTAAAAGCACCAACGCCAGTCAGCGATTCACCATCCGCTCACACGCGGCACGCGGTCGGGGAACGGGCGGCCCGGCCCCACGGACCTGTTCGGCCCCCAGCACGCGGCACGCGGCCGGGGCCGCGCGGTTCGGCCCGACAGACCCGTCCGGCCACCCGCGTGCGGTCGGAGACCGCGCGGTCCGGCCCGACGATTGGCGACAGCGGACAGCCCGCCACGCGGCGCCACCCGCGCGCGACAACCTGCGAGCGGCGCCCCCTGGGCGGGGCGCAGGTGTGGTCGACGTCGACCGGCGTCCATCAGCTCTCCAGAGTCCTGTGGGAAGCGGCGGGTTAAAGTGAGGGGGCGGAAAGAGGAGAGTGGAAGTGCGCCTGATTTATTTGGAGATAATGAAATGATTGGGTGCGCGCAAAACAGAGCCGGGATTTACTGGAACGGCAGGGAGGTGCCTGAGGCCTGCCTGTGAGAGCGCCAACAGCTGCACCAATCAAGAATTTCTTTGCGGCAAGATTTACGTTATATTAGGTATAATGGTTACAATAGTTACATTTGTTATTTTGCGGCAAACTTAACGTTACATTGTTACAATAATCATGAGAGCGAGTGCAAGCAAGTGAATGGTAGACAGCGCGGATCGGCATATACAAACACAATATTAGTAATCATCTAGATACAGTTTTGCTACAACCTTGCGGAAAAAGCTTTTACTTAGGGGTACATCTTCCAAAGATCTTATTTTTGAGGCGATGACTTTGTTCCAATTTCGTGGGGCGGCAATGAAAAATGAAAATTTGCGATAAAGGGTGGGAGCGAATTCCACAGCAAAATGCTGAACGTGCCTAACATTTCTCCCAGTTTGGTTCGGTTGCACTAACTGTATTTTGTTAGAAAAAGCATGTGGTACCGTGCGGCGTAAGTAGTTGTGCAGGATGTTGATATGGCTCACTTCGATAAGGTCGGTTAGCTTGAGAATTTTGTGCTTTTTGAACAAGGGGCTGGTATGAGCCAAACGGTCAGTTTTATCGATAACACGGATAATTCTCTTTTGCAAAGTGATTAATTTATTAAGGCGATAGGGAAATGCGTTCCCCCACACAGGTAAACAATAATTTAGATATGGGAGCACGAGAGAATTATACAGCAGGAGGAGGTGACTGGAGTCAAATATGTGTTTGGACCTAGAAATAATTCCGATGTTTCGGGAAACCGCGTTCTCAACGTTTTTGATGTGACCTGTCCACTTCAGATCTTCATCGAGAGTAATGCCTAGATATTTGACTGAAAATTGACGTTGAATAGGGATATTATTGATAGAAATATTCAGTTCTTTTTTGGATGAAGTGGAAAAGAGTTGATACGAAGACTTTTTTGCATTGATTGTGAGTCTGTTGCACAGCAGCCAGGACGTGATATCTGGGAGGGAATCGTTAATTTTGCATTGTAGTTGCGAGAAGTTGTCAGCAGAATATAGGAGGGCCGTGTCATCCGCGAACAGATAGAAATTTGGAATTTTGGAGCTTTTGGATATGTCATTTATGTACAGCAGGAAGAGAAGGGGGCCCAGGACACTTCCCTGTGGAACGCCCAGGGGCATTGCCCTGGGCATGTTGTAGGAAATTCCGTTATACTTAACAATTTGGGTGCGATTTAAGAGGTATGAACGGAAGAAATTCAGTGAGCTACCTTGAATTCCGTAGTGATGAAGTTTAGAAAGAAGAATTTCGTGGTTAACGGTGTCGAACGCTTTGCTGAGATCTAAATACAATGAGGCCGAAACTTTTTTAGAGGTGAGGGTAGATGTAATTTCGTCATGCAACAGAGCAATCGGCATTAAGGTATTATGATTTTTTCGGAATCCAAACTGGTTTTCAAAGAGAATGTGTTCATCATCCAGGAAACTAGCAATTTGGGCGTAAACAATTTTTTCAAGCACTTTTGAAAGAATGGGAAGAAGAGATATGGGTCGATAATTAGTAAATAATGAGGGGTCGCCTGCTTTGAAAATAGGTACGACTGTTGCCATTTTCAATTTGTCAGGAAATACACCACGGGAGAGGCAGAGATTGAATAAATGAACTAGATGAGGGGTAATGGTAGAGCAGAGCAACTTAAGAATTTTGGAACTGATGCCATCATGGGCTGCGCCTGTGCTTCCGAGAGAAGAGATAATATTAGTTACACTTTGGGCATCTACTGGTAGAAAATTGAATAAACGTTCAGGGTCTCTATCCAAAAATTCTAGTGGATCTGAAGTGGACAAGGGTAAAGAGTTGTCAAGAGATGTTGCTATGGTGGAAAAGAATTTGTTAAATTCCTCAGAAATTTTCAAAGGATTATCACAGTAGGCTTCACCAATTAAAAATTTATCAGGAAGGTCTTTGTTGCATTTATTTTTGCGAATGATGGTTAGCATAGTGTCCCATAATTTCCTGGGATTGTCCTTATTCTCTTTTAGACGCCGTTGAAAATATAATTTACGGGCAGTGCGTATCACTCCGGTCAGGGCGTTGTTATAGGATTTGTAGATAGATTGGTCTGATTTAGATTTGGAGTGTATGAATTTTTTGAACAAATCTGATTTTTTGTTTATGCATTTTAAGAGTCCGAAGGAGATCCATGGGCGGATGGGAACATGCCTCCTGTCAGATTTGTTGATGGAGAACCGGGAAATTTCGGTAGTGATAGTAGTCTGTAGGACATCTGCAGCAGAGTTTGGGTCTGTAATCGAGAAAAAATTTGTGAGTTTTGGTTCTAAACTGAGTTTTAACAGATCAATCTTCCTAAAATCGAATGCACGGAATTTGTTTTTGGAATTCGTGTTTAGGTTAATTTTGGTTGCTAGATTGACGGCTAACGGCAGGTGATCACTAATGTCAGAGACGAGAACATGTGTGGACCTCAAAACAGACATATCGTTACAAAAATAATTATCAATGAGAGTTTGTGAGTCACTTGTAATTCTAGTAGGAAGAGAAACACATGGCTGGAATCCTCGAGACCCCAGAGATTGTAAGAAACAAGCACAGGATTCATTAGTCTGAAATTTTAATATATCGAAGTTAAAATCGCCGCCAATTAAGCAAGTCTTATTTTCTTCAGATAATTTATCAAGAAACACATCCAAGTAGTTCAAAAATATTGAAGATGGGTAAGAAGGGGACCTGTATACAGCACCGATTACTATGCTAAAGGGAAATACGTTTTTGACTTCAAGGAAGACCGACTGTTGTTGAGTAGTATTTGACTCCAGGTCAACTCTCCTGCTATAGCGCAGCTTTTTGTGGATGTATATACCAGCCCCCTTGCCTTTATATTCTTGAGGAGATGAGATTGCAAAAGTGTATTCTGTTAAATCATAGGAGCCAGCAAATTCAGGGAGAAGCCACAACTCGGTCACCAGAATTATCAAAGGTGTGTGCTTAAGTTCTGAAATAAACGCTGAAAGAGAATCGAAATTCTTTGGTAAGGAGCGAATATTGACATGTATTATGGTATTGCCATCGGTTAAACAAGAATTATTAAAGTCAGAAATGGTAGTGTAGTTACAATTTTGAAGCAAGTTTTCAGAGATGGGAGAATCGCAATCATCATCCTGATCAGAAACCGAGAAGTCAGGAAGAAATCTGGTTGTTGTTTTGTACTTCAGTTGATGCCGATTGGGTGAAATGGTTATTCAAGATTGATAAGCAACTATTAAGAAGAAAAGAAAAACTCGTTGACACAGTACTAGCTTGCCAAAGCAAATATCTAGCTGCTTAGGCAGACTTTTAAAGCAAAGGGCTAGCAAGTTAAATTACTGAATGCAGAAGAAGATATCCGACCAGTTTACACATCCGGACTAGCCAATACAGCCTGTTTATATTCAACCAACAGTTCAGCGTAATGAAGCAGATACATTAATTTTACACAAAAAGGAGGGGGAGGGTTAACACAATACTAAATTGAAGGTACAGATTATTTCAAATTCAAGAACTAGGGTTAATACAATGTTGTAGGCATCAGCTCAATGGCAAGCTGGTTTAGATCCCCAGGAGGAATCTGTCGCCAGGGCGGGTCCCAAGTTCTGAAGGAAAATAATTATAAAGCTGTGGAGTCATAAGAAGAGAAATGGAGCAAAGTATCAAGTCAGAAGCGGAGTGGGAAAGTTGAGGGACCTAAACTATGTCTGTATTTCCAGTGGTAGTGAGAGGTGATGTAGGTCTGTCTATCAGGACACCACGTCCAATGGCAGGCGGGGGTATATGAAGAGGGGGCATGCCACCACAGGGGTGCGGGATCGGGCACCCACCAGACTGAGCATAAGCACATGGCACAGGGCCGCTCCCAGATGTGTCCCCAGGGCACAGACCACAGTTAGAGGTGTCAACAGTAATGGGTTTTTTATCACCTGCTGGCACACCATCCAAACCTGGTTGGGCCTGAGTACCTGGAGCAGGGCGAGGCGCAACTGGAGGGTCTGCATCCACACCAAGTGCAGGACCATCCACCCTGACCGAGTCATCAGGCCGAGCTCCCAGAGTCCAGCCCCCCTCCGCACCCCGGCTGATCCTCACAGGAGGCACAGGTCCAGGCGGGGGAACAGGGCCAGCTCTGGAGGATGAGGCGCCACCTGAAGTAGCACCCCGTGAGGCACCACCATCAGGCAGAGGTGCAGAGCTCCGGACCGAAGAAACAGGGCCAGGCAGAGCCGAGGATCCTGTGGGGCCAGCCAGAGGGGACAGGTGAGTCCGCGCAGCCACAGAAGCCGGAGCCCGCCGCCCGGAGACGAAGTCCCCACCACCCCCAGCCACAGCACCCACCATCCCATGTCCAGCACCAGAGCCACCCCCAGCCCCAGACGATGGGCCCAAAGATGCCCCCGGCACACCGCCCGAACCTGCACTGTGGCGGGGCCCATCACAGATCCGAAGGATGTCAGCTCGGGTCGTCCCAACAAACAGTTCCACGGGTCGGGAGCCCTGGGAAACTTTCACAAATATCCTGCCAGAGCTGGTGTAGTATGAGGCGAATGGAGCCCTGTCACGTGGCTGGTTCATCTCCTGAAGAAGCTTTACCACAGCAAGACGCTCTGCAGTCAAGCTTTCGTGAACCAGGAGACCATATTTGACTGGCTTAGTACGTCTTTGGTACACAAGCATCCTCTCGTCGAGATAGGCAAATCTAACTAGGATAACTTTCTTGTTTTTTAGCCTGTGACATGCGGTGATGCTTCCAGGTTGGACATTTACACCCAAGTAGTCCCTGATGAGATTAACCGCCACAATGCGCGAATTTTCGCTGTCTCTATATTCAGGGATAACCTTTCCTGAGAGCAGGAGAGTGGATTTTCTACCATATTGCGCCTGCTCTTCCAGGGAGCACTTAAGTTTTTCCTGTTTGGCTGCAAGTTCGGAGTTACGCTGGTCAAGTGAGACCATACTGGTCTCTACGGCTTCTCTACGCTCTGCATTTTCTGATACCAGAAACTGGACCTCCACTAGTTCAGAGCGAAGCTCCTTTATCTCCTGCCTCATCTTTTGATTTTCATTGTGCAATCCCTCTACCTCCTCCCTCAATTTCTCCACAGCATTTTCTAAAAATTTCATGGTGGGCTTCATCACAAAAGTGTTCACAAAAGCTGGGGCGAATAGAAGACAAGACCAGACCAAAATACAATTGAACTGCTTGCATATACTAGAACTCAATTACAATCCAACAGCTGCAATAGCCAGTCCGCAAGAATACCTAATCCATAACTTATGTCTAGCAAAAAAATTTAGACACAAACCTAGGTATATATCCAGAGACACTCTTGTCGGAAGGTGCAGAGCAGGGTAGGTAGTTCCACACAGGTAGGGTAGGGGGCGTGGTAAACTGACAGCTCCCCTGCAACGAGGGAATGTTTCTATCACAAAACGAAAAATACAAAAATTACAGGGAGGTGAGTAAGTCAAGAGACAAATGTCATCCTGTGCCAATTCAGATAGATGATCAGCAGTAGCATAAGCAATGAGATATTGCAACTAAGTTGAAACACGGATGCAATAATTTGTCATCAATACGGAACTCTACCTGCGGACAGCCTCCTCTTTCAAAGGCAGAGACCAAAAGAGCGCGACCTGTACCCAGCACAAGCTCAAGGGCAGAGCTGCAAATTTTTTTGGAAAAATTAGTAAAGGTATACCCCCGCCAAATGTTCCCTTCCGCCCAGCTGAAACCAACTGAAAGACAATGGAGAGAGGCAAAAAGTGTGAAGGTGTAAAGTAAAGATGGTCTTCCCTTCACAAAGCTAATGGTCAGCTGAGCCAGGCATCAGCTGACAACCCGCGCCAAATTTCGACGAAAGCAGCGCTTGGACTAAACTGACGCTTTAACGAACTGCCAAGATTGTACTATATGACATAAACTAAGATTTATGATAATTTTTTGTAAACTTAAGTGGGACTAACCAAATTTGAGTATATGCCAATAAGCACCAAAAACCAAATGTACTTACAACTTGCTCAAAATACGAAAGAAAACTATCTTAAGTGCAGCGTGAGGTCACCAATCACAGAGCAGAGCACAACACGTCCGGCACCGAGGAAGGCGAGGATCGGAATTGAGCTTTTAGTGCCTTCCCAGCTATGATTATTTGTTTGTTGAGTTGATGGGTGTAGATAAAGTCCTAATAAGTCACAAATAATACCAAGTCAGCTATATACTCAGGTGGAGGAAAGCAGGGTGGTGATGAAAAGGCTTTACATACAAAAACACATGGTTTGAATATAGAGATAAACTCATTTGATAAATATTTATTAAGTAAACCTATTTGGAAGTTAAGAAAATATGTCAACACTGCAAGCTGGTCTTAATTCAATGTCTCGAATTTCACTATGAAAAATTAACATATTGTTGCCTTCAATAATTTCTGAATATGTGTGGATTGTCAGATGAAGAATAGAAAAACAATAAATGGCATTATATAAAAAAGGTACACAGTGTATTAGGGACGCTGGGGGAGAAATTCCTGTGAGGGCTTGTGGTTAGTTAGTTGGTCAATTTGTGTTTCCACTTCTTCACTTAGTTGAGCGATGTATTGGGCGTATGCATACTGGAGGAGGAGGTTTGCGGCCTTTATCTGACCTGGAAGACTCATTGTATGTCTACGTGAGGAAGGGGACGTGGGGGTAAACAATGATTGGAGATGCCGAGCAGTGCATTTGTGGGAACAGTTGTGACTAGTGATCCCATCCATCTTCTTATGGTAGGATCTAGGGTGTCCGATTGGGGTGGTGGGGGCATCCGGATCAGCGGGCGCCAATTTTGGTCGGCAAAACCTATCAAGTTGGCGCCAAATTCTACCGCAGGGCGCTGATACTTGCATCCCGGGGAACGACCTTTTAGGGAGAGTCATCGGAAATTTCACAGGGGCGTCGATCATCAATTGAATGGGGGCATGTGCTTCTCCCCCTGGATCCACCTATTCCTTACGAGATTGGCATTTTCTATTTTCTGCCGCTCCCAGTTTAGGCAACGGGTATGACCCCTGCCTCTGTCAGACTCCTAGAAGCCCGTTTTAATGTCAGGGCTAGGGGCGGAAAATGTCGCCCCTTCGTGAGATATATAGTATAATGCAAAAAGTCATCAAAGATGGAAGAAAGAAAGCAAAATAGTGGGGCAATATTCATATTGGCAATGTCGGGGAACCATGCATGGGCACCAATATATGTTTCTCAACTTTTGATACTTTTTTATCTTGCTTGACCTGTTTCCGCCTGTGCAAAACCCGGGTGAGCGTAATAGTCTTGTCTCTCTAATCCGTCTGTGAGTGAATTGTTGTCTTTTCGGTCTTGCAACCGAATGCATACCGAAGATGCTTGTAGCACTCATTGGACTGTGAAAAACTGCACCTGCGTGACACCCCTTAATTACAATACCGAAGCACGCTTATGCCATTGCACGGTTATAAAATATAGGGCTGAGAGCAGCGGCGGATCCAGGGCTTCATTTCGGAGGGGGATAGGGTCTTTGCCTCAGATCAGGCTCCGCCTATGTATTTACTATATGCACTCGGAAATTTGGGGGGGCGGTTTGAGCCACCCTAGCTCCCTTATATCCGCAACTGGCTGGGAACATGGTATAGTTTTCTTTATTCCTCGAGGCTGCCCTGTAAGCAATCTTGTACTCTGGAAAGTACAATTTTAATATACTAAAAATCCCGATTTTTTGTTGCTGTAACTGCCTCTATTAAACAAGCTGAAAATGTAAATGAGCTATTACCTGGTATCCTATTCATAATAATGTATCATTATGACATATCTCAATGTTGTAACGGACGGCTTTGTTGTGCGAAGAACGAACCGTATACAATAATACTCATTTTGGGAAAAGAACCTCCACAAATATTGGGTCATAGCTCCGCCCCTTGGCAAGATTTAGTCTCAAAACTTCCATGGAATCTGCCCCAGTTTTACAAGCCAGAAAGTTTCAAATGCTTATCGCAAACTGTTCAGGAGATATCCTGGAAAAAACGTAATGGGTGGGCAGAATCTCTCCTTGACAGGAATAGAGGTAAATTCAGTGTCGGATCTAGGAATTCATTTAGGGGGCTCACCTCGAGCCTCACCGGCTCGAAGCTCGAGCCTCACCTGCCAGTATCTCGGTTAGTCGCTCGTCTATCTATTAACACGCGCATTGACGGGGGTCTGAGCCACCTTCGCATTGACGGGGGGCGGGTACCCGCCCCCCTAAGATCTCGAGAACCACAGTAGGTAGCGAAAAACGGTAAACGGCGTTGGGCTGCCCATCCACTTCTCCATCGAAAACATTTGAACCATTTTTTTGTCAGGTCACATTTAAGGTCACGAGAGGTCAAAACATGCCAGTCATAGGGATAACATGTAAAAGTCAGTTTTTCGGACATTACATCTCAACAAGGAAAGATAGAGCAAAACGACTTAAACTATATGAATCCTCTTAGCAAGCCGAATCGAATGATATATAATTTGACCTTGCTAGGTCAAATCAAGGATTTGACCTGACCTGGGGTCAGGTCAGGGTCAAATTATATAAAATGCATATCATTAGAACCGCAAAGCCCAGGCGAGTTTAATGCAGCTAAAATAAATGCTCTATCACCATCCGTTACTGAGTTATTCCGTAAAAAACATTTTTCCCATGTATTTCCAATGGAGAGGTCATGCCTCGTACCTGACCTTAGGTCATCGATATCAAAAATACCGGAACATATGTTAGAGAACTCGGTGGGGCAATTATGTGATATGAGTTTCAATCGGATAAATTCACCCTGCTCCGACTTATGCTATCTCAAACTTTTTTTGAGGTCGGGTCACTTGACCTGTACTGGTGACCTGACCTGAGATGACCTAACCTTAAAATTTTGACAGAAGTTGTAAAAATGATGAGGGAAAAGGTATACCAAGTACGGCGGCGCTACGCGCCGCCGTTTTTCTACTGTCTCCGTAAAACCCGAGGGGGCGGGTACCCGCCCCCCCGTCAATGCGCGTGTTAACTTTAGAGGCTCGTAAATTTTGAGGGGCTTAAATCCCTCCCCCTGGATCCGCCACTGGGTAAAGCGGCTGCTTTATCTTTGTTGTCTAACTATAGTTGTAAGAATCTGCACGAGTTCTGAACGATTAAATTGATTCGCAAAACTTAACGTTAGCGGTTAAAAACGTGTGTCGCGACTAGGTCTCGAACACACACTCTTCTGATCTCTAGACCATTGCTCTATCCACTGCGCTACGCCGACGCTGGCGTACGGGGTGTGGGCCAAGAAATCTGTGGCGCACATTTGCAGAGTTATCTAAAATTGATGTTTCGAGCTAGTTCTGTGCGTCTGACGTAAAAACGCCAAATATAACATGGAAAGAGCAGAGAACAGGCTTTCTAACAGCTTTATTAGATCTTTTCCAACGGCCATAGGCTGATGACAGCAGCTGTCGGAAAATGACCAATTTAACACGTAAGCTCTATGGAGCAGTCGCATTTGTGCGCCATGGCAGTAGATTGCTACCAACTAACTTTGGAGGGCCCTGGCACTAATCCCATCAAATATGGGCAATGCATTTAATGTTTCTGTTCTGCATTAATTAGGTTCACAAAGTTGGCAGAAAGCAAATTGTATGCTTAATTGATAACTATTCATTTTGGCCCGCTTTTATAGCTGTGGTCTCATTCAGTCTGTCGACACCAATCAGCGAGCAGCATTGAGTCGATGTCACATGACTATAGCCTCTCCCTGAGAACAAATCATAGAACCAATTGTAGATTTACAGGCTGACAACCTGCTGTGGTGCTGCTGGATGAAACAGTAAAAGCAGAACAGTGGCAGCACACTATTTTGTGATTGGTAGATAAGTATTCTGGTTGATTTTTGTTTGAAAGGCAGTAGCACATACTAGAGGCAGTCACGGCACTGATATTTCTTTTCTAGAGGAGAGGCTCGAGGGCCTGCAGACAGGACTGTGCTGACAGATGGAACAAGGCTTATGAGTAGTGTCAATGCCAAAAAATCCTCATTTTATTGTTGCACAGGTCAACTTGTGTACCAAAATGGGTGAAAATGATTGGCGATGACAATTTTCCAATGATTGTTTACGCATTTTATTTTTGAATGTCCCATATTCGCCCTCTTTTTGGTCTAACTTTCTATTTACAATATCTGTGCACTCTAGTAAAATTCTATATCAAGCCTGCATTTTGAATTACAAATTTCTACCTGTTACAAATACTAGTTCTGCACAATGTGTGCATGCTAGTGCATTTTCTGCTTAGTTAACCTTCTTTAAAGTATGAAAATGTTTTTGATAATTTCACATATTGAAACAGATTTTACCATTTATTTTGGTACCATGCAGTACATAATAGTTTGTGTACTCTTATCCACTTCTCGGATGAAGTTACTCATATTTCAAGTGCTACTGTTTGTTTCCAGACATGAAAGTGGCTGTAGCATGAATTCATCCATCTGCCCTCTGCAAATGCCCATCTGCATGTTTTTTATAATTGCTATTTAAAATAAACTGAAGAAAAACTAGGATAAGATGTATTATGATTTGAAACACTAGGAATGTACCCAGCCAATACAAAAATATAATTGTGAACAAAGAGTATGGATAGACATATAGGAATGACAGGAGGGCAATCTTGGGTGATGCAACTTTTTGTGTTTTCCTAGAGGAATATGTGAAAGATTAGGCTGGTCACTTTAGACAGAAAATTTTTTACTAGAAAACCTGTCTTTTGTAGCTGCTGTGTATCATCAAACTATCATCCCAATCAATGGACCAGCTTGTGTATGATCATTTTGTTTGTTACTTTGAATGGGATGAACCCAATCAGACCGATTCTTCCTTAGACCTGAAATTTGAAATTTTTTTCTATTGTGGGCCAGTTTGGAAATAATGTATTATAATTTATAAAAAATCATGATTTTGCATGGTTCCACCCAACCCCTCCAAAAACCCATGATCTAGAGTATAGATCGTCTTTGGGGACGTCTTTCTTCTTGAATATATATATATATATATATATATATATATATATATATATATATATATATATAAAAAAAAAAAAAAAAAATTTTATATGTTTAAAACAAGATGCAATGATATCTTGTTTGCTTTCATTGTGAGCTTGTGATATTTTATTTGCACCCTTTATTGGTCCCATCTGTTCCTGCTGTGAAAATATCTTCTAATTTAAGAAGGGGCTACCCCAGAAAGCTGAATGCAAAACAGAAATAATCAGGTGCTGCCCCTCGACAGTGAGTGACTATCGCCATTTACGCTTGCTGCTGGAAGACAAGCTTCAGAGGACGAGCAATGGAATCCTAGAGTTGGCAGAGTACCACAGCCAGCAGTTTTCTGCATTGAACACGAACCTATCTGAGTGCACCTCGGTCGTCTACCTGTGTGCCCGCAGTATACGTTCATGTGTGTGCGTAAGTGGTATTTATCGCCGTATATCAAGGCACATCCTCTGAGGACCTCAGTAAAACATACCATTAAAAGTACTTTTTAGCTTCAAGGTAAAAAAAAACACGTAATGCAACAGGTCTTTATAGTAAAAAATCAAGTGGTCAGATTTTGTTGGTGGTCGTAAGTGTGAAAGTCGGCGAAAATGATAAGTGACTACTTTGGGCTCACACTATTGCGGTGAAAATTTTATCAAATCGTGTAGCACTTATTGTGGACAGATGCAAAATCTGTTATGCTTTTGATGTACGCTCAGTATTTGTTTCGCTCCCACCTTTCTCAGAGTGCACTTCAAGGACTGGAAGCTAGAAGCCGCATACCCACTGGTGGGTTCAGGGAAAAATTTACTTTCCTCCCAAACTCTGCGATTTTCGCCGATCTTTAAAACATTTTTATTCACGATTGTGAACCCTGTCTTCCCCCACAAAAAACATTGACCTGGATCCATCACTGACGTACTGAGTTATATCATCTAGTTCACGTTGCACTCGGAAGATTGCTCTTTGGGGACTCGCAGACCTGATTGTTGCACGCGTTTCTCACCTGCCGAGGGTTATCACTCGCTTTTAATTTCCTGGTAGGTTATATTTTCTCATGTTTTTGTGAGTCTGAATATAAGCCTCATTGATCAACTGATATCTGTTGGTTTTTAAAAGTAGATGAATCTTGCATTGCGTAGCCGAGGAGCATGATTATAAATTGGTAAGATGTTTCATGGCTTTGCCTCTCGAATTCCTGATTAATGGAGCCTGTGATCACACTGTGATCACATATTCGGGCACAGCCCCTCGTCAGAATCCTCATAATACAATAAGCGAAAACTTGTGGGCAGTGTGACCAAGGCTTGAAATTTAGATCTGATATGGAACACGGTTGCTGAAATAATGTAGTTCAGTACTGGAATATTCGAATATTGGAACTCGATTCGAGGATATCCTAGCACTCTGACTAAACATTTATGTGTTCACCTATTATATTATGAGAATTGTGGTGAAGGGATGTACCTGAATATTTATCAGTGTATTAGCCCCATTTTGCAACCATGATTCGAGGAGGCTGGTCATGAAACATCTTATCAACGTAGATAATCTAATAAACAATCTAATAAAAATAACGGTTAATATACTATTTTATATAATAATATGATGTTATATGAAGTGCTTCTGCGACTATTATGAGAAAGGACCGTTTCCAAACTCCGAAGTATTAAAAATAAAAGCTTATCATTTTCATAAACAAATGTCATTCAAGATGCCAGCAGCTTGCTTGTCTTAAAGCCGCAATGCGTATTCTTAGGTTTAGGCTCCGTCACTACCAATGTTTAGATTAATTGTAGAATCCTTTTTATTTAATACGAACTGTTCCAGGTTAGAATTTTGAGGTATATTTTCTTGATGCACCCGGATCAGAAACTAACTCAACTTGAAGTCAAAAAGGATGTATTCTTAAATCTTGTATATCTATATACAAAAAATTGAACTAGCTACCACCACGGACAGAGAAGTGAGGTGGTCAGTCCATCTCCAACCTGCAGCACACAACAAACGTTCCCCCTGAAACAAAAAGTGATCAGGTTTGGGTTCGTGGTGCGTTCCACACTTGGTGGCTGCACATATTTTTTGTTAGTTCATCCAAGGATCGTGGTGACTGCTCTTTGGTTCCCCAGTTCTGACGCATATCAAGAGTTATTCTTCCTTATTACATTCAGCTATTCTCCGGTTCTCTAGACTACGTGTTTTATATTCTCCGGGGACCAAAGGATTAAAATTATGTCAAATATTTAGATGTCGACGGACACATTAATCTGATTGATTGATTGAGTGTTCCGGCCATACGGGGAGAGGGCGCCCTTGTAGGCGCCCCAACCGCCGCAGGAACATCGCCAGCCGTTGCGGGTCCGCCAGCGCCTCCCGGATGGGCGGGTCGTCCCGTCGAAATATGTCCCAGCGCAGGTCAGTGCACGCAGGGCACTGGGTCAGAAGCTGGTGGAGGGTCTCGTCCTCTCCGTCGTCGCATTCCCGGCACGTGGCTTCCGGGTCCAGGCCGATCCTCTTTCGGTAGCTGCACAGGAGAAAGGAGTGGCCAGTGCGCAGGCCCCCGCCTCCACACTCTCCTGCCGTGAAAGGCCCAGACGGTCTTTTAGGGTGGTCCGTCCTGGGACACCGCCACATTTAATCTCGAACACGTTTTATCTCGTACGGATTAAGGTTTTATCTCCTTGTTTTACCAGATAAACACGCGCATTGACGGGGCTCTGAGCCACCTTCGCTTTGACGGGGGGGGGCGGGTACCCTCCCACCTAAAATCTCGAGAACCACACATTATGTAGTGAAAAAGTGGTAAACGGCGTTTGGTAGCCCATACGCTTCTCCATCGAAATATTTTAACCATTTTGTCAGATCACTTCAATCGGATGAGTTCACTTTGTTCCGACTTATGCTATCTTAAACTTTTTTTAAGGTCAGGTCACTTGACCTGTACTGGTTACCTGACCTGAGATGACCTAACCTTAAAATTTGACAAACGTTGTAAAAATGATGAGAGAAGGTATGCCAAGTACGGCGACGCTACGCGCCGCCGTTTTTATATTCTATCCGAAAAACCAGACGGGGGGCGGGTACCCTCCTCCCGTCAATGCGCGTGTTAAAACGATTAATTAATCTCGAGACACATTAATTTAGGGACTAACACATTTAATCTCAAAGAGCCACCCTTGCTTTTTTATTGGGTCGGTTTCTGGTTCCTGGTTTGCACCAAAACCGGTAAGGCTTCAAGAATGACCTTCAGCAAAGGACACAAAAGACATTTTGGAATGGCAAACAGCGTGTCCCGGTGGTCAGAAAACAGGGGAACTGGTCTCCAACAGAGGTAAATCCGACGGACTGAGAACCATTGGAGGGAGCTGGAGACAAGCCGGTCCCAGTTTGGTACGCCGGTCAGATTAGAAAAAAATATTTGGGGCTAATATTCCCCTTCCCTCAACTACCCGGACGGAGGGATAACCAGAAGAAATTGTCCTTAGAATAGCTACTTCATCCCATAGGAGGATCCAGGAGGGCAAAAGGGGGCACGTGTCCCCCCTCTCTGATCGACTCTCGGTGAAACCTAAAATGTCGCGTTCCATCCCCTCCCCCAGAATGCACAAATCGGCGCACACCGATAGGATTTAGCGTCCATCTGATAGGTTTTTCCGGTCAAAATTGGCGCTTCCCCGGTCTGGATGGTGCCCTCCCTGGATGTTACCCCCCCCCGCGATCGGAAATTATGGATCTGACTATGCTTCATCCATTAGTACGCATGAACAATCAAGAAGAAAACCAGAAAAATTGTTTTTTTTTACAGTAAAAGCTTCCACTACCTAGATTCGAACCTGTATTACCCGTGTGAGAGTCGGGAATGGAGGCCACTATACCAGCCCCGCTGCACGACATTTGGCCGAGTTTAAAACTTCCCTGATTAGTTTTCTCAAGCTGAATGTTTTGGACAAACTAATGTAATTCTTTTATTTTTAGGGCTTAATAAAAATAAATTGAATAATAATACATCATAAAAACATTTTCTACGGCAAAAAAATCATTTCTAGAAACTTAAAACTTTGATTGATAGAATAGAGGTGAAGAGCAGGTTACAACCTATTATTGATATTGTTAACAAATTTGAATAATTGTTGAGTGGCCTCCAAAAATTTAGCTGAAGATAAAGAAACGATTGACGGTACCAGAATCAGGATTTTTCATATATTAAGAAACCACAATAAAAATTTTTGCGACAATGTCCCTTTAAGCCTAAACCTAGACAAAACTTTCTATCAGGTATATTCAATATGTGACAAAAAACCGGATGTTAAAATTTACTTCAACCAGCAGGAAATTAAGAGATCTGAAGAAATAAGGTATTTAGGTATCATTATTGATGAACATCTCAAATTCAAGAAACAAATATCCAATACTTATAAAATTATCTGCAGGAACATAGGCATTATTGCTAGAGCAAAATTTATGTTAAACGAGAAGAGCATGCTCATGCTCTATAATGCTTTGATATATCCGTACCTGGGATATTGTGGATTCATTTTTGGAACAAACTATGAATGTAACATTAAACAACTAATAAACATTCAAAAAAGGATTGTTCGCATCATTGTGAAAGCTCACCACAGGGATCCATCGTCCCCTATCTTCAAAAGACTCAAGTTGTTGAAATTTACAGACCTAGTCAATCACCAAAAGCTTCTGATTATGCACAGATTCATTAATAATCAACTGCCTCCAGCGTACTCAAGCTTTTTCCAGCAAAACCAGCAGACTAGGCCTACACGAAGAGTTATTCACTTTGTTGTTCCAACCAGGGTACTTTAACTACGGGTACAACCAAGTTTCCTACTAAATATAGTCCTCCCATGATGACGTCACCGCCCTTTCCTACTAAGTTTTAGGAGATTCTACTAATTTTTGGAATGATCAGCTGGAACATACCAAGTTTGGGCGTATTTGGCACCAATCTAGTATAAATCGAAATCAACTTGTTTCACCCATTTGACAGTAACCTTGATCTCAACGGCGAGCAGCGTATTTTACGTAAATCTAATGAAAAAATCATAACACTTCAAAGAATTTGTTGAAAGGGCATGCATTTATTTGATCAACTCAGGCCTACTTAATAGCCGAGAGAAATAAGTTTACCTTCGCTCAAGAGATCACCGGTGTTAATTGTCTTCTGCTGCAGGTACCACCAACAGCCAATCAAAGGTCAGAAATCAACAGCCAATCAAAATCGAGATTAGTCTTACTGCAAACAGCTGTTAGTGCTGAACCTGTCCTTATTTTGGCACGCTCTGGAAAATTTGTAAAAATAATATTCTTTACTGGAGTTTTTGCAAAACGTCTGATGGTTTCACAAACAAAAATCTTTTAGCTTTCTGTTCAACCATATAAGTTTTGTTGATACAGTTCTAAAATAGGTTATTTAGAGCTTCGAAAAAGTGCAATTTCTCCAATGCCCTGCATAGTAACTGTTGTGCCTCTCCAGCCATGATGACGTAATGCTGCCAAACAACTTGAACGGGGTCTGGTTCCAACTGTATACAATCTGTACCAGACATTTGTCTTCAATCATTCTTGTCCTAAAGTATGGAATCAAATTTTGGCTCCTAAAATCCCCAATATTGCAGATGTTCCAAGATCGAAAATCATGTTTAAGACAGTCATACGTCAGCTCTTTATTGATACTTATTAATCTCCATAGCCTAAGATCTACTCATAAAAGCCTTCAGTTAACTTAAATTTCACTCGAAACTAGCCCAATACTACCAAAATATGTGCAGTGTCCCAGATCGGAGTTATTTTGCAATAACGTTTAAGTGTTCATTTCTGACCAACGGCCGTTTGCACTCGTTTCCAGATATCTGTTCCCATGGGGGGGTGTGTTCGTCAGTGTATGTACATGTATTTGTGAATCTGCATTTGTGGTTACTTTGGTCTTGCATATTTATGTATATATCTTTGTGAATCTGCATTTCTAGGTCCTCTTGTGTTTATTTGGTGAAGAAAAAATGTGCATGAGTGCTAGGTGAATACGTTTGCGTTGCCTTCTCCTGCTGTCTGTCCCTATGGGGTGGTGTTGGGCGATGTGTTTACTGTGTGGGTATGTATATGTCTCTGTAGCTCTGCGTGTTTGACCCTTTTGAAGGGCTCTGTCATGTTTTTCAGTGAAGAATGAGTGAATTAAGACTGAATGAATGTGTATTGAGCACTCTTCCTCTTGTCTTTGCTAAGACTTGGTTAATCTTTCCTGTCTCTTGGTGGTAGGGTGCAAAGACAAGGTAATCCCTTAACCGCTCCCTGCCCTATCCGAAATTTAAGAAAAAATTACTTTTCTTCCCATCTGTGCTCCCCAAACCCCACCTGGGTGGTGCGAGAGTCATGACATGGATGGAGCTGTGGGCTGTACCGGGAGTACTGGGGGTAATTAGCTGGACTCACACCTGCCTCCCCTGGCAGCTCTCTCCCTGGATCGATGGTCTGTCGACTGGAGGAGTCCGGTATGGGAGAATACTGGTTCTCTCGGCGACATGCAGCCCCCCTGGATGGAGTGGCGGGGGCGATTGGGTCCGTCTGCTTCGTGCTCCGTGGCGAATCACTGGCTGCATGCCTCATTCGGGACCACCGGACACCGTGCTCTTTACCGACGTCGCCCGCGGCGCTGCATACCTCGTCCGAGCACCGGAAACCTGGCTGCTGCGAGGTGGTGGCTGGCGCTACACTCTCCCCCCTCGTGGGCGGGCGTGAGCGACCCCTGCCCGATCTGTTGTCGTACTCATCGGCGTGTGCGAGATGAGGCGTGTCGGGGGAGCAGTGCTGGCGTTATGAAGTCCATTCGGGCGCTCGATATGCTCTACACCAGTTGATCCCACAGCGCCGCATGCCGTTCGCCTGAAAGCTGATCTGGGACTCGTGCGCGGACACCGTTTGCAGGATGAACACGCTGGGCCTCAGCGGCGACTCGGATGGCTCTGTTTCTGCAACTTAGTATCCGGCCCCTTTAACAGTGCAGAGGTCGGCGCTGGTGGGGACGTACATTCCTTGATGGCGGCGTTACTATATTCCTCCGAGGACACTGACTCTTCAATCTCTGGCGACGTATGCCGGCGCTGATCGCGGACTTGTACCGGATGGGATCGTCTCCACGGGCTGCACCATTGGCCGCTGGGTCTAGGCGGGGCGACGCTCTTTCGCTGCCTCCGGCGCCCTCTCATGCATCCTCGAAGGTGCATGTCTGGATCTCGTCCCTTGCTGACAATCTTCATCGCCATATATCTTGAAGTGATGCATCGAAATGGATGCACGTGTGGCTAGAGAAGTGGCCCTGCTTTTTTCGTTGACTGGAGTGTGGGCCCCTCACTGCCTCCGAGTTGACGTGCTCGGAAGCGGGGCACAATTAGTCTGTACGTGCGGGAGTTACGTGCGGCGCGGCCACGTTGTGAAAACAGCTACTCTACTCGGCAATCAAGGTTTTGTGCGAAAGAACGCCTCAGGTGTTGCTGGTGGCTTGAACCTGTGTGATGAATGTCTCATAATCTCCGGTGATACTTATGTGCTGGGAAGTGCTTCTTCTGTTATTATAATTGTTGGCGTCACTTTCCAGCCTGATGAGTCTCGCCGATCTGCTGTTTGGCGCAAAGGCTGTCGTTGTTATGTGCAATCTGTCCCTCATCATACTCATGCCGTCATAATCGTATCTATACCTAGGTCATAATGGACAGACTGGCGTGTGACGCCGCGGGGATGGGCCGGGTGCCGGATGCTGTGGCTTGGGGTGCCGACTGAGACACATAGCGGTTGGGGTCCAAATGAGAGCTTCAATATGTTGTCGACACTCGTGTATCACTGTTCATCAGACTCTTCACTTGTCTGGTAATGAGACCATGGAGCTGGGACGACGGTGATGCATGCGCTACTTAAATTGTACAAGGCCAGTATTTGATTGAGTTGCGTTCGAGTTTGGATGGGGTGCGGCGGATGGCTGCGGGTTGATACTGCTGGAATCTAACCTTACTTGAGATGCGTCGTGTTTGTGATGGGGGTTGGTGATGTGCCGCCTGCGTTCTGGATGTGGGCGCTCGTCTGGGAACGGGGGCTGTGCCGGTGGGTGCACTGGTGAGGGTAGTGTACAGACCCTCACCCTCGCACCCTGCGGGGCGGTCGTGTGTTCCCCGCTGAGCGCCTGATACTCGCCGACGCTCCTGGGGGAGCTTCCTGCTCATAAAGCATTGAGTTCTAACGTCGAAGAGTGTAAACTATGAATAAATGCCTCCGCCACTGAGGTGGGGGGAAACTGGAAAAAAAGTTTTCAGTGTCACCTTCCTTGCACCAGTCTGGGAAATTCACACCAGGTTGATGAACTTCACACCACTCACTCTTGTCTCCTAAGGCACTCACCCTGACGAGATCTCGTTGAAAATGCCATACTTTGCACACTGGATTGAGTCTATGTCACATGGCTATAGCCTCTCCCTGAGAACCAATCTTAGTTTTACAGGCTGGCTTCCTTCTGTGGTGCTGCTGGAAAAACAGTAACAGCACAACAGTGGTAGCATACTTTTGTGATTGGTAGATAAGTATTCTGGTTCATTTTTGTCTGATTAGCCATAGCACATACTAGAGACAGTTGTGGTATTTCTTTTCTAGAGGAAAGGCTCGAGGGCTCACGGACAAGGCTGTGCTGGCAGATGGAACAAGGCTTATGAGCAGTGTCAATGCCAAAAAGTCCTCATTTTATTGTTGCACAGGTGAACTTGTGTACCAAAATAGGTGAAAATTATTTGGTGATGGCAATTCTCCAATGATTATTTGAGCATATTATTTTTGAATTACCCATATTCCCTCTCTTTTTGGTCTAACTTTTTATTTACAATATTTGTGCACTCTAGTAAAAGTCTATATCAAGCTTGTAATTTGAATTACAAATTTCTACCTGTTACAAATACTGGCTCTGCACAATGTGTGCATGCTAGTGCATTTGCTGCTTAGCCTACCTTCTTTTAAGTATGACAATGTTTTTGATTAATTTTACAGATTGAAACAGATTTTCCATTTATTTTGGTACCATACAGTACATAGCAGTCAGTGTACTCCTATCTACTTATCAGATCCATTTACTCATATTTCAAGTGCTACTGTTTGTTTCCAGACATGGAAGTGACTGTAGCATGAATTCATCCATCTGCCCTCGGAAAATGCCCATCTGCATTCATGCCCATCTGCAGATGAATTCATCCATCTGCCCTCTGAAAATGCCCATCTGCATGTTTTTTATAATTGATATTAAAAATGAACTGAAGGAAAACTAGGATAAGATGTATTATGATTTGAAACACTAGGAGTGTACCCAATACAACAATATAATTGTGAACAAAGAGTATGGATAGTCATGTAGGAATGACAGGGGGGCAGTCTTGGGTGATGCAATTTTTTGTGTTTTCCTGGAAGAATATATTAAAGATTAGGCGGGTCACTTCAAAGAGAAAATTTGTTTACTAGAAAACCTGTCTTTTGTAGCTGCTGTGTATCATCAAGCTATCGTCCCAATGGACCAGCTTCTGTATGATCATTTGATACCATACACGTATATTCACACTACGGGGCGATACATGATCCATACAGTGATTAAAAAAAAACAAGAAAACAAGCCCTGGCCGTGGTGGGCAAAGATAAACTACACACGGAGGCGCTGGGCCCCGAACCCGTGACCGCCGACGGCGCAAGCGCTCTAAATTACGCCCAGACGGGCACGGGCTCGGAGCCCAGCAGACGCCCACCGGCCGGGCGAGTGGACAAATACATCAGAATGATAATGAGCGGTACAAGATCGGTACAAGCAACACACAGCTAAGGCGTGAGCGACACCAATAAAATACGGAGGCGGTCTCACACCGCGCAGACACCGCCCAGCATCAGCAACGTAGACCCGGCGAATCCACCACACCGCCCCGGCGAAACGCACAACGCTCTGTCCACCCGGGCAGTAACAACCGGACCCTGAAGCCGGGCCCCTCGACTCGCAGCCGACCCCCGCCGGGGACGGGACCCGGCTGATCGGCCGCAGGACAACTCAACGGCTCGGCAGCCTACAAACTTCCCCGACTCCGCTGTGGGAAGTCCCGCGGCGGCGGGGCCCTCCGAAGAATCCTCGCCACCGGCCCCGCCGCCCAGGAGACATACCGTCAGACTCGAGGGGGCGGACTCCCTGATCTCCCCTTTCCGGAACCCGCGGAGCCGCCCGTCCAGGAGGCGCCGCCACCCCGATGTCCAGCCGGAGGCGCAGAACCAGTCCCGCGTCGACAGACGAAGACCGCCGTATCCGAGGAAGTTTGACGCCGCACCCCCACCGCAGAAGAAACCTTATCCTCCGCAGATCGGCGACGCCGGGGGCGCTGCCCGCGCCGCCAGCGCACAACGTCGGGGCCAAGAGGGCCACCGGTAGAGGCGATCGCTGAGATCGGCGGCGGCAGAGACGACGATACACCGCCAAACTTGAAAAGTCGGACTCTATGATCCCCTTCTTCTCCGGACACCGCGCAGAGACAGGCACCTCATGAGCAGGCATCCAGAGGCAGACACCGCAGGAGTCGCCCGGCCAGAAGGCGCCGCCAGCCAGCGATGCACGACGATCCCGCGCCGACAGATAAAGGCCTGCCCCGGCCAAAAACGTTGTACGCCTAACCTCCATCACAGGCTCGGCGTAAATTTTGTTTGTTAGTTTGAATGGGATGAACCCAATCAGACCGATTCTCCCATAGACCTGAAATTTGGAATATTTGTTTCCTATTGTGGGCCAGTGTTGAAATAATGTATTGTAATTTATAAAAAAACATTAATTTGCATGGTTCCACCTCACCCCTCCACAAACCCATGATCTAGACTTTAGATCGTCTTTGGGGATGTCTTTGTTCTTGAATATATATATATATATATATATATATATATATATATATATTGCATATGTTTAAAACAAGATTCAGTGATATCTTGTTTGCTTTCATTGTGGGCTTGTGATATTTTATTTGTACCCTTTATTTGGTCCCATTTGTTCCTGCTGTGAAAATATCTTCTAATTTAAGAAGAGCCTACCCCAGCAAGCTGAACGCAAAACAGAAATAATCAGGTGCTGCCCCTCGACAGTGACTATCGCAAATTACGCCTGCTGCTGGAAGACAAGTTTCAGAGGACAAGCAATGAAATCCCAGAGTTGGCAGAGTACCACAGCCAGCAGTTTTTTGCATTGAACACGAACCTGCCTGAGTGCACCTCGGTCGTCTGCCTGTGTGCCCGCAGTATACGTTCATGTATGTGCGTAAGTGGTGTTTATCGCGGTATATTAAGGCAAATCCTCTGAGGACCTCAGTAAAACATGCCATTAGAAGTATTTTTTAGCCTAAAGGTAAGAAAATTAGTAATGCAAAGGGTCTTTATAGTAAAAAATCAAGTGGTCAGATTTTGTTGGTGGTCGTACGTGCGAAAGTCGGCGAAAATAATAAGTGACACCTCTGTGCTCAGACTATTGCGGTGAACATTTTATCAAACCGTGTAGCACTTATTGTGGACAGATGCAAAATCTGTTATGCTTTTGATGTACACTCAGTATTTGGTTCGCTCCCAGCCTTCTTAGAGTGCACTTCAAGGACTGGAAGCTAGGAGCTGCATACCCACTGGTGGGTTCAGGGAAAATTTACTTTCCTCCCAAACTCTGCGATTTTCACCGACCTTTAAAAAAATGTGTATTCACGATTTTGGACCCTGTCCTCCCCTCCCTCCCCCTCCCACAAAAAACATTGGCCTGGATCCGTCACTGACGTACTGAGTTATATCCTCTAGTTCACGTTGCACTCGGAAGACTGCTCGTTGGGGACTTGCAGACCTGATTGTTGCACGCGTTTCTCACCTGCCGAGGGTTATCACTCGCTTGTAATTTCCTGGTAGGTTATATTTTCTCATGTTTTTGTGAGATTGAATATAAGCCTCATTGATCAACTGATATCTGTTGGTTTTTAAAAGTAGATGAATTTTGCATTGCGTAGCCGAGGAGCATGATTATAAATTGGTAAGATGTTTCATGGCTTTGCCTCTCGAATTCTTGACGCAAAATGGAGCCTGTGATCACACTGTGATCACATATTCGGGCACAGCCCCTCGTCAGAATCCTCATAATACAATAAGCGAAAACTTTTGGTCATAGTGTGACCAAGGCTTGAAATTTAGATCTGATTTGGAAATCGAATGCTGGAATAATGCAGTTCAGTACTGGAATATTCAAATATTGGAACTCGATTCGAGGTTATCCTAGCACTCTGACTAAAAATGTATGTGTTCACCTATTATAGGGGAAGCGGGGGTAACACCGCCATGTGGGGAACCCCGCCATACCCCTAGCGGTGTAGTTAGTAGCTGTACACAATGTTTGGTACCATTTCTCAGTCGGAATTTAGCGGCGAATGAGCGTGAGCCCTTTGCAACACGAATTTTGATATGTTTTAAATAATAAGACGCATATTTTGAAAAAGGATCATCTTTTATAAAAGTTTCCCTGTCATTGTACAATGCCGGAAGTTATTCAGTGATCTAACCTTAGAAATTTCTCATTTTTTTCAGAGCGTTATAGCTTTTGTTCTGACTTTGTCGCACCAGGTCGCCATAACAATCGTACTTTTCCAGCGGTAGCGGTGATTGTCGTTCACTGTCGATGCGGGCAACACCGCCATGCCGTGGCGGTGTTACCCCAAGGGGTTGCGGTGCTACCTCATTGGATGCCGGGAGCTCATTTGCTTTTTATAAACATTTGAATGGTTTCAGCTATCATGAAAGCAGCTCAAAAATACCAAAATAGCCTAATCCTAAAGCGGGGTAGTGTTTGCCGTGCGCAAAAATGAAGTGCAGTTCCAATTGGGGTTCTGGATTGGCTGCGCTGTTCTTGACATTACCATCTGCGTTTGGGTGTATGCTCGAAGTAAAACTATCTTTCAATTTTTGGTCGCTTATTTTTACCGAGAAAGCGTGTTCTGTTTCAGACCATCGAATCAACTTGTGAGATCACAATGGCTCTGAAGTAAGCAAATAAAAACTTCACAACGTGCGCTTAGAGCTCGGAATGTGTGACAAACGCTATAAAATCATTTGGGGAAAGGGGATATCCATAGAGATATAATATAACTAGTGCTATACTAGTAACAGTAGAGATCTACTATAGCTATAGTAGATCACGATAGGGATGTCTGTAAAAAACCAGCATACGGTATCAGATCCCGAGAGCCACACTGCAGATCGACTGAAAAACATCGGATGAGGGCAAATGGAAAACATTGCTCCTCCTAGATTAGGTCCTGGGACAGTCATTCCAGAAGAATTCGAGCAGGACCTAGCAGAAAGGCTGGTCCGCTTTTAAAACTTTGGCATTACTACCGATAAGCTCGCGTCTGTTGCGTACGGCTTTGTGGAGAGGCAGCGGGTCAGTTATCCATTCGATTGTGAAACTCGCAGATGTCCGGATATGCATGCGCCTACAGCAGGACCTCAGATATCTATACCCAGGATTTTGGGAAAGGGCCCAAATGTCTGTTGTCCACGCTCAGAGCCCCATTGCACCAAAATCTTCTATCGACGATGTACTCCCGATCACACAAATTCAACGAAAAAAATAGAAACCATCTCGCCGCAGAAAATTATGCTTAATAATGCTGACGAGCTTTCCTGCAAAAGGGCGACGAAAGAGCCTGAAAAAGAAAGGAAGTCACGCATACATAAAACCAAGACAAAACTGGGCAAAAAGGCGCAAGACATAAGTGCCCTACCGAAATGAAAATGAGGATATTTGCATGTATTGTGAAGAAGATGTTACCGGCCGGAACGAACTCCGGTTGCAGTGTGGATCGTGCGGTCACAAGACACACGAGGCTTGCAAAGATGGGGCAAGTTCAAACTGGGTTTATGTGTGTTCCTATATGAAGAGAAAACATTTCGGAACTATATTTCAGAATTTGATTCTGTGCATTTCAGCGCTCTCAACGATCTGCGGTTTTGGTTTTGATTTCTAGTTCGCTAGTGCATGCACATGAATGTTCATTTCCTTAGTTGCCATTATATCACTGGCGTAGGAACTTGCGGGGGCACCGGTGCACGGCACACCTCCCCCCTTTAAACATAAATTTTAGCCCTAAGTCTATGGTGTTGACTGGAGGGAAATGGGCTGAAAAGCTCATGGTGGGCCCTTAAATTCCGACGTTCCACTGTCACTGATTATCATACTGCGTTCCTCATGTTATAGGGACATTTTTGATTTGTGACTTGATTTGTGATATACGTGGAAGTTCAAAGGATGTGAGCTTAGATGTTAAGCCAGTAACATACGTTATGCGAGCTTTCAAATGCGAGCTTTTTCCCCTTTTTTAGTGATATAAATTTGTATCACACGAATACAGAAATTCGCGTTTTTAAATATGATTGATAATCGTCCTTGGAACCGTTAGCACTGCTGTAGAGACTAAAAACTTCAAGATAAACACAAATGTATAGATACTTGCATTCACAAGCTGCAAATCGAACGAATTTAAAACGCCATAGAAGTGATATGTCAGGGGTTAACGCCGACATAATAGGGGGTAACACCGCCACCCATGGCGGTGTTGCCCTCACTTTTTTAAGACACTAAAAATGCACTACTCACTTTGAAGTCGTTTATCTTTTCGTTTAAAGATATAAGTCAAATTAGGAAGGCATTCCTTGGTGCCAAATTGATCTCAAAATGGATCGAAAGTGAAGAAATTGTCATTCAACACAAAATGTGCTTTTGGGAACAGCAAATCCTTATGGTGGCGGGCTTACCCCCACTTCCCCTATTATCAGAATTTTGGTGAAGGGATGTACCTGAATATTTATCAGTGTATTAGCCCCATTTTGGAACTTTGATTCGAGGAGGCTGGTCATGAAATATCTTATCAACGTAGATAATCTAATAAACAATCTAATAAAAATAATGGTTAATATACTATTTTATATAATGATATGATGTTATATGAAGTGCTTCTGGAATAGTTTGTTCTATTATGAGAAAGGACCGTTTCCGAACTCCGAAGTATTAAAAATAAACGCTTATCATTTTCATAAATAAATGTCACTCATGAGGCTAGCAGCTTGCTTGTCTTAAAGCTGCGATGCGTCTTCTTAGGTTTAGACTCTATGACTACCAATGTTAAGATTAATTATAGAATCCTTTTTTATTTAATACGAACTGTTCCAGGCTATAATTTTGAGGTATATTTTCTTGATGTGCCCTGATCAGAAACTAACTCAACTTGAAGTAAAAAACAATGTATTCTTAAATCTTGTATATCTATATACGAAAAAAATTAGAAAGAGCTACCACCACGGACAGAGGAGTGAGGTGGCCAGTCCATCTCCAACCTGCAACACACAACAAACGTTCCCCCTGAAACAAAAAGTGATCAGGTTTGGGTTCGTGGTGCGTTCCACACTTTTGTTAGTTCATCCAAGGATCGTGGTGGCTGCTCTCTGGTTCCCCAGTTCTGACGCATATCAAGAGTTATTCTTCCGTATCACATTCAGCTATTCTCCGGTTCTCTAGACTACGTGTTTTTATATTCTCCGGAGACCAAAGAATTACAATTATATCAAAGATTTAGATGTCGACGGACACATTTAATCTGATTGATTGATTGAGTGTTCCGGCCATATGGGGGGGCGCCCCTGCAGGCGCCGCAACCGCCGCAGGAACATCGCCAGCCGTCGTGGGTCCGCCAGCGCTTCCCGGATGGGCGGGTCGTCCCGTCCAAATAGGTCCCAGCGCAGGTCAGCGCACGCAGGGCACCGGGTCAGAAGGTGGTGGAGGATCTCGTCCTCTCCATCGTCGCATTCCTGTAACGTGGCCTCCGGGTTCAGGCCGATCCTCTTTCGGTAGCTGCACAGGAGAAGGGAGTGGCCAATGTGCAGGCGCTCCACCTCCACACTCTCCTGCCGTGAAAGGCCCAGGCGGTCTTTCAGGGTGGTCCGCCCTGGGAGACCGCCACATTTAATCTCGAACATGTTTTATCTCGTACGGATTAACGTTTTATCTCGTTGTTTTACCAGATTAACACGCGCATTGATGGAGCTCTGCGCCACCTTCGCTTTGACAGGGGGGCGCGGGTACCCCCTAAAATCTCCAGAACCACGGTAGGTAGTGAAAAATGGTAAACGGCTTTGGGTAGCCCATACGCTTCTCCATCGAAATATTTTAACCATTTTGTCAGGTCACTTCAATCGGATGAGTTCACTTTGTTCCGACTTATGTTGTCTTAAACTTTGAGGTCAGGTCACTTGACTGGTGACCTGACCTGAGATGACCTAACCTTAAAATTTTGACAAAAGTTGTAAAAATAATGAGAGAAGGTATGTCAAGTTTTTTAACCCGAGATTATTTTTAACCCGAGTGTGTTAAGTACCTACCTAATAAATATGTGATGGCTTAAATTCCGTGGCGGCGCCCCTGCCTAGTTTTCTTTGCCTAGTGTTAGGAGTGTATGTTTTACCATGTACTGTGTTTTTACTGTTAATATACGCGTATGGATACAAATGCGGCGGCGCTACGCGCCGCCGTTTTTATGTTCTATCCGAAAAACCAGACGGGGGGGGCGGGTACCCGCCTCCCGTCAATGCGCGTGTTAACCCGTGCCCCACGGGGGTCCGGCGCCACCTTCGCCCCACCGAGGGGCCATCGATGGCCCCCCTCTAACTCCGAAAATATGGGCGTTAGCGCAAATCTGCAAAGTGCACTAGAAAGCTCGCGTGAATTCAGTAAGAAATTACTTCACATGTTTTAGTGTTCAGGTCAATGGCTTGACCTCCATAGGTCAAATTAGGTCAAGATCGGCTATTTTCACTCAAATATGCAATGCTTAAGCAAACTGGGCATAACTCTGATGCCCTTAGAGCTATTGAGGTGTGGGAAAGTACATTTGATAGGAAATTGCCAGTACTTTTTCTGCTATGGAAACGTAAAGACCTCCCGCCAGTAGTTTGACCTCCAGAGGTCACCTCGTGACCTAGTATGACCTGAGGTCACGAAAGGTCAGAAAGTGACCTTGCCGTATATCAAATGAAAGCCAATGACAAGACAAACACGATGGTGTTTGTTTCAGCGCTCTAGCTTATTCAGGTCAAAGTTATTGTCAAAATACTGTTTTTGACCCCTGGTGACCTTGGATGACTTTGGGGATGTCAAAGGGCAAATATGGCCCCTGGAATCCGTGAAAGCGTATCCAAAAACGCTTTTCTGATCAAGCTCAGCATTTTCAATCGTTTTTGTGACTTTTAGATCATAAGACAGCTTTTCCCATGCTTTTTCAATGGAAGAGGTCACCTCGTGACCTGACCTCAGGGCACGAAATCGAAAAATCCCGGATATACACCTTGTAGACCCTGGAGGGGTCATAAAGTGTAGGAAGTTTCAAATCGATCGACTCCGAAATGTAGCTCTTACAGAGCTCTAAAGCTGAAGTGAGGTGACCTTGGTTGAACTCGTCTGGTGACCTGACCTTGGGTGACCCGGGGTAAAAAATTTCAGGGATGGTGGGAAAATGATGCAGTGAGAGGTAAAGCCCTCAACCACGGTGCTGCGCCTCATCGTCTTTCTGCTATCCCGGAAAAACCTTAGGGGGCCATCGATGGCCCCTGGTGGGGCGAGGGTTAAACGATTAATTAATCTCGAGACACATTAATCTCGAGATTAACACATATAATCTCGAAGAGCCACCCCTGCTTTTTATTGGGTCGGTTTCTGGTTCTTGGTTTGCACGAAAACCGGTCAGCCTTCAAGAATGGCCTTCAGCAAAGGACACAAAAGACATTTTCGAACGGCGAACAGCGTGTCCCGCTGGTCAGAAAACAGGGGAACTGGTCTCCAATAGAGGGAAATCCGACGGATTGAGAACCATTGCAGGGAGCTGGAGACAAGCCGGTTCCAGTTTGGTACGCCGGTCAGATTAGAAAAATATTTGGGGCTAATATTCCCTTTCCCTCAACTACCCGGACGGAGGGATAACCAGAAAAAATTATCCTTAGAATATTTACTTCATCCCATAGGAGGATCCAGGAGGGCAAAGGGGGCACGTGCCCCCCCTCCCCCTCTCTGATCAACTCTCGGTGAACCCTAAAATGTCGCGTCCCATCCTCTCCCCCAGGATGCGAAAATCGGCGCACACTGATAGGATTTAGCGTCCATCTGATAGGTTTTGCCGGTCAAAGGTGGCGCCCCCCCTGGTCCGGATGGTGCCCTCCCCGGAAGTCCCTCCCCCCGATCGGCAACCATGGATCCGACTATGCTTCATCCATTAGTACGCATGAACAAACAAGAAGAGAATCAGAAAAATTGTTCTTACAGTAAAAACTTCCACGGCCTAGATTCGAACCCGTATTACCCGTGTGAGAGTCGCGAATGGAGGCCACTATACCATCCCCGCTGTACGACAACAGCCCGATTTTAAAACTTTCCTGATTAGTTTTCTCAAGCCGAATGTTTTGGACAAACTAATCTAATATTTGTATTTTTTAAGGGTTAATAAAAATAAATTGATTACGAATACAGCTTAAAAACATTTTTTACTCCCAAAAAAATCATTTATAGAACTTAAAACTTTGATTGATAGAATAGAGGTGAAGAGCAGGTTACAGCCTATTATTGATATTGTTAGCAAATTTGAATAATTGTTGAGTGGCCTCCAAAAATTTAGCTGAAGATAAAGAAATGATTGATAGTACCAGAATCAGGATTTTTCAAATATTAAGAAACCACAATAAAAATTTTTGCGACAATATCCCTTTAATGCATCGTGGTGATTGCTGGGCTCTTACATACGCATTTAATTTATCATGGAGGAGATGGGGGTGACTTAGCAGAACGAGATTTGATTGAGCTCATTCACGAAGTGATCCAGTCGCGTACCTGGTCTCGGCGGGGACGGGTCGTGGAGCTCCATTGATTGTTCCGATTGTCGGTCCTTCGGTGGCGATTTGATTCAGCGAGTTCAGTAGTGAGGATGGGTTGAGTCTGCTCTGGGTTTTCGGTTTCCAATCTCGTGGTTGTTTTCTGCAGGGTACTTTCTTCTGGTCCAAATTGGTGCGAGTGTCGTTCTATTCCGTGAGTGGGTGTGGTTCTTTGTTGTTTTGGCGGCGCCGCCATTTTGGATTTAGGGTTTTCAGGTTTGTTTTTCTTTTTAGGTGGAGGTCGATCAACAATTTTCAGGTTTTCTATCTGCAGTTCCGGTTGGTGTTGGGATGACAACTAGGGCCAAAAAGCGGCCTCTGGTTGTTGACTATGGAGCAGGTGGGAGTGATGATGATGACGGGTTGGATGAAGGGGCGTATGTTGTGCTAGAGCTGGCGTCTGGCCAGCCCTTAAAGAACCGAGGCTGGCCGCGTCTTCAGGCCTGCATCCGGAATGTCATAGGTGAAGGTAAGGTTGATAAGGTGTACTTCGTGGCAGGAAAGCTGATGGTCAAAACAAACGATGCGAAACAAACAAAACGGTTCTTGGCTGCCAAATTCTTTGACGGGGAAGTTGTGAAGTGTTCATTGGATGAGAGGAGGAATGCTTCAAGGGGGACTATTTACGCCGAGGATTTGAGAGAGGCTGGAGCAGAGAATGTTGCAGAGTGGTTGAAGGAGTTTGGGGTGACAGAGGCGCGACAGGTAAAGAGGAAAGTAGGGGACAGAGAGGTAGGCTCGCCATGTTATGTGTTGACGTTTAACAAGCCGAGAGTCCCTGCTGAAATACGCTTGGACTATGTGGTTTACAAGGTTCGCCCATGCATGCCTAGACCTATGCTGTGCGAGAAGTGCGGGCGTTACGGGCATCTTTGGCAGAGGTGTACGCGAGCAGAGGTGTGCCTCAAGTGTAGCCAGCCTACACATGAGGGTACATGCATCCTCAAGTGCGGAAACTGTGGATCTAAGGACCACACGTTTATGTGTACCCAGGAATGTCCAACTTTCAAACAGGAGCAGGAGATTGTGAAAATTAAGTTCGAGCGAGATGTTTCGTTTGGGCAGGCCAGGAGGATATGTGAGGAGAGGGCAGCTCCTCTCCATCGCACTTTCGCTGGGGCCGTTACCGGTGGAGTGGCTCCCTCTGACCATCAACCTGCAGTCCAAGCCGACTCAGGTCTGGACTGCAGATTGAGGGCCTTGGAGGCGAAGGTTGACCGGGTGATCGGATCGTTAGAGCAGAAGCTGGAGAGAATGCTGACCATGATGGAGAAGGTGCTGGAGAAGGGATGTGATGTGAAGCTGGCTAGTGGAGTGTGTACTGAAAAAGAGCAGGGTGGTGACACAAATAGGGACGTAACACAGAGCAGTAACGACACAGAGAAATCTAGCAAGTCAGATGATGAGGGCTTTGTAGTGGTGGGCAGGGGTCGTAGGAAAGGTAAAAACACAAATAATTCTTCATTGGAAGTTGATGCTGCTTCAGAGGCTCAAGTAGGTGGCAGGACTGAATACCCGTCTGTGGGGAATCAGAGCTCTGGAGCAACATCAAAGCATAGGGAAGTCCGCCACCGAAGTCTCACCCCAGTTAGTCAGACTGTTCGGATAATTAGGATGGGGTTTGAGGATATTACTGATAATCAATGAAGCGCACATTCATCTCTATGGCACTGTGGTGGCTCTTGAACTGTATGTACTCTTTGTTTCATCTGCTGAAAATCATGTTCTTCTGTTTGCAACTTGTGTTGGGCGTATGTTTCTGTGTGTATATCAGCCGGCGGATGGCTCTCTTTGTCATGATCATGAGAAGGATTAGCTATGAAGTTATATTCTACAATTTTCATCACAGCTCTTGTTCTACTTGTGTGGAGAGTACCCAAATTAATTCATCTGTCATTATGTCTGTTCTGCTCGCTATGTTATGTTGGGGACTAGCCCTGATGAAAGTAGTAACCCTTCTTCAAGCGTATATATTTAATTTGGCCGCCTCAGTGCACTTAGAGTATGTATTTAAAGAAGAATATTGTAGATATAGAAGAAGTAGCTCAAATAAACCATTAACTACTAACCATGTCAGTATGAGTGCCTGTCTGTCAGTTGTGGTTTGGCAGGTGGATAAATGTGGAATCCCTCAAATAGTAGGTATCAGACTGATAACAGTCGGGTGCCTGGTGTGTTATGTATTGCCCACAGCATACATTCTCAAGCAATTGATTTCCCTCTTTTCAGGATTTTCAGAGGGTGTTGTTAAAACATCTGTGTTTGTGAACCATGACTAACCACGAAATTTTTCAATGGAATTGTAGAGGCCTGATCGGAAAATGGGCGGAAATCAAACCCATGCTACTGTTATTATCACCACTGGTGATCTGTCTGCAAGAAACGCATTTCCTTGAAAACGACAAATATGATTTCAACCTAAGAAACTACTCGCTTTACAATCAGTATGCTGGAACTGGAGCGCGCCAGGGTGGAGTGTCCATTTATGTTAATAATGGGTTATCACATTTCTCAGTGAAATTAGATACGCCTTTACAGGCTGTGGCATGTGTCATTAACATAAATGGACAGAGAATGACTATCTGTTCGCTTTACCTTCCTCCTGGAATACCAATCATAGAAAATGATCTCAGGCAGTTACTTCAGCAATTTCATACTCCTTTTGTCATATGTTCGGACGCAAATAGCAAGCATCTTATGTGGGGCTCGCCAAGAAGTGATACCCGAGGTAGGATTTGGGAGAAAATAATTCATGATGAAGCTCTTCATATTCTGAATACTGGCAGCCCCACCAGAATGGACGAATACTCCGGCAATTTTTCACATATCGATATTTCAATCTGTTCGAGTTCGCTGGCACCACATTTTGACTGGCGTGTTGATCCTGATTGCTACAATAGTGATCATTTCCCTGTCCACATATCGTTCTCTCAAAATGTTTTCACAGTTAATAAACAACCAATAAAACAGTTCAATACAAAGAAAGCGGACTGGCAGAAGTTCCAGGAAAAATGTGAAGCGCCCATTCCCATAGGAGAAATAACGAGCAGGTGCGGTAACCTGTCAAACAGAATTCTGACCGCAGCGGAAGAAAGCATTCCATACAAGAAAAATACTCATAAGTACAATTGCCCATGGTGGTCGCCAGAGTGCAAACGGGCAATTGCATTACGGAAAAAGAGCACTGAATAGATTTAGGCGAAATAGAACAAACATGATGCTACTCTTCGAGTATAAAAGACTGAAAACCTTGGCTAGGAAAATAATTCGTTTGGCGAAGAAAAGGAGTTGGGAGGTTCTACTCTCCACGTTTACTGTGAGAACCCCACTCTCGAGACTTTGGGGGATTGTGAAGTGTTTTGCAGGAAAACGATTCAGACAAACCGCACCAATTGTGATAAAAGAGAATGGTATAACTTATGACGATTCTTTGCAGGTCGGAAACGTCTTCGGTAAGTTCTTCTCGGAGTTATCATCAACAACAAATTACAGCCATAATTTTCTGGAATATGCCCAAAATATGGAAGTTCCAGATTATGCTTCCTCCAACCAAGAGATATATAACACTGCATTTACCATGTGTGAATTGGACAAAGCTTTGAAAGTCTGTGGATCCACGTCAGTCGGCCCGGACGGAATGCATTACGATTTTTTGAAACACTTACCAGCTTCAACAATGAAAGAGCTTTTGAATTTTTATAATGAGATATGGACAAAGGACTATTATCCTCCTGAGTGGCGCCACTCCTTTATTGTACCGATTTGCAAACCTGGGAAGTCACCGCACTCTGTTAAATCATATCGTCCCATCCAATTAACATCATGTCTGGGCAAAGTTTATGAAAGAATTATCACGAAAAGGATGATGTGGGTCACAGAAAAAGAGAACCTGCTTAGCAGGGTACAGTGTGGCTTTCGGCAGGGAAGGTCGACGGTAGATCACATGGTATCCCTGGAATCTGCTATAAGAAAAGGCTTCTTTGAAAGAAAATATACTGTCGCGGTGTTCTTGGATATTCAGTCTGCTTATAATATGGTACATAAGAGAACACTTCTTGCAAAACTGTACAAAATGGGCTTTAGAGGCCATTTTATGAGCTTTGTTGATGGATATCTAGAAGGGCGCACGTTTCAGGTTAAGAACAATGTACTTTCCGATTACTTTACACAAAACAATGGTGTGGTACAAGGTGGTGTGATCTCGCCGTTTCTGTTCCTTTGCATGATTAATGATGTTTTTGATGATCTCCCGACTGAAATTTCCAAAGCAATTTATGCAGATGATTGTGCATTGTGGTTTTCACATGAAAATATCAACGAAGCTCTCCATGTTATTCAAACAGCCTTGACAAAGGTATTGACTTGGTCGCATAGAAATGGGTTTAGTTTCTCAGCCGAAAAATCGCAGGCCATAATATTTCAGAGATCCATAAGGCGCCCTTTTTTTGGTCCCTTGCAAGAACTCAAGATGGGACACGAAGTCGTACAATTTGTATCGGAAGTGCGGTTTCTCGGTGTTATGTTAGATCAGAAATTAACAATGCATAGTCATGTTGGGACTATCAAGGCCAAGGCCGAAAAAAGAATATCAATACTCAAGTGCATATCAGCTTCCAGCTATGGAGCGGACCGTAAAACCCTGCTTCGTATGTATATGGCCTTAATCAGGCCTATATTAGAATACGGTTGTCAAATTTTTGATGGAGCAAATAATAAGGCATTGGAATCTTTAGAATGTGTTCAGAATACTTGCATCCGTATAGCTGTAGGAGCACTTAGGTCGACAAATGTGAAAGCACTCCTGGTTGAAGCAAATATTCCTTCACTAAAGGTCCGACGAATGTACCTGTCTCTTAGGTATTGCTTAAAGGTAGTGTGTGACCCTGAACACCCCTGTTATGACGCTGTTACCACCCAGGGATCCCTCTTACAGCTCGGCGAGAATCGCCTTCGACGAATCTGTGGAATACCGATATCGTGTCGCTTTATAAAAATGAGACAACTTATTGAATTTGAAATTCCAAACAATTTGGAGAAAACAGGACGGGGAAGTCCCCCTTGGAAGCTTACACCCATAGAAGTTCGAAAACTTATAAGTACTAAAAAACAAAATATCAACCCTGTTGAGGTTCATGAAGCATTTGTTGACCTTCTATTTAGATTTGTGGATCACACCTTCATGTTTACAGATGGGTCTAAGAGGGATGAAAAAACAGGTTGCGCTTTTTGTTTCCCTTCGGGATCTATTGAAGAAAGACTCTCGAACATGACTTCAATTTGCACTGCTGAACTGTTTGCGATATGGAGATGTTTACAATTTATCAAATCAAGAAACGTTAGGAAGGCTGTCGTTTGCATTGACTCCCTTTCAGCTATACAAAAGGCAGCCAACGTGGATGACCCTTCGCCAATCTCCAGCAACATTAGAGAGCTTTACCATGAACTCATCGCTGAGGACTACGACATCAACTTCATTTGGATACCAAGTCATCAAGGCATTCCAGGTAATGACAGGGCTGATTTCAACGCAAAAAGGGCATTGACATACGAAAACGTCACGGAAGTAAATATACATTATACAGAGTGCTTCAGTGTGGTTAAAAAATGTGTATACAATTTTATGTGTAAACAGTGGCAACATATGAACTCCCCGACACATTTAAAACAGATCAAAGTGACCGCAGGTGATTGGCAGTCCTCTTATAGAGAAAGTAGGCGGGAAGAGATTGTATTGGCCCGTTTGAGATTGGGGCAGACAAGATTCACTCATAGTTTCATTATGAACCGAGATCCCCCACCGATTTGTAGTGAGTGTAATGTGCCTGTTAGTGTGAGCCATATTCTCGTAACATGTCCTAAATTCCAGGTGCAACGATCCAAACTTCGGTCAACATGTAGGATGTTTAATATGCCGTTTTCATTAAAAAATTTGCTTGGAAATAACGAACATGATATTTTCCGTGATGTTGTGGTCTTTCTCAAGGAAATAAATTTGTTCAAGGAAATGTAAACATGTGTTCAATAAGAAATGGATTAAAAAGGTTCTAGAAATATATACTAATCTGTCTCCATTCCAGCTGAAGTAATAGGAAAGGATAGGACTGGCTCCCAGTCTAGCCTTGTATTGCGTTTTGTTGTATATCTAATTGAAGTTTAGCGTTCTTTCGGGATGTGTTTCTCGGTGCAACTTGTTTTTTTTGGGCAGGAATCGTCTTTTGGCATGATTTTTCTCACCAACCCGCAAGGGTCCCATTTGCAACCTATAGACACCAGAACCCTTGAGGTTGTGTCTCAATGCACTTTCATTCATTCATTCACGAAGTGATCGCGGATGAGGAGGAGAGCGATGAAGATCTGCAAGCAACGGACATTGCGGACGTGCTGATGATGTAAGTCAGTATCCTTCGACTTTTACAGCATCATTATACCAAATTTTGATGTCATCTGTGGGTGGATATATCATGTGATTGACAGAGTTTATCATTATAGCTTGTGCCAGTCTAATAGTATGGTGAATGGCTGCACCTCATCGCGCCTGAACCTTCGCACTCATCGCGCCTTAACCCCAGTGCCATCCTCTTCATATCAGTATCCTCTACTCTCCTCTTGCTGTATCGTGCATATCTTTGCGTATGAATGAAGGAATACATGTTATGGAATCAAGTCATACCACATCCATACACATTGCAACACTACTGCTATTGCTATGATTTTGTTTGCTATGGCAGTGCATGGGCAGTGCATGCTGCTTTGGCTGCATTCCTTGAAATGTTCTGGGGTGGAATTCTAGGGGTTGTGACGTAATGATATTCCGCGGATTCCCGCTGTGGAAAGTTCTTGAACTAGGCAGAAATGTGGCGTAAATGGTGAGGTACTACAGTCTCATTATTTATTTAAACTTGTGCACACACAAATCTTTCATTTACCTTCATTTAGGTATTATTATGTGGGTCGATTGTCCTGCAAAAGCATATAGTGGACTTAACAAGCAGATAAACATTTAAAGTCCATGCACCTATTGTTTCGAAATCCATCCATGGCGCCGCCTTTTTTAGTGAGACTTTTTTGTATTCCCACCGTTCCATGCAGAATGGAGGGAATATTCCACGTGGAATCCCAGGCAATGTTTAAAAAAACGGCTGTGACATCACTGTCTCCGGAATTCTGGGCTGGAATATTTCAAAGAATGCAGCTTTTGTAATCTGTTTGGAATGCATGTTCTTTGATTTAATTGTTTGTTCTTATTTGCTCTGCCTTGTGGTGCTGTTCTGTGGTATTTGTTCTTTTTCTTTATTATATTGTTTTGTCTTGCTCACCCTATCATCCTCATTTCTGCTGTCTTCCTTTCCTAGTTAAAAAGAAATAAATTGGTGGTGATGGTACCAGCTGTACAAAATATTCACCCCACCATCCCAATCTGTGAGTGTGCTTAAAATGGCCCCTCCAATGGGATCTTGTCTGTGCCAGTGTTCCGTAACACTGGTGTGCATGGTGTGATTTTTGGGGCAAATGGAATGGTTACTGGTGCAAGCTGGGCTCTGTTGTGAGAGAGCCAATGCTAAAGATATATAGACCTTGCAGAGGAGAGAAAACTGACCAAAAATGTAAAAATACAGTTTCCTGATTCTGGTTAGTGGGCATTGCATTTTTCTCACATGTTTTGGTTGCAAATTTTAGGTGCTTGGCGGTTTTTTATTCTGTATGGGTTTGCAACTTGTTTGGCCTGTGGCATGATTTGGTCATGTTATATTTGATTCAATACTCTGTTATTTCAGGAATCAAACAAAGCTTAGATATTTGCTTCAACATTGCCCAGTCAAATGCAAGAGTCAAGAAAGTATTCTCAAACATTTACTTCTTTGACATTTCATGATTTGAATATCGGCTTGATCAAAACAAATTACTGATATATTCCTTACGATTTTTAATGGGCTATCCAATGTTCTTCACATTTTTTGCTATCCTAGACAGTAACAGTTTAAGGGGGAGTTTTCCAGAAACATCCTCCTCTGGGGCAAAAATATCTGAGGCCAGCTGGGGTAGGCTTAAGGGAAGATGATATCAGGTTCAGTGTTCCCTGCAAGCTCAAATTAGTACCCTCCGTAACTACACCGCCGCCGATCCACCTCGTCGACTCGAACCTGTATCGAACTCGTAGTACCGCGTGCGTGCGCGTCCGCGCTGGTCCGTTCGCGTCCGCCGCCCCCCCGCCCCCTCCGTACTCATCGCGCCTTAACCCCGGTGCCATCCTCTACATATCAGTATCCTCTACTCTCATTTTTTTCTGTATCGTGCATATCTTTGTGTATGAATGAAAGAATACATGTTATGGAATCAAATTTTTATGGCATGTCGCTTGTGACCAGTTTGACCTTGGGACCCGACATGCAGCCCCTTTTCTCATAGGATACTGAATGTGTACAATTTAGTAAAAATGTAAGGGATAAGGTGACCTTTTTCATACTTACTTCGACTCTTTGTTCTGGAATAGGCCAAATGTCTCTAGAGGTTCATTGTGTGTGATATGTGGTACTGATGATTAATCTGCGCATTTACTTATTGGAAGTTGTAACTGGGTTTGTTGCGAGTGTATGGGTTTAGTCTTTAACTGGTGGCAATTTTCCATGGGTGATTGATCTTTTTCAATGTTTGCAGGATCGAGGGCGAGGCTGGGGAGCATGGACTTGAGAAGCTCCAAGACTTCTATGAAGAGGTGGTGCCCGTTTTGACAGATCAACAGTTCAAGGAACAGTTCCGTCTCACCAGGGACTCAGTGGACAAGGTGGTGGAGATCATGGAAGAGGAAGATGAATCACTAGTCCCTAAAGAAAAAAAGTGCTTCTTTGTCTGTGGTATTTGGGAAGTGCAGTGAGCTTCCGAAAGGTCGCGATGGTATTCGGGATGTCGCTGGGGGCTGCTTGGAAATGTGTTGACCAGGTAGTTCAGGCTCTAGTTGCGGGGAGGGGACGATTCATTAGGTTCCCAGAAAAAGAACAGCTGGAACAAGTTATCCAAAGGTTCCAGATCAGAGGCTTTCCAGGCGTGATTGGAGTTGTGGATGGCTGCCATATTCCAATTACAAGACCAAATGAGGATGAATTTGCCTATGTAAATCGGAAGCATATTCATTCGATTAACCTCATGGCAGTTGTAGACGACGCGGGAGTGTTCATCGATGTGTGTGTAGGGTGGCCTGGGTCCGTCCATGATTCCAGGGTGTTCAAGAACAGCCCGCTGGGACTCAGGCTGAAATCGGAGCAATTCCGTCGCGCTGCACTCCCTGACGACTCACACATCATCGGGGATGCGGCTTTTCAACTCAGCGAATATATGATGACTCCATTCCGCGAAAACCAAGTGCGAGCTGAGGCTGGAGGGCAGCCAACGCCGGCCCAGAAGAAGTTCTATAACAAGAAACTCTCCAGTGTCCGGGTGGTAGTGGAGCATGCGTTTGGTGTTCTGAAGGGCAGGTTTCGACGACTTTCGTATGTGGAAACTAAATCTGTGGAGAAAGCTGTTGCCATTGTCACTGCTGCTTGCGTGCTCCACAACATATGCTGCAGGAACGAGGACGCATGGCTGGAAGCTGGTGAGCCGGATGATCTTCCTGTGCCAGATAATGGTGAAAACCTCGGTGACGCTGGTGATGGGAGAGCAGGAGTAGAAAAACGTTTCCGTCTTGTTGAGCAGCTGTGGGCCGAGCGCCGCTGAAAGAGTGTATAGCTTCGCCGCCACTAGAGGTGCTGGCGCTGCTGATAGAGCCGCCGGTAACGCCAATAAAGACGCTGGCCCCGCCGCTACAGGGGCGCCCTCCTTGCTACGTTCAACGACTCGACCGCTCTGGGGGCCATTCGGCGGGCGCATCGAACTCTGACTGTCACGTTGTTGTATCGGCGCTCGCCCGGGGAGGGGGCCGGTTGCTACCCGGTTCACCGTTCCTCATGACCAACGTTATAGTCGGGGAAGCTTCCCTCTGGAGATCCCCTCCGTGCCCTCCATTCGCTGCAAGGAAATACAGATTTTATCCCTTAAACTGTTGTATGATCTGACTTTTTTACGCCTGTGTTTGTATTATATGTCTATTTGTCTGCAAATGCAAGTGCCGAATAAACGTATATGACGATGGGCACTGCCTTGGCCCCTCGTGTGCACGTCGCCTCTTTGTGGCTGCGTCAGATGTGCATTGATGCGAATGTATATTTGTTTTTGATGTATGTAACATTGCAATATGCACTGCGACTAACTGAACGAATGCTGTCCCTCTTTAGTACGGTGATTCCGTGTCAATTCGACACAGCAGTGACACGACTAACCTTCAGATTGATTAAAAAAACTTGGTGTAAGGAATGTTTTTGCTGAAAGCCACGATCCTGATTTTTCTCTAGCCCATTCGGAAATGCCGTGATAATGCGATATGAAATTGGGAATGCAGTAGAGGCGGACCAAAGCCATTTGGCGAAAGCAAGTCTTGGTGACTTCTAAGAGGTCACAAGGGATTACTTAAGCAAGTTTTCAGAAGTATATAAAAAACTTCGCAGGAAATGAGTTTTCCTTTTGATACCATTGCGTTTAACTCCTACGGCAGCCGTACTAGGAACAACTTGGGCGAAATTTACAAAACTTGTCATTACGGGTCAAATTATATACATATTGACGATGTTTATTCAGATAATGACCCTGGCGTAACCTTTAAGTTGGGTCACTCTTACATTTCGACCTAGTACGGTCACGCTATACATAATTCGATTTGCCGTAACATGGGAATCGAGTGACGGTTAATTACAGACTCTAACGCCTGAGCAAAAAGGATTCTCCGAACTGTGACTTGCCTCTAATGACCTGAATGTCGATAAAAAGTGGCCGATATAGTAACTTCATTTTTTCTCAGAAGCCTTTCGCCGCCGTTCACGTTTTTCGCTATCCCGCATAGAAGCTGAGTTCAAAAGGGGCGATGGCGCTAAGGCTAACGTGGATCGGAGGTTCACTGGCGCGGGTGTTAACCCTCGCCCCACCGGGGGCCATCGATGGCCCCTAAGGTTTTTTCGAGATAGCAGAAAAACGAAGAAACGCAGCACCGCGGTTGAGGTCTCTATCTCTCACCTCATCATTTTCGCACCATCCCTGAAAATTTTTACCCCGGGTTATCCAAGGTCAGGTCACCAGGCGAGGTCAACCATGGTCACCTCACTTCAAATTTGAAGCTCTATAAGAGCTACATTTCTTAGTCGATCGATTTGAAACTGGCTACAGTTCATGACCCTTCCAGGGTCTACAACGTGTATATCCGGGATTTTTCTATTTCGTGACCTGAGGTCAGGTCACGAGGCGACCTCTGCCATTGGAAAAGCTGTCTCATGATCTAAAAGCCACAAAAATGATTGCAAATACTCAGACTGCTCAGAACAGCGTTTTTGGACACCCTTTCACGGATCCCAAGGGTCAACAGTATTTTGACAATAACTTTTGACCTAATTAAAGTTAAGCGCTGAAACAAACACCATCGTGTTTGTCGCGTCATTGGCTTTCATTTGATATACGGCAAGGTCACTTTCTGACCTTTCGTGACCTTAGGTCATATTAGGTCACGAGGTGACCTCTGGAGGTCAAACCACTGGCGGAAGGTCTTTACGTTCCACGTAGCGGAAAAAGGGCTGGCAATTTCCTATCAAATTTACGTAACCAGATATCAATAGCTTTAATGGCATAGGAGTTATGGCCAGTTTTCTTAACACGCGCATTGACGGGGGCGGGTACCCGCCCCCTCGGGTTTTTCGGAGACAGGAGAAAAACGGCGGCGCGCAGCGCCGCCGTACTTGGTATATCCTTTCCCTCATCATTTTTGCAACTTCTGTGAAAATTTTAAGGATAGGTCGTCTCAGGTCAGGTCACCAGTACAGGTCAAGTGACCCGACCTCAAAAAAAGTTTAAGATAGCATAAGTCGGAGCAGGGTGAACTTATCCAATTGAAACTCATATCACATAATGGGCTCACCGAGTTCTCTAAAATACGTTCCGGTATTTTTGATATCGATGACCTAAGGTCAGGTACGAAGCATGACCTCTCCATTGGTAATACATGGGAAATATGGTTTTTACTGAATAACTCAGTAATAGATGGTGATAGAGCGTTTATTTTAGCTTCATTGGACTCGCCCTGGCTTTGCAGTTCTAATGATATGCATTTTATATAATTTGACCCTGCCCTGACCTCAGGTCAAGTCAAATCTTTGATTTGACCTAGCAAGGTCAAATCATATATCATTCAATTCGGCTTGCTGCGAGGATTCATAGAGTTCAAGTCGTTTTGCTCTATCTTTACTTGTTCAGATGTAATGGCCGAAAAACTTAATTTACATGTTATCCCTATGACGGCATGTGACGGCATGTTTTTGACCTCTGGTGACCTTAAATGTGACCTGACAAAAAATGGTTCAAATATTTTCGATGGAGAAGCGGATGGGCTACCCGACGCCGTTTACCGTTTTTTGCTACCTACCGTGGTTCTCGAGATCTTAGGGGGCGGGTACCCGCCCCCTCTTCAATCCGAAGGTGGCTCAGATCCCCGTTAATGCGCGTGTTAAGCATTGCATATTTGAGTGAAAACAGCCTATCGTGACCTTTCTTGACCCATGGGGATGTAAAAAATTGACCTGAGCGCTTAAACATGCAAAGTAACTTCTTACTGAATTCACGCGAGCTTTCTAATGCACTTTGCAGATTTGCGCTAACCCCCATATTTTTGGAGTTAGAGGGGGGCCATCGGTGGGGCGCGGGTTAAATGGCAGTGGTCTGAGGCGGACCTAAACTGCGGTCCAAGCACTGAAGTGTACATGGTGCTAAACGGTAGTAACGCCGAACAGCTCTGAACAAGGACACAGGCAGCGTCTGTGAAAACTCTTGGAAAGCAATACGAATGAACGTTTTATTCTGAATGCAGAAGGCAGGTACTGTGGACTGTGGAACACATCCCGGTGGAAATGCATAAGCCTTGCGGCCTCCTTACAATTTCTGTTCATTCAAGGCACAATAATACCACAGCAGACGAATGGCAACGCATAAATCTGAACTAAGCAAAACACAATGAATACACGCACAATTCAGGGCGTGCAGCACAGCCATCAAACGAGATCTCTTGACTATATAAACCAGCTTCTTCGAATCCTCATCTCTCAGCTGCGACGCTCGGACAGGCGGTTGGCGATATCTTGTAAAAGCTGCAGCTTCTGCTCCTCTACCTTGAGTCTTTTCTCTTCACGTAATTTCTTTTCTCTGAAGTACTCTTCTTCCCTTTCTTCCTTCCTCTGGAGGTACTCCTCAATCACGCCGGTCCTACTTTTCATCCTATTCGCCCTTGCCTGAGGTCTGGACTTAGGCGTCGTCACTGGCGTTTGCGCGGCGACGGGCGGCAGAGACACTGTGGCTGTTGGCGAGGGGACCTCACGCAGTGATTCTGAGGCACTGGAGCTGCTGGTGGCAGTTGCCGCAGGGCTATCTATGGAAGAAAGCACGAATCGTGGAGTCAACGCTGGGTTAGACCCCAAAATCCGTCCCATCTGCTCAGAGTGAATCCATTTGGGAGCGCTTCCGCGTCCTGTTTTTTTAACACCAGCATTGTCTACTAGTCGTTTGTGGGAATATAGGAGTCGACTCCACTTTACCCGTGCTTCCTCGGCAGTCATCCCAAAGTTTCTACCCATCTCCTCCCAGTGGACACGTTTTCGTCCTGGTGTCATGGACTTGAAAGTTTTGTAGCGCAGCTCCATTTCATCTAAAAACGCGCATGTCGTGTCACGGTTTCCTTCCGTCCGCTGCGGACATGTCACCACATGGCCATCGCACACGTCTGTTTCGGCGAAGCCGGCTTCACAAAAACCACACTGAAATATCACACCGTAAAATGTTCCTGTGCACTGCTGCGCGTGCTCCACGGCAGCCCCCTCAGTCCCGTAGACGGTGGAGCACAGAGGGCAAGCAAAAAAGCGGCAGCGCGTCACCAGTCCTGCAACAGAGGGGGAAGGCAAAAAGCTGAAAGGTACAGCAAAGTGTAGGCATGGCAAGGAAGAATAAAACATCACAATTAATTTCTACATTTTCTGTGAGCTTACGAAACCTGTCTAGATGTGACAAGTGGAAAGGCAGAAGTGCAACACAATGGACTCATACACCCATAGATCTTTCAGCGCCCCCAAAACATGGTGGTGTTCCCTGAAGCCACCCAAAAGCCCCCTGAAGTGTGGCTTTAGGTTCGCCCACTTCTTCCAGCATTCAGACCTGCATGAAGTTTGTATGAAGTCAGATCTAAAAAGTTTTTGGTCGCTTTAGGAAGTACCATTTTACTCATGGTATGCCTCTCCAGTCTGCAAAGTATGGAAGCATGCCAAATAAGTAGCACCAGGTATCATAGGTGGATCTAGCACTGCCAATGGGGGGGGCACTTTTGACCAGCAAAACTTATGAATTATTATTTTAAAAGCAAAAACTCAGGCATGATGGCTTGCTTTGTACACCAGACTCACAACAATGACCAAGTAATTTCCTTCAAAATTTACACCAATTGCATGAGTCTGGGTATGTCAAGTTCCACTAAAGATATTTATTCTTATTTAAACAAAATTGTATATTTCAGAGGGGAAAGCGCAGGAAGTGAAAGGAGACTAATGGTGCACTAGAGATGAAGACAAACCTGACACAGACTCATATCTTTTACACTTCAATCCATACTTAAGTTGAAGTATAATGGAAACCTCTTTCACTGTATCCCCATTCTCAGCTCTATCAGAATCAGTCCAATGTGTATGGAAACTGGGCCTATGTCTGAGGGAAATGATAGGAATATCACTTCAAGCCATTAACATATATTTCACACTGAGAGCAGACCAAAAAACTCACAAATCGGCACATGCATCAACAGCAGTTGACAACAGACAAGACTACCGGGTCAAGGTCTAGTGTGCAAAGTATGGCATTTTCGACGAGATCTCGTTGGTGCGAGTGTACTTGGAGACAGGAGCAAGTGGTGCGAATTTTATCGACCTGGTGCAAATTTGTGAGACTGGTGCAAGGAAGGTGACACTGAAAACCAAACAAATATTGACTGAATGGTTATAAAGACTCAGGAGGGGGCCTTGAAAAAGTCTGTAACTATCTAACTAATAAGAGGGACAGCATTGCATTGTGTGGGTAGGAATGAGAATGTTTTTCCCTGGTAATATGACAGGTTAGCGTGAATTTTTGGTGGCTGGCGGTGCGAGAATTTTAGATGGCTGGTGCAGCTCATCTGGCCTGCTGCCATACTTTGCAGACGGGGTCAAGGTGCAGAATGATCTCTCCATTGAAATTGCTGAATTACTCCCACCTTCCAAAAAGTGGATGACTGCATAACCAGGCAACAGAGGCAGTCTTGGTAAAGTATCTATAACAAGTACCCTGCCTATAACGGTATTATGGTAGTAGGCAGATCACATCTCGCGGTTCAAAGAATCACATCAGAAGGTCCACTGATCAAAGGGTCTAATGTTCATAGGCTCTACACTTTGAAAGTTAGACCTTTTGAATAAAAAGTCCAACGTTCAAAAGGTCCAAAAAGGCGTGCTCAGATGCATGAGAGTGGGGTGCATGATGCCGCAGAGGCGTGCTAAGACACATGATAATAGGAGGAAATAAGGGTTAGGTTAGGTTAGGTTAGGTTAGGTTAGGTTAGGTTAGGTTAGGTTAGGTTAGGTTAGGTTAGGTTAGGTTAGGTTAGGTTAGGTTAGGTTAGGTTAGGTTAGGTTAGGTTAGGTCAGGTCAGGTCAGGTCAGGTCAGGTCAGCTGCGTATGCCCTTGGTCCCTATTTCCTAATCTACCCCTTTTTCCAGATTCTGAGTGCGCCTTTTGTCTGGGTACCACTTTGGAAATGTTTTAGAAATATCCCCACTTTCTGCAAGAAAATCCCAAGAGGTGAAACAGACAGAAGGAAGGAGGGTTAGAGGAGTAGCATAAAGTGGCACTCAGACCAGAGGCGCACTCAGATTCTGAAAAGAGGGGTGATATCCCCAGACTAGAAAATAGGAACCAAGGGCATACACACCTGACCTGACCTGACCTGACCTGACCTGACCTGACCTGACCTGACCTAACCTAACCTGGTATAACTAGGGCAGACGTCTCACCTTTGCCAGATAGAAACGTGGGGTTCATCACTGGAAGAGAAAATTCCCAAGACCCAGAAATTTCCCCAGTTTCCCAGGTTTTCCCCCTGAGAAAGGGAATTCAGGGAAGGGATTTCGGCCCATAGGCGGATTCAAGAGGGGGAAGTTCAGGTGCACTACAGAGCAAAGGATTCCTGGCATAGGCGTATCCAGGGAAGGGAATTAGGCCATGGGCGGATCCAGGGAAGGGAAGTAGATGGGATCCGACGAGATAGGCATGCCTTTCATAGGCGGATTCAGGTAAGAGAAACAGTGAAGGTGCACTTCATGCAAGGAATTCCTGGCATAGGCGTATCCAGGAAAGGGCATTAAGGCCATGGGCGGATCCAGGGAGGGAAGTAGATGGGATCCGACGAAATAGGCATGCGTTTCATAGGCGGATTCAGGTAAGAGAAACAGTGAAGGTGCACATCATGCAAGGGATTCCTGGCATAGGCGTATCCAGGGAAGGTATTAAGGCCATGGGCGGATCCAGGGAAGGGGAAGAAGACAAAATCCTGTAAAGGAAGCAGACGTGTCATAGGCGGATTAAGGAATGAATTCCTGGCATAGGCGGATCCAGAGAAGGGATTTAGGCCATAGGCGGATCCAGGGAAGGGGATTAGGGCCATGGGCGGATCCAGGGAAGGGGAAAAGGACAGGACCCTGTAAAGAAAGCATACGTGTCATAGGCGGATTAAGGAATGAATTCCTGGCATAGGCGGATCCAGAGAAGGGGATTTAGGCCATAGGCGGATCCAGGGAAGGGGATTAAGGCCATGGGCGGATCCAGGGAAGGGGAAAAAGACAGGACCCTGTAAAGAAAACATACGTGTCATAGGCGGATTAAGGAATGAATTCCTGGCATGGGCGGATCCAGAGAAGGGGATTTAGGCCATAGGCGGATCCAGGGAAGGGGATTAAGGCCATGGGCGGATCCAGGGAAGGGGAAAAGGACAGGACCCTGTAAAGAAAGCATACGTGTCATAGGCGGATTAAGGAATGAATTCCTGGCATAGGCGATCAATACCGCCCACCCCCCCTCGCCGGATCCAGAGAAGGGATTTAGGCCATAGGCGGATCCAGAGAAGGGGGATTAAGGCCATAGGCAGATCCAGGAAGAGGAAAAAGACAGGACCCTGTAAAGAAAGCATACGTGCATAGGCGGATTAAGGAATAATTCCTGGCATAGGCGGATCCAGAAGGTTAAGGCCATGGGCGACCAGAAAAAAGACAGCCTGTAAAGAAAGCATACGTGGCATAGGCGGATTAAGGAATGAATTCCTGGCATAGGCGGATCCAGAGAAGGGATTTAGGCCATAGGCGGATCCAGGGAAGGGGATTAAGGCCATGGGCGGATCCAGGGAAGGGGAAAAGGACAGGACCCTGTAAAGAAAGCATACGTGTCATAGGCGGATTAAGGAATGAATTCCTGGCATAGGCAGATCCAGATGGGGGGTTTAGGCCATGGGCGGATCCAGGGAAGGGGATTAAGGCCATGGCGGATCCAGGAGGGAAAAGGACAGGACCCTGTAAAGAAAACATACGTGTCATAGGCGGATAAGAATAATTCCGGCATAGGCAGATCCAGAAGGGGGTTAGGCCATGGGCGGATCCAGGGAAAAAGACAGGACCCTGTAAAGAAAACATACGTGTCATAGGCGGATTAAGGAATGAATTTCTGGCATAGGCGGATCCAGAGAAGAGGATTTAGGCCATAGGCGGATCCAGGGAAGGGCATTAAGGCCATGGGCGGATCCAGGGAAGAGGAAAAAGACAGGACCCTGTGAAGAAAACATACGTGTCAGGCGGATTAAGGAATGAATTCCTGGCATAGGCGGATCCAGAGAAGGGGATTTAGGCCATAGGCGGATCCAGGAAAGGGGAAGAAGATAAGACCCTGTAAAGAAAGCATACGTGTCATGGGCGGATTAAGTATTGAATTCCTGGCATAGGTGCGAATCCAGAGAAGGGGATTTAGGCCGTAGGCGGATCCAGGGAAGAGGGAAAAGACAGGATCCTGTAAAGAAAACATACGTGTCATAGGCGGATTAAGGAATGCATACCTGGAATAGGCGGATCCAGAGAAGGGGGCATTAGGCCATAGGAGGATCCAGGAAAGGGTAAAAAGACAGGACCCTGTAAAGAAAGCATACGTGTCATAGGCGGATTGAGGATTGAATTCCTGGCATAGGCGAATCCAGAGAAGGGGATTTAGGCCATAGGAAGATCCAGGGAAGAAGACAGGACCCTGTAGAGGAAGCATACGTGGCATAGGCGGATTAAGGAATTAATTCCTGGCATAGGCAGATCCAGAGAAGGGGGTTTAGGCCATGGGCGGATCCAGTGAAGGGAAAGAAGGCAGGACCATGTAAAGAAGCAGACGTGTCATAGGCAGATTCAGGAGGGTTGCGGTGCACTATTGAGCAATAAATTCCTGGTATAGGCGGATCCAGAGAAGGGGATTTAGGCCATGGGCGGATCCATGGTAGGGAAGTAGAGGCAGTGGCGGCGGATAAAGGGGGGCAAGGGGGCAGTTGCCACCCCCCAAAATTATCAGAGGGGGCCCCCTGTAAAAAAACGCAATTTTAGCTTGGTTCTTTTCTGAAAGTTCACGAATGACCTGACTGAGCCCTCAACAGTTTCTCGATTTGGACAGTGTCCGAGCTTTATCTTGGGGGCCCTGAGCTTGGGCTCGGGACCCTCTAACTTGGCCTTTAGGGGCCCCAAGATTAGCGTAAAGGGCCCCGAGACTGGCCTCAGGGGGCCAGATCTTGGTCTAAAGGTCCCCGAGCCTGGAATCAGGGCCCCCACTTTGTCTCAGGGGCCCCGAGCTGTTCCTCGCCCCCGAATTTCGTCTCAGGGACCCCCAAGCTTAGTCTAAGGGGCCCCCAAGGCTGGTCTCAGGGCACACAAGCTTAGCCTTAAGGGAGCTCCCCGAGCTCGGTCTCAGGGCCCCGAGATTGTCTAAGGGGCTCCGGAGCTTGTCTAAGGCCCCCCCCGAGTTTGATCTCAGGGCCCTCCAAGCTTAGTCTCAGGGGGCTCCCGAACGTAACCTCATGGAGGTTCCGAGATTGGTCTTAGGGCCCTCCAATATTGGTATAAGGGGGCTTCCCAGATTGGTCTAAGGGGCCCCCTGAGAATGGTCTTCAGGGACCTTTAGCTTGGTTTCAGGGCCTCCAAGCTTGGTGTCAGAGGCCGCCAAGCTTGGTCTCAGAGGCCCCCGAGCTTGGTCTCAGGACCCCCTGAGCTTGGACTCGGAGGCATTCCAGCTTGATCTCTAGGAGCCCCACAAGCTTGGCTGCAGGGGGCCCCCGAGCTGTGTCTCAGGGCTCGAATTTGGTCTCAGGCAGCCTCCGAGATTGGTCTAAGGTGGCCTTGAGCTTGGTTTTAAGGGCCTCCAAGCCTTGTTTCAGAGGCCCCCAAACTTGGTCTCAGGGGCCGTGAGCTTGGGGGCTCGGTGGCCTTCGAGCTTGATCTCTAGGAGCCCCCAAGCTTAAGCTAGGAGCCCCCCGAGCTGTGTCTCAGGGCCCCGAGCTTGGTCTTGTGTGTGCTCAAGTCAATATGCCTGTCATTAACGTTTTTTCTGTGCCGATATAGACGACAGCATCCACCGCCCGCAGTTCTCATTCTGCAGGAGACGGAATTTAAAAAAAAACGTATATAATAATTCGTGTTACCTACCATGTTTTATGATGTAGATGCATACGAACAAACAGCATTCACTTTTTAAAAGAACTATTTGCCTCGGAAGGCCGTTGTTGTACCGTTATTATAATTTTGCTAAACTCCTAACGTGACGCTGGAGCTTAAAGCTTTGACGTCCAATGTCCGAGGCTTACGTGAACCTATAAAACGCAGATCCATATTTCGACATCTACATGTCAAATACGCTGCTTATTTTGCTGCACTACAGGAAACATATTCCAGCCTGGAATCCGAGATCGTGTGGAAAATCGAACGGGAAGGCAAAACCATTTTTTACACGGGCCAACTAAACAACAGGGAGGAATAGCCATTTTTGTACTGGGCCAAATATAACTTTTACCATTTGTGACGCTTATGCAGGAGCGGAACCAGGGTTTTGCTGGGGGAGTCACTGAGCTTTGAAAAATGGCGAAAAAGGGGGAATAGGGCGAAAAATTGCGAAAATGGAACAAAGTGAGGCTGAAGCCCCCTCAGCCCCCTGGATCCGCCCCTGCGCTTATGCCTCTGACCTCAGGCAGCCATCCCAACCAATCCATCGCAGTTTTAGGGGGCCCTTGCTGCCGAGGGGGCCCCATCGTCAAGGGGCCCCCTGGAAAAATTCTTGCCCCCCCATCCGGAAAGAGCATCCGCCGCCACTGAGTAGAGGGTACCCAAAAATATAAGGCATTTGTTCGATAGGCGTATCCATGAGCGTTGCGGTGCATTACAGAGCAAGGAAGTCCTGGAATAGGTGCATCCAGGGAATGGGATCTAGGCCAGGGGCGAATCCAGGAAAGAGAAACAGACGGGATACTGTAAAACCAAGTATACGAGTCATGGGCAGATTCAGGGGAAACTGCTACGGTGCACCACAGAGCACGGGATTCCTGGCATGGGCAGGTCCAGAGTAAAGATTTTAGGCCATAGGCGAATCCAGGGAATAGAAGCAGACGGGACACGGTAAAAGGATCCGCCCATGGCCTAAATTCCCTCCCTGGATGCGCCTATGCCAGGAATCCCTTACCCTGTAGTGCACTGCAACCCTCCTGTAGCTGCCTGTGACTCGTATTCTTTATTTTACAGAGTCCCGCCTTTTTCCCCTTCCCTGGATCCAGCCATGGCCTAAATCCCTATCTCTAGATCCCCTATGCCAGGAATCCCCTGCCCTGTAGTGCACTTTAATCTCTAGATCCCCTAGGCCAGGAATCCCCTGCCCTGTAGTGCACTTAAGCATTATCTACTCCTGAACCCGCCTGACACGTATACTTTGTTTTACAGGGTACCTCTTCTTCCACTTTCCTGGATCCGCCCATGGCCTAAATCCCTACCCTGGAAGCGCGTATGCCAGGAATTCCTTACTCTGTAGTGCACTGAAACCATCCTGAATCCACCTATGACCTGTATGCTTTGCTTTATAGGGTCTGCTCTTCTTCCCCCTTCCTGGATCCGCCCATGGCCTATATCCCCTTCTCTAGATCCGCTGATGCCAGGAATTCCCTGCTCTGCAGTTCACCGCAACCCTCCTGAATCCGCCTATGACGAGTGTACTTAGTTTTACAGGGTCCCGTCTCCTTCCCTTGATCCGCCCTTGGCCTAAATCCCCTAACCTGGATGCGCCTATTCCAGGAATCCCTTGCTCTGTAGGGCACTGGCACTCTCCTGAATCCACCTATGACAGGAATGCTTTGTTTTACAGGGACCCACTTAAATCCGTCCCCTGGATCCGCCCATGGCCTAAATCCTCTACCTTAGATGCGCCTATGCCAGGAATCCCTTGCCCTGTAGAGCACTGCAACTCTCCTGAATCTGCCTATGACTGGAATGCTTTGTTTTACAGGGACCCACCTAAATCTCTCTCCTGGATCCACCCATGACCTAAATCCCCTAGCCTGGATGTGCCTATGCCAGGAATCCCTTGCTCTGTAGAGCACTGCAACTTTCCTGAATCCGCCTGTGACTGGAATGCTTTATTTTATAGGGATCCACCTAATTCCCTCCCCTGGATCCGCCCATGGCCTAAATCCCCTAGCCTGGGTGTGCCTATGCCAGAAATCCCTTGCTCTGTAGAGCACTGCAACTTTCCTGAATCCGGCTGTGACTGGAATGCTTTATTTTATAGGGATCCACGTAATTCCCTCCCCTGGATCCGCCCATGGCCTAAATCCCCTAGCCTGGGTGTGCCTATGCCAGAAATCCCTTGCTCTGTAGGGCACTGGCACTCTCCTGAATCCACCTATGACAAGAATGTTTTGTTTTACAGGGACCCACTTAAATTCGTCCCCTGGATCCGCCCATGGCCTAAATCCTCTACCTTAGATGCGCCTATGCCAGGAATTCCTTGCTCTGTAGAGCACTGCAACTCTCCTGAATCCGCCTGTGACTGGAATGCTTTATTTTATAGGGATCCACCTAATTCCCTCCCCTGAATCCGCCCATGGCCTAAATCCCCTAGCCTGGGTGTGCCTATGCCAGAAATCCCTTGCTCTGTAGAGCACGGTAACTCTTCTGAATCCGCCTGTGACCGGAACAGTGGCGTAGCCAGGATTCGGCCAAGGAGGGGTCCGACTACCGTCGGGGGCCCCCAGGCCGGGGGGCCCCTTAGTAGTCGGGCCCATCTCCTATATGTGTCGTATAAAATTTTGGCATTATAACATTTACACGACGGAAATTCGTCTATCCTTTTTAAGTGCTTGTTATTATTTTTTCATAGTTTGATTTTTCTCGATCCGACCAAGTGTTGGTAAATTTAGGTCACCAAATATTAAGGCTGGCCCATACCTATATGACAGCGTGGCTATAACAGTTTTGTGGCACTTTTCTGGAAATCAAATTTTACTGCGTGCATGATGTTCAACGTGACTTTACCTCAATTCACTCTGGTAATCAGGTATGAAGTTATTGAAGGTCAGTCGTTTTGAGTACGAAGAAATGGTCTTCTACGGAAAATGATTACCAATTCTTTCCGAGTGTCGAATTCATGAACTCTTTCATCAGAAAGTTTCCAAAGAAATGGAAAAAATTAATACAAATACAAGGGATATGGTGGATGGTGGTGTGTTCTGGACGTTATATAACGTCTATTCCGCGGAAAGATCCTGATGAATTCACCACAGTTACTTTCTTACCCTTGCTATGTTGTAAATGAGCAAAAAAAAATGACCAAAACAATAGGCGCCTGAGATAACTATCGCCTTGGATTACTCTGTCATTGTTATTTTAAACCTTTCATACCTATTTTTCTTTTTGGGATTATGCTCATCAATGTGTGTCATTTTCCTTGTTTGTTTGGTTTCCTACGAAAATATTTGAAAATTGTTTATTTCAGAATATTTAGGAGGGTAGTTATTGGAACTAAGCTAATAGATTGAAAACCAGCTGAAGTTCCAAATTCCCTGTTCGATTTGCTATTATGGATGTTAAAATTAGATTAATTTTTGCCTTTCCTTCAGTAATGGTGCCTGATCGACATGTTTCAATTTGTCTTTTTTGGTACGCAATAGGAAAATATAAATTTTTCCGAGGCATATGATTTTTGAAAATCTTCTTTGAGCCTAGGATCTCAAGCGATATCTCTGGATTGTATTCTAAAATCTAAAAGAAATGGAAAGGAAAAAGGAAACTCAATAAAAAGGATATGTGAGTGTGCCCCAGATGCTATATAAAACCTATTCCATGGACGGTCCTACTGATGAAACCGCTCACTTACTCCTCCCTAGCCATTAGTTGGAGATCCCGGGGGCTTAGGGAGGTGAGTACTTCCTTGGACTTTTGGTCTCTGATAGGCTTTGTACAAGGCTTGCATTGCTATGCCAGTGTTAAGCCATCCAGGACCATCACCCAAAACCCCCCCCCTTCCTGACCCCTAGCTCGAGCAGAGATCTCAAGGGGCCTAGCACTTGACACGGCGCCGAAACCAGTATCTGGGACCCCCGAAAACAACACTTTTCCTGCAAATCAGTACTAACGTCCCCCAAAACCAGCATTTGGGGGTACCATGAGAACTACCTACTAGGACTCCCTGGAACTTACTCTCGTGGGGCCCTGAGGATAACTTTGAGGGGAGGGGGGAGGAAGGAGAGGAGTGCTCGCTGAGACTAGCTTTTGGGGACACCTGAGGGCAGCTTCAGGGGACCCCTGAGACTAACTCCTGGAGACCTCGTGAGACTAATATTCGAATCTCTGAGATTAGCTCTCCGGCCCTCCTTAGACTAGAACTGAAAGGTCCTCTGAAAATAACTCGGGCTCCCGAGATCAGTTCTTAGGGGACCTGAGACTAGCTCTGGGGCCGCCTAAGACCAACACTTGGCGCTACTCACAAGGTTAATTTCCGGCCCCTCTCCCGATTAGATCTCAGGGAGTCTCTGATACTGATTCACGGCGCCTCTTGACCAAAATTGTGGACTCCTGAGAATCTCTCGGAGCTCCCTAGATTAGTTATCGGCAGCACCTCTGGGCTTATTTATCGGCCCCCCAGATTTGCTCTGGGGGAGGGGGCTGAGACTGACTCTCGGAGCCATCCAGATAATCTCTTGGGGTTCCCCTGAGGCTGTCTCTGGGGTGGGGCGGGGGGCTGGGAATGACTTCCGTTAGCCCTCTGAGACTAACCCTAGGGCGCCCCCTGAGACTAACACTCGAGGATGGAGGCGTGGAAGCACCACTGAGACTGAGTACTTGGCACGGCACTCCTGAGACTGCCTCTCTAAAGCCCAGATTAGCCTTCAGAGGCCTAAGGCTAACTGAGACCAAAATTCTGGAGCACCTCTGGGAATTGCTCTCAAAGCCCCAAAATTAGCTCTTGGACGAACCGGAGACTAGCTCCCAGGAGCACTCTGAGACTAACTTTTAGGTGCTCCCTGAGATTGACTCTCGGGGCCTCTTATTCAACAACTAGGGGGAGGGCACAGCCTCAGGCTAAATCTCGAGGGTTCCCAAGATTACCCCTCGGGGGCCTCCTGAGATCAGCACTCTGCGGATCAAATGAGACTAACTCTCGGACCCCCAGTTTAACTCTCGGGGCCACCTGAAAGTAAATATTGACTCCTGAGAGAGACGCCCGTAAGACTATGGGGCCGAATATCGGGGGTCCTCTAAGACTAACTCTCGAGGTCCCCTTGACCGACTCTTGGGGTTCTCTGAGACTGACTCTCATAGAGCCCCCTGAAATAGACTGTCGCGGGGCCCTGAGAACCACTCTCTGGGGGACCCTGGGACGAGCTCGGCCCCCCCTGAGACCGACTCTGGGGGCCCCTGAGACCGACTTTCGGGATCCCCTGAGACTAACTCTCAGGGACCCCCTGAAATCTACTTTTTGGGGGTCTTGAGACTGACCCTCAGGCGGGGCCCTGAGGCCGGCTCGGGACGCCCTGAGAACGAATCTTCAGGGGCTTCTGAGACTGATTCTGGGGGCCCCGTGATAAGAGAATGCTTTGCAGTGGTTCAGATTGGCCCAAAGGGGTCCTCGGACTCCTAGAACCCCTTGGCTACGCCACTGCATCCACACATTCGGGGGCCCGCCGAGATCAGCACTTGGAGGCTCCGGAAAGCATTGCTTCCCCTCCCCCCGATACCATTACTCCGGAGCCCCTGGATACTGATGCGCAGGGCTCCTAAAGCTCGGGGTTCCACTTATATCAGGTTCGGGGGCACCCTTACGCCCATGCTTCTGCTTTTCTCAGGAGTAACTGGACACCGTTGTTCGGAGGGCCCCCAGATCAACATTCGGAGGCCCCCCGAGCCTAATGCTCGGTACTCTGGAGCCCCTCGATACCAATGCTCAGGGACCCTGAGCCCAAGCCTGGGCCCTTGAGACCAAACTCTGGGTCCCATGGGGACAATTCTCGTGCCTCGCCCATAAGTCCCCTCGATATTGATAGTCGGGGGGCACCCCGAGATCAATATTGTCCCCCCCCCCACTTCCCGAGGTCAATGTTCGCTGCTCCGGAGCCATCGATACCAATGCTCGGGGGATCCCTGAGACCAGCTCTGGAGCCCCCTAAGACCAAGATCGAAAGGCCCGTGAGAACAAGCTCGGGGCCCCCTGAGACCAAGCTCGAAAGGCCCGTGAGACCAAGCTCGGACCCCCTGATGCCAAGCTTGGGGCCCCCTGAGACCAAGCTCAGGGCCCCTGAGACCAAGCTTGGGGGACCTGAGACCAAGCTCGAGGAGCCCCCTGAGACCAAGCTCGGGGGGCCTGAGACCAACCTCGGGGGTCCCCTGGTACCAAACTCGGAGGGCCCCGTGACACCAAGCTTGGGGCCCCCTGAGACCAAGATCAAAAGGCCCGTGAGACTAAAGCTCGGGGGGCCCTGAAACCAAGCTCAGGGACCCTTGAGACCGAGCTCAGGGGCCGCCGAGGTCAATGTTCGGTACTCTGGAGCCCTCAATACCGATGATCGGGGGCCCCCTGGGACCAAGCTCGGAAGGTCCGTGAGACCAAGCTCAGGAGTCCCTGAGACCAAACTCGGAGGGCCCCCTGAGACCAAGATAGAAAGGCCCCTGAGACTAAGCTCGGGGGTCCCTGAGACCAAGCTCGGGACCCCTGAGACAAAGCTCGGGGGCCCCTGATACCAAGATCAGGGGCCCGTACGACCAAGCTCGGGGGGCCCCTGAGACCAAGTTTGGAGGTACCTTGATACCAAGCTCGGGGGGCACCTGGGACTAAGCTCGTGCCCCCCCCCGAGATCAATGTTCGGCACTCTGGAGTCCTCAATACCGATGATCGGGGGCCCCTGAGACCAAGCTCGGAAAGCCCGTGAGACCAAGCTCGGGGGCCCCTGATACCAAGCTCGGGGGCCCCTGAGATTAAGTTCGGAGGTCCCTTGAGACCAAGCTTGGGCGCTCCGAGACTAAGCTCGGGGGCCCCTGAGACCGAGCTCGGGGGTCCTGAGACCAAGATCAGGGGGGCCCGTACGACCAAGCTTGAGGGGCCCCTGAGACCAAGCTCGGAGGTCCCTTGAGACCAACCTCGGGAGGGGGGCCTGAGATCGAGCTCGGAGGGCCCCCTGAGACCAAGCTCAGGGGGCCCTGAGACCAGTGCTCGTGTTTTCCAGTGCATAAGGTCAGCCCAAGGGGGGGTCCGCGGACCCCAAGGACCCCCCGTGGCTACGCCACTGGACCGGAATGCATTGTTTTACAGGGACCCACCTAATTAATTAGGTAGGTCCCTAATTAACCGGGGAGGCGAGTTTAGGCCATAAGCGGATCCAGAGGAGGGAATTCCCTCCCCTGGATCCGCTTGTGGCCTAAATCCCCTTCTCTAGATACGCCTACGCCAGGAATGCCCTGCTCCGTAGTGCGCCCTAACATTTTTCTTTCTGTATCCGCCTATGACACATGCTTAATTTTGTTGGGTCCCGTCTTCTACCCTTCCCTGGATCTGCCCATGGCCTGAGTCCACTTCCCTGGATACGCCCATGCAGGGGCACCGCCACGGAATTTTCGCAGGGGGGACAGACCCGGGCTGCGAGTGACCGGGGAAGGCGAATTTTGAGCATATTCGGTACCTGACAACATTAATAACCATCGACCCAGAAACTCTGGGAGATGTTCCCCCCTGGCAGGACAACAGGGGGACGCGTCCCCCCGTCCCCCCTCCCCCGCTTTCGACGCCCATACCAAGAATCCCTCGCCCAAGCTTCTCATGAGGAGATCCCGGGAATCTGGGGAAATTTAGAAATCTTGGGATTTTTTTGGCTCCACGCAAAACCCAATGTCTCTATCTGGCAAAGGTGAGACGTCTCCCCTAGCAGTACCGATTCGCGTGCTCAGGCAGCCGGGAAAGACACAGACGCACCCTCAGGGATGTAGGAAAGGGGAAAAGGCTCCAAAGGCGCGTTAAGCAGAGGCGTCCTCAGGCATCTAGGGTAGGGGAGCAAAGTACAAAAGCGCGATCAGGCAGTAAGGAAAGGGAGTAAAGTTTTGAGGCGTGCTATAATAGTTGGAGAGGGTTAAAAAGTACGCAGAGGTACTCAGGCATTCGGGGAAGGGAGAGGAAGGCGCAGAGCTGTGCTCAGGGAGTTAGGAACAGGGATAGGTGCTCAGTTGTGCTCAGACATCCGGGGAAGGAAAGTGCAGTGGCGTACCCAGGCAGCCGGGGAAGGGGGAATGGCACAGAGGGATCCTCAGGCATCTGGGAAACGGAAAGGGAGTAAGGTGCAGAGGCACACTCAGGTAGTAAGAAAGGGAGGAAAGTTCAGAGGTGTGCTCAGGAATGTGGGGAAGGAATGAATGTTACAGGGCGTACTTGGGCAGCGGGCTGGCTGTCTGAGCACGCTTCTGCACTTCCCTGCCTTTCATGTTTGCCTGAGCGCTCCTCTGCACCTTGCTCCATTCCCTAGATGTCTGAGGACGCCTCTGTGCCTTTCGCCCTTCACCAACTGCCTGAGTGCGCCACTGCATGTTTCTCCCCCCTCCCCGGGACATCTGAGCACGGCTCAGAACATGCGCACGTTCCTCAACTCCCTGAACACGCCTTTACACTTTCAGTTCCTTGACTCGCTGCCCTTGACTCGCTGTCCTTGACTCGCTGTATGAGCACGACTCAACATCTATCGAGGTTCCTCAACTACCTGAGCACACCTCTGTGCTTCCTCTCTCTTCCATGGCTGCCTGAGTACGCTTCTGCACTTTTTTCTCCCTTCTCCTGGCTGCCTGAGCACGCCTCTGCATTTTTCTGCCTCCTCGGCCACCTGAGTTCGGCTCAGCACATAGGTACTCCTGTTTCTCAACTACCTGAGCACACTTCTGCGCATTCCGCTACATTGCCTGGCTGCCTGGGCATGCCCCTATACTTTCCTCGCCCTTCCCTAGCTGTCTGAGCACGCCTCTGCACTTTCCCCTCCTTGAGCACGCATCTGCGCTTTCTTCTCCCTTCCTCAGATGCCTGAGTATGCTCCTGTACTATCCTCGCCTTCCCTGACTGCCCTGGCACGCCTCAGCTCTTTTCTTTCTTTCTTTGCTGCCTGAGCGCGCTTCTCAATATTTCTTCCCTTCCTTAGATCCTTGAGGATGCCTCTGTGCCTTTCTTCCTTCATCGGTGGCCTTAACGTGATTCTGCTCTTTCCCCTAACCACAGCTGGCTGAGCACGCCTCTGCACTTTCCTCCATTTTCCTTCTGCCTGCCCTGGCTGCCTGAGTACGCATCTGGACTTTCCTTCCCTTCCCCCGCTGCTTGAGGACGTCTCTGCACTTTCTTCCTCCTTCTTCAACAACCTGGGTGCCTGCTTGAGCGTGCATTTGCGCATTACTACTCTTCTCTAGATGCCTGGGGACGCCTCTGTACCTTATCTCCTTCCCCGGCTCCCTGAGTACGCTCCCTCTTCCTTTGCTGGCTGCCTGAGTACATATCTAGACTTTCGTCTTCCCTCCCCGGCTGTCTGAGCGCCACTCAGCACCTACCCATGTTTTCTAACTCCCTGAGCACGCCTCTGCGCCTTCCTCTCCCCTCCTCAGCTACCTGAGTACACCCATGCACTTCCTTTCTTTGCTGACTGAGCGCGTCTCTGCACATTTCTCTCCTTTCCTAGATCCATGAGGACGTATCTGTGCGTTTTCCTTCCCCGGCGGCCTGAGCGTGCTTCTCTTTCCTCTCCCTAACTCCGGCTGCCTGAGCACACCCCTGCACTTTCCTCCCTTTCCTTGCTGCCATCTCCGGCTGCCTGAGTACGCCTCTGCACTTTTTTCCTTCCCTGCCTGCCTTACCTCCCCTCCCTGCCTGAGTATGCCTTTGTACCTTCTTCACCTTCCCTAGCTACCCGAGTACGTTCCTGCACTTTCCTCCCTTTGCTTACTGCCTCAGCGCGCCTTTGCGCCTTGCCTCTCTTCCCTAGGTGACTGAGCACGCCTCTGCGTCTTCCTCAACCTGAGCATGCTTCTGCGCCTTCCTCTTTCTTCCCCAGATGCCTAAGTACGCCTCTGCGCTTTCCTACCCTTACCCGACTGCCTCAGCACGCCTCTGTACTTTACTTCCCTTCTCTGCTACCTGAGCCTGCCTCTGGACATAGCTCCAATTCCTAGGTCCCTGAGGACGTCTCTGTGCCTTATCCCCTTCCCCGGCGGTCTGAGCACGCCTGTGCATTTTCCTCCCCTTCCCCTGCTGCTGCTGCCTGAGTACGCCTTTGCACTTTCCCTTCTCTGGCCACCTAAGTACGCCTCTGCACTCTGCTTCCTTTCTGCTTCCAATACCGATTTTCAGGTGGGAGGGGGGAGAGAGTAGGGCACATGGCCTTCCGGGCCAGTGGGCCACTGGGCCACTTTTGGACCATAAAACCTATGAGCTGTGGATGCCAAATCCTATCGCGGGGCGTCGATACTGTTATTCGACTTAGGGGAGCTGTGAGGTATTTCATGGGGGAGTTGTGGCCATTTCGTAGGAAGCCGATGCCCCTCTTGCCCCTGGATCCGTTCATGCTCTGCGCTCCATGAAAGCACCAGCTGGGAGCTCCTCAAACGCGACTTCATAGCCCTCCTTCGGGGCTCCACCTTATAGATCCCACTGTTCAGAATTAGCTCCCCCTTGATTCAAATAACGCTGGATCCGCCATCATAGAAAGATCCAGGGGACAAAGGGAAATCCCTCCCCCATTGCGCCTTGCCTTCGGAGTTCCCTGAAATGGTCACGGCGCCCCCTGAAATATCACTTCCCTCTCCTGCCCTTAGGATGCAAGTATTGGCGTCCCCGCGATAGGATTATACACCCACCCGATATGTTTTGCGTCCCCTGATCCGAACGGCTCCTTTCCGACCATGTGTCCCCTCCCCCGGATCGGAGATCGGGGATCCACCTAGCACTCCATCTCACTATTCCCCCTCCTAAACGCCGAAGCTGGATCTGCCCATGCTCAGCGCCTTCGGATATGTTTCCGGCGTTCCTTGACTCTGAAACATTATTCTCTCAGAATCAGAAGCCCAGGCACCTGCGGTGTCATCACATCCCCAGCGTCAATATACCATAGATGGCATCTGAGTGCGATATCCCATGTTACCCTTACTTTTAGATAGATCTTGTGACTGTACTTGCCAAATGCAACGATTAGGTTTTTCTGGTCTACAAAATCAATATAACAATGGTCTCCATATTTAATCAAACCACCCTACACCGCCGCTTACCACCCTAGTAATGATTACAACAGTTGCGCCACATTCATAAACAATGATCAACAAGCAAAACATGCAAAATAAGGTTCAAATATCCAAATTTGTTTCGTTTTTCACTTAGAGACGCCTTTCACTTTTTAAATACGTTTTGTTATTGAGGATGGTTTTTCATTTTTGAAAGGTGTTGTTTAGTTATTTCAACGTTTTTTTCGTTTTTTTCATTTGGTTTTTTTGCTTTGCTTTTGCGCAGTGTAGCTAGCTCAATGCATTTCAATGGCACAAACATGTTTTCGGTGACGAAAAACGAAAACGTCCTTAAAAAACAAACACGAAACAAGTCCTTATGAAGTGCGCGTTGTTATTTGTACTTGAAGTATCATGCCTCGGCACCTAGGTAGGTATGCACTTACCAGTGTTGTCTCAATAGGCTGATCACTTGGAACAAACCCAGATACGTTTCTGTGTGTACTTCACCTCCCATCTTCTCTCCCAACGACCGAAAGAGTTGTTTCATTACGGGGAGTCCACCAGAAGAGCTGCCTGAACAGGAACTGGGAATCTCGTCGAAACCTGCCACGAAATCACGAAACCGTCGAGCGAAATCGTGCGAGATAGTTTTGGATGGGAAACCGTCAAAATATTGTAAAAGCACCTGCCATTAAACAAAAAATCCGGCGGAGACCTTAGAATTGCGAAGGAGAGGAAGACTCCAACGCTGGATTGGGGATGAGACAGTTTGCGGTCCCCTTATTCCGTGTCCACGGGAGTCCCCCTCCCTCTGCACCGTTGGGTGCCCAATTCATTTCTCGAAACGATTGCTGTCGCTGTAATCGGCTAAATGCCCGGTTTTACGAAAAAACTTTCTATCGATACTTATTGCCACCGGGGTGGGTTCAGCCCCAAGGGGCACTCGAAGTTGTCTAAGCACCCATTCTGTAGAATGTGGCAGGATTTGAGGAGATCTCGTTGGGCGTCGGAGTAGGCTCGGGGCATACCTACCGGTTTGGGACAGCTTTTGTCCGTGTTTGAGGTAGGTAGGGAAACCTCGGGGCAGAGAATGACACTTAGGGTAGAACTGACCCACGTGAGGTGGACACGGAGGCACAAAAAAACAGGGTAAACAATTATTGGTTGAAATATCTCCGTATATGTAACTGTTGTAAAAGCGTCATAGCTATCATTGGAGAAAGTAAAAAAAGATTCCGGATTAGGAATACTCCTGGGGTAAAACTCCTGAATGTATCATGGAACGGAAGGGTAATGTTTTTTTGCTTAAAAACGTTAAGACTTATTTATTTCAGCTTTTATTTTTTCAATTTTGAAATCAAAGTTGAAAAATGGGACAAATATATGAAGGTAATACAAATTCGTATGGGAATAATTGTGCCCATGTTGTAAGGAAATTGTACCCCAGCCACCAAATATCTGCCCTATAAGGGGCAGGCTCTGAGATGCCCCAATTACCTCGTCGTGTTATTTGCCACGTTATGCAGACTGGATTAGCTCAGGCGCCCTGATTTTCACTCGCAAAAATGAGCCAGTCTTTATTGCCAAGAAACCTTGTATAGCCGAAGGCAGCGTAAGCCTCTGTCGGCGCAGACCCCCTTCCTCTTGGAGTGGTTACCCCTATGCAGACAATGACACCACTCGAGAGCAACCCATTACATCTTTGTTCTATTTTGATGCCGCATCGAAAAACACTTCAAGCTGGCCCTGAGTAGGCGCATCATGAAAGTCCTCAACGACGTGGGTTCAAGTCCCGGGGGTTCTCTGAGTTTTTTTTTGTCTGACGCCCAAAGCCCTCCCAATAGGAGGAAGCTGGCTACGCAGTGCATCCTCAGCAGCTGGTGCGTCGTAAATTGAAACCCAACAATCACTATTATCGTCTCCGATGAGCAGTGGCAACGTATAAATAACACCATCACAGACTGTATAGAACAGGTCGTGTCGGAAAACAAGGTCAGGTGCAAAAGTGGTTGGAATAATGTGTGCGTTCTTTTTCACATTCGTACAACATATTTCATGATCGCGGTAAAATATTTTCAAGTCTTTTCGCAGCCTATGTAGTTAATTGAAAGATATTACGTAGACATCTCGGCCGTCTTTTTTAACGCCTTGGCACCGTGTCTCTTGCGTTGCCGCATGCCTGCTCTGTTGTGCTAGTCGCCTTCCTACTGCGGGCTGCACGCGCCTCTGACACTGTCTGCCCTCAGGCGATTCTGTTCTATATCCCGCGCTGGCTGTGGAAACAGTGGGAGGGCGGCAAGATCCACTCGCTGTTGATGGACATGGACATCGGCCTGGTGGCGGAGGTCGAGAAGAAACAGAAGAAGAAAATGCTGCTCGACTACTTGCACATCAACCTGTGCCATCACAACTGGTGGTTCTACAAGTACTTCTTCTGCGAGCTGCTGGCCCTTGCAAACGTGGTCGGTGAGTTATTCATGCCCAGGCGGTTTGGCGTGCGCGCGAGGTGCAGGCAGCTTACCTGCGCATGCCTGATTCGGTTAGGACTGGTAGCGAAATCTTTGAAACGTGAAATACGTGACCTGAGGGGTGGTTGGGGCGTGCAGAAGGGAAGATCGAAAAATACGTCCCGGGATATAGGGGTGGAGCGCAACTGGACTGAGCCTACTCGTGGGGCGCAACTGTGTGCTTAGGTCCCTGCCGGTACCGTCCCAAGAGCATTAAAGGGAGTATGGCACCTTTATAACGTGATTTTAACTGAGATAATCAAGTTGTAAAGCATGCTGGAAAACCCGGTACGCAACATATCATTTGTCTTGGAACTCGATATTTCCGTCGTGAAAAGCTAAAAACCTACCTGAAATGTACCCAAAAAGTACCCAAGGATCTGACTTCAGTTGTCAGCTGTTGGTGTGACGACATGCTGACGTCACAGTGAGTAGTCAGCCTATTGAAGCCTATTGAAAATGGTAGTAGTTGCCAGATCATGACGTCATGTACAGGCAGAGGCTTATTTCCTTCCGCAGAGGAGCACTCTGAATATCAAAATATTGAACTTCTTGTATATTTTTTCAGAAAAAAATCAGGGACGTTTTCATGATTTTCGGCTAAACATACCCCTATTTACTCTAAATCCGGGATTCGACCAAGGTGCCACATTCCCTTTAAACGAGTCCACGTCATCATAAATGTGTTAATCCTTCACCGCCTGGGAAGTTACCGTTGGGCCCTCTCTGCCTTCGGTATTTCGAGAATTCGGTTTCGGGCTGATGCGAATAACAGACCCGTCGCCTTGCATGCCTGTTAGGTGATCGATTGGAAAACTTCTGGCCAAAAATTGGTGTCAGGCCCCGTCACTTAGTTCTGACGTTGTTTGTACACCCATGTAAGGTGATTTTGTTCTTCTAAAATGAGGTCAACAAAATCAGGGTGTAACTCGGTGTTATTCGAAAGCTCTTATAGATACAAATTGCTAGTATGCCAATGATTTTAAGGTCAGGTCAATAATCAGGTTACAAAAATACGCTTTTTGAAATCGTTTGTGTCTATAATTTGTTTGATGAAACGAGATAAAACAATAAGTTTGATATCATAGTGACGAATATGATGTAAGGATTTGATTGAAATGCAACATGACATCGAAAATATTTATTTGACCTTGACTCAAGATCACTTTATTATTTAGCAAGGCCACACACGATAATTTGAATCTTTGGTCGAGACGAATATATTGTTGTCTTTGACTCTATTCTTAGTTCATGGTTCCCCAGTTATGACGTAAGGGATTCCTTGATTGACCTAGATTTGACCCTTTTGGCCACCTGTGACGTCGCAGGTCAACGGTTATGTTTCAGACTTGGTTCAACAGTAGAGGACGTTAAGGCGCTTTCATGCCTTCCCGATTTTTTCGTACCGTCATTGGCTACTGTCTGCCGCCCAGGCGGGGGTGGGTACGAAAAGAGCACAGACGCTGCCGGGTCGCCTACAAGAGGTCGTCCGATCGAACCTCCACGGTTTTTCACCTATGATTCCTAGCCGATTTGAATGAATTGGCAATGCGACTCTCATTTGGAATTTTCACCGGCTCACATGTCAGGTGATCAGGTTGACAATTTACGACCGAAAAAAATTCGAGTTAGGCCAAAGAGATATTATGAAATTTCTAAATCAAAGTGGTTTCGCTGCCTTAAAATGAGGTAGACCAAATCAGAGTATAACCTAGCTTGTATCAGAACTGGATAAGGTTTTTAAACATGTGAAAGCTCTTGGAGGGACAAACCACCAGGATACTAACCATCCTTAGGCCTGGTCAGTAACGAGGTCACCAAATATGCTATTTTCGAATTATATTGTGTCCATAATATTTGAACGAAACAACATGCAAAAACAAATATATCCAGCATGGTTCGAATGATATAAATATATTATAAATATATCCATTGGTGCCAGGCATGGTTCGAATGACACGCAATGTGACCTTGAAAATTATTATTTGATCTATTCTCGCGTTAACCTAAGAAGGTCATGTGACATCGTTCGAATCCTTGGGTCAGAACGAACACATTGATGGTTTTTACATTATTTAATTTTATTATTTTATTAGGGCCACTCCCAACAGGCACACGCACACTTGTCCAATTACAGGGAGTAGTGGCGTAGGTGTTTAAGGATCCTCTCCACCGGGTTGATCGGACATGGAAGGCGGTTTCCCGCCGTGGGGATTGAACCCACGTTTAGCCATGCTATCCGATCCGAAGACGGGCAACGAAGCTACTAGGCCACCCCGGCCCCAATTTGTTCTAAGTCTAATTAATGGGTTCACTTTAATAATGCATTTCCTAAATCGGCCCAAATTTGACCCATTTTGGCCCCCAGTGACCTCACAGGTCAATGCAATGGTTTAAAGGGGTTGTCCCACCTTTATCATGGGTTTTGAACTGAGTTAGCTGTTTTGTAGAGCGTATCGAGAAACCGTTGTCGTCCGGCATCAACAGCCGACAACCGACATCGTCAGCCCTCCAAATCCAATAAACTGACCATAGTGCCTGCTACGCCCTTGGAATCGTCGTTTTTTGTCGACACCGGTGCCGGGATCAATATTCCTCTTCCTGGGCCATACCAAGCCCGTTGCCACCAACAGTTTGGAACAGGTTGAGCATCTAAGTATATAGACATCAAAAATATGCGTTTTGCAGAAATCAATGCATTTTTTGAAGGTTCGGTCTTCGTCCTTTGGCTTTGGTCCAAGAATTGTGCTCTGTGCGGTTATTGGGGACTAACTTTCAAGATGGCAATACGTTTTAAAACAGTGTCTTTTGTCCCGTAAAAAATATAAAAGAAATGACGAGATCCCTGCATTCCTGAGGTTCTTCTTAGTCACTAATAATTTGTTGGTAAGGACTCGGTACTGCAAGTGTAACCTCAAAATTAAAAAAGTTGAGTTTTAAACGCGATATCTGAAATTCTCCGTGAAATGAGGTAACATCAATCCTTCCAATAACGTGGAAGACTCAACTGATAGTGTCCCCCATATTGACCCATTTTGGAATTGAAAACGTGCAGCTGCCTATGTGTCCCGCGGGCATTCACGTTTTATGAAACACTATACTAATGAAAATTACTTTTGGTGCATGTGGAAGCTAAATTTCCCCCAGATATCAAATTTTAAGAAAACTGCCCTAAAAGTCACGCGGTAATCTCGGACTGTTCACTTCAGGTAGTTTTGCGCTCAAGAACATGCCGGACATGTTGAAGTTATAGCATTTGATCCTATCCATATTGTCAGCGACTGCGAACATTGAAAACCTGCAGAGAAAGTTGCTGGAGGTCCTACCAACACTGGCTACCGTACACAGTCAGGTCAGCCTCTGTCGTCCATCACGTTTGGGCACACTAACACCTCCACGGCCCCGTTCGCTGTGTTTGTGGTGCGTACGCGTAGTAGTGTGTTTGACGGAAGGGGGGGCAGCGGTACAACCGCGTGGCTCGCGGCCATTCACACTCGGTCCGCAAACTGGGACGGCCAGTGTGTCTGCATCGACCGCGCGCTACATAAATAACTGAGCACCGGGCGGGTTTTGTTTGGTGCCGTGCCGTCCTTGAGTGAGGCTCGTTACGATTCATTTCGACGCACAGTCGGGATATCGACAGGCCAACAATAACACGAGACGCTGGTGTCCCTCCAGCTATCGAAGTCGCTTTTTAGCGTCATCGGAAGATAATGACAGTGGATGTGTTTGAACTGGCACAATCCTAGTTCCAATTGACCGCTAACATTTTGATTCAGCGTGACTTCAAAATGTACCAAGCCAAAACTTACGCAAAATCAGTTAAAATAAAACGTTTCTTCACTTACCTGGTTTTTTTGCTGGGACATAAACAAAGTGAACTGTCATGGTAAAATATGGCATTTTGGCTGTTTTGATAAAAAGGTTATGAAATTATTTAGAAATATAGAAAGATTGGGGCTAAATCATAGGCGGATGCAGGATATCCGATCGGGAGTAGAGGGAGGGGGATGCGCCATCCAGACCAGGCGCGCATCTTTTGGGCATCAAAACCGATTCGGTGGGCGCCAGGGCGCCGATTCATGCAACCTGAGGATGGGTGAGAGGCGAAATTTCAGGGGGTACCATCCATTTTCTAAGGGGACGCCGCGACCATTTCAGGAGGGGCCGAGGGTCAGTGGGGGGGGTGGGAAGTGCCCAATTCGCTTCCCCTGGATCCGCCTTTGGGCTGAGTTTAAACGTTCCGTCGTCGGCTGTTAACACGCCATTTACGGGGTCTGAGCCACCTCATTACGGGGGCGGGTACCCGTCCCCCTAAGATCTTGAGAACCACGGTAGGTACGAAAAACGGTAAACGGCGTTGGGTTGCCCATCCACTTCTCCATCGAAAACATTTGAACCATTTTTTGTCAGGTCACATTTAAGGTCACGAGAGGTCAAAACATGCCGTAATAGGGATAACATGTAAATTCAGTTTTTCGGCCATTACATCTGAACAAGTAAAGATAGAGCAAAACGACTTGAACCATATGAATCCTCTCAGCAAGCCGAATCGAATGATATATAATTTGACCTCGCTAGGTAAAATCAAGGATTTGACCTGACCTGAGGTCAGGTCAGGGTCAAATTATATAAAATGCATATCATTAGAACTGCAAAGCCCAGGCGAGTCTAATGCACTAAAATAAATGCTCTATCACCATCCGTTACTGAGTTATTCCGTAAAAACCATTTTTCCCATGTATTTCCAATGGAGAGGTCATGCCTCGTACCTGACCTTAGGTCATCGATATCACAAATACCGGAACATATTTTAGAGAACTCGGTGGGGCCATTATGTGATATGAGTTTCAATCGGATAAGTTCACCCTGCTCCGACTTATGCTATCTTAAACTTTTTGAGGTCGGGTCACTTGACCTGTACTGGTGACCTGACCTTGAATGACCTAACCTTCAAATTTTCACAGAAGTTGTAAAAGTCATGAGGAAAAGGTATGCCAAGTACGGCGGCGCTACGCGCCGCTGTTTTCTGCTTTCTCCGAAAAACCCGAGGGGCGGGTACCCGCCCCCCGTCAATGCGCGTGTTAAAGACAAGATTAGGTAGAAGCTTCGTTTCTCGTGTTTCAGACATCTCTGATTACCGAGTGGGCGCGCAGCGCCCGCGTGTTCTCCCCCTTACATACGGGTACAATTTCACCGGCGACCCGATACGTCCTGGCTGACCACCACGCTAAATGAAAACCTTATACGAATACACGTACCGGAAGGAAATTCGCACTCAAGGGAAGAGGCATGAGCGTGAACAGTGGGAAGCACGTGGCCCCTCCCCCAACTTGTGAATCATGGGTGTGCATTTTGTCTGCTGAATGATCATGGGATGATTTTGTCTGCATTTATGCGTGAATCCACAGCAAATGTTCCAAATTTATGTCTTTTTAAGTGTATCGCCACCGTTTTAATGACTGTCGACATGATTTCATCCTACCTCCCACTCCCTCCTCTCAGTCATCGCCAGCCAGTCCTCGCCAGGGTACGCCCTAATTGTCAAAATTCCGTGGTGACGCCCTTGGATAGAGGCATCAATTTGTTAGTATGCGTTATATTTTCGAACGAATCTGCAATCATACATACAAGGAGTATGCTTTTCTCCAAGATCTTGCATCACTCCGAATAAGTATTTCGAGAGCTTCAACGCTGGAAAAACTAAACATTTTCATCGAAATGCGCGTGAGCTGTAAGAAAAGGGTTCACTATTTACCCGTCGTAGGTCGGCTGGTAGCTGGCTAGCGAGGGAGGGTGACCTGAACGGGGCGGCCATCCCTGTGCTTTGTGAATTATTAAACTTTGCTTCCAAATCAAACCGTCATTGCAGGAAACGCTCGCTCGGAGGGTGAGCTCGGAGTTTCCGTGGCAAGTTCCTTGATGGTTTCATTGATGCTCCGATCCCAAAAGCCAAACATGCAATAACGTGACGAAGTTGTTAAAAAATTTGTTTGTTCTGATAGACCAAAATTAGCCACCGTGTTAATTTGTATTGCTTTATTTTTGGGTATAATTTTTTTCTGTTGTGTTGCGTGTAAATTGGTTGTGTGTAATGCATCTATTTATCGCGGCTCTTTTTGAAAAAGTTTATGTGAGGAATAACGATCATTGGCGGACCGGGTATTCGGCCTGCCCCCAAAGCGCGGAGGGGACATTGGCCCCCAAACGCCGAAATTTTTAAAGGTGCTACACTAGGTTGTAGAGCAAAACACCCCCCCCCTTCCCGAGAGCGATCATGTACTGGAGGTAGCTTATACTAGGTGTGAGCACGAAAAAGGTTTACATAGGTTGTAGAGCAAACAATATCCCCTCCCAGGAGAGGCAGACATGGGCTGGCCCCCCTCCCCAAAAACTCGGGTTCGTCCCCGATAACAGTTATCCATCCGATATAGTTTAAGCCAACGTTCACTTACCATCCTGAAGCAGAAAAGTCCGCTCGGTTGTCACCAATAAAGGTGTTTTATTGGCTTAAAAGGAATCTGGCACCTTCATAATGGGATTTGAACTGAGATAGCGATGTGATACAGCATGCAGAGAAAACGCTTGATCAGTATTTCATTTTTCCTGGAACTTATCGTCAGCGGAGAAAAAGGGCGCTATATAATATTAAGAGGTTTGAGCGCCCGAAAGCCCAAATGGCTAATTTTGCGGAGAAAACGGCGACAAATCACCCCATATCTCCCCCCCTCTTCCGCAGGTAGTCACTTGGTATGAAGTGGCCTTGGAAAAGTAACGTCTTGCTCAAGCCCCGCCTCGCATGCTGAGTGGGCAACATTTTCTTGCTCGTACTTTTTAAAACCTACCTGCTAAAAATGGCTTTGGAGCTGGTGATTGTTAAGGCGTATGGCTTGCTTTAGTTACTAGTGTCGATCTTCAACTATAGCTTGTTATTTCGAGAAAAATAGCATTTATCGATCAGTGTGCTCTTGGACTCAACAACAGCCTCTTTTAGCTTAAAACTGCTTCATTTGTACTCGTATTCATGCATAGCCTGAATGTGCAGTTTTATCGTGGCACGGAACATTATCACTTGGTGCGCCGATTACAGAGGAAAATTAAGAAAAACCAAGTATTTGGCTTATTGGAAATTTTTCAACACAAATAGGGCCAAATTCATTAGTTTCAATACATATTGCCCTTAAAACTACTCCAGCCTGGACAGGGACGTAGCCAGGATTTCGGTCAGGGAGGGGCGGCGCCCCGAAAAGGGCTCCTGCGACAGCGCCAAGAGGGCCCTGATTGGTAAAAAGGGCCCTGCTTGTTACAGAATGGAGTCCTGAAGAGGGCTTAAGAGGGCCCTGTTTGGTTTAAAATGCCAAATTTGGCCGCAGAGCATAGTGCGGGCGAGCCGAGCTAAGCGCGGCTCGTGTCCTCAGGGGGCCCTTCGGGCCCTCAGGGGGGGAAGCGGCTGTCCCTGCCGCCCCCCCTTGGCTACGCCCCTGAGTCTGGAATTGCACACCGAGGTGCCACATAACCTTCGGTGCACAGGTCCCTGCGGTGCAAGCTCAGGAGCATGTGACATTTCATTGAAACATTTGTGATTTCGTCATCTTCCCAACAGCGTGCCAGTTGGTGAGTCAATAAAACGTCGGTATGTGGTGAGTCATTTGACCTGTTTAATTACCATGATCTTTATCGTAGGGAGCTACCATTGTATCGACATGGCTCTCCGCCTGGAAGATCTGGTATGAACCAACCGTGCTTTACATCTCACGTGCTGGTATCAAATGTTCAGGACCCGGCCATCGGCGTCTCGTGACCGCGCTAGGCTCGAACTCCCTCAAACGCCGTCATGGCAGGCCATTTTCCAGTGTGGTAGCTCTTATCATTGAAACGGTACGACCGTTGCCACGTGGCGTCCGGGGGTCTCCCCTCGTCCTGACTGCGGGGTGTTGTGAAACATGCTCAGTGCCAGTGTCGACGTCCTCGGTCCCTGCTGCGGGTCCCATCCAAATGACAAACGGGGATCATCTATCAGTGATTATTTCTTAATTTGGTAATCTTGTGATATTGCATCACACCCCACTTATTCAATGTCAGGGCCCACGCGCGACCGGGTTCAAGGCCGGCGGCTTCCTGAAAGGAGCAAGCTGGCTCAAAACCCAACAGGAAAGAGTTGGCGACGCCATAACCCTGGCAGTTGTCGTCGATAAGCCCAAAATTATATTTGTCCCACTTATTCATGCTTCAATGCTCCAAGACAGAGGGTTCTCCCGTGTAAATTTATTTACCCAGCCCCGTGACCTCGTGTCCGAGGCACCCACTTTCTTTTTACAAATGCGACGTCCGGGTTGCACGCTCTCAAACAGAAAACGTGTGAAAAATCACTGCAAGGTTCACCTGCCACGTACTGCTGATTAATTCATACACCTCTTACTTTCAAGGGGCCACCCGAATACCGTCAGGACTGTAGTGACATGTTTATCGTATATGCAAAGTGAGAACCGTACTGATCTGGATTTTCCTGAAGGCCACAAATATCTCATAAGACAAGTCGACGTGTCGGTCAGCTTCACGGAAGCCAATATTAGGCTGCGTGCTATTGGTAAGTGCAGTTTGTCTTTCCGATCGGCGCAACCGATGCACTACAGCGAGACTGGTCGTTTGCAACACCCTTGCTCCCGCATCTTGGCATCATAGCAGTGTAGTGCAGTGGCCATGTGGCCGTGCTCGGCTCGGGACTACTCATTTAATGGAAAATTTGGCACCTTTATACTGAGATTTGGACCGAGTCTTGTTAGAGCGCAACGGATTAGGATTTTAATCGTATGCTGTTTGTCCCAAACTGAGTGTTTGCGAATGATGACGTTAGTCCTTATCTATCATGTCGGTACACTAGCAACGTTTTATGCCAGCCGCCCCGTCTGGTGTCCTTCAGGGCAGATATTCCTGATGGACCGCTTCTTCGACGGCGAGTTCATGACGCTGGGCCTGGACGTGATCGCGTACTCAGAGCAGGACCCGGAGGCACGAATAGACCCGCTGATCCGCGTGTTCCCGCGCATGACCAAGTGCATCTTCCGCAAGTACGGCGCGTCGAGCAACATCGAGGTGCTGGACGTGCTCTGCATCCTGCCGCTCAACATCGTCAACGAGAAGCTGTACCTGTTCCTATGGTTCTGGTTCCTGCTGGTGGCGGCGCTGACGTTTCTTAGTGTGATGTGGCGGCTGCTGCTGATGATCAGCCCCCGGCTGCGCGCCTTCTTTCTCCAGATTCGGCTCAGGTTAGTCAGCTGACCGCCTGCTCGGCTTTGGCAGCTTCAGCTCTTTAACTGACTGCTCACCGCCGCATGGCCTCCGGTCAAATCACTTCTGAGTGTTGGAAGTTATTTTCATTATTTGTTTTGTCCGAATTATTGTTATTCGACTTTTCAGAAGGTCGTTATCTCAGCTGAAATATCGAGGAATACGTCACAGAATCCCTCATCCCGCCATCGGAACGAGAAATGCCTGTTACCAGGGGTAAATTTGAAAACCTACATTGAGGGCCCCACAAAGCACAGCTACGGCCGCCGCGCTCTCATCTACTTCTCCATCTCAGTTGCCAGCCGGCCCGCTCCTGGCAAATAACCGAATCCCCGAGCGTTTCTGGGGAGTCAGTCGCAGTCCTTTCCATGCCCTACCACTCCGCGCTCTGCGAACCGGCGATTAAAAATTGGCGGGCTTTCAACCCGCCGACTGCTGAGGTTATATGGCCTCGCCAACTTATTCCCTGTATAAGGTTATTCCGGGTGACCAGATTGCACATTGGTCAGTAACCTCGACTTGACTTACTTGACTTGGGACTTGAACCCGGGTCGGTCGCTCGGAAAGCTGGAGTACTGGCCAATGACCATGGTGACGTGTTGTTTTGTGAGCCAAATGGGACCGTTGTGGTGGAGGACTCTGGCTGAGCCGCCGCGTGCGCCCAGGTTCGTCAGTCGGGACGCGATCGGGGTGATCATCCGACGCTCGCGCATCGGCGACTGGTTCCTGCTCTACATGCTGGGCCAGAACATGGACGCCGTCATCTTCAGCGAGGTGATGTGCGACCTGGCGCGCCGGCTCGGCCACAAGGGCAAGGACTACTCGGAGGCCTGAGAGCGGCGCAGGTGAGCGACTGGCCGGGGCACTGGACCAGGTGAACTGAATCATAGACATTGAGCCTACGCGCGACTTTTGTTATTTCTTATATGATGCATGGATGTGGTGTGAAATAGTGTGCAATTGTATTCGATTACAGGAGCCACTTTAAAGGGAATGCACCTTCACAACGTGATTTTAACGAGATAGCCAAGTTGTAAAGCAGGTCGGAAAACCCGGTACCCATATCCATTTGTCTTGGAACCAAAATTTCCGAAGAGAAAAGCTAACAACTACCTGAAATATACCCACATGTACCCTTAGCAGCAGGCCACAGTTGCATGACTGTTGGTGTGACGACATAGCGACGTCACGATTAACATCAGCCAATCGAAGCCCTGAAGCGTTTCAAGTATGGTGGTGGTTGCCAGATCGACATCATCCACAGGCGATATTTATTTCTTTTCTAGAGGAGTATTTTTAGAAACAAAATATTGAGCTTATTGTACATTTTCAGAGAAGTCGGAGTGGTTTCATTATTTTGACTAAAATTACGCCTAATAACACTAAATCCAGGATTCGACCAAGTGCCACATCCCCTTAAAGTTCACAGCCCTGTTTTAAAGGGAATGTGGTATACTTTGGTGCAACAAAACAGCGTTGGGGTTTGACGACACACCGACTGCTGACGTCATATGGTGTCGCCAACTCACGCTGTTGGGAGGGCACTATGGGGGTCGAGAAGACGTATGCAGAATACCCGCCCGGGTAGTTGACCCTTGTTCAGCGGAATGGAAGTATGACACTTCCCGTCGCCACCGCACCACATACCTTGGTGCAATGCCAAACTGGAGTGGTTTTAGGGATATTTTTTTAAATTTAAAATCATGGATTTTGCTTGGAATCTGCTGAAAAATGGCTGGTAAGACCAATGCTTTGTATTATTTAATTTTCCGTCGCTACTGGTAAGAAGTCTCTACATCGGCGTGAAGTCACGATCTGGATTCGCTTTATGCTATTTTTTATCCTGTTCTTTTGGGTCACAAATGGATACTTCTACAAGTGAGGCGATTTTAGCTAAAAAAGCTCCTATTAGGACCCAAAGTGACACTTATAATTTTTTATTTTCTTGATATCTTAAAACATATTTCACGTTTGGAAATAGTCATTGAAGCGAGTAATACGCATTTGCAACCGCCAGTACTAAGGTCGCACCTAACACAGGTTTCAAGGAGCTTGAGATTCGCTCGTCTTGTTCGCCCCGCAGAGCGTGAACGTTTTGTAATGCTGCTTTGGTGACCCATGCGATGATCACCTTATCCAGTGCACGCCAGTGCATGTGCGTGCTGACCGGACCGTCCCATGTACGGCATTATTTACCTGATGGTATCATCAGGACTCTTGTAACAGCCCCAATTCTCTCGCTGGTCAGGTACTGTTTCTGTTTATACGGAAGTGGGTCAAACAGGAATATGGTCAAAATTAAAAAAATACTAAATTTTGGAGCTCGTGTGATTTTCTGTTGCAGGAAGTTTGATCACGTGTCTGGTCTGCGAGAGAGGCTGGGCTGGCTCTCAGCTGAACAGATGGCTGACTTAAGTCTTGCAACCCTGACTCACAAAGTCTTAGCTTACGATGAGCCAGAATCTTTAGTACCAATGTTGCAGACAAACTCGTCTAGACGCGAACGCGGGCCATTTTTGAACATGTTAACTGGGGGGCATTTTCCCCCTAGTCGACCCCCCACCCAGTGCCCAGAAATTGCCCCCCACCCAATGAAATAGACAGATGATTTAAAATTGACCAAATGCAGACTCACCTAACGAAAATAAGAGAGAACACACCCCGATAATTATTACTTTGTTCTTTTTCTGGTCCCAAATTGGCAATCCACAAAAATTGTGTTAAAAATTTCCACCCGTGGCTGTCTACTCCATCGTGCGAAGACGAAACAAGGCGCGTAGTCACGGGAGATCCCGGCAAAACAGCCTCAGCATCAACTAGTCACAACGCTGGAGAAGAACGCTGGCCTACAACCAATCAAACATCCTGTTCTATCCGACCGGAAGTCCACATCCCAGCCAGTACCGTGACATTGCATGATGCTCTCATTTCACACGCAGTCAGTTGTCAGCGCTGAGAGCTCGTTCGTGGATTAGACGGGACACGGTGTAGTCAAAGTCCGTAAGACTGGTTGCTGGTGTGGCGGTATGAAGTACTTAGCCTTTTTATTTATTACTGTGTTGATTGCATACATAAGCGGCGCCACCGGCAAAAAAGTGAGGGGGGCCAAACAAACTTTAACCTGATGCTGACGGCAAACTTTCCACGTTAGTACCAACAACTTTTCAAATTTGGGCTCCTCGCTGCCTTCCGCAGCGGCTGGTTATACAAATTTCCGGTGTACTCCCTTTTTCACTCAGATCATAAAATTGGTCAAAGAGCGGGTGAGGGGAGATTGATGATCCCAAAAAATGTTCTGGTTATGTGGATAAAATCATTCGATGGCCACGCGGCGTTGGAAGGGCACCCCTGGCTTCCTATTATATGGGTAGTGTGCTAAAAATATTGCGTCAAGTCAATATCAAACTGTCAACAACCAGTTTTAAACAGTGGTACAAGTCGCTTTTTCTGTGGTTTTATGACTATCGCTAGGGGTCGTTTTAGCCTCAAAACTGGCTTTTGTGGTGTTTATTTGGATATTTTGATGAAAATATGTTGCCCCTCTTTGGCCCTTTTTCTAACTCGGTTTGACCTTTTCCGCTGAAAAAACTGGCAGCCCTAGGCCACATCTATATTCTCTAGACATGGAATAGCACAAACATTGAGAAACATTTTTTTAACACTATCGCGTCTAAGCTATATTAATCCCCCTTTAAATGGGGTCTTACTTCCCTGAAGACACCATAATGGCCAGTACAAGAAACTCAATAGCTTTTAGAAAGCTCGCGTGAATTCAGAAAAAATCACTTCGCATGTTTAAGCGCTCAGGTCAATGGTTTGACCTCCAGAGGTCAAGTTAGGTCAATATTGGTTATTTTTACTCAAATATGCAATGCTTAAGAAAACTGGGCATAACTATTATGCCATTAGAGCTGTTGCGATCTGGTAAAGTACATTGGATACGAAAATGCCAGACCTTTTTCCGATATGTGGAACGTAATGACCTCCCGCCAGTGGTTTGACCTCCAGAGGTCACTTCGTGACCTTATATGACCTGAGGTCACGAAAGGTAAGAAAGTGACCTTGCCGTATATCAAATGAAAGCCAGTGACGAGACATACACGATGGTGTTTGATTCAGCACTCTAGCTTAATTAGGTCAAAAGTTATTGTCAAAATACTGTTTTTGACCCCTGGTGACTTTGGATGACCTGGGAGAGGTCTAAGGGCAAATATAGCCCCTGCGATCGGTGAAAGAGTGTCCAAGAACGCTTTTCTGAGCAAGCCGAGCATTTGCAATCGTTTTTGTGAGTTTTAGATAATAAGACACCTTTTCCCCATGCTTTTTCAATGGGAGAGGTCACCTCGTGACCTGACCTCACGTCACAAAATCGAAAATTTCCGGATATACACCTTGTAGACCGAAGTGTAGGAAGTTTCAAATCGATCGACTTCGAAATGTAGCTCTTATAGGGCTAAAAAGTTGAAGTGAGGTGACCTTGGTTGACCTCGCCTGGTGACCCGGGGAACAAAATTCAGGGATGGTTGGAAAATGATGGGGTGAGAGGTAGAGCCCACAAACGCGTTGCTGCGCCTCGTCGTTTTTCTGATATCTCGGAAAAACCTTAGGGAGGGGGCATTGATGGCCTCCCGGTGGGGCGAGGGTTAATAGCCACGACCAAACTGTGGATGTCTTACGAAGTATTACACAGTGTGAGCTTCGCCTACTGAGGTGGTGCGGTTGGAACAGTATATTTCCGTAATATGTGCACTCGAGCTGTGGCAGGGCACTGAAGTCATAAATTACCCCCTCCCCTCCGCCCGGCGCGTGCGGCTGTCTGTACAGACAGGTGGGCGTTAAAGATGCATGTGCGGCCGAACACGACACGGAGAGGCGAAGTCGAGGAACGCAGTCAGTGATGAATGTCTGCTGAAGAAGAGCTGTCTGACATGAGCTCTGCCCCGCTTCCCCCCATGCCCGGCGCCGAGAGCTCTGACTTCGGGCCTGGGACTGACGTCACGCTCGCTTGTTCTTGGCGGCTACGGCCGCGGGGCACGCTTGCACATGTCGCAGCCTACCCGAGGCGGTCACCAGTCATCGATCAGCTAACCGAGTCGTCACCGGCCAAATTGGGGCACTGTCGCGGCAACCGCGCTCTTTAGGTCCCGACAGTTCACGGCAATGGGCGCCCAGCAGCGGGGCCGCCGATGCACACTGGGGCAACTGGGCTTCAAAATAGGCCAAAACCTCGTAACTAAAAAATACTTTGATTAGCAATACTTCTTTTGTGCTCACACGAAAGCTGTTGCTCTGAACTTCATTATCCAGCCATAAAACATTGGGTATCTACACCAGGTCATATCAGATAAACTATTTTTCAAGGTTTATAAATATCGGAATTCGATTTCGTCCTTTCCAGTTTTGCAGACACTCAATGAGACAGAATCAGATAAGGTGGGTCCAGTGACGGTTGAAATGTAAGAAAAAACACAAGTAATATTTCAAAAACCGATCCGACATATTCAAGGTCATCATAAGTCAGAGGTCTTGCTGAGCCTTCACTCTGGTTTAACTATTAAGTACCATATGATAAATAATGGCACAAATTCACTCTTTCACTCTTTGACATCTTTAAATCCAGTACCGAACCATATGGAAACTTCTAGGGTCATGTGCGGGAGCTGCATTTATTGACACAATAATGTTAAGCGCGATTCCAGGGAATGATTACCGTCACTCTTCCCATAAAATGAGCACAAACATGTGGAAACAGACAACACATTAAACTCACAGGGAATGTTCATTAAATCATGCGACCTCTCTTGCATCTTTGTGTAACCCTCCTATTTAATATCCCGCGTCCCTTTATCCAGTCTGCTATCCATTAACCCCGAGAATTATCGTTGAAATCTAGTTAAGTTATTGAAGCAGTCTCACATCCAAGTACCCACTAACGCACCATCGAATTATTAATGGTTAGTGCCACTATCTTTCGGCTTATAAAGAGGGTTACTGCCGGGCTCGAAACCTCCGTTGTCATGGGCCTTCTGGATTTATTTTATGTCATCGGAGATCATGTTACCACGAGGTCATTGGTGATAAGCAGGTACTGGTACTGATCAGTGATTGTCAACTATGGATGTCTTTCTGGTATGATATTGCCTGAATGCAAGGTGATCTCTATTCCTTGCCTCCTGGGCCTCCTCTATGTATGCTCCTATGGAAACTTTCAGGCTCTCAATCATAAGCGTCGCCACCGGAAAAGAAGTGGGGGGGGGGCAGCCAAACTTCAAATTGACGCTGACAAAAAACTTCCCACGTAAGGACCAAATACTGTTCGAATTTGGGCTCCTCGTTGCCTTCTGCAGCGGCTGGTTATAAGAATGTCCGGTTTTCTCCCATTTTGACTAAGATCAGACAATTTTTGACCAAAAGTGGGGGCCAGGCCCCCTGGCCCCCCGGTGGCGACGCCCCTGCTCTCAGTAACATCTTCCCCGTGCATTTGCACCTTATGTATGGTTGCCGGTATGCTGTACCATGGGTACACGTTTACAAACAGCCTCGCTGTCTCTAGAGCAAAGGTCGGATACTTCTCAATTTCGATTCTTGATGATGATGATCAGGGTCGTAGCCAAGGGGGAGCAGGGACAGCTGCCCCCTGAGGGCCCAAAGGGTCCCCCTAAGGACACGATTCTGTAACAAGCATGGCCCTTTTTACCCCATCAGGGCCCTTTTGGCGCTGTCGCAGGGGCCCTTTTTGGGGCGCCACCCCCCCTCCTACCCCGAGTGAAATCCTGGCTACACCCCTGATGATGATAGTGCGCCTAATATTACCGAAAACCTTTGTAGCAGATCCAGGCTTACCCAGTAACCTCGCTAAACTGTCGGAGGTTCCCGAAAGAACGGCGGGTTGTGTTTCCTTCATTAGCTGTGCCGTTGCCCCCCCCTCCCGCCTTTAGCTGATCGACGACCAGACTCATGGTAGCACGAAAACATTCCTGTAAATCTCTTTAGTTTTTTAACAGCGTCCTTCTGGTCGTAGTTTTGAGCTCTCCATGACCAAATGGGTGACTCTTCTCTGATCTTCCCTCATCCTCAGTGCGCGTGTTAAAATCGGTTTTTGCACAGATTGACTCTCTGCCCAGCGTCTTGCAAGTCCGCCTTCCCCTGTCACGACTCGACCACGGCGCCCTGTCAGCCGTCCTTACTCAAATTGCCGCGCAACATGAGCCGACGGCCGCCGTAGCCGCCGGCCTCACCGCGCTACTTGGACTACATTGCCGCACAAAAAGTGACATATCTCCCCTGGGACAACTGATGCCGAGCCAATTTTTTCACGGCTGGTTAGAGGACACAACATTGCATCACTACATATAAATTTCTAAGTGAAACTCGCTGTGCGTTTTTTTCGCAGGTCTAACGAAGTTTAGGATTTGAGAATAAGTTAGAAGCTTTACATGCCCTAATAGTTACAAGTACTATCAGGCTCTTATTGCCAAATTTCGTACTTTTTAACATTGAGTGTCTTCAGGGGGTTCCCAGCTATCCATTGATATAAATAGATAACGGTTTTGTGACTGCGACCATGGTTGATAATGCATCAGAAAGTGTACCTCATATCGAGTCAACTTGACACCGAGCTGCAGCGTGATTAATGCGCTGTGTTCCAGCATCTGTGCAAGCGGCTAAAGAAGAAAAAAATGGATACAATTATGTTTTTCCAAGGTTTTGGACATTTCTCTGTCAGAGCCAAACGATTAAGTCCGATTTTGAAGATGTCAAAATTGGAGGTGTTGGCCGGTTTTGGAGGCCATTTGCCCCAGTGTGCGATGGTCGTCAGACCGAGGGTGGGGCCGTGCCGGTGTCCTAGCCAGAACTGTTGCAGAACCCGACTGAAGTACCAGGTCTGGGGCCGGTGTTTGTGGCGGTTCGCCGAAAATATTGAACACAACTCGGGTGTTTGTGTATGTGTTTGGCAGGAAATGACAACCTAGATCCTGATTCAAGGCATCTGAGGGAGCAGCTGCCATCCTGAGGTTTTAATGGGCGAGTCTTTTTGCGTGCTATTTGAGTAAAGGATTTGGAAATCAACTGCCCGCAGGCAGCATTTTCCGTTCGCGACCACTCCTATCAGGAACGTATCACTTGGTACAGGGCTTTTCGAAGGGGTGCTAGGTGAGACCTTTACGCTTTTTCCCCAGGGACTGTCAATCAGAAGTGAGGCAGGTACCCACATTGTCACGGTTTTTTAAGTTGCTCACGGAGTACCCATGACAACACCAGAAACCACAAGCGTTAAAATGCCAGTGCATACATACAACACAGAGTCTACTAGTAGCAGTAAACTTGGAATGGATCTTTAATCGCTGCCGTTAACGTCACGGGGACTGCGTTTTTATCGTGATGTGGGCGGAATGACCTCCATGTGACGTTGGCTGGTGTATTATAAGCGGCATCATTGCAGGACAGATCCGCTATCCAATACTTTCGCGCGGATGCTCCTCCATCGTTCTGTAAACCACCGCTGCCGCCGGTATCAGGTGCGGGACTCATCAAAAGCCAATGTTTGGGAGGGCGATTCCGCTCTTATTAGTTTGTTCACGGTGGGCGAATAAGTCCGAGATTTACCTGGATGCCCGCGGTATTGGCCGATATCTCTGACGCAAGCGAAATCGCGACTAACTAGAAGGGCAGGACTAAAATGGCATATGGCTTATTGCGTGCGAAGGCTCAGGTTTAAAATGGAGCCTAGATTCGAACAGCGGCCATGCACTGCACGAATCTGCACCATAGCTTCGACTTTCTCGGGCTCGTCTCAGCGCAGCCACTTCATTGTGGGATAATTTACGGTCACGCCTGACATCAACTTAGGCCGTGCCGGTCACGAAATCGTCTTTACCCATCTAAAAAATAACATTCCATAATCGTGGTCACGATCCTCCCGTCTGCCTCCACAGTTCTCCGCGCAGGGATGCGGGCGGGGCGGAGGGGGAGGGGGAGGGGGTGTCCGCGCGGGGCCCGGCAGGCAGTGTCACGTGACCCGCGCTGACTCGCCTCGGGGCGCATGTACCGCCGTCAGCGGAAGGCCGCGGTCGTGACAAAACCGTGTCTGTATTCCACCGCAAACACGGGACGACACCGAGGCTCCCGTAAGTGGGACAGCGCATCGATCGACCTCAGCTTTATTTGCAGACTTGGAAGTGATGCATGGAACGAATAAGTACTGAATTGCGTCATTCCTCGCTTCATGTCACGGTGACTCCTGAAACTTGGCTGCCTAAGTATGTGGTATAGCCATGCGAGACTGCGCAGAACTTGGGGGCCGGCCATAAATTACTTAGCCCGTGTTTTTGGACTCATCTTACCCAGGCCTGTATGTAACGCTGTGACGTCCATGTGTAACGTTTGATAACGCTGTGGCTGACTCCCCCGCTCGCCTTGGCGTCGCGTAATTTATGGACAACGCCTTATGGGTCTGGGTGCGATGGTTAAATTCATCTGGATTCCAGAACTGCACTTCGTAACACGTAAGCATAACTTGACTCCAGAAAGCAATTCTTAGCGCATATTTTGGAAGTCAATTTGAGCCACATTTTTTGCGAAACATCAAAAGCCCTTCTTCACCGTGCGCTGGTTTATATGTTGTATTTTTGCACGCACATTTTCTTTAGTAAGAACACTTACGCTATATTTTCATGTATAATTTTCGTGTAGGTCAGTTATCCTATAACATCTAAACAGCCTCATTTTTTAAATTGGACTTTTTTAACCATAGACTGATTTAACGTGAACTGGTTGGATCAGATTCATCCTGGCCGGGTCAAATCTGCCCAACTAAACTGAAGTTAGCTAAGCTAATTTAACCCGGCGCGTCTCACCCTAACCGAAGTTTTCGCATGACAAAGTTTTGTGCTGTAGATACTTCCCCCGAAACGTCAATTAGCTGAACTGGGACTGATTTGTTTAAATCTGACTGAACTTAACCCTGGTCTATCCTACTTTGGCAGAAATCTACCGGAAAAGCCTAGTCTATCCTAGTCTTCATTGACTCAACTTAGCCGAATCCAACCTAGCATAACTTAAAGGGAGTGTCCCACTTTTAGAATGGGTTTGAAGTGAGATAACATTTTTGTAGAGCCTGCCGAGAAATCACTAAAGCCATATTTAATTTCACCCAAAACGCTCTGTATTACATTTCCGTACAATTTAAAGTTCAAAGTTAAGGACCTTAAACCCCTAATTAAAACCATGAAGGAGTCCCTTTCCATCTAGCTATGCATACCACGTGATAAATGCTTACAATGAAGTCGCTGTTGCAACGTTACATTCCACGAGCGGCCAGTCTTGTCATTGCGCACGATGCTTAGGTCAACCCAGGCTAGTAAGAAAAAAAATTGTATTTTTGTCTTTGAGGATGGGTCGCTTAGTGGATAGCATCACAATTTCGTAAACCACCGGTCCCTGGTCCAAGTCCCGGCGGAGGCTCTGAATAAGGTGATTTGATCCTTCAAGTCCCTCCCAACAAAATGAGAGTTGCCGACGCCGTATGACCATTGTAGATCCTGCGTCGTTAGATCCCAACAATTATGATTATATCTTTGTCTTGCGCGATTAAAGATGGAACAAATTTGTTTTCCCGATCTCCGGATTTGTTGTCCGTAAAAGTACCCTATGGAATTCCATCAAAGTGGTCCATTCCGTTTAAAGAAGGTGTCCTATATCTATAATGGGTTTTGAACTGAGGTAAAAGTTTTGTGGAGCCAGTTGAGAAGTCCCTACTGGCACATTTCATTTTGTCCAGAGCTCTTGTATTGAATTTCCGCACACTTTAAGGTTCAAAATAAAGAGCGCTATGTCTCGATTTCAAACCATGAATGAATCCTCCATCTGACAACCCATGCCACGTGATAAATGTGAACAAAATTGCTTGCAACGTTACATGGTACAAGCAACCTGCTCAGTTGACCGTCGTAATTTGAGGCGATGCTTAGGTCAACCCAACGATCCACCCAGGGTAGCAACAAAAGAGGTGATCCCTTTTGTTTTTAGCGACTGAAGGTGAAACAGTGGTTTCCTGATTTTCAGACATATTTTATCCATAAATAGTCCTTTCTAAGATTTTGGCCGTGGTCCATTCCCGTTAAAGGGAAGGTGGCACCTTCATAACGTGATTTTAACTGAGATAGCCAAGTTGTAAAGCAAGACGGAAAACCTGGTACTCAATGTATCATTTGTCTTGGAACTCGAGATTTCCGTAGAAAAAGCCAAAACCTACCTGCAATGTGCTCCTCATGTACCCCTAGCAGCAGACCACAGTTGTCATGGCTGTTGGTGTGACGACATATGCTTATCATTTGTCGTGGAACTCGAGATTTCCGTAGAAAAAGCCAAAACCTACCTGCAATGTACCCCTCATGTACCCCTAGCAGCAGGCCACAGCTGTCATGGCTGTTGGTGTGACGACGTATGCTGACGTCATGATGAGCATCAGCCAATCGAAGCCCTTGAAGCTTTTCGAGTATGATAGTGGTTGCCAGATCATGACATCATCCACAGGCAGATATTTATTTATTTTCTTAGAGGAGTATTTTAAAAATCCGATTATTGAGCTTATTGTACATTTTTCAGAGAAATCATGGGTGGTTTCATTATTTTCGGCTAAAAGTACGCCTAATTACACTAAATTCCAGGATTTGACCAAGGTGCCACATTCCCTTTAAGCTGTATATGAAAAGTGCAGTATAAAAAATCGGCTGCGAATATATGTTGACGCGAATATATGCGTAAAGGGAAAATGCAGTGCGAAAATAGGCGTAGGTAGGCACCAAGATGGGGATGAAAAAATTAATAACGGAAAAAGCAATGTAAACATGCTTACACAAAATTACCTGGATCAAATGCTTACAAAAACGTGTCCAAAAGTAGCCTGTCTGCAGCTCTGTGAAAAGGAGGCCGTGTGCTCGATATCCTTGGGTATAACTTATTGACATTAGCGATCACAAACGACCATCCAAGCTTTGTGTTATACGATTATGCAGCTGCGAAGTGCGATTGGGCAGTCATGCGCGTCCGTTTGCGTTACGTGACACGATTGGCGGTATGATTGAGCGAGTCCGTCACGCAATGCTCCCGTGTTTGTATCGGGGGCAGGCCACACTCGGTGCCGTTGTAAGCACGCACTAATGACACCTCGAGAGGTGGGCGCTGGGCGGCGCCGCAGTCGCCTGATGTGGCACTTCCGGAACGGGCGAGCCCCCTTCTGCAGCCATGACGACAAGCCAGGCCAAGAAAGTACGAACGAGTTCCGTGAAACTGAGGTGTGTTCTGTTGGGTGTCAGCAAGCAGGGTCGAGGCTGCAGGGTGGACCGAGAGCGCCGAACCGGATCCGGGCGAAGAAAATATGAAAATAACGAGTTTCAAGCTTAAACTGGTGCAGAAAAAATCTACTATTGTCACAGTGAAATATGGAATGTGTTGTTCGGGGAGCTTTGTGGCAGACATTTTGATGTCGACATTTGTTGATGTTGGCCCTTTGTTGATGTTGACATCAACTCTAAGTCGACTCCGACTCGGGGTTTCGTTCTATTATTAGTTATTTATTTCATTAAAAAAACATATATTTACCATTAATCTTGGGTTAAGTCTCCTGAACAGAAACATACCCCTGTTTAATTCAGAAAAAGAACACCGGGAACATTTTTTTCAGGTGTATGTACATACATCTGCAGGATTGCATTGCATGATTGCGAAATCAAGGATTTGCCATAAAGTTTGAGGATCGCATTTGGATTAACAATTATTTTGAGCCATGATAATTTTGAATTTGATTGCAGTTCAGTTCAGCCGGAGCATTTCGGCCTTGCATTGTAACTCTTTTCGAGGAATGTGCTGATTATGTAAGTTTTTACTTTTATGAAAACCGTCCTTTTCGAGGACTGTGCTGATCGCGTATAATAGGCAACCTTTCCCGATGCGACCGTTTCCAATTGCGAATAATTGTTTTTCGACATGTCCTAAAAAATCCGCCCGTGTGCTCCACAAACTTGTTACTTTGGAACCGACGAGCGGTTTCTGGCCCACCGCCATCGCTCTCCATCGCCGCCATATCGCTAGAAATACCGCTATCGATATCGTGAAAACACACCCCAATAAGTTTTGAAACAGATGGACCAACTCTACCATGTTTTCGCCAGTTTAGCTGGTGCCTTTAATTGCAGCTGGACGTGGCGTGCTTCAGACCCACTCTGTGTGTGGCCAGTGTTTCCGTTGCGGTTACTTCCGCTATCGTGACACTGGGCCACACAGTGTTTCCTAGGTTGCTACCTCTCTGCCAATCGATGGGCTGGGCCACCCCTCGCTACCACTGACCCACTGCCAAGGCGTTGGTACTGGGGAGGGGGCAGGGCAGTGTCCCAAAACCTGGGGTGCTGGGTGCAGAACGACACCCAGTCAAGCAGAATTTTCCACTCTCTTTTATATTATTTTTGCTGAATTTTCCACTCAATTCCAACAATACTACTTACTACTATTGAATTTTACTCAACAATACTTACTACAAAGGCCAGTTCCATTGCCTCCTCTACCAATGTCCACTGGAAAAAGAGAGCAGTAGAATCGACTAGAAGATCGCCAAATTAACTCGGCTTTTATGGGCTTCTTTCGCTTTTCTGGAAGAAAATCTGGCGATTTCTATTTTTCTGCCCAATTATACCTGGCATCCTTATCTCCACCGATTTCAGTGGAACAACTGAATCGAAATTCTGGCGCGGGCAAGACGCTCAGTGCCCCCGCCCCACCGGAGAAAGTTCCAATAGGTGAACAGCGCCACTAAATTCCACCACTCACAAAATTGGTGAGTGGAAAATTAGACACCCTAGCCTTGTGTTGCCAAAAAAACGAGCTGACCGCTTTGAAAGATGCATTTCTGGAAAGCAGTTTATCTGTGCACATGATTTCTAGGCTTACGTCCTTGAAAAATTGTTTTTGCATTTCTGGTACCGAGAATAGTGAAAAACCATTTTTGATCATATTGTTGTTAAAAGCAATTATCTTGAAATTTTTATGCTAAGCAGCATATTTTTGACATTGTATGGTAGAAAATTGACCATTTATTGCGAAGAAAATATTTTGTATCCATATCAGCCCTTCATTGCTGCGTCCACGCCCTGTGACACCCAAATCCACTCACGACACCCTACGACACCCTAGGCATAAATACCCTGATATTTAAGTTGAACTGAAAGCGTACGGTACTTGAATACATTGAAACTCTACATTTTCATTAAATGATTGTTTTGGGCAACAAGAATGCATCCAGTTTCCCTTGAAACATCGGCACTTTTTGTGTGGCTGGTCTACGGCGTGGACTTACCAAATCGCCGTCTTTACATCTAGTAAATAAAAGCGGCATCTTTAGGCTTTTTGAAAGCCCGCTTTCTTATTCGCTATCGACAAAACATTATTAGTCTTCCTCTTGGTGTGCTTTTAGTTATATAGTTTTCTAGTCTATAAGGATTTAGAAAATTAATTTAGAGCAATTTTTGAAATGCAAATTATGTGGCTCATGCGACCAGCAAGCGGCAGGCGATCAGAAATTGAAAGTAGCAGTCGCTCTGACGCTGTCACAACCCGCCGCGCCTGGCTGATTGTAGACGAAAGGAAGAAACAACAGAAAGAAGGCTGTAGTTTCGATTAGATTGATAGAAAGCAGCATATTCGTATGAAGGTGAGTGGATATGTGAAGAAGAGCAGGGGAATTGACAGGTAAAGAAAAGAAACTTTTAGCAAGAGTCTGGAAGAGTTTATTGCCATGAAAGAAAGTTTGTAGTTTCGTCTGGGTTAGTTAAGTGTAAACCAAGGCTCTACTGGGCCCTAGCATAGGTGTATGCGAGGTGCAGTGATTGAGGTAAGGAGTGGCCTCTAAAATTCCGATAACTATAGCTATAGGAGGGGCGTTGTCCCGGACAGAAAAACTGTACAGTGTGTGGTTAGATAATTAATTTTGACACTAGGTATTGCATGAAAAAATCCCTTTTCATTTTTCACCACCTGCCGGTCTCGGAGCCCCCTCTGCAGAGTTGGTCTAAGGTGACCCCCGATATTTCGTCTCAGGGGCCCTCAGGGTCCCAGGAGCTGGTCGTGTGGGAGAGGAGAGGAGGGGCACAAGAGTTGGTCTAGGGAAGCCCCCCAAAAGTTTATCTTCATCCCACAAATGTTAGTCTTTGTGGCCCCCAGAGTTCTTTCCCCCGAGGGTTGGTCTCAGAGGCCCCCAAAATGTTTTTTTATTTGTGGCAATTCACCAATTCCTTAAACAATTGGAGACTGCATCAGGGGTTTCCGTTTTTAAATATTTACCTGCTTAACCCAAATTTTTCACATGGTAATGGTCAAACAATGCAGCTTGGGGACAATTTAAAATATTTACTTTGAGAAAATTAAAGGAAATATCCATCTCTCAGTTCAAACAAGGGCTCTGATATTTACCACCTGAGTACCCAAATTGGATAATTTTTTCTCCGTCATACATTTTGAGGGGAATTTTCCACTCACTCGCCATACATTCCGAGCTGAATTTTCCACTCGACACCCTAGCGCAAAACCTATTTTGGGTCACTGGGGCAGGGGCCCTCTTCAAGAATGCGCGTGCAACGCAGCGAACCGTGCATTTATGCAACGCGTCACACATTCTATCCCAATTTTGCATTCAACATTCAGGGAAGTTTTTTACTCTCAAATAGAAATCGCCATTAAGCCTGCTTTGTTTGAGACGCATAGGCTGTGGTCTGTTAATACAGATCAACGTGGATATGAAACTCACCCATTGTACACGAAAATGCGCTTAAAATCGGCTGCTCAAGGTTTGGAAATAGTTTGGATAGCTCTCCAGAGCATTTATCAATACAGCAAGTTATTGCGATTATTTGCCAACGACACACTTCTATAAAACTTAATCACGCTGGTGCTTTCCGGGGCAAACATTGCCTTTGTATGGGCAAACCAGAGCGATCAGGGACCAGCCCACTGAGTTTGATGTTCCAGTCATCCCATATTTCTCACGAAATTTCAAGCGACACCGACAAGATATGAGGGAAATAAACCACACCCTTAGATTCCCCATACATCCTTTGTTGACAAATACCCGACGTGATGGTTCATTAGTGTCCGAGGGCATTGGCGAATCCAGGAGCAGCTTCGGGAGAAACAAACGTTGTGGGGGTTAAACTGAGTAAAAATCGCGAACTTAGTAGCATTTAGTATTTTAAAGAAAAACGGCTAAAATTTGGTTCCTTTGGGAGGGCGAAAGATAGTTTTGTAGGATTTGGAGGGGGCCACGGCCCCTTTGGCCCCCGTCGGATCCGCCAGTGTCCGAGGGGTCTATTTGCATCCAACTCCGTTTGGGGATCAGGCTCCAATTACAAAAAGAGCACTACATTTCGCCGGTCACATATTGAGATGTGCTGGTTAAATGACTATCACTGGTTTAATGCACCAATGACTACAACGAGAAATACATGCATCAAACAGCGATGCAAACAGGCTTAGAAAAAGTGCCTCTATTTAAATCTTATCTGAAGGAAAAATTTATCCAGGATTGAACTCTTGGTCCGGTGCAGTGGTTAAGTTTAACTTGGCTGAAAGTACAATTTGCACGCTCAAAATTATTCACACAGGCAGCGCGACCAGTTTGTCGTAACTTAAAATTTTTTAAAACACATAATTATTTATTGTTGGCACACATTTGAAAGGTTAAGTTTATATCCACCGCCCAGCCCAACCCATCCACTAAAACTATAATAAAATTTTTTTAATAATACAAATCCCCATTTATTAATTAACTAGAAAGCTTCAAAACCCAAAATAAATAAGTTGCCCAAACGAAAAACATAATTACAAGTCTAGCGGTTCTCGGGTCGAGCATGCTTCGCCCAGAACAAAACTTCGTCAGATAGGTCACGGACCCCGGTTGAGATTCCAGGCGTGGTTGGTATTTTTTAAGCCCTATATTTTGTTTCAAAGAGTTTGATGTTGTTTTCAAAGTAATTTTTCGAAGTAGCCAAAGTCACATCACTGTTAGGAAGAATGACCTAATTCTAGAAAATGATAGCCAGCCATGTGGACGTCAAAACATCGATAGAGGTTACCGGTAAAGTCGTCAGAAATACTAGAGCAATTTAAGGCATTGCAGGCCGATTCCAAAAGATAGGACAAACAACTTTAACCTGATATAGCCAATAAATTTCGCGTATCTCCCTTTAATTGGATCATGATGTAGCGCTTTTTAGTGGCTTTCTGTCGTGTGCAGAGCATGGCTCCTGCCTTAAAACTTTTAATGACCTTTTGGTTTACTTTCATGATGCTGGTGGCATCTGGCGGTTGATAAAACATTTTTTCGTGGGGCAGGCTGCAAAATTGGTTAGTAATTCAAAGTTTTGGACATAGATTAAGAATGGGAAATATTCGAAGAGACGAACTTGAATATGTCACGTTTCTGCAATTATCATGTTTGGTAAATAGTTCTGAGCGGAGAAGTAATATATATATATATATATATATATATATATATATATATATATATATATATATATATATATCAAACTTTGTCACCACCTGCTCGTCACGCTCATTTTGCACGTTACAGCCCGCCTCAGGAGGCTGATTTAACCTGCCACGGAAGCGAGGTAGTTTGCGCCTCAGGAAGCTGATTTAACCTGCCACGGAAGCGAGGTAGTTTGCGCCTCAGGAAGCTGATTTAACCTGCCACGGAAGCGAGGTAGTTTGCGCCTCAGGAAGCTGATTTAACCTGCCACTGAAGCGAGGTAGTTTGCGCCTCAGGAAGCTGATTTAACCTGCCACGGAAGCGAGGTAGTTTGCGCCTCAGGAAGCTGATTTAACCTGCCACGGAAGCGAGGTAGTTTGCATCAGCTGCGGAACTAATTTTGGAAGATCACCATTTCATATATATCACTGTGCAAGAAAATGAGTTATACCATGGAGTGCTGAAATGACCGTTCAGCGCAGTATGCTCATGTTTTCAGCAGAAATGTTCATGATTTCAGCACTGAAATGAACAACTGATTCAACCAGCCCCGGTGTAGTTTACACGACTCATGAAAAAAACCGTGATGGTCTGGATTTTTTAAACATTAGCTGAAACAGAGTGTAATAAATAGCAATGCACAGCATGTTGGCTGTATTTTGTAACGGTTAGAAGAGTTCTGCTGGTGACAGAAAGTGGCTCGCAATGAAGAAAAATAAAGGGGCGCTGTGATAAGATATTAGGGATGGACATCTTGACCTGCTATACCCACATTTTCTTTGAATATTATGTCCCCTTTGCTATCTGCCGATGATTTTCAAGGCATTATAATTTTTCCGTCGCAGTAGACCAAATTAGTTGTCAGCGCGCCCGAAACCCCAGGGCTTATGATGATGCAAATTGAATAATAAATATGACCATACTATTTGTCAAAATATATAAGATATGCCAAAATATAAAAATTCCTAGATCTAATCAATGTCAGAGCATTGTCCCCTCGGTGAATAGGTCTGTGTCTAACGCCAGGGCGCCTGTAGCACCCTCGGCATTTCACATGCGGGTGTTCCTGCCGGTGTATTTTGGTTTCGTGGTGAATGGGGTCCTTTGCATGCCCAAGTACTGAGGCGGGGGTGGCAGCCATCTTGAACCCATCCCTAGCTAGTGGTTATCGTAGTGTTTTATGTAATGCAGTGGTACCATGGTGAGTGCTATTTCCTGTCGACATTTTGTGACTTTGGCCACGCAAGTGTAGTTTTCGGTCACCAGTCGCTACGTTTTTATCGAGTCCTCATTCTTCCAACTTGGAATTTTGTGAACCTGTGCACGCTCATGTAGCAGATGGTGTAGTGTTTCCCGTGTCGGCCACGCGTCAGATGGGCGGTGTCATGTGTTTCAGCCCTGCAGGCGGTGGAGGACCGCGGACCGGTGGAGGACCGTGAACCGGTGGAGGACCGCGGACCGGTGGAGGACCGCGAACCTGCCTGAGACCCAGGAATCACCAGACCTGGGAGGTGGTCCTGTGCTTGTGACACGAGGCCGCATCGCTTTCGAAAGACTCCGCCAGATTGCCGCCGGCGTGCGACTGCTTTTTCTATCTCAATGGTAGTGTAAGGAGCGTGTGATTTAACGGTGATTGGTGCCTTGATCTCAGCCTTAGACTTTGGTGAACATTGATAAGCGAACAACATTGATGAGCGAACGAAGGACGTTACCTGTTGGTGGGTTTTCAAGTGATTTTCATGTGATTGATCTTGCTTTAGTCGCTCGACAGACAGCAGCGTACGAGTAGTTGTATTTTAGCCTTGTTATTACCGGAGAACACCGTTACTTGTTCATTTTCATCATTTTCACGTCGCGTTCTTTCACTCCAGTCACAACGTACAAACACATGAGCGATGATTCGGCTTTTTATATCCAGTTTGAGATCGCTCGGTTACCTCGCTTGTTCCTCTCGCGGGATAGAAACGTACCCATTGTTGAGAATGGCGGCATTCGCGGACATTCTGGCTCCAGAGGCAGCACGAGGGCTGGAAATGTATCGTTTGTATCCTACTCGATCTCAATCAATACAAGAAAAGTGAGAACGCACGTGGAAACACAAATGATCACTCAGTAAGATACTGTTGCAGAGCGTAACGGAGTATTTGAATTCGACTTATGGAGAATTCATGTAGTTTTCTTTTTTTCGTGGCGTGTCGCGACAGGTATTCAGCAGCAATCCATATCTGAAACGTAAGCTCCTGATTGGAAGGGTACTTTGGGTTGGTTGATGTTATTTTTCGCCTAAAGCCGGAGCAAATCGTTACCGGTACTCGGAGATCCAGTTCAAATTATTGACGGTATACCGTGTAATGACCTCATTATGTTAGTAACTGTGCTTCCCAGGATGTTTCCAAGTACACTCGCACTGCTCCAAGCAAGTAGGGCCATCCGCCCCTCCATTAAGGACCATTAAAGTGTCACACGGTGGCACAGAAGCATCACTGCCGGTATGCCAACCATTGTTGCAGGGAAAACACCCGAACGTGGCAAGGGAGCCAGATCCAGCGGTGTCCACCAACCAGGGATAGCAACGGCGACGCTTCAATCGACAGTGGTCGATTTTAAAAGTCACCGTGTTCGGATAATGGCAAGGACCGGCTGGGCGGTTGTTTCGGCTGTTTCTCTTGTTTTCATTGTCCGCACAGACACTACCTACGGCGAGCCAGCACGGAACATTGTAGGACAGCTTAGACCGAATCGATGCGTTTAAAAGTGTTGAATGTATGCACACAAGCCAACAAACAAAAATAATGTCTGCCGACATGGGCGAATCGAAGGGGAATTCAACAACGGCAGAGGATTCAAAACTCGGCGAAGTTGGTTCTGTGCTCCCTGCAGCAAGAACAGAAGAAACAAATGTGCTGAAGCACGCACTGTTTGAAACATTGATGGGTGACTGGGGGCTGTAACCTTCGGAATGTTACATGTGTGTCTTAACGGCTCCTTGGGATCGATCGCTGCCAACTATGACCGCTGGAGCGGCTCCAGAATCGTACTGCATGATTGGCTGCGACATTTCAATGCCAGGTAGTGCTCAGGTATTGCCTGCCAGCGCGAATCGCGCCGACTCCCGACTCCCGATGTGATATTCACGTTTCCTAATCATCAGCAACCCGGAAAGACCAGAGTTCGGCGGCAGTCCGTGCGCTCGGGTTAGGCATTGCCAGTGCTTTACGATCTACTTTAGCTTCAATTAGAGGTGGACAAGCCGTCGGCTGCTGAAAGCGAGAAAGACGACGCGAGACGTGAGACGTGACAAAAACAGCAGCACGCTTTCACCACCACTACTGCTGACTCTTGCGAGGAGAGAAGAATTAAAGTTGTTGAAATTGTCACTGCACTGCAGCGGCGTAATGAAGTCAAAATCGGATTATAATCAAAGTCGGAGTCGGAAATAAGCTGTTGTCCCGAGCCTCCTGGTTGAGGGGAATGCCTTTTGCCTTCTCCAGAATCCGCCACCGTCGATACGTCCCGTTCTCTTCGTTTGTTCCTCTTCCATTCCAATACCGTAAGAAATACAGATGGTGTTTCATGAGCATCTAAACTTCCAGGTGATTCTGTGAATGTACCCCTCCCGAATGAAATAAACATTTTAGGGAAATAGGGGACTTTAATTAGGGTCATCGCTGCCTGTGATCAGGGAGGATCAGTTTGATTTTCATTGTACCGAGCTAGGGGCCCTGCTATGGATTCTCTATGCAGTTTGTCGATCTATTCTTAGATTCAAACCAATAAAAGACAGATGAAGGTTTTTTAAAGTCATGGTCATTGCTCCAAGTGTATATGATTATGCATCTAAAGGGTAGCGTTTCTTTACCCAAACACATCAACTGTGCAAACCATGATGCGGGGGCTCCGTACGCCGCACATTTGGAGGGGGCCTAACCACCTCACGTTGCTGTACAGGTATAACACTCGGAACTCTGGGTGGGCCTGTATGAGGGCGCATGCTGAACTTGCCGACCAGAGATAATCCCGCACTCCAACTGCGCGCCCCGCTGCAGTACGCCGAGAGTGGTAGCCATAGGACCCGTGTAAATAGGGGGTATGCCGATAATGGGCTGAGTTCCTCGATGCCTAGAAAGGACACGAGTATTTTTCCTCATGCAATATAGCCTAGATGCTAAAGGCGCCCTATAAACCCCAATACACACACGAGTATTTCCTCATGGGTGGGAGGGAGATATGGGACTAAATAAATTTATGGTGCCCCCCGGGGGCGATAGCTCTGTACGGCAGCGGTAGCCCCCCTTGAAATGGATTGCTCTCTACATAGGGATCAGGATTGCGATTCGGGGCATCGGACCAGGGGGCCACTAACCGGCAAAACCATAGGTGGGCGCCAAATCCGTCGGTGGGCGCCGACTATCCGGGGGTGGGAAGCGACATTTCAGGGGGCGCCATCGACCTTCAGGGGCGCCGAGGGTCATCGGGGGAGTGCCCCCTGCCCCGGATCCGCCTATGGCTCTAAGATATATAAAAATTATATTGCTTTAGATAATGTGACACCTTCATGGAATTTGAACCGAATTTTAAATCGCCTAGGACATTCAGTAAAACCACTTATTTAGTATTTCGCTTCTCTCCGCTCACCTTTTACGGCACAGCAGCGCACCATGAGTGTACTACCTCCCTAAATCGCACCAACACTAAGCCCCCTCTCCTTATTGGTTGGCCCGGTGGCCGGGCGGCGGCGGTTCAGCCATGGCGGGGACTCGGGCAGAGCCCGCGCGGGGCCGCTTTGAACCATCTCTGGCACAGCAGGAACACCCGGCTCCAATTCACATTCGCTGTTCGCCGTTCTGGTCCAGGGAAAGAGCCCACGGACAATATCTCACAACTCATGTGTCCCCAAGCCTCCATTTGGCCTCAACACAAGCATTCACCAGCGAATTGCTGAGGAAAAAAAATCTTCATTTGTGTTCATAAATGATAGTGACTTTGAAATCAAATGATGCCACAGGAACATTGCAAGCAAGGGACGAATGTATAATTAAAAACAACAATAATAAACTGCGGTTCTGCCGCGTTTGTGTGCTCTGGTTTGCTCGTGCAAAATTGGACAGTAGGCTTTACGGTTGTGTAGGACTTTTAATGGTGACATTCGGTTCCAGCAACTCGGACCGCGAAGCGAGGGAACCAGTCCTCGATAATTACCAATATTCGATTTCCTTCCTTCCAACTCATAAGAAGTAAACGTAATACATTAACGAGCGAACATGTTACAACTATATTACATGACAACCAAAAATACAAAGCTTCAACAGTGTCCGTTGTCGGGGGTTTACCTCCGCCATAAGCATGAGGACCACGTGAACAGACCCATACCACGCACCCATTCATCTGCCGCCTTGATGTCATAACAGTGAAGAGCCTGCTGCCCGTTGTGGAACTCGACAGCGAAACATGATCAACAAGAAACTTAGTCTTTTAGGCCTGGTAGACTGACACAGTCTCTTTACTTCAAGAGCATTTCCGGTTCATCATCTTTCTGGTCATCAGAATAAACCATGGAAGTTCATTCGAAGCAGTTACTCGTCGCACGGGTTTGAGGTCATAAACCCACCAATGTCTCCCAGGCCTCATCCAGATGCTTCTGCAGGGATGCACCTGCCTATACGGGCTACCCTGCAGTCTCTTATCCCTCCCGAACACTCATTCGCCCTAATCGGGGCTCGCCCTCAAACAATGCCGCTCGCCCTCAGACTCTGCCGTCCGCCGTGGCGGAGGGCTCGCCCTCAGACTCTGCCGTCCGCCGTGGCGGAGGGCTCGCCCTCAGACTCTGGCGTCCGCCGTGGCGGAGGGCTCGCCCTCAGACTCTGGCGTCCGCCCTGGCGGAGGGCTCGCCCTCAGACTCTGCCGTCCGCCGTGGCGGGAGGGCTCGCCCTCAGACTCTGCCGTCCGCCCTGGCGGAGGGCTCGCCCTCAGACTCTGCCGTCCGCCCTGGCGGAGGGATCGCCCTCAGACACTGCCGCTGGCCTTCAGACACTGCCGTCCACCCTGACCGGGGGATCGCCCTCCTGGGCGCCGGCGGAGGCTGATAGTTGTTTGTACTTCTCGTAGCGACTGATGCGCTCCTTGCAAGCGGCCAGACTATTGACCTCGCGTTGTTTGCCCGTCTCCTTCAGCCACACCTCGAAGCGACGCCGCAGCAGCTCCTGCCGCAGTAGCGGGCCCATCACAGGTACAGACAGACCTTCCCGTCACATCGCCCTCAATCACCCCCAACACAGGCAGACCAACCAGTCACAGCACCCTCAATCCTCCCCAACACAAGGCGGACCTCCCCGTCACAGCACCCTCAAACCTCCCCAACACAGGCGGACCTCCCGGTCACAACACTGTAAAACCTCCCCAACACAGGCGGGCCTCCCCGTCACAGCAATGTAAAACCTCTCCAACACAGGCGGGCCTCCCCGTCACAGCACCGTCAAACCTCCCCAACACAGGCGGGCCACCCCGTCACAGCACTGTAAAACCTCTCCCTACACAGGCGGGCCTCCCCGTCACAGCACCGTCAAACCTCCCCAAAACAGGACCGTCAAGCCTTGCCAACACAGACAAGCCGCGGTCACCCCCCCCCCCCCCACACTGACAAACTTCTACGTCCCAGCGCCGTGGTCGGTCGCTTTCAAAATTCCCCAACACAGATCAACGTCCGCACCAAACCGAGCCCCTCGTCACAAGCCATCGTTCCAGCATGGGCGAACCACCCCGCCGCAGACCACTGTTTCCACCACATGCAAATATCCCAGTCACCGTCACTTTCCCACTGCAAACAAGCTTACAAACGCAGGCAAGCCTTCCCACCAGAGACCCTCACCACCGCAAGGTAATTCTCCCGCAGCAGGAAGCGCGTCAGAGCAAGTAAACCTCTCCACCCTAAACCACCGCGGCCCGAACCCGGCCCTACACCGGCAAAACCGACACGTTTCATAGGGGCGATACACTGCCAACACCGAAACGAGCTCCTGCACGGTTAATGCGGTTTGTTTGTTTGTCCAAAAGGAAAGGACACCAAGTTCACGCTATAAGTCGGGACGCGCGATTGCTATCTCGGCACTGACCTGAAACTTGGCGACCTGCTCTTTGCTGAGTTTGGCGTCGGCCACCATCCGGTTCCACTGTTCGGTGCTGGCGCGGCGCTCGTCCAGCGCGCGCTGGTACCGGTAGGGCAGACTGCCCGGCGGCCGACGCGTCTCGCCAGCCATCTGGAACGGCGTGTGGAACGGGAAGAAGGCGGCCGGCTCCATCAGCCGCCAGCAGGCGGGCGCGTCCAGCGAGCCGTCCACAGCCAGACACAGCGGCTGGTCCCAGAAGTTAGGCACCACGCCCAGGCCGGCCTGGCGCATCTGCTCCTCCAGCGCCGGGTAGTGGGTGTGGTACGGCGCCAGCGTCAGCGAGTCGTTCCGGTTGCCGGCCAGCAGAGGTCGGGTGGGCGTGGTCACGTGCAGCGTGCAGGCGACGCTGTCGCTGACGACCAGCCGGCGGCAGATGGCGATCAGCCGCACGGCGCGGCAGCCGGTCAGCTGTACTGTGCCCGACACCGGGCCCAGCACCACAGTCGTGTCGTGACACTTGTCGATCGACACGTTACGCAGCGGGCTGAGGAAGTAGAGGAACGCCTGGTGGCAGCGGTGCAGCTTTAGCGTGGCGCCGCACAGCGTCGGCGACAGCCGCGCCACCGTCTCCTTGTAGACGGCCGAGGTGACGATCAGCTTGTCGGCCGGCGGCGCCACGTGCGCGTTGGTGGCCATCTTGCCGCGCTTGTGGTCAGTGCGCCGCTCAGAGCTGCTGGGCCAGGAGAGACGGCGGCCGGAGGAGACGCACGCGGCTACACCTGCCCGCCACAGCCGATTCAGATCGAGCTCAGGACACAGGTCAGAACTGCGCAGAACAGCCAGGCGACAGACTTCCATCGAAACACGAGGAGAACCCAAAACAACTCTCTAAAATATTACGCCTTTCCTTAAAATCATCGTAAATCTTTTACTCTCATCCGATGTGGTGTTGTCTGCTCTTGCGTATCAGGTTCCAACTATCTGAATTCTGTATATTTCCCAAAGGCGCTAGGCCTACACGTAAATGAGGCAGCTAACTGTTAAGCGAGGCGAGAGACTATGTCAGTCAAGGCAAATGCTAGTGCCGACACCACCCACCGTAAGGGTTGGGTCCCAGCGAGCCGGTGACCCAGCGGAGGAAGCGAGCCTGCTGGAAGGCGTCGGCGGTGGCCACGTACCCCGTCTGCCGGCACGACAATGGTCAGGCGGTACTGCTGCGGCGGTCCCGCTGTACACTGTACCGCTGCCTCAAACTGAAGCCAAGTCTGTTCCCTCCGGGAAGGCATGCCCAAGCAGTGTTCCAATATAAGGCTTGCACCTGGGTGTGGAGGGCGGAGGGAAATTCATGGGAGGATGGCCGGTGGGTGAGTCGAAAGTTCAAGCCGATAGAGCAGGTGGAGAGAAACGTGTGCTCTGTAATATGTATACTTTTCATTTTGATTTTTATCTTTAGAAGAATATGATTTGAAATTAATATTGGGCCTTGGCGTAGTTTTACTTTTAATTCGATCCTCCTCATGTGAGGGAAAGTGTTCGTTCCATGGAAACATGGAAAATGAATATTCGGTATTGAGGTGAGTGAGAGATTAAGCTCCCGGCTACGGTGAGTGTCCACCCAAACCCTTGTCATTTTGGAACATTGTGTTCCAGAGCTTTCAAGGGCATATGGTGCGACTAATGTCGGGAGATCATATCTAAAGACAAAACTACGTTTCTAGTGCATTTTGAATCTAGATTCAAAACCGCGCCTGCTGCGTCCAGGCATCCTGAAACGCAAATTCTCGTAATGCTGGCGAAACAAGGTAAACTTTGCCCTGAATGATTGAAGGCGACCAGCAATAAAATCGATTAAATAAAATCCGACAACAAAAATGGCAAAGGCTCGGTGGCAAACCCTCCGACAAAAACCCCTGCCTCCACTAATCCTGCACTCGTTGCCAAGTAGGTCGTAGACACCCTGCTGCAGAATCAGGTCAGCGGCGGCGGCAGCCGGACTGGGGACCCCGCTCGGTCTGCTACCTGGCTCCAGCGCGCCGGGTCGGCGGCGACAGCGTACAGCGAGGCGGGCTGCTTCTCCTCGGACGCGGCGGCCGGGTCGCCCTCAGAGAGGTCAATGAGGAAGGACAGCGCCTCCACCACGGCCCGCGACACCAACACGTCGTTGCCGGTCTCCGACGCCTCGCCGCCCTCGCCCAGCACCTGTGCCGGTGGCCGGGGTGGGGAGCGTGTGAGCACTGCTCGAGCCTGCACACCTGCAGCGCTTCACGGCCAGTCCCTGCGGCCTCATTAGCAATACAGAGAGAACCCAGGAAATATTCGACCATCACGCAAATGAAACCGAATGTATCCTATAACTATTTCGCCCAACCATACGCTTGATAAGTTACACAAACTAAGGCCTTGTGCTTCACTCATTGTTATCACTACAATACTAGCACGTTCACTTCCTCATCAAATACGTCTTTCTCATATGTACACACAACCCCTCCCCTCCCTCTCTCGCCTCGATGAGGGAGGCCAGGTGAGTCTGCAGGAAGGCGAGGTGCTGGTGCTCCTCCAGCTGTTTGTGCTGGCGGTCTCCGGCCTCGGGCGGCTCGGCGCGGGCCGCCGGCCACTTGTCGCCCGTCACCGCCAGCGACGGCGCCGACGAGCGCTGCTTCACACCGCTGTGGCTCAGGTTCTGCCGGGCACGTCACCGACGCATCCGAAAGCTTGCACAGTGTACACGGACATGTCAGAAGAAAGAGCTGCAAAACTGTCAACGGTCTTCTTGATTGCTGAGCTCTCTCTCTCTCTCTCTCTCTCTCTCTCTCACGCACAATTTTCTGTTTTATGTGGGGAGCGGAGAGAACCAACCAACCAGAGCATCACGAAAAATTTACTTATGGAAAGCAAAGAGACGCTTTTCCCCGCTTCGACGCCCATGTAGTCCTATCTAAACCCATCATTTTGTCCATTTATCTTTCCATTTCCCAAAATTGCAAGTGTTAAGTAACGATCGGGGCAGACCCTCACCCTCCATGTAACGCTGGTAACGCTGTGACTCCGCCCCCCTCCCCCGTGCATACGAATTAATGGACGGCCCCTATAAAAATGGGGATTCGAATTGAAGTCCACATCTGAAACTACCAAATTATATGGTCAATCAAGTCGAATCCTCGAAATACTCGGATATCTATGGCATCCTATATTTTACAGCAACTCTTGAAGTGTACCCATACCTGTATGAAGAGATAGGCAATGAACTGGCGTATGTCAACCTGTCGCTGTCCGGCGCAGCGGTCTCGCTCGTTGGCGCTGTCACAGCGCGCGTACTCTCCGTCCCAGAGCAGCCGTTGCTCGGCTGGCCGCGGCTGCAGCAGCTCGAAGGTGTCGAAGTACAGCCGCGCTAAACTCTCCGATAACTGCAGCTTATTGCAACCGATATGCTTCCACAGGCTGTAGTAGAGCCGCGGGAAGTAGACGGCGCCGCGGTGCCGCGCGTACTGCACGATCTTGCGCAGGTATTTGACGGATATCTTGTGCGTGGCGTTGACTGGGAGGACGCCGTAGACGAAGGGCTCGGAGCGGACCCAGAGCCGCAGCGAGCGCGTCGGGTCAGCTGCCTCCGCCATCGGAGCCCAGCTACTCAGGTAGACGGGCCTCAGATTCAGACTGTCAACGCAAAAGATGCCAAACTCAGGAGACGGGGGGGAACCATAAGAACCATAATCGTCTCATTCGACACATGTCTAAAATTACGGTGGTCTCCACATGTCGTGCCCAGAACAGCAACAGGGTGGCATACGCCAATCCAGGGTTTCCAATCGGGAGGAGGGGGCACATGATCGGAAGGCATTAGCGTAGCCACCAACAAAAAGTGAGGGGGCCAGCCAAACTTCCACCTGATCCTGACAACAAACTTTCCACATTAGGACCAAAAACACTTCGAACTTGGGCTCCTCGTTGCCTTCCGCAGCGGGTGATTGTATAAAATATCTGATGTTCTCCCATTTTGACTGAGATCAGGAAATTTTTGGCCAAGAAGAGGGTAGCTAGGCCCCCTTTACCGACGCTTATGTCGGAAGGGGACGCCAACCAGACCAATGGGGAAGCGAAAAGCTACCAAGGGGCGCCAAATCCTATCGCGGGAACACCGATGCTCGCATCCAGGGGGGGATTTCACGGGGCGCCGTGACTTTCTCGGGTGGCGCCGAAGGGTCGATGGGGGAAGGGGTAGGTACCCCCATCGGCCCCCCTGCATCTGCCTATGATCTCTACTACGATGCATGCCAGGCTCGCAATGGTGGAGAGCAGGGCTATTGTAAAGAATGCGGGTCTTAAAATGGCCGAGTGCAGCGCATGGTAGGTACTTGGGGCTCTGGCTTAGCCCATCCCAGAGCTAAAGAGAGCACGTCTCGGTGCATATCTAGGAAAACCCGCTAGGCAGTGACGGCGGAACGTCTGAGTTTAAAGGGGGCACCATGGGCCTTTCAACCCATTTATTTCCAGTCAACGCATAGGGTTAGTGTTAAAATTGCTGATTTAAAAAGGGGCACCCAGTTCCACCGCCGGTGACGTTAGGGTGCGGTTTTTCTATCAGACCACCTGGCTGTAATCGGCGACGCAGGACCTCTCTGGCTAAGACGACAGAATCCCAGCGTTTATAACCTTAAAGCCTTCCTCACATTTACCCAGGGTAGAAGAGGATAATTCCGCGATTACGACGGTCCCAGAAGATAGGTCTGACTTTTAACCCTCGCCGCACCGGGGCCATCGATGGCCCCCTAAGGTTTTTTCGAGATAGCAGAAAAACGACAAGGCGCAGCATCGCGGTTGAGGGCTCTATCTCTCATCCTATCATTTTCCCACCATCCCAGAATTTTTTACTCCAGGTCACACAAGGTAAGGTCACCAGGCGAGGTCAAGCAAGGTCACCTCACCTCACTTCAACTTTTGAGCTCTACCATAGCTACATTGCAAAGCCGATTGATATGAAACTTCCTACAATTTATGACCCGTCCAGGGTCTGCAAGATGCATATCCGGGATTTTTAGATTTCGTGACCTGATGTCAGGTCACAAGAAAAAGCATGGGAAAAGCTGTCTTATGATCTAAAAGTCCTAACAATTATTGCAAATGCTCCAATTGCTCAGAAAAGCGTTCTTAGACACTCTTTCACGGGTTCCAAGGGCGATATTTTCCCTTTGATCTTTCTGAGGTAATCACAGGTCACCAGGGGCCAAGAGCAGTATTTTACGATAACTTTTGACCTAATCAAGCTAAAGCACTGAAATAAACGTCATTGTGTATGTCTCGTCACTGGCTTTCATTTGATATACGGCAGGGTCACTTTCTAACCTTTCGTGACCTCAGGTCATCTTAGGTCACGAGGTGACTACTGGAGGTCAAACCACTGGCGGAAGGTCATTACGTTACACATAGCGGAACAAGGTTTGGCATTTTACTATCAAATGTACTTAACCAGATTGCAATAGCTCTAACGGCATGAGAGCTACGCCCAGTTTGCTTAACACCCGCACTGGAGGGGGTCTGGCACTAACGCGCACTGGAGGGGGCCTGGTAGGCCCCCTTAAGATCTCGGAAACTAAGAGGGTTAGAAAAACGCCACTTGGTAGGTGGGTGGGGGCTATGGTGATCTACATGATGACCAATTTTCATTGACCTAGGTCAATATCTTCAAGGTCAAACGAGGTCGTAAAGGTCAAATATTGGCCATGCTGGGATCGATTGGTAAATGCTGAGATTATGCAGGAAAATGGCGGGAATAAGCTAAAGGCGGACAAGGTTCATAGATAATAGGTCTCAAAGAGGCTTCCCCACAACTTTTGGGTCAAGGTCATTCAAGGTTATTGACCTTTAAGGTCACCATATGGTATACTACTTATTATTTACACTTTGACTAACACTGTAGCCACTGTTTGGCGGGAAATGAGGATTGACCTTTCCCAATGACCTTTGGCCTTGACCTTTGACCTTGACCTTTGTATTGGGGTACCTACCGATGACGTCATAGCATAATATGTGTCAGACGGGGTAACGTTATTTGGCCGGACGCACAGTGGTCAGTGACCTTGAAAGTGCAGATATGACCTTGACCTGTGACCTTTGACCTTGATCTTGACTTTCATGTGAAGTGACCTTGACGTATAGTCCCGCTTATATGGCGTTATGACGTCACCACTCTGTCTTCAATGCAAGCTAACTGGTCCGACCGCGCGTTTACGGCGATCTCAAAATGCAGGTCTGACTTTGAAAGCCTATAAGTCAAAAAATTTTTGGCCGATTTTCAAAAAGTCTTCACCAATCAACGCGCTATTAAATTCTGTTAAATGTAGCCACGTTTCGTTTTTCGGCTACAAGCGGTTCTCCAGCCACCTCGGAAAAACAGGTGGGGGGCCTCCGAGGCCCCCCTCCAGTGCGCGTGTTAAGCATTGCATATTTTAGTGGAAATAGCCTATCGCCACCTAACTTGATCTCTGGAGGTCAAACCATTGACCTGAGCGCTTACACATGCAGAGTAATTTCTTACTGAATTCACACGAGCTTTCTAATGCACTTTGCAGATTTGCGCTAACCCTAATATTTTTGGAGTTGGAGCAGGGCCATTGATGGCCCCGGTGGGGCAAAGGTGGCACCGGACCCCCGGTGGGCGCGGGTTAAAGCCTGTAAGCAAAAACAATTGTTCACAAATTATCTAAATTCCTTCACCAATCGACGCCCTCAAGAAGGTACTGAGCGTTTTTCGGCTGTGAACGGTTCTCCGGCCTCCTCGAAAAAAAAACAGGTAAGGGTACTTTAACCCGCGCCCCACCGGGGGTCCGGCGCCACCTTCGCCCCACCGGGGGCCATCGATGGCCCCCTCTAACTCCGAAAATATGGGCGTTAGCGCAAATCTGCAAAGTGCAATAGAAAGCTCGCGTGAATTCAGTAAGAAATTACTTTACATGTTTTAGTCCTCAGGTCAATGGTTTGACCTCTAGAGGTCAAATTAGGTCAAGATCGGCCATTTTCACTCAAATATGCAATGCTTAAGCAGACTGGTCATAACTCTTATGCCATTAGAGCTATTGAGGTCTGGTAAAGTACATTTGATAGGAAATTGTCAGTCCTTTTCCCGCTATTTGAAACGTAAAGACCTCCCGCCAATGGTTTGACCTGCAGAGGTCACCTCGTGACCTAATATGACCTGAGGTCACGAAAGGTCAGAAAGTGACCTTGCCGTATATCAAATGAAAGCCAGTGACAAGACAAACACGATGGTGTTTGTTTCAGCGCTCTAGCTTAATTAGCTCAAAAGTTATTTTCAAAATACTGTTTTTGACCCAAGGTGACCTTGGATGACCTTGGAGAGGTCAAGTCAAATATGGCCCCTGGAATCCGTGAAAGGGTGCCCAAGAACGCTTTTCTGGTCAAGCTGAGCATTTTCAATCGTTTTTGTGACATTTAGATCATAAGGCAGCTTTTCCCCATGCTTTTCCAATGGCAGAGGTCACCTCGTGACCTGACCTCAGGGCATGAAATCGAAAAACCCCGGATATACACCTTGTAGACCCTGGAGGGGTCATGAAGTGTAGGAGTTTCAAATCGATCGACTTCTAAATGTAGCTCTTACAGAGCTCTAAAGTTGAAGTGAGGTGACCTTGGTTGACCTCGTCCGGTGACCTGACCTTGGGTGACCCGGGGTAAAAAATTTCAGGGATGGTGGGAAAATGATGCAGTGAGAGGTAGAGCCCTCAACCGCGGTGCTACGCCTGATCGTTTTTCTGCTATCTCGGAAAAACTTTAGGGGGGCATCGATGCCCCCCGGTGGGGCGAGGGTTAAGACCCCCTCCACCACTGGCGAACACAGTGGGAGCCAAAAAGTCATGCCCCTAAATTGTGAAACTGGCCGATTTCCAAAAAAAAAAATGTTACGATTTCTCCAAAGCTGCCCCCCAACGATGCTCCTGCGTCCGCCACTGCCCTCCACTGCGCGTGTCAACATAAAATACCTAAAGCCCAGATGATGGTCAAGAGCTAATAAATCCTCTAATCTCTTATGAAATGAAACAACACTTCCGCACAACGAATTATACCTTCACTCAAGGTAATAGAAATACCTCCACTCCAAGCAACAGTGATAATCCACTGATTACGGTATCTACGGCCCTTTGAACATCACGTACTCAAAGCTTCTTTTTGCGTCAGGATTAACAAGAACCGTGAAAATACAAATTCTTATAATTTTGATTAAATTAAATTATTTGATATTAAGAATTAGTTTTATAATTTAAATATACTTTTGGGCTTTTTATTTGTCAAATTTCCCCTATGTTCCATCTTCCTCAAAATACAAGCCGGAAATATTTTACAACGTTCTAGAAAAAGATGGCAACTTCCTTGAAAAACACATTTGTTAGAAGGGTAGACGTAGATTCCACAAATTCTGAGCTCGTGGTTCACCAGTGCTTCATTGGTGATGTCGGTTGTGTTGTATGGGATGCTGCACTCGTTTTGGGCAAGTTTATAGATTATAACTTTACCAGAGATACTTGTAAAACAGAATCAAAAAGAGTGCGCCAGTTTGGTCAGTCATGCGTTGCAAAAAATACAGTACTTGAACAAATCTAATGCCGTCGAGCTCGGTGCTGGAACAGGTATAGTTGGGCTAGTTGCTTCTATGTTGGGGTAAGTATAAAGCCATGGTGAGGCATATAACAAAAATATTTTTTGTTCAAGTTGAGCTGGGAAAAAATGTGTGATTCATAGTATATTTGGTAATCCCTGCCTGTGCTTGGATGAACCCCAGTCTGCAAAGTATGGCAGCAGGCTTGACGAGTCACACCAGCCATCTAAGATACTCTCACAAATTTTTACTGCCAGCCACCTAAAATTCACTCCAATCTGCAAGATACCAGGGAGAAGAACATACTCATCCCCAGTAGGGATGAGTGTGGGTAGTGGATCATGTGGGTAGCGATTCCCTACCCACATAATGCAATGCTGCCTCTCTTATTAGTTAGTTAGTTTTATAAGGCCCCATCCTATGTCTTTATAACCATTCATCCATTATTTTTTGGGTTGTCAGTACCGCCTCTCTCACACCAGTCTCACAAATTCACACTAGGTTAATGAAATTTTTTGCACCACTGCCTATTGTGTTCAAGGGCCCTCACACTGAGGAGATCTGATCAAAAAGTGCCATATTTTGCACACTGGGACAAGCCCACCAATATATACTCAGCTACATCACTTAGAGAGTTGACTTGATGGTCAGGTTGAACAGAATGTTTTTAGGACTGCTCTGGGTAGCTGTGATCCTCGGGTCTCACCACATATGATTGTTTTGATGCTGTATGTGGGTATTTCCATGTTTGTGTGTGAAGTTGTGTGTGGGCAATACCAATGAACCATTGAAATGGAGCCCCATTTCGAGAATCTGTATGAAGTTGTCTAGATATAAACACATTTCGACTCAAATTTATAAAACTATTTTTAGTCTGCTGAAAATGTCCCGAATTTAAAATGTTTGCTTGTATATTTGTAGGGCTTGTTTGGACTGTTTTTGTGTGTGCATATCAAGCGTGTTTAATCATGTATGGAAAGACTTACTGCAAAGTTCTTTGCTTTATGCATTAAGGATGTATTCAGGATGTGTTCCAGCATTTCCTATCTCCTCTCAGCTTCTTCCAAAGTCAGATGATTCTACTGAACTCATCAACCAATGGTAAGCTCAAGTAGATAATTCTGATCCTTTGGGAGGAGCTTGCTGGAGTTTTGTGGAGCAGCTGGGACAGACCCTTATAATGCCTTTGGTATTTGTTTTTGGAATCCCTTGCTTCTGTTTTGAAGTTGATTTTAGCAGCATGTATTTTGTTTATAAACCTTTCTTGAACCTTCCAGTGCATTTAGTTTTTATGGTCTAAAGCAACAATTTTTTACTTCTGTAGAGCAATACAATTTTGAATCACTCTGTAAAGTACACATACCATTAAACTTTGAAATATCACTTGCAGCAATCATTGTTTCATCAAAAATACATTATTGGTGTCTCTATTGCTTGCCTGATTTCTCCTTTAATCTATGGTCTCCAGGTTTGAACCTACATCGTCTGAAATCTTTGACTAGGAAAGGCTATTTCTAGAGTGTGATGATTGGCTATTATTAGGCTTGTGTTTTCGAACCTTATTCCATATATTTTATAATTGCCTTGTTTTCAGATGCAGTACGAAGCTTACAGATCTGGAGAGTTTGAAAGATCTATTACAGAAAAATATTGACGTGAATGGCCTAGAAAAGCATGCCACTGCTGCTGTTTTGTGTTGGGGAGAACATGAAGCTTCTTTGCCAGCAGTGGCTCCAGATTTCCTTTTTGTAGCTGACTGTGTTTATTACCCCGAGGTGAGTTTACTTTTTAAGCTGCAGCTAACAGTGTGGATTATGATTCATGTACTAATTCACGTACTGGATTCACTTTTTATACTAAGATACGCCTACACATGCATGAAATATACCTGAGTATACCTATGGATCCGTATTATCATATAATATAGGGTTGGGAGTATTTTATTTTTATTCTTCTCGGCTTTCCTGTAAGCAGTCTATTCGCTCCCCAAGAGTATAATCCAGTTGCATTAGAAACTCCCATTTTAAGTTACTGTTGCCGCCTGTGTCAACAAAACTGTATAAAAGGGTGATTGACTATCACATGACATCTCATTTATAATATTCAAACAATAGAGCTGTTCTCAGTATTGTTACAGACGGATTTGTTGTACGAGGAACGTACCGTGCACGACAATACTCAGTTTGCGAATATATGTTCCATAAATACTGAGCCACAGTTCCGGTCCTAATGAAGAAATAATCTCAAAACTTTCAAGGAATCTACCCAATTTAGGCTCTGAAAGTTTGAAAAGCCTGTTGCGAACCGTTTTGGAGAAATTTGGGAAAAACATTGAGAGAGAGGGTAGAGAGCAGAATCCGCCCTTCCGTCGCAGGAATGAAGTTTAAGGAAATATGGCTCCTTGGTCGAATCCCGGAATTTACTGTAATTAGGAGTACTTTTAGCCGAAAATCATTGAAGCGTCCATGATTTATCTTAAAAATGTACAATAAGCTCAATATTTTGACTTTTAAAATGCTCCTGTAGGGAAAGAAAGAAATATTTGCCTGTGGGTGATGTCGTGATCTGGCAACCACTACCATATTTAATAGGCTTCAAGGGCTTTGATTGGCCGATACTCACCGTGACGTCAGCATGCGTCGTCATACCAACTGGTGAGAACTGCGGTGTGCTGCAAAGGGTACATGTGGGGTAAATTTCAGGTAGTTTTTAGCTTTTCTCTACAGACATTTTGAGTTTCAAGACCAATGATATATTGAGTACGGAGTTTTCCGGCATGCTTTACAACTTGGCTATCTCAGTTAAAATCACGTTATAAAGGTGCCACATTACCTTTAAAGGGAATGTGGCACCTTGGTCGAATCCTGGAATTTAGTGCAATTTCGGCATACTTTTAGCCGAAAATAATGAAACCACTCATGATTTCTCTGAAAAATGTACAATAAGCTCAATATTTTTATTTTTAAAATACTCTTCTAGAAAAAGAAATAAACATCAGCCTGTGGATGATGTCACGATCTGGCAACCACTACCATACTTGAAACGCCTCAAGGGCTTCGATTGGCTGGTGCTCATCGTGACGTCAGCATATGTCGTCACACCAGCAGCTCACAACAATGGCCGCCCGGCGACGGGCTGATGAGGGGGTTGGTGTCAGGTAGGTTTTAACTTTTTTCTAGGGAAATATCGAGTTCCAAGACAAATGACATATGGGGTACCGGGTTTTCCGACTTGCTTTACAACTTGGCTATCTCAGTTAAAATCACGTTATGAAGATGCCACATTCCCTTTAAGAGGAATGTGGCACCATCGTTATGAGATTCGAACCGAGAAAGCCATATCTAAGGGCATGCCGAGAAACAACTTGATCGATATTTAATACGCTCCAGAACTTCCATTCGCGGCAAAAAAACAACAACAAATTGGACCCTATCGGCTCCCCTTTTCCCTGGATACGGGGTATTGGGTGTATTTGAGGAAGTGATGTCTTGCTCAAGCCCTGCTGTGTGGACAAATTTTTATTCCCTGGTCGTCTTTTAGATTTTCGCGCTAAAAATTAATGGGGTACTGGCGATTATGAATGCGTATTCCTTGCTTTATCGACTAGTTTCAACCGTGCGACTTATTTTAATATATGGAGAAAAAAACGGAAATTGATCAGTTGTCTTTTGGGTAAAAAACAAACAGCCAGTTTTAACTTAAAATGCCTTATTTTTCTCGGGTCACTTATGACCTAAATGAACATGTTTATCGCGGCACAAAACAGTAGCAGATCGTACGCCGATATTAGGTCGCACTGATTTGGAGGCTTTTTGGCCTTTAGCAGGGAAAATCGAATAAAGCGAAATAGTAGGCTTGTTTTTCATCTATCATAAATAAGGCCAAGTCCGTAATTTTCAATATAGATTGTCCCTAAAACCAATCCAGTCTGAAATAGCTGAAAGGCGCCACATAACCTTTAAAGCAGTCACTTTTGTGCTGCAATTGCATATTTAGTATCTTAAAGTAGGAGACGGAAGAGTTTCTGATCCAAATTTTGTTTAGCTACATAGGGTGAGGGGATGTGACAAACACTAATGACGGTTGTAACAAACCATCATGCGCCATGCTTTTTCCATCGCCGCCTGTAGTGCTGTAGTGCTTCCGGTGATTACTGTATGGGGGCGCTGGCCGCGGTGATAGGTGGCGGTAGTAATGCAGTTCGAGTGATAGGTGGCGGTAGTAATGCAGTTCTGCTGACTCGGCGGCGCGGTGACTCGTTGACACCCGTGCGGCCAGACAGTTTGTGAATGGATCGGCCGAGTCATTGCTGGCTCAGCGCGCGTCTGCCCTGACACGGCAGTTTGTTTGCTGGGATTGAATGGGGCTGACTTTCTCTCCGGTGTGAGTGTCGGAGTCTATGCCCACCGTGAGCGCCGAGCAGGTCTGAAATGTTCTGTTATATATACGGAACATTAAGTAATGAGGCCACAAGGCAGCTGTTCCTTTAAAATTTATGCCTCATAATGGAGGCATCTTTTCACACCACCTGGGGCCCCCTGATGCCAACATTTAGAGGCCCCCTTGACTAAGATTTGAGGGATCCTATAAGCTACACTCGTGCTCATCCTTGCCCACTATTCGGGGATGGGGGAGCCGCAGACTGCCGAGGACTGGTCTGTAGCCAACGTTGTGGAGTGGGGGGGGCTTAAACCAACACGCTGGGTCTCTAGACCAGCCGATGACCAACGCTTGGGCCCTCCTTCCGAACAATCAGGGGCCCGCTTTGTCCATTATACACAGCTTCTGCGGCCAACGCTCGGGACCCCTTGACTACGAGTCGGGGCCCTGAGGCCAACGCTCGGGGGGCCCTGTGAGACCAACAATCGGAGGACCCCTAAGACAAACTCTTGAGGGACCTCCTGAGAAGTACCATACTTACCTCATTACTCTCGCGTATTGCCGGTCTGGACTGGGCTTCTTCTGCATCGACTCAAGGGGACGCTTGGACTCTTTGACTACGCCACCTACTTGAGCTTGCTTCCTCGAGGTTGAATGTTTGCGTAGGAATTTTGTGTTGTGTTTGGAAGCATTGGGACTGCGCTCTTTTAAATGAAAACATTGGAATGAACAAAAATGGTGTTTTCGATAAGTCAGTTTAATAAAAAGGTCAGTTTTCAATAAAACTTTGCTATGGAGGACCAGGGAATGTATCAAACTTGTCCATTGGTAACCAACCCGATATGTATATTGTTTATTGTATATTGTGACACCATCCAACCATTCCTCACAGATTGGGCTATTCTATGGTTGTTGTCATACAGGTATCCACATTCATCGCTCTTTCACTCTACCGAGATCGTCATTTTCCCGTACAGTATGTCAACATAACGTAAGCAACACACTATTCGTCGATACACTAATATATACAATATTATAAAAGAGAGATTGGATAAAAGACATTAAAATACTATCCTCGCTGGTTATGAAGTGTTCTTAGCTATATCCCTGGCTATTGTTTTAAACATGTTCCGTGGAATGTCTAGCAGGTCATTAAAACGACCAGTGTGATGATTATATAATTGAGACGCTCGATAACAAAACGTTCTTTTTCCATGGTTTGTTCTAGGCCTAGTTACAGCAAGATGGTTTGACTGTGGAGTAGCCGAGACATTTGCAATTCCAGTTCGGCAGTGTTTATAGAGGTGTCTACTTTTCGGACACATTTCGGAAATGCACTACCTACCGAAACGCTTTTCTTGAGGGGACCTTGATTGTGATATGTTTCATGTGCTCGGCTTGTAATGGACTTAGACTCAGTGGAGTCGCTCGGGGAGCAATTCACTCCTCACGCATTAGAAGACAAGCTTTTTTCGCGATATGACCGGCGAAAAACTAGGTGTTAAGGTGTGTGATTAGTAGCCATGAGTTTGCACCTCAGGTATACACTGGTTGCGGTCCGCATTGCTCTTTTTTAGCAGATCTTGACCCTCAAATGAATATTTTCACGTAAGTTGTTGTTAAATGGGCCGAAATATAGTTTTCCTTATAATGTTTGACTGTGCTCGGTGATCAGACACGGTCTCAGCTGTGCTTTCGACTGTTCTCGGTGGTCAGACACTGTCTGGGCTGTTTGTCACCATGCGCTGCCACCGGACACGGTCCGGGCTGTGTTTCTGACTGTGCGCTGCCACCGGGCGCGTCGGGCTGTTTTCGACTCGCTGCCACCGGGCGCGGTCAGGGCTGTGTTTCGACTGTGCGCTGCCACCGACACGGTCCGGGCTGTGTTCTGCTGTCACCCGACGCGGTCCGGGCTGTGTTTTGACTGTGCGCTGCCACCGGGTGCTGTATTTGTGACTAAGTTCGATGGTCGGAAGGCTGTGGCACCGCTGGTGAAGACGATCTCGGCGCTGAGCGGACCCGACACGCTGGTGTTGGTCAGCTACGAGGACCGCGAGTCGCCGGCCAAGCAGTCGCTGCAGTGCCAGTTCTGGGACGCGGTCAGTGCCGAGTTCGACACGGAGCACGTGCCGCAGAAGCACATGCACCCGGAGTTCACCGCTGATGATATTCATATCGTGGTGGCTCGGAGGAAATGCTCCTAACGGGCAGACTGCGAGGTGAGGTGGCAGACGTTGGATACCCGCATTGTTTTACTGAGTATTTTTGCGCTTTTTCTGTGAGAAAGCTTTCGTTGTTTAATTCTGCTGAAATAAATGAAAAATATATGGTTTGCTTTTAAACTTGTAGTGTTATTCACAATATTCCATCCAGTATTCCTTTCCGTCCTGCCAAGGACTTCCATATTTTCTTGTTCACACATTAGTGCGACAGCCCGTAGGACATTTGTTGTATTAAACTCATGATAACATTGACGACATTCATGACAGGAAAAGCTCAGGGAAGACTCGCGTGATTAAACTTGCGTTCAAGCAGTTCAGTGGGCTAAAGAAATAAGGTCATCGAGTGAACCTGTCCTATCAGGAGTCGATACAAACACCATGCCGCGTGCGCTCATGCAGACTGCTCCACATATTCGTATGAGTAAGTTGCTTCGCTGTGGCATCACGCTCGCGCCAGGCAGCGAAAAAGTGGCTCGGGCTCCAGACTTGGGAACATGCTCTCGAGAACGCACATGAGTGTAACACATGCTGCCAATAAGTACAATCCCGATGATAAAATAATTCACTTTTATCGAAAGTTGACATAAACAATTCAATACAAGTGATATCATGGTCAGTTCGCCGCAACGAGAGCGCCGCAATGGAAGGGTTCATTAAAACTGTTCTTATTTTGGCACTGTTAAATCGCAGCATACATTCAGCTGTGCATTTCTGTCTTAGCTCGCTCATATTATGTCGCTGTGGACGCACGCTCCCAAATGGTCAGATGCTTTTCTGATGTCATACTGTGTGTTCCGTACCCGGTGGGTGCATCAGAAGGCCAACATTCACTTCAGGTCAAACTCGCCCACCTCTGCCTCGCAGGATGACCGCCGCCGGGTCGACCTGCCCGCGCACTTGACTAGCCGTAGTACCATTGGGCCACATCGGATCAGCATCGCACCCCTATTACACACTCGAAGTTTTCACTCGGAGCAGGCAAGCCTCATCCACAGTCTCTAAAAGTGTCGCGCTACGTGCTTGTTGAAAGCAGTGTTGTTCACCGTGGTGCACGATTGATCACGTGCAGAGTGTTCTTTCATGCGTGCACAACGTTAGCTCACCATAGATGGCCACGCTCTCAGCAATGATGATAGAGTAGTATCACTAATATAATACAAATATCTCAATAGTCTTGGTACCAGACCAATAGTCCCACAGACGTCCATGGCCGTCAGCCGGGAGGCTTCTCTCTGTCGGTCACTGCTCTCAGCCACTCATCAGCACCACACCTCGGGCGATACAGCCACCAATGCTAGCAGCTGTTACTCCCACCATCAATGGCTCCAGGAACTAGCCGCTTGTTTTGCTCACGCTTTATCATAAATAGTGTGGCCACGCCTTCTCGTTCACAGCTCACACCTCCACCTCAGGAGCGTGCTCCTGCTCGATGTTGGTGTACTGTCGCGATCGCTTCATGTTCTGGATGGCCGTCTGCAGCTGCGGCTGGATGCACTTGGCGCGCCGCACCAGCCGGTGTCTGTGCATGTAGATCAGCACCGCCAGCAACACGCACATGATGAACACCAACGCTCCCAGGATGACGGACGCCGTGGAGGTTTGCGCGGCCGGTGGCGGTGCGCACTCCAAGTGTTTCAGCTGCATGATCTGCAGGTTCTCGTTGGAGCGCGGCCGACCCTCGAAGCACCGGTAGATGCTACTCTCTAGCAGGTGTACCCGCGTCGTCTGCATCCACTCGTAGAAGTTCTTGATGTCGCAGTCGCAGAAGAACGGGTTGCCGGTGAGTTTGATGGAGAAGCCGGTGTTGCGGGCGGCCAGCCGGTCCAGCTGGGCGGTGGCGTTGCTGTCCAGCCGGCGGATCGAGTTGTACTCGAGGTCCAGGTGCGTCAGATTGTTCAGACACAGCAGGTTCATATCCATGCCGGTCAGCCGGTTGCTACCCAGGTAGAGGTGCTGCAGAGCTGGTAGGTGACAGAAAGTGCTCGGATCACGCAGGTTCCAGATCTCGTTCTGCTCCAAGTGCAGCTTCTTCAGCTTGGTCAGCATGCTGCCCTGGAAGATGATCTCCAGACTGACCATGTACCACTTGGAGTCGACCTCCTCGGTGAAGGCGTTCGTCAGATGAAGGTTTTCAAGGTTTTTGAAGTTGCTGAAAACTCTTGGATGGTGCTGGGAGTCAACTATGTATAGCATGTTGTGATTCAGTATGAGTGTTTTTACGTTGGATACCCGATGGTAGGTCTTGCCTTTGATCTCCTTCATGCCGTTGTTGCTCATGTCGATAGTCTCTAGATCAGTGAAGTCGGCCACCTTGCCGAATATATTTGTGGGTAGAACATCCAGGTAGTTTCCCGTGAATATCAGCACTTCGGCCTCAACGGGCAGATGGCGAAGCATAGAAGCGTTGGTGAAGCCTGCGTTTGTGCAATTGACCACATACTTCATTTGCGCTCGGTACGTCATCATCCCACACTTGCAGCGTCCCAGGAACGGTTCGGGACACCCGCTCTTGTCTCTCTTATATTCTTTCTGGTCGTCATCGTCCTCGTAATCATCGTAATCTTCCTCGTAAATCTCATTATAGTCGTCATCGTCGTCATCGTCGTCATCGTCTTCATAATCTTCATCGTCGTAATCGTCGTCGTCATCAGGAGCTTCTGTGGTGGTTTTAGTTGCTGTGCTCGTTTTTATGAAACTTTCAAACCCTTTCTGGGTTGGAAACATCAAGTTTTTCTTTTTTGATTGGAATTTTCCGTAAACACCGGTAGAGACGAGCAGCACCAGAAGGAACAGCAGAAACGCCTTCATCCTCTGCTCCAGCCTGCCGGGGAGAAGGCTGGTTAGATCGATTTTAGGTGGGGCTTGCCTTTGTAGCATGTTACTACCGAATCTGCGGGCAAACACCCAGGTGATGAGCATGCCTCGCCCTGACAGCCCTCAGCAAGTCAGGTAACAAACATATTATTTATCACGACGTTCGAAGAATTGCAAAAAATAACGCTCCTTGCCCCCAGCTGACGTTCATACGTGTTATCCACATACATTGTCGTGGATTCCACACCATGGTATCGTTTTTGATTTACCAAAGTTACGCGGAAACTGTTATATGAAAACGCTCAGCCGCGCCCGTGAATGACTCATTGCGGTTTCCTTCGCTTGTCTGCTAATGCCGTAACAGGTGTGGTGGCGAGAATCATAACGGTGTGCTAAGCATGGAGTGGATTTATACCTTATCTGTCACCAGCGCAGGAGAGTCCAGAAATTTCTTGGGGAGGACCGGCTACCAGGGGCGAAGCCACGGAATTTTTACGGGGGGGGCACGAACCCCGGACTGGAATATTGACGTGGGTGTTTAAAAGGAGGGTCCCACTTTTACACCGGATTTTGAACTGAGATAGCAGTTTGGTAGTGTGTCGAGAAGCCACTAATGACATTTAATTTTACCCAAAGCTGTATTTATTACATTTTTGCATGCTTAAGGGTTCAAATTAAAGGACACCGTGTCCCGATGGTTTAAAACCTTGAAGATATAATTTTCCATCTGGCAACGTATGCCACGTGATCGATGTTGACGAGTGGCATGGCTTTTACAGCCTGACATGGCGCAAGCAGTCAGCTCAGCTGAGCTTAGCTTCGTAATTACACGCGATAGCAATATTACATATTCCCAATAATCTACGATATAACTAACTGGCACTTTAAAAATGTTTGTGAGGGAAATGAGGATTTTACCTGGACAAAACCTGTGACAAAACCTTTTACTTTACTTTTGACCATGACCTGTGATTTTGACCTTGAGTAACCTCAACTATGAAGTCATGGTATAACATACTTCATACTGATTAATGCCATACTGACCGAAACATTGGGACCAATGACCTTGAAATATTTTTATGACCCTGATCTATTTTATTTTTATTTTATTAGGGCCACTCCCAACAGGCACACTTGCCCAATTACAGGGAGTATTTGCGTGGGTGTTTAAAGATCCTCTCCACCGGGTCATATCGGACACGGAAGGCGGTTTCCCGCCGTGGGGATTAAACCCACGTTGATCCATGCTATCCGATCCGAAAGCTGGCAACGAAGCCACTAGGCCACCCGGCCCCTGTCTGGCCCCTATCTGTGACATTTGACCTTGACAGTCATGGCAGGTAACCTTAACCGTCATGGGAGGTGACCTTGACCGTCATGGGAGGTAACCTTGACCGTCATGGGATGTGACCTTGACATAGAATCCCGATTATATGACGTTATTACGTCACCACTCGGTTTTCAGTGCAGGCGAGCCGTATAAGTAAGTAAGTTATTGTCCGATTTACAAAGCGGACTTAGACAGCCATTGATATTTCGTCTGCACGCCTAGAATTGCGTCACTGTTTACCGGGATGTCGAAGACAACCCAGGCATGAGCGATCACCTCCCAATCAAAACAATGTCCCCAAGGAGCACGACCGCGATCGTACCCCTTCCTGGAGTCAAAACGAGCGGACTGGACAAAATTGAGGCGAGGTCGACCTCACACTGGTCACCGAAGGTACCCACACTCGGCAGACATTGAATTAATACTAAGAGCCATAAGCTCAGCAGCACAAGTAGCAATACCAAAACCAGAGGACCCCAAAAAAAAACGGAGCCCCATGGTGGAACGCAGAGACGGCACAGCCAAAGCCAAATGATTAGAGCCCGCAAGGCATAGAGAGGAGGGCACAAGCCCTACTCGATCCGCACTCGGGCACAAAGAACACTTCGAAACACGTGCAAGCGGGTCAAAGGACAGTTTCAACTCCTTGCCTCCAAATCAACCGCTTCACTCCCACCACCCAAGTTTGGAAAACCATTAGAGCTTTCTCGCGAGGCGACCACCCCGACCTTTCCCTCAACTAGAAATAGCTGGCCAACCCATCACCGAACCTAAGGAAGTCATGGATAAATTTCTGATCATTACGCCAGTGTCGCAGCAATAACCATACAGCCAGCCTCCAAAGACCAGGCAGAATGGTCAAAACACACATCATCAATTATGGTAATCAAGAGTATTATAATGTACCATTTACAATGACCGAGCTAAATTACGCCATTAGCAAGTGTGGAAACACGCAGTGGGCCGACGAAATTCACTACTCTTCTCAGGCACCTCAGCCAAACACACTAAACTACCTGCTTTCGGCCATTAACAACATGTTTCTTAGCGACTCTTTCCCCACATCGTGGCGAGAGTATATCATCCCCCTTCCAAAACCTGGCAAAAAAAACAGACCCAAAGGTTATCGCCCAATTCGCTTACTAGCTGCAGCAAGCCGAGCCATGGAAACGTTAGACTTCACGAATCCTCGAAAAGAAGCGATGCTATGCAATCAGGCTTCCGGCGCGGGCGAGCCACCACGACAATTGAAACTAGTCAGTGACATCCAAAATGGCTTTTACAAAAAGCAAGTAAAAAACCATTCTTAGACATTAAATCGGCGTTCGATCGCTACAAAAACGCCCTTTGTTTAAATTAACAAGCTAGGAATTCGTGGCCACCTTCAAAATTCATGAAAACTTTCAAGGACCGAAAATTTAAAGTCCGTTGTGGCACCACATTCTCCTACCGGCAACCCAGGACCAAGGCACACCCCAGGGTAGCGTTCTGTCCCCACCCTCTTTTAGTAATGATCAATGATCTCTTCGCCAAAAGCTACCGCCTGGAATAAATACTCCCTCTTGCGGACGATGTCGCCATTTGAAAACCACGCAATCGATACCAGGCGGTATAACGAACCAGAATTCCAACACGCAACTACGCAGTTGCAGGATAGCCTAAACGACATCAATAATGGTGTAGTTTAATGGGTCTATCTCTCCGGCGGAAAAATCATCAGTCGTTGTCTTGCCAGAGCGCATTCCAGACACGACCCCCACGGCTCCAAATCTCGGGTAAACCTATAATGCACCAATAGCTTCAAATTCTTGGGCGTCACCCTAGATTCCCGATGAGTTCAATGAGCACATCACCAAAGTCGTCTCTAGCGTCAAAAGCGAGTCAACATTCTCCGCATGCTCGGCGGCACGAGTATGGCGGGGATCGAAAGACCCTCTTATGCTCTACAAGTCCCTGATTCGGTCCATTCCGAATATAATTCGTTCGTTTTGACTCGACGAACAAGACCAATAAATTAAAGCAGAGCGAGTCCAAAACGCCAGTATCCGGGCAGCCACAGGCGCGCTCGGAGAATCCCCCATCACCAGCCTCTAACTATAGCGGGCTGTGCCCACCAGACAAGACGCACGCCCAGCTATTCACTACATCAAGGTCAATCCACCGAAAATCGCCCGGCAAAACAATGTTTTGCCCATCCCAACGAGCAAATAAAGCCCTCTACAAAGTGGCCCCCATTTAACACAGAGTAGCAAAACCCTGGAAAGCGTAAATCTGCACTGCCAGCACAATACAAACCCCCACTCCCCCTTCGGACTCAAAAGAGCCCAAAGTGGAATTTCTTCACCTCCCAAAACGGACTCCAGAGGAAGAGTCCCAAAAATTCCTAGAGTTCCGATCTGTAACGCGGAAAAACCTTTATATTACAGACGGCTCCAAAATAGGCAAAAAGTAGGCCTCGGCATCGGGCAAAACATTTGCCTTCAGAAAAGACTCGACAACTGCTCCATCTCACAGCCGAGGCTGTTGCCATCCTAAATGCATAGCCATAATCAGAACCAAAATATCAACTCAGCCGTCATCTGTTCAGACTCAAATATGTCCTGCAGGCCGTCAGTAACGTAGTCAACCCCAACCACCACGTTATACAATATCAGAAGGTATCGATGATACCCCGATGTCTCTTTTCTTTGATCCGCCACCAAAATCAAGAAATGAAGGCCGATGAGCAGGCAAAAAGTCCCAGAACTAGAAGATCGCACCCTAAAGTGGCCGGAACGATAGCAAAGCCTCCCAGGACACCACCGAAGCAAATTCAACATAACGGACCACAAACCACAGCGCCCACCTATTCTATATCAAGCCTAACATCGGCTACGGCCCAGTCCAACCAAAAGATCGCCGGCGCGAGGTTATTCTAACCAGACTCAGAAATGGACACACAAAATTAAATGCCTATGGAACGCGGGTACCTGTGGTACCTGCACCAATGAGAATCCCCATCACATTCTCATCGATTGTCCCCAGCACAATACCCATCGGCAACCCATGCTAGATTACGCGAATCCAAAACATCCCTGTAGACCAAAAACCGCTCGGTAACGACCATCCGAACTTCTCGAAAAGTCTTACATTTCAAAGGACTCTGGCAGAAAGTTTCATAAATCACTCCCCCAGTATAAGATGAGGGTGCATGGTGCACCCCAAAGTAGGACTCCTATTTTCAATCATAGCTGATCCACTGCAAATTTAAACAATAGTTTGAACCTTAAATGGTTCACTGAGGCAAGGATAGGTTATGTTAGGCTAACTTAAATCAGGTTAGGTTAGAAGGTTAGATTTCTCACCGCAGTGATACCTTTCACTGCGGGTCTATACTAACCACACCTATACTCTACTAACAATCTAACTATCCTCCACACTTCTTTCTCGCGCGACGGCTGCCCAGCCGGAGAGGGCTGCAACTTCACCTCCGGGTTGCAGGGTAAATTCCGGCACCCTGGCCAGGTGTTTAGCGCACTTCTAAAATACGAAATATGAGTAACGGAGGTTTCGAGTAACGTATACAAGCGGACATTAATAGCACACACAAAATTCTAAATTCCAAATTCTAAATTCCAAATTCTAAATTTCAATTCTAAATTTCAAATTCTAAATTTAAGGTCTTCAACCATAAAAAACCTTCGCACTCGCGGTCTAAACTTATTAAAAGCCCCCTTGGCAGGCTATGCCATTGCCACGACCATCCATTTGCAAGCTAAAACATCTGCAACCCATTACTAAATAACCCCATTGCTTTAACAGACAACGTAGCTTGCCCTCACACAAAATTCTAAAATTCTCCCACACACTCCTTTAGAGGCGGGCAAAGGTCCATGCACAGAACCCAATAAAAACCACAACAGCAGCAGCCGATTTTCAAAATGCCTTTACCAATCATCGCGCTCATGAATTCTCTCAAATGTAGGCCAGTCGCGTTTTCCAGCTGCGAACGGTTCTCCAGCCACCTTTGAAAAATAGGTTGGGGGCACTGTAGGACCTCCACTGCGCGTGTTAAGGTTTGTTTTGGAGAGTAGTTTGGAATTTATTTTGGGTTGGAATGAAGGACTGTATGTTATATCAGCATCAAGAGCGTTGAAACGGATTTTTCTGTGGGGACTTCTTCTGCCCTTGGTTACTGCCGGAGTTGGCGTTGGGGAGTAAATGAATTATTTTTGGATTGAATAACGGAACAGCCCCGCAACCGCACACATATTTGATATTGGAAATAGATAATTTTTTTTACAAAATATCTTAAATCAGCTTTGACAGCAATTGTCATTCCTGGACTAGAGAATAACGCAGAGGAAAATGATAACTTCCCTGGAGATAACACTATTTTTCACCCTCCCCCTCCCCCGCCTCCGCTTGCGCAAATTGTGGGCTTGCTAAGTCTATGCATCAGAGGGTGGCTATGTGTCTGACTTCCATACCGGGTCTGCGTTCTGAGCAAGCTGGGCCAGACACCATGCTGAGAAGTGTCCCACTGACTTTCCCTAAAACCCTGGAATATACTCAAACCTTTAATCCTGGATGCCTGGATGCAATTTTGTAAAGACAAACCTACCACTATTTAGTTCACAAAAGAACACTGCAAGTACCTTTCAGGTATAGGCATGTACAATGTACATACCTATACCTGAAAGGTGTACATAATACCCGGAGTCGACAACCGACCCCACTGCCCTGATCTTGGGACAAGTTTGCTAGAGACAAAGGGACGACTGTGTCTTCAATCCTTTTAGTCACTGGGAGCACACCCCACAAAACTAATGATTATATTTGTGTGTCTGCAAGACATAAAGGATAAGAAGAATCCCCCGCGCCTTTGAGCAGAGTAAGAAACCGTAGTGGGATTAGCATAGGCGGATCCAGGGGGCAAGGGGGCACGTGCCCCCCCGATCGACCCTCGGCGCCCCCTGAAAGGTCGATGGCGCCCCCCTGAAATGTCGATTCCCACCCCCCAGGATGCGAAAGTCGGCGCCCACCGATAGGATTTGGCGCCCACCTGATAGCTTTTGCCGGTCATAAGTGGCGCCCCCTGGTCCGGATGGCGCCCCCCGGTCCGGATGGCGCCCCCCGGGAAGGTGCCCCCCCGATCGGCAATCCTGGATCCGCCTATGGGGATTAGGTATAGCATACTGCCTTAATTGGTATTGTGCCATCACTGAGAGCTTCATACTTCCATCCGTTTTAGGAGTGCTCGCTCTCAGCTCTATACGTCAGAGGGTGGCTCTGTGTCCGATTTCCATACCGGGTCTGTGTTCCGAGCAAGCCGGGCCGGCGGTCGACGCCCCGATAAGGAGGGAGCGGGCCGCGTGCGCCGCCGGTGAAGGCGATACGGCTGGGAACGGATCAGCTGGCGCGCGCGGAGGTGGCGCTGCGGCAGCAGCTGCCGCCGCCTGTCCTGCCGACGCCCGCCAACTGACTGCAGCGCGCGCACACACCGGTTTTTGCCACGCACATGTGCCCGCGATTAACTGGATCTCCGGAGCGGAAGCGACTTGCGCGCGAGAATTGATCCGAGCTGCTATTTAGGCTTCAGTAAAAGGGCCCAATGCAATGGTGGCCGTCAACCATTCGCGAAAGTCACCTCTAAAAGTCTATCTAAAAATCTATCTACGGTGGTATCACTTCCTGTGTTGTACTATTGAAAAATCGCGTGAAATGATTTTTCAAATCGTCCTTGCATCTTTACAATTCCATATCATTATCTCCAGCGCGCCGAGAGGCTTTCGCGGTGGCGTCATCACTTCCGACGCGGCGGTGGTCGGTCTCGTGGCATCTGCAGAGGAGGGTGGTCGGTCTGCGACCCCGCACCTCATCTCTGCACTGGCGCCGCCGCCGCGGGCGGCTCCTCTGCAGACCTCTCACCACCGAGGGCTTTCAGCTGTCCCATTACCTGTCTGAAGGGTGACGCCTCACCTTCCCAGGCCCATTTTCTTTGTTCCGATGACTTCCCAGGCAACGCTAGTAGGCAATCAAAGGCTAACATTGCATATTTCATCCATGTCTCTTGTCAGCATTAATGTGTTCAACTGATCGACAGGATTTTTCATATAACTTCGCTCATTTCAGTGCTTGATTCATGGGATTAAACTTCAAATTATTCCGTTTTTATGTACTTGAAAACCAGGGGATTATTTCGGCTTATGTTGTCCTTGGTACCAATGTGCGCTGTATCTTTTACACTTTCACACAGTAGCAGATCCAAGGGGTATAGGGAGCTCAAGCCCCCTCCCCTGAAATGTCCGAGCCCCTATAGTTTACAAATCGGCGAGGGACTGCCCGAGGTACTGGCGGATGAGGCTCGAGCCCCCTAGCCCCCCATCCTGTATCCGCCATTGCTTTCACATTTGTACCATCAGTCGTGCGTTATGGCCGAACTAGCTTTTTGCCCCCGTAAGAGCTAGCTTTTTGCCTCCGTGGCTGAGTTGCGCGAGTCAAAAGGCCGGTTGGAGTCCGAAACCGCGACTCTGCTTTCGGCGAGGGAGCCGACCCGAGGCGTCCTAATGTGCCATTGCTACATCTCATGCAGCCATCGCCAACTTTGAACCTCGGGTGGCTCAGTTTAGTAAAAGCTAGTACTATTTAGCTCCAGTCTGAGGAAAACTGCGTAAGCTTCAACTTAGGTCTTCCTGCTCTTTTTCGTTCAATAATCGTTTCCAAAAACGTTCGTAAAATAATACTTATCAATGATGGTATCAGGAAGGGGGTCTCGTTCGCTGCCTGGCGCGCCTGGCTATCGCTTCCTTCTGAAAGGTAATTCGTTATTGCATTAGGACCACCTTTTTGCTCCACGCGGGGCGCTTATCAGTGGGAAAGAATGGGCGTCTCGTGTTGGCATAGCTCCCCGTACACCACTACCCTTTTTGTGGACTCCGCTGCGGTGATATCGTGATTAAAACTGGTATGGGGCAGTCCAGGACGTCGTTAGCCTGGGCTGAGTCCAGGGGCAAAGGGTATGGCAGCTGCCGGCCGTCTCAATTTAAGCCTGAATCATGTTTGCTGCTTCAGGATATGAACTTTCCAGACGTTCGAAGGATCATAAGCTCGCGCGTTTCTTCGCTTTCAACCATCTAAGTGCTGGGCAGGACGAGTGCTGTGCCTTAGCTCGGTGAATGTTCACATGCCAGGTGTGGGTTTGTCTCTCGGCTGTCAGGGTACGCAGGTGGGTGGGTGCTCCTCGGCTGTGTGAAGGACCTGGCGTGTTTGCCGGCGCATGCTTACGTCACGATCGCGCCGCCCGGCGGCGTGCGGTGCAGTGAAGCGTCACGTGGCGCGTCACGTCGCTCTGTTCTGTCTACCACCGCCGCCACCGCTCGCCTCACGTGATTCCAGGGCCGACCCCGGCGTTTGACGGGAGCCTGGAACCACAGAGGAGTGAGCCGTTCAATTGGGAATGATCGTGGATTTAAAATTAACACGTGGTCTGTTTACGAGTTCAAAGACTGCTCTCGGGAAGATAACAACAGCTACCTTTACAAGACAAAGGACTCGCAAAGGTCGAGGGCAAAAAGCCGCGATCGGTGGCCGCAGTTTCTTGAGTTTGTCCTTGTTAATGGGTCCGAATCGGCAAAGACATTTATTTCCGTGTGGAGACAATGAAGAGAGCTGGTGGTCATCTGCCACCACTCACATCATGGCAAGCTACAGCGTTATGAGCCAGTGTGGTAGGGGACGAAAAGCTATAAAACTGGGCAACAGGGCTTTGAAGTCACCGCACAATGTATTGGCGCGCGATCTAGAACCGCTCCCTGATTACATCAGCTGATGGTCGGGCAGACCGCTCTTTATTTCGTAGAAGGTGAATGGTGTGGCGCTGCAGGGCGGCCGGAGGGCCGTTCACTCAGCCGCGGTAGCTCCTAGTTACAGAGCTTGGAAAAGTCAAATAGCCAATCGATTCCGGACGCTGATAACGAGCCGAAAAGGACCCCTTTAAAAATGAAAGCTGCTTCTTTGCGGCTGCGCCTTCCTGCACCAGCGAGAATGACTGATGAGTATCCCGTGGCCAAGGCCTGAGGTAGTAACAGGTGCAGTGACGTGGAATAGGGGGTGTTCCTGTGATGAATAATCGGTGTTAGGGGCAAAATGAATATGATCCTATCGTCCATGACGTTGTATTTAAAGGATAAAGTCCCGGAACTAATCTGATAGTCAGTGCTGTTTGGTCGGCGAAAAAACCTCGCACGGTATGAAAGGCCAGGTCTGGGGTATTCTTCACGCTTCCCGTCCGAACCCGAGCCGTGAAACCGCCACAATGGGCTGTAATTGGGGGCCGTAACTTGTCTGCGAGTTCCCTTGTCTGGAGTGCCGGAGCAGCAGATTGAAGTGTTTGTTTCGTTCGGCAGGACTATAAGTATAAGGAATCTTGACCAGACATCGGGGATCCAGGGGGCACTTTCCCCCTCCCCCGATCAACCCTCCACGTTCCCTGAAACGGTATCGGTGCCCCATCTCCCTGGAAGCTTGATGGTGCCTTCCTGAAATGTCGCCTCCTCCAGGCATGCAAGTATCGGCGGCCCCACAATTGGATTTGGCTCCCACCTGGTAAGTTTTTCCGCCAAAGAGTGGCGCTCCCTGGTCAGGACGACGCCCCCAATCATAGGCCCCCATTGGAAATCCTGGATCTACCTGTGTGGGGAGACAGTCCAAATATGTCGTTGGCGGATCCGGGAGTGACTTGGAGGAGCCCAAACGAACGATTTTGAAGGGCTAGATCGAGAAAAAATCGGGAAAACAGTATAAAAACGGTAACAATTTGGTCCTTTTGAGAAGGCAAAATATTATATTTTAGGCTTTGGTGGAGGCCACGGCCCCTTTGACCCGCCCTTGGATCCGCCAGTGAAATATGTATAATAAGTTGGTTGAACGAGTATCCCCAACAGCACTGTATCACGATTCAATCGTTACAGGCTAGAGAAAGGCTAACAGTCTAGGCACCTTGTGGAAGGAGAGAAAATGGGAAGAGGGTCACGTTACAAAAATTTGAAAAGGTCAGAATAAAGTCACGACCTTAATGAGTTATCCGCTGTCAAATAATTTATAAGAGCGTTATGGAATTTCACTGAGCAGGAACAAATATTCAAATGAGAATTGATTCGTACTTGCGTTCGCAGTTGTTGCGAACTTGGTAAAGCTTCTGTCGAACTTCGACTTTTAGACTCTCTCAGAACTATTCTAGCTGCGCGGAGCGGGATTCCCCTCTCGCTAGGAAACGTGCTGAGTAGTGAAGGATGAGTTTACCGTACCCACACGTGCCGAGCGTGACTCGCCGAGGGCAGGCGCCAGCTCCCTGGACATGTCATTGGGTGTATTACCGAGCTCAACTGCACTCCTGCACAATGCATTGAACTTTAGAGGCGGGCAAAGGTGCCTTGCACAGAACGCCTCACAAAAAAACCTTAAAGGGAGATACGCGAAAAATTTTTATTGGCTATATGAAAAGGTTACAAAAAGTTGTTTCAGAAGTCCCATTCTCATTTTTGCGAATTCGGCCTGCAAATGCCTTAAAATCGCTCTCAAAGTCAACATTTCTAGACGACTTTACCGGTACACCTCATATCGATGTATATGACGTACACACGGCCAAGGCTATCAATTTCTCTAAGAATTAGGTCATATCTATCCTAAATAGTGATGTAGAACTTTGGACTTCTACGGAAAAAATTACTTTAGAAAAACAACATTCCAAAACTCTTTTGAAACAGAAATATAGGGCTTAAAAGAAATCACAATTAACCAATCAGAAGCCTAGGAATTCTCAAACCGGGGTCACGTGACCTATCTGACGCAAAAGTTTTGTCATCCTGGGGCTGAAGCAGAAAGTGACTCAAGACCCGCGGTACGAAACCGCTTAAGACTTGAGTAATTATGTTTTTTCCGTTTCTAGGGCAAACTAATTCATTTTGTAGTTTTTAAAAGCTTTTTAAAATTAATTCAAATACAAATACAGGAGAACAGACATTTGTATTATAAAAAACATTACTTTTCAACTTTAAATAGTTTTCGAAAAGTAAGTGATGGGTATGGGCATGGGTAAGTGATGGGCATTTTATCGAAACTGTTAACCTATTTCGATAATAAGTGAATGGCCTCCCAAAATTTTGCCGAAGATACAAAAATAATTGATAGTTTCGTTATCAGGATTTTTCAAATAGCAAGAAACCACAATAATTATTTTTTCGCGTATCTCCCTTTAAGTAAGTGCAGTGCATCGGAACGCCACCGGAAACGGAGATACATTGTTTTCATTTTCTCATTTTGATTAACGTTCCGTGAAACCCGTATTCCGATACAATTTGGAAACAAACTGGGAAATGAATTAAAGGGAAAATTGCGGAAGGCAAATCGTAACCCATCATACTTACAGCCTGTACTTGGCTGTTCAAAGACCAATACTCGAGCAGTCTGGCCTGTTGGATGAAAGTGTTCTTGTTTTTAGCTTACATAAGTGTCTCGCGGGGGTTCTGTAAATTTAGGAAGTGAAAGGCGTCTGTTAAGGATGCGATATTTCCCCCTTTGCTCTGCGTTGTGCTTCTCCGTGGCGTGCGACCTGTCAGGACTCATGGGTTTGTCCCGGCAGCGGTTCCGGGGAATCACGACTGCTGCTGCAAAATGTGATGATCGGTCTCTTCACAGTAATCGATGCGGTACACCTTTATTCCAGCGGAGCTCTTTGTTCCAAGGCCAGCTTTCCGCGCGTGTCAAGTCGGGCCTTCCAACTGGTGACGTAACGTATGTATAATAATTGTTGAGGTTTAACGACGCTCCAACTGCCCGGGTCATACGGCGTCGCCAACTCTCACCCTGTTGGAAGGCATTTTGGGGATCAGATAAACTTCTTCGGAGGCTCCGCCGGGACTTGAACCCGGGACCAGTCGCTTAGAAGACAAGGGTGCTATTCACTAAGCCACCTCATCCCACGTAACGTATGTACATGAATTGTCCCCGAGATGACCACCCGTCGACTGTGTGTTATGTTGGTTTGTATCAATCCCGTTCAGGTTGAGTTGTTTCGACACAGCTAGTTGTACCCCTTTCAAACTTTCCCTCGATGCTAGGAGGCAGCGGAACGGTGCCGGAAGTACCATTCTCGGCTGGGGCAATAAATATAATCGGCGGCGCCTTCACTCCTGAGTATCTAACTTTATGGTTCTGACTATCCCGCCCCTAGTCCTCCCGTCACTGACCTGATCCGCTTTTGGTCTGATGTAATAGGTATCCCGGGAAGTGCAACGTATTGGAAAGCGGAACAAGAACCCTGAATATAGAATGTCATATTTTGAGACCACGGTGTCGTTGAAACACCATGTGTCTGGCCCTGTCCCTTCCTACGCGTTTCCATCGGTCGCCCTTGTCCCCGTGGGAGACGCCCGACAGTTCGCTGCTGCGCTAACCAGCGGCTGTCCCCGCCCGGTTAGCGCCCAGTGACGACATCTCGAGTCTGCGAACTGCTTCTGCCTAGTCTGACCTCCACGCGCGGCGGGCTGTCTGCATAATGATGAGGTACTGCTGCTGCCCCCCCTCCCCTCCAGCATGGTCGCTGCCCCCTCCCCTCCGGCATGGTCGCTGCCCCCACCGCCCACTGGGCTCACCTGTTTGTCGGCGGCGTAGTCGGTAACGATACAGCTCTTCAGGTCCTCACATTCCGTCCAGACGATGCCGGGCACGGTCAGCGACTCACGGATATAATCCTCCCCGCCACGACTCGGTCACACCTGTACTGACTGAGGCGACGGCGGCGGCGGCGGCGAAGCGACGGCGGGACCGTCATTGGGTCAGAGCACTGCCCAGGAAGCCCCCGAAAATATCAGGTAGATCGTCGATTGTGATGAGATTAAACTATTGTCAGGTACGAGCAGTCAAGATTTGAAAGCACCGGGTTCGTTCGAGTCAGAGTTTCCAGGTGTGGGTGAAGCTCGGTTGGGTCAGTGTGTGTGGTGGTGCTGGACAGACCCCTGGTCGGCGGTGGCTCCGCGGCGCGGCGCCCGGCGAGCCAGCGCCCAGGTGAGTGCGGCACCTGGATTTCAGGGGCGGCGCCAGTGCTGCGTCCGAGCAGTGACCGGCGAGCCTCCACCCTAACGGACCCGCGGTCGCTGTGGCCGTACGGACCGGGACTGAAACACGGCACGGGCGACATTGAGCTCGAGGCTAGGTAATGCAGCAGCTGTTACTATAAGAACGCTGACTTTTCAGCTATTTGCTCATAAAGTCTTATCTTTATGATATGTAAATAAATTACAATACCAACGCTCTGCGGCAAGTAAACGTAGAAAACGACGCCTCACCTGTTTTTTTAATGCAAAACTGAGATAGGGTGGTCCAAGCTGTGCTGATATGGCGGATTTAAGCAGGGGCGAATCCAGTGGGGAGGCAATCCGTTCAGGCCCCCCCCCCACAAAGTGAAATAGAGGGGATTCCTACACACTTTTGCCCGCCCCAAAGCAAACTAGTGTTTCATAATTGATCAATTGGAGAGGGTGTGCCCGTCAATGAAAAAAAAACATTTGTAACGTCTTTGTCCGTTCGTATGGTACTTCTTTGAAGGTACAAAATTGATGTATTGATGATGATGATGATGCAGGTCGGCTCCTCCGCCGTGCCTTTATTTTTGCTCACCGACATGGGTTTGGCCCTCCAAACAGACCGCTAACCGGCAGGATCCGGGCAGGATCCGGCCCTGGATATAAGGGAGTGGGCATGGTATCCGCGATTACAATCCAGAACAATGGCTGACATCCCACGTTGACATATTCCAGCGGCCGCACCTTCGTCTGCAGCCGGAAGTGGGCCGCCGACTGCGGTAGCGAAATCCGCTACCGCGTGTTGTCCGTTCAGACCTTCAGACCGTTAGCTTACGCGAAAAAATCCGCGTCTATGACCTGACCCGTGGCCAAAGTTCGGGCCCGCTGACCGGCCCCCGGTCCGGCGAGCCTGGGACCGCCCCTGCGCTCGGGGAGCCGGGAGGGTAGTCCCGGGGCTCCCGTGCCCAGACCACCGACAACGCACGCGCACGAGCCGCATCTCTGCCGGGAACGCGCCGACGGCCCCATTAGTGGTTACACCCAATTACGCGGCTCGGGGGCGGGCGCGGTAAAGACTGGTTCGTGCCCCCGGGGCATCACCCGTCTGCCCTGCGGTCAGCCGAGATGGCAGTGTGGATGTGCGATGAGTGATCGTGAACAATGGGATACTGCGTTGTGTGCTGAATTTAAACAAGGACTTCCGGTTCATATGCATGTGTCTTCGTTTGCGGTTTTTCAAGTTGAGATAAGATCAAGTATGTTCAATGTATGTTTGTATTTTATTTTTCATCGATCATCTCCGTTTCCTCGTGCTTTCCTTAACAAGCAGTGAAAAGGGCGTAGAGCAAGGTGACAAAAACCATCCAAAAATTCAGAGCTTTGCGTTTCGCTACACTGTGGACACGATACGATACAGTTTACAAAATAAATTCAAACCAAAATAAAGTTCCACCTTCTGTGGGCCTTTGCTACCGCATTGATGCCCGTTTGATTATTGCCTCAAATTTTGATTTGATTATTAACGGTTATGAACGTGTTGCGCGGAAATCGTACGCCTTTTCGAAAAGTTCCGAGTTCGAGCCCAGCCCAGCCGCGGACAGATTTTGGCGCTTACACGGGTGCCGCTAGGTCAAGACCAGCTCACAACTCTTCTCTCTCACGCTGCTGGCCTACAGCCGTCGTGGTGTCGTCAGCCATAAGAAAAATATATGCTCCCCGTTTTAATCCAACCAAAACGGTCCACATTAGAAATGACCAACACTGTAACCGGAATGTTATCCTCGCGTCTTAACGTTTTTAAAAAGGATTAGACCAAGCCGACAGAAATGGGCGTGCAACCGCATATAGTCACTTGCACTTAAGGGGATACACAGCTCCGTGGAAAGCTGTGAGTCAGAGTTGAGTCGACTCAAGAAAATTTGAGTCATCAACAAATCTGCTTACCATCACTGCCTTGCTTAGAACACTTTGAATATCCGGCTAGGATTCTTCTAAGCATCGTTGATCGTTAAAGATCATTGAAGATCTCCGAAAACACATAATCATTTACATGTTCTCTTTTGCCTTAGGCAGTGTATCTATAGATGTGTTTTTGTGACTGTGGTGCACTGCTGTTGCCTTGCGTTGTTTTGCGGCGTTACCCGGCGTTACATGCATACATACATACATACTTTTATTTCAACAAAAGATAATACAAAAGACAACGTACACAACGGTCGGTGCAAAAAACGCCGAGGCGTTTGAATCGAGATGCATACCTCTCGCTCATTAATAGTCGAAGGCCCGAGATATGGCGACACCGGAGGCAGGGCCGCCACCCCAAGCCGCTATATATCTTAGTTGCGGCAGACGACGCCGGCGTGCCTTGGTGACAATTTTGTTAAAATATTCTACTGCTTCTGACGAAAATTTTTCCCTCCTGAGCTGCAAGCCTGTCTATACCTTTTGGCAGATTATGTCCCTAAAACATAATTTTTAGTTTGTCGGGGCTGTTAAAGGTTCTGAAATTCCTTCCTATGATTTCTGTAATATTTTCGAAGAGGACTTCCCTTTCTGCGGCGTGTCTGACCCATTACAAAAGAAAACGTTTGGTGTCCTCGTGCGTTGTTGCATAGGCGGATCCAGGATTGCCGATCGGGGCACCTTCCGGGGGCGCCATCCGGACCGGGGGCGCCATCCGGACCGGGGGCGCCATCCGGACCAGGGCGCCACTTATGACCGGCAAAAGCTATCAGGTGGGCGCCAAATCCTATCGGTGGGCGCCGACTTTCGCATCCTGGGGGGGTGGGAAGCGACATTTCAGGGGGCGCCATCGACCTTTCAGGGGGCGCCGAGGGTCGATCGGGGGCACGTGCCCCCTACCCCCTGGATCCGCCTATGCGTTGTTGTGCTAATGTGCGGTGTTACTCAGCATTGTTTTGCTAATGCGCGGTGTTACCCGGCGTTGTTGTGCTGATGGGCGGTGTTACCCGGCGTTGTTGTGCTGATGGGTGGTGTTACCCGGCGTTGTTATGCTGATGTCGTGCAGTGTTACCCGGCGTTGTTGTGCTGATGGGCGGCGTTACCCGGCGTTGTTGTGCTGATGTCGTGCAGTGTTACCCGGCGTTGTTGTGTCGATGTCGTGCGGTGTTATCCGGCGTTGTTGTGCTGATGGGCGGCGTTACCCGGCGTTGTTGTGCTGATGGGCGGTGTTACCCGGCGTTGTTGTGTTGATGTCGTGCAGAGTTACCCGGCGTTGTCGTGTTGATGTCGTGCGGTGTTATCCGGCGTTGTTGTGCTGATGGGCGGTGTTACCCGGCGTTGCTGTGCTGATGGGCGGCGTTACCCGACGTTGCTGTGCTGATGGGCGGCGTTACCCGGCGTTGCTGTGCTGATGGGCGGCGTTACCCGGCGTTGCTGTGCTGATGGGCGGCGTTACCCGGCGTTGCTGTGCTGATGTCGTGCGGTGTTATCCGGCGTTGTTGTGCTGATGGGCGGTGTTACCCGGCGTTGTTGTGCTGATGTCGTGCGGTGTTACCCGGCGTTGTTGTGCCGATGTCGTGCGGTGTTACCCGGCGTTGTTGTGCTGATGGACCGCGTTACCCGGCGTTGTTGTGCTGATGGGTGGCATTACCCAGCGTTGTTGTGCCGATGGGCGGCGTTACCCGGTGTTATTGTGCTGATGGACGGCGTTACCCGGCGTTGTTGTGCCGATGGACGGCGTTACCCGGCGTTGTTGTGCCGATGGGCGGCGTTACCCGGTGTTATTGTGCTGATGGACGGCGTTACCCGGCGTTGTTGTGCCGATGGACGGCGTTACCCGGCGTTGTTATGCCGTTACCCGGCGTTGTTGTGCCGTTACCCGGCGTTGTTGTGCCGTTACCCGGCATTGTTGTGCCGATGGGCGGCGTTACCCGGTGTTGTTGTGCTGATGGACGGCGTTACCCGGTGTTGGTGTGCTGATGGGTGGCGTTACCCGGCGTTGTTGTGCCGATGGGCGGCGTTACCCGGTGTTATTGTGCTGATGGACGGCGTTACCCGGCGTTGTTGTGCTGATGGACGGCGTTACCCGGCGTTGTTGTGCCGATGGACGGCGTTACCCGGCGTTGTTGTGCTGATGGACGGCGTTACCCGGCGTTGTTGTGCTGATGGACGGCGTTACCCGGCGTTGTTGTGCTGATGAACGGCGTTACCCGGCGTTGTTGTGCCGATGGACGGCGTTACCCGGCGTTGTTGTGCCGTTACCCGGCGTTGTTGTGCCGATGGGCGGCGTTACCCGGTGTTGTTGTGCTGATGGACGGCATTACCCGGCGTTGTTGTGCTGATGGGTGGCGTTACCCAGCGTTGTTGTGCCGATGGGCGGCATTAGCCGATGTTATTGTGCTGATGGATGGCGTTACCCGGCGTTGTTGTGCCGATGGGCGGCGTTACCCGGCGTTGTTGTGCCGTTACCCGGCGTTGTTGTGCCGATGGGCGGCGTTACCCGGTGTTATTGTGCTGATGGACGGCGTTACCCGGTGTTGTTGTGCTGATGGGCGTCGTTACCCGGCGTTGTTGTGCCGATGTCGTGCGGCGTTACCCAGTGTTATTGTGCTGATGGACGGCGTTACCCGGTGTTGTTGTGCTGATGGACGGCGTTACCCGGCGTTGTTGTGCTGATGGGCGGTGTTACCCGGCGTTGTTGTGCTGATGTCGTGCGGTGTAACCCGGCGCTGTTGTGCTAATAAAAAAGGATCGAATAGCCAATTACGCCCAAGAAGTGTTTGGTTGTCCATGCCTCTTTGAACAAATGTATGACCTTGGCTGGGTCGGCCTCACGCTAAATCTTCCAGCCTCTCGATGGAACTGTGGAATCAGTTGTTCGAATCTATGGTGTCGAATGTACCAGCTGTTCCTATGACGGTGTCAAACATTTATTTTCCTCGTATTGATTTACAAACTCCGCTCTGTTCAGAATTTTATTACCGCATTCAGCTCAGTGTGACACATGAATCCTTGAATGGAATGTGATTTAAGGTTCTAATGCTTTTCATGATTGAGAGTGGGGCTCTGGGGCATAAATGTATTAGATTTTTTTGTATAACATTGCGCCTGGCACACGTGCATATATACCACAAAATACCCGAAAAATGTAGTGAAACCCATCATAGGCCACTAGGGGGTCGGTTCAATGCCCTGGACCACGGACCACCCCGGTATAACTGAGCTCTGAGAACATACCGTGGTAGTCCGCCGTCCTCAGTCCTCCGCAGTCTTTTATAGAGACCTTTCACCGCGTTAACAGCTGGCCGTTCGTCGACTCCCCCCACGCTGGTGGCCGCTGTACAGCGACGGTAGAGGGACTGTGGTGCGCTCATGTTTCCTGGCGTTGTTTTGCAGTGCTATACGGATTTTTTGTGCTGGTATGCGGCGTTAAGCGGCGTTGCTGTGCTGATGTGCGGCGTTAAGCGGCGTTGTGGTGCTGATGTACGGCGTTAAGCGGCGTTGTTGTACTGATGTGCGGCGTTATGTGGCGTTGGTGTGCTGATGTGCGGCGTAAAGCGGCGTTGTTGTAATAATGTTGTGCGGCGTTTAGCAGCGTTGTTGTGCTGATGTGCGGCGTTAAGCGGCGTTGTTGTGGTGATGAGTGGCGTTACCCGGCGTTAAGCGGCGTTGCTGTGAACGCGTTAACGGCGTTGTTTAGGTGATGAGTGGCGTTACCCGGCGTTAAGCGGCGTTGTGGTGCTGATGTACGGCGTTAAGCGGCGTTGCTGTACTGATGTGCGGCGTTATGTGGCGTTGTTGTGCTGATGTGCGGCGTAAAGCGGCGTTACGTTGTAATAATGTGATAGTGGCGTTACCCGGCGTTAAGCGGCGTTGTTGTGCCAAAGTGCGGCGTTAAGCGGCGTTGTTTAGGTGATGAGCGGCGTTACCCGGCGTTAAGCGGCGTTTTTGTGCTGATGTGCGGCGTTAAGCAGCGTTGTTGTGGTGATGAGTGGCGTTACCCGGCGTTAAGCGGCGTTGTTGTGCCAAAGTGCGGCGTTAAGCGGCGTTGTTTAGGTGATGAGCGGCGTTACCCGGCGTTAAGCGGCGTTGTTGTGCTGATGTGCGGCGTTAAGCAGCGTTGTTGTGGTGATGAGTGGCGTTACCCGGCGTTAAGCGGCGTTGTTGTGCCAAAGTGCGGCGTTAAGCGGCGTTGTTTAGGTGATGAGCGGCGTTACCCGGCGTTAAGCGGCGTTGTTATGCTGATGTGCGGCGTTAAGCGGCGTTGTTGTGGTGATGAGCGGCGTTACCCGGGGTTGGTGTTGGTGACGCTGGTGGTGACGCCGCCGGCGTTGTTGTCCTGGTCGTTGTTGACGTTGTTGTTGGCGTTGGTGCTGGGCGCCGTGTTGACGCTGGGTGACGTCACTGAGTTGACGTTGCTGGTGGTGACGGAGACGACCCCTGGAGCGGACCCGCCTCCCGCTGCTCCGCTGCCACTGCCGGTACGGTGGGAGCGGAGGACCTCGTCAAGTGCTGAATAAAATGTGCAAAAGAAGACAATAATCAAAAGGTCTCAGTTCATCACCGATCAATTCTTGTGAATTGCGCTAAAAAGATATGCTGCGACGAATATGCAATGTTCGAGTTCTTTCTTGTTCATGATTTCATTTGTAGGTATAATAATCATATATTTCTCCTAATAGATCTTAACCAGAGTCTGATGCTTTGCGCCATCGTTAAAATAAGATTCAAGGTGAGGCCAGTGATGCTAAAAAAGTAACTTTTTACCTGTTGGTCTTGTCTGATTTGTAAAAGGGATTTTAGTGCCTGCGGTGGTTGATGACTTGCTTACCCGATGCTTATAGAGTTGACGCTGTCTGCGGACACTGCAGTTGAGTTCTGCGAGGTGTCGACCCCGCTCACCAGCACTATTCCTTTAGAGGCGAGCAGCGGCAACGCCAGCACCAGAGGGCTGAGCAGCAGCGACAGCAGCGCTACCTGGGACCGCAGCGGTGCGACGGTAGCGCTGCCAGACGACTGCCGCGCGCACTGACACAGCTGCCGGTGCGACACCCGCACCTGCGCAGACAAGAAACACTTAACTCATCCTCGGCCTCTTAGGTTCCGCCGCGACGGGTAAGTCATTGTCTGTTTACCCTGTTTGTTTTTTTACGATTTGAGGATATCAGGGGCAATCTAACCATTGCAAACCATATTTTTGCAGGGTGCAATATATTGCTGTATATAGTGTTATATTTTTAACCTTTATATATATATATATATATATATATATATATATATATATATATACACATAATAGTATTTCTATATATGCATATGTATGATATGATCTATCGTTGTTTTCATTCTCTTTTATGGCAAGTTTACCTTGAAAGTTGTATAGTGCTGCTTTTGTTTAATTTCAGTGATTGCCTTAAGCAGTAATATTCGGTAAATAATGACTTGCCGATCTGCAGGGCATGGCATTTGCTTAGCCGATCAGTTACCGTGGATTTTTAGTGTTCCGTATTATGTTACACGTTACATGGCTATCGCTTTGCCAAGTTCACAATCCTTTGTATATCTCACTACCGTCATTAGAATCCGACCTCTTGCTCTGAAGTTTTTCCACGCCCAAATTTCAAGTTTTGTTCCAGGCAACTGGTCTGATCGCATTGAGCGACTCCCACCCATTCTCTATTTAAGGAGTACTGATGATGATGAGAAAGACCAGGAGCTTGTCTTTGTCTAGCTTTGACGGCTGCTTGTCTGTCTTCATGACCTAGAGGCACAATTTGTATATAAGCCAGGGCCTAAATCCTTCGAGCCACCTTTGCCCTGGTGGGGGGTGGTCAAACATCCCCTCGAACTCGGCTCCTATGCGGGATAGCGAAAAAATCGTGAATTTGTTGGATAGCTCGTACAAATTCATGAAGGTACTACATCGGTCACTTTTTGGCTCAGGTCAATATTGAGGTCATGACAGGTCAAAGAAGGTGGCATGCTAGAGAACGGTTCCGGACGCTAGCGTCGGACAGAGTGGAATTAGTATTACTTTTTAGGCACCATTTGCTTCTTCTCGTTACAGAGAATCGAATTATGTATAATATGACTATACTTGGTCAAAACATAGAAATGACCTGACCTTAGGTCATGTCAAGGTCACTAGGGGGCGCGGTAGTGGAGTGGTCAGCGTAGCTGGCTTCCATTCAGCCGACCCGGGTTCAAGGCCCGGCGGCTTCCCTGAACAAGGAGCAAGCTGGCTCCCGAGAAACCCTCCCAACAGGGAAAGAGTTGGCGACGCCATATGACCCTGGCAGTTGGTGCGTTGATAAGCCCCAAAAATTATTATTATTATGTCAAGGTCACTATCCGACCTAGCATAGTCAATATGCATATCAATCGACTTGCAATAGCAATTCAAACATAATCGTATCAAAATAAAAGCTTTATCATCATTTCCTGCAAAGTTATTGTCCCAAGTCTGAAACCTGCTTAAATACAGGGTGACCAAAAAAAAAACAGTCATCACCAAAAGTCAAATAACGTCCGAAATTTTATTTCGATCATGACCAAACTTCATCCACATTATGACAAGGCTATGTTCTCAACATCCACCAACTTTCAATGCTCTGGCTTAAAAACTCGGCTTTTTACTGGCGCTTCAAGATGTGCTCCAAATGAGCCCTCACCGCTGCAGGCACACTTGGATCCTGCAGGCGAAGTTCTCGATGACCCGCTCGCATTCCTCCTTCGGGATCGCTCTTATGGCTGCTGTGATGGCTGCCTTCAGTGCAGGAATGGTCTGTGGGTTGTCTTCATACACCCTGCCCTTCAGGTACCCCCACATATAAAAATCTGGGGTTGCAAGCCTGGTGAATGCGGTGACTACTCGGGGTCACAACTGCGGCTGATCAGTCGGTTAGGGAACCGCTGCCGTAGCCATGTCAGTGATTCGTTTGAGGTGTGAGGGGGTGTCGCTATCCTGTTGGAACCACTGGAGGGCCCTGACGACCCCTCTCCGTCGACCAAGTATTGTCCAGAACTCGCCAAGCACCTGGACATACCGCTCAGTGTTGATTGTCACAGACTTGCCAGATCCAAGTGTGCCTGCAGCGGCGGGGGGGGGCTCACTTGGAGCACATCTTGAAGCGCCAGTAAAAACCCGAGTTTTTAAGCCAGAGACTTGAAAGTTGGTGGATGTTAAGCACATAGCGTTGTCATAATGTGGATGAAGTTTGGTCATGATCGAAATAAAACTTCGGATGATACTTGACTTTTTGTGATGACTGTTTTTTTTGGGTCACCCTGTAGCATCCGATGATCTATCAAAGGTCACAAGTAAAACATTTCAACATGAAGCTGGAAAGCGCCAGGATACTACGATTAGGAGAATACGAAGGTATTCTCGGCTGTATTTACAAAAATACAGCCCAATTCCTGTTTTCCTCATGCATTTCCAATAGAGAGCTCATGATCCGTACCTTACCCTAGGTCATGGATATGCAAAATCTCGGAACATATTTTTGTATTGCTCGGTGGGCCCAATATGTGGTATAAGTTTCAATCAGATAGATTCACCTGTTTCTTACTTATGCCACCTTAAAATTTTGGAGATGAGGTCACTTGACCTGCACTGGTGACCTGACCTGAGATGACCCAACCTTAAAATGTTTAGCAAAGTTGTAGAATTGATCAAGGATTAGGTGTGCCAAGTGCGGCGGCGCGAAGCCCCGCTGTTTTTTCACGCCACCAGAAAAAAACCCGAGGGAGGTGTTCGAACACCCCCACGGGGGCGAGGGTTAAGGCACACTGGGACGAAGGCGCGCTATATGACCATACAGGCTGGCACGCTCTCTTAGCATAAGCGATCAACTGAGACGGAGGCTTCTGCTTTGGAGGGTTCCTTATCTCTCAACCGGATTACGCTGCACATATGTCGTTCAAACCGAAACCTCGCAGTACCATTTTGCTTTTTTTCGTGGATCCGTGTCTTCAAATCTGTTTTTTTATTAAACTCTGTCATATCTCCGTCTGTATGATATAGAAAAAGCGATTAAAATATGGTAGAAAACTTTTCATATATTTTCAGTGTTCCGTTTCCGGTACCGGTGGCAGTGTCCGCGCCTCACTCGCAGCCCCACATACGCCCGTCTCTTCTCTCTGTCTTGCTTTGGTGACAGCTTTGCACCCTCAGTGCACATGCAACGGTGGGCGGGGTGCAGCCACGCCCTTACCTCGTGAATGACGCTGAGCTCGGCGGCAGGTGAGGTACCGTTGTCACCCCTGCTCTGCGATAACAGGCCCGGTTTTTGTGACGCCGGCTGTTGTTTGGCTGCCGGGCTGCAGCCGCGGCCGTCTCGCACGCACGGCCTGCGCCGCCGCAGCTGAGGCGCCGAGCGCCGTTCTGACCGACTCCGCGCGAGCCCGTCGGACCCACCGCGTCCTCTCCTGACGAACGATTCATGACCTCGTGTTACTGGGGGAGAAAATTGGATACGGAGCCAACTGCGCACTTAGGTGTTATGCACTGGAAATGGCATAACATGCGTGCTCTGGAACCCATTCACTCTGAAACGGAAGCATGCACGTGAACATAAAAACATACGAAAACGATTCAACTTTAAGGGTGCGTTACCCTCGACACATGCGCCACTTGACATGACCCATTGGAGCTGATACTCTGTTCTTCCAACAACAGATGAGAGGCCATTCGTCCAGTCTGCAACCAGAACCGCCATTGCACCAGAACCAGTTAGCCTTGAGACTCGTGTCATGCCACTGGGGGCTAGTTTGGCTTAGTTTCCATGGTCAATACGCAATCCGGGTCGCAATCTGGCCATGGAAACTACTGGCCAATGGTACAAGTTTTTAGCACCCATCCCATTTCGTGCCGCTTTGGGCAGTACAGTTTCTTTCTCGTCCTGGAAAATATACCTTATAAGCATTTCCGTCATGTCCGACTTTTGTTTGTTCCCGTAAAATTCTCAGGAAAATGGCGTTTTTCCATTCCGAAATAAGCCCTGAAAAATGTTGTGCCATCCCGTTACAGTCCATCACCATCCATTTTGTGCGTTCCATGTCTTATCCCATTCAGAACTCGACTAGTCACCTTAGCCCAAGAGAAATCAAAGCATTTTAACCCGCGCCCCACCGGGGGTCCGGCGCCACCTTCGCCCCACCGGGGGGCCATCGATGGCCCCCCTCTAACTCCGAAAATATGGGCGTTAGCGCAAATCTGCAAAGTGCAATAGAAAGCTCGCGTGAATTCAGTAAGAAATTACTTCGCATGTTTTAGTGCTCAGGTCAATGGTTTGACCTCCAGAGGTCAAATTAGGTCAAGATCGGCTATTTTCACTCAAATATGCAATGATTAAGCAAACTGGGCATAACTCTTATGTCATTAGAGCTATTGAGGCCTGGTAAAGTACATTTGATAGCAAATTGCCTGTACTTTTTCCGCTATGTGGAACGTAAAGACCTCCCGCCAGTGGTTTGACCGCCAGAGGTCACCTCGTGACCTAATATGACCTGAGGTCACGAAAGGTCAAAAAGTGACCTTGCCGTATATCAAATGAAAGCCAGTGACAAGACAAACACGATGGTGTTTGTTTCACCGCTCTAGCTCAATTAGGTCAAAAGTTATTGTCAAAATACTGTTTTTGACCTCCGGTGACCTTGGATGACCTTGGAAAAGTCAAAGGGCAAATATGACCCCTGGGATCCGTGAAAGGGTGTCCAAAAACGTTGTTCTGAGCAGTCTGAGTATTTGCAATCATTTTTGTGGCTTTTATATCATGAAATAGCTTTTCCCCATGCTTTTCCAATGGGAGAGGTCGCCTCGTGACCTGACCTCAGGGCACGAAATCGAAAAATCCTGGATATACACCTTGTAGACCCTGGAGGGGTCATGAAGTGTAGGAAGTTTCAAATCGATTGACTTTGAAATGTAGCTCTTACAGAGCTCTAAAGTGAAGTGAGGTGACCTTGGTTGACCTCGTCTGGTGACCTGACCTTGGGTGACCCGGGGTAAAAATTTCAGGGATGATGGGAAAATGATGCAGTGAGAGGTAGAGCCCTCAACCGCGGTGCTGCGCCTCGTCCTTTTTCTGCTATCCCGGAAAAACCTTAGGGGGGCCATCGATGGCCCCCCCCGGTGGGGCGAGGGTTAAATCAGTCTCACGCATCTGACGCAGTTTGTTAGGTCAGGGGCTCTGACCTAGGTCATCATCGGCAGATGGTCTCTGAAAGCAGATCAGGTAGGATTAGGTAGCATAGGCGGATCCAGGATTGCCGATCGGGGGGGCACCTTCCGGGGGGCGCCATCCGGACCGGGGGCGCCATCCGGACCAGGGGGCGCCACTTATGACCGGCAAAAGCTATCAGGTGGGCGCCAAATCCTATCGGTGGGCGCCGACTTTCGCATCCTGGGGGGGGTGGGAAGCGACATTCAGGGGGCGCCATCGATCTTTCAGGGGGCGCCGAGGGTCGATCGGGGGGCACGTGCCCCCCTTGCCCCATGGATCCGCCTATGTTAGGTAGATCAGGTCCATAAATTAGGTGGGGACAAATCCCACCTACTTTGCATGTTAAATGAGGCCCTGTTTATTAACAACAACGGTAAAATGAAAGCAGTGCTTGTAAATTTTCTGCGCAGGACAGAAGTAGAAGCTTCCTAATCTAAAGCTTCTCGTGCGTTTTTGTGTTCGCGGTTTCCCTGCGGCGTCCCGCTTACCGGCGTGGTTGAACCGGCGCGCTAGCCCTGTGATCTGCGGGCTGACTGGTCGGGCTGGCGCCGCTGTATCTGTAGGCATAGTTCCCTCCGGCCCAATCCTGCCCATCAACAGCGGGCGGGAGTCGCTTCCTGGACGGCTGGACTGCACCGGCCTCTGTGACCAAAACCATTGGCGGATCCAGGAGAAAGTTTTGGAGGGGCCAAACCAACGTTTGAGGTGGGGGCAAATCGAGAAAAATCACGAAAACAAAATATTTTCAGAGAAACATGGCTAAAATTTGGTCCTATTGGGGTGCAAAAGATACTATTTCAGGCTTTGGAGGGAGCCACAGCCTCTTTGCCCCCCTCCACACCCTGGATCTGCCAGTGACCAAAACACAGAAACGTCGCCACCAGTGAACATGTCAGCCAATGTTCAAGCTGCTAGTGACAAGAAACATTCCCCTCAAGAACCAAACGCTCATCGGATTCTGACTCATCACCGGCGGATCCAGCTCAGTGACGGTGGAACGTCCGAATTTAAGGGGGCACCATGAGCTTTTCAAACCATTTCTTTTCAGTTAACGCCATAGGGCTAGTGTTGAAATTTATTACTTAAGAGGGGACAATGTGCATCGGTGCCCCCCCCCAGTTCCACCGCCAGTGATCCAGGGGGGCAAAAAGGAATTTGCCCCAAGCCCACAATTTTTGAAGAAAATCGTTAAAAAAGCCATATGTTTTCACAATTTGTGCCCGCCCCCCCCCCATAGTTGGCCTGGAGCCGTTACTCTGACTCATGGATGCCTTTTGCACTGGCTGGTAAAGACTATCAAAATATTTCAAATTTGGCTGAAATCAGAAAAATTACTGGATGAAAAGGAGGATATCACTGTCTCCCCTATTAGGTACTACGCTTTTGTCGAAACACACGGGTAGGTTTCTGCTGTCTGGCCTTCAACGCGGCAGCCTGAGCCTTCCCAGACGACCGACACTCGTGTGGGAAGTCCGTGTCGCCATGATAAATACATCTGAGACATTCCCAGATATGTCCGTAGAAGATGCTGATGATACGCGATAACTTGCATGGCGAGAACTGTTTATGGTAGTGTGCGGCCTTCAGGGCATGCCGTGGTAAACCCTGCGCATGCCAGTTTGTGGCGATACACCTCATGGCTGGCGCACCAGACAGCCCAAATATCTGATATGCCTTCAGCATGCACGGTCCTTTGAAAGCGCATATGACGCATTTCCTTACAAGAAGTCTAAAAGAAAAGCTGTTTTCACCGCCCTGACCGTATCTATCACCCAAAACATTCTTCTGGCGCCGCGCCGCCAGAACAGCGTTTTGGGGATTTCCGTGTCGTACACTGTGGGAAGTACACACTGGGATTTCCGTGTTCTCCGGAATCGCTGCCTGCCCAAATTTCAACCTCATTGGCCTGTTTTCTACCGCATTCAAGGTTAAAACAGTCCAAGTGTGACTCCATGGTAGAGAAGGGTAAAGCCCACCCACCTAACGACATGTATATTTGCTACTTCTCTAATATTTATATTAAATCAGTGGACTCTACCATTTGGCGGTTTCTATGATCTTATGGATTTCGTCTAGGTTTACGTTGCCTTGGCTTATCGACGATCAATGGAATATATTAACACAACACAACACGTCAATAGCTATTGCGGCAGAGCTTCCCATTGGGCCAGCCGTAGCCTTTTGCATCGGATTTCCGGACTGCCTACACCAGCTCAGGCGCGTGCGTTTCAGTTGTGACCAGACCCGGCCAGGGTTGACATTACCGTGCCGCCCGCTCTGTGATTTGTTTCAGAAATGTGTCAGGGTGAGCTGGCTGTGCCCTTCTCTGCGCACGTCACACCTAGGCTTTAGCTGTGTACAACAAGTACGCACGTATGTATGTACATGCATACACACCTTCAAACATTCCAAGTCGATGCTGTTTTCTGGCTGTTGATTGGATGAGGTCTTCCTCCATGAAGCCGCTGTATTCTTTAGAATCGACATCCCAGCTTGCGCCGCGGCGGATCCCGTCAAGCTCGGGTTGTGACGTGTACTCTGACGTCACAGGAGAGCGACGCCGTCTCTTCGGCGCCGGGAGGTACCACAATTGCAGTGCCGACGACACGAGGATTAACGCACCTGTCGGACACACACCGCCGCGAGGGCGTCCCAACACAGCCTGCATCACGTGTCTACAGCCGTCAGACTCCCAGGTTAGCGCCGTGTATTGGTGGTGCCTCGGATTATTACGTGTAAATTCCCTTCGGTCGCCGAGGGTTTTGTGGCCGAGCCAAAACAGCGGTGAATTGACAACGTATGTTTTCATGTCGCTGTCATATTAATTTGGTATGTCAAGTTCGTAAATGTATCTAGAAGCAGGTTGAAAATGTGCGATTCGGATTGTTCGGATCCCGCGGTCCATAGTAGTCGTGGTTATAGTGCCCGGAATCATAGATGTGACCACGGGCGAACGGGGTGGGACAGGAGGGTCATGGCTACGCAATAGTCCGGCTGGAGGGGGGGGGGTGGAGTCCATAGAGCTAACTCCCTTATATCTCGAGACATGAGTGAGTAGAATATGCATAAGTATTCTCTTTAGATATTATGTACCATCCAGTCTTGGAAAGGCATTTGTTTTATTCGCAGTTTCATTTTTAACTTTCTGAAAAATGACTGTACATGTGAAATTAATGCAGGACATACATGTAATAATTAGGCAAATACATGTGAAATACATTGCGGACACCGTAACTTTCTGAAATACAGGGTTTTCAGTAGACTTCAAACACAGGTTAGCTTGTGAGCTATGCCAGGCCGGAGTAAGAAGTTTAATTTAATAGTTGGCACGTACCCTGATAGCCACCATGGGGTGAGATGTGCATGCATGCTGGACTGCCGTCCTCTATTCAATCGGTTTATATGCTGCGATGGAATCTCTGATTGTTCTAAAATAAAAACCGATCGGAAAAAGCAGTAAATGCTTTACCCCCAGCATCATGCGGTAATGCTAATGATTCAGAGAGTGCGTGCCCAGAAGTACTTCTTATTTCTTGTTCGAGTCGTCGCGTTAGGAGCGCCACGGACAATTACAAATATATATATATATATATATATATATATATATATATATATATATATATATATATATATATATTCTTTTTTCTACCTAAATAGTAGCCGATTAACCGAGCGTATGATAAAGCATAGAGATGCACAACTCCTTTGGGCAAATGATCCAGGCTGTTTCTTTAAGTAATAGGAATCGTCAAAATACTTGTGCAGTATTGCACGAAGAAATCTTGCACCTTTTACCACCAAACTGTGTTATGGAACGAGTATTCGGATTTGCCTGAGGAATATTAGTCATAATAAAAGTGCCAAAACATTTAAAACGTTCTTATTACGTATGTTGTTGACGGAATGATGGAAAAATTCCACATTGCATCGCTCAGCTTGGTTCCTGGAAACTTCTACTTTGGGGAAACATTGCTCTGTAATTTTGGCTCAACGCATGGGCAGGATAGGCATGTGAATGACCTTGATGACAGCGGGGATTCAATTATCGACTTCCGGTTCGATATTTAGATGTCATGCTTTATCTTGCAAATGACTCCGTCTAATACTAGTATAGGGAGACCGGGGCCAGTTGAACATGATTTTGTCTTGGTCGGAATCTCAGAGATGGCTAAAGGTATAGACTTCGTTCGCCATTGCTGGAAAGCCATTCTTTTGGCTTCAAGGATGCGTGCCAACGCTGATGTTGCGCGTGAGATATTTGATCAGAATAGGTCAGAGTCAAATGGCCAACTCGCCCCGTGTCGGGGTAAGTTGAGCCACGCTCCGGGGTACGTTGAGCCGCTTAACGAGAGTATGTCCTCATTTTCCATGTTTATTGCCCAAACACCAAATATTCTCACCTCAGTCACTGGTACTGTTTTTACCCACAAAATTTGAGGAATCACCCGTACAAAGACGGTGGGCCCATCCCCGGCACTCTTGATACTGCACCCATTGCTCAACCGGGCGGCTGTTTGAAAAGTGTCGCAGCACACCAGGCATAGTGTCTCATTTTCATCGCTGAACTCCTCGACATCTTGTAAAGCTTCCTCCTAACATTTATTTGCTTCATTGTGCTGTTATTGCACCCGCCTTGCCTTTGCTTCGCCTTTGCCATCTGTTGTACCTCTGGTCCTTGCTGGTTTTCTTTTACTTCTTTTCCGCCTTCTCTTCCAGAAGCTGTTTTTGGTATATCTGTCAACACTGCTGCTTTCCTCTGACGCGAGATTCTCTTCCTCGGCCTCAGCTCTTTAGGCAACGGGCGACTGCTGCAGGCGAGAACGTATCAGGGCAGTAGGGCAGGATCAGGACAGGATCAGTATCACCGTGAGGCAGGCAGACTGCTGCTCATTGATTTGTCCGGGGAGATTCTGCTGTGTATACGGCTCAGGCCCATCTGCGGAGAGGTCCAGCTCTGCTACCGATGGTGCAGAGAGGCCTGCTGAAGATCCAGTCCAGGACTAGGGGCATTCGTTGATCTTCCAGGCAGGCTGGACCCTGCTGGATTTTCAGGTTCTGAGATGTTCAGTAGACTTCCTGACATTTCAAGATCCTACTGAGGGCCTTCACAAGTCGATCCGTCTGTTGGGCCGGTGTCCGCTGGGAATCAAGTATAGGCCCAGAGGCACTACCTGACGTTCCAGGCATGCTGGACCCACAAGCGGATCCAGAGGGGGGTAGGGCCATGTCCCCCAAATAGTGAAATTCGGTCTGATTTTCTTTAAAAAAACTATATTTTTACGATTTTCCCGAGTTGCCTCCCCAAACGGCGCTCCTGCGCCTGCCAGTGGCTGGGCCCTGCTGGAAGTCTGGGTGGAATCACGAACAGTGTTTATTTGAGAAAACGCGAAAAATCGGCAAATAGTGGGTAAAATTGAACGTTTTGCGGAAAGGCCAAGGCCCGCACCCCCTAGAGTTGGAGGGGCTTTAAAGGAATAGGAGGGCCCAAGACCAGCGCTGGAAGCTCTTCCCATTATTGGTCGGCCTAATAGCAGGTTAGGGGCAGGTAATGGGACATTAAATCGCTTAAGTGATTTGAAAATAAACGGGAAAAACGAAGCTGGTGGTAAATGCCTTTCCCCCTTCGCCAATGAGTCGACCCGATAGCAGACATTTTAGGAGACAACTGCCCGGGCCGAATAGCGTCGCCAACTATATCCCTGTTGGAAGGTTTCTGAAGCCAGCTTGCCTTTGATCAGAGAAGCCACCCGGTCTTGAACACGGGTGAGCCACATGGAAAGTGTGCGTCTATCCACTAGGTCAGCGTGCCCCATTAGTTTCGGGGGAATTTAGATATTCCTTTTTCTCCGGGGCACGTTGATAATGGCTCAACATACCCCAACACCCTCGTGGCTCAACTTACCCCGAGACCCCGCCGCAACCCGGAGGCAGCTGACGCAGAAATTAGGTGATCAGTTCTCATGGTTTTCGGCCCAAATAAGGCGAAATACCTGCATTCAACTCATTTAATAGGCTAATCTTTATCTCTAATATCAACAGTGTTATTACAAAATGTTTGACAAAAGTAAAATTCACTTTGCTATTAAAAACAGGTTTTCTGTCTCCAAATCACTACCGACCAGATACCACGACGGTTTCCTGCTGAAAACGGAAAGCTGTGCACGCATGCGCTGTTATGATTACAGCGCAATCTCTTCAGAAACAGCGGAGTTATCGCGAGTGGCTCAACATGCCCTGGCTGCAACACCCCGGTCTCCCCTACCTATGAAACAAAGACCGAGTTGGTTCGCTGAGAACTAGAAGAAGTGCATGTTTTGTCAGGGCTTGCAGAACCAACACAATATTAAATTTGGTTTTGGAAACTAATTCATGATGAATGGAATTCAATTCAATTCAAAATGGAAACGGTGCTGGAAATGGTCCCATACTATCTTCTATTCTTGCTCTAATTTTGCACCATGCCTGTTATCTGCGGTCTATTGAAATAAAACTATTTTTCTGTCAATTCTTGCTTTTCCCGTGCATTTCCAATGAAGAGGTCATGACCCATATCGGACTCCGGGTCATCGATATCAGAAATACCATTACGACAAGTTGTGGTACTCGGTGGTTCTATTATGTGTTTTGAATATTAGATCTATAGACTAAATATGTTTTCACTCCTGCCACTTGAAACACTTTTGGAGGTGAGGTCACTTGAAGCGGCCTGATGACCTGATCTGAGATGCCAAATCAACATTTTGAGAAAGGCTGCGCAATTGATTGAGGTAAGGTGTGTTAAGTACTGGCACCGTGTGTGTGTTCTCTTGCACCGTCGGAAAAATCCGAGGGGTGTTCAAGCATCCCTCCTCGCACTGATTCGAGGGGTAACTCGGGAACCAGCAGACCTAAAAAAGTCAGGGATTTCAATGTGCTTATATTGACCCCAGAATTAGAATGAATGCTGCATGACCGTAAAAATATGACTAAGTCCCTAGATTATGCCTATCAATATATCAAAATCATTCTTATATCCTGTTATTATATTCTTACATCCTGTTTTGTTCAAATCTTATAGATATAAAAACCTTTGAAAGCATGATTGCTGGTGAACCTTGGAGACCCTTAATCCTGACCTCAAAATAGCCAACAACATGTCGACTTGCGTTTTTAAAAGAGCTTTTGCTCCTTTGGAGCAAGAGCAAAAGCTCTTTAGGATGATATTTTGAAACATGATCTAACCCTTGCCCCGGTGGCAGGTACGAGCCACCTTTTGGGGGTAAAAAAGACCCCCACTATTTAAGAAATAAGAGCTAGAAAAAGCACCAAACAACGATCGAAAGCTCTTTGAAAATGATGTCGAAAATACTTTGGTCATTTTTATCGTCAGATCAATATCAAGGTCACCAGAGGTTAAGATAGGTCAAAAATCGCAAACATGAGGTGTACTAAGAAAACCTCATTTATCTCAGAAACTAAGATAGCTAGAAACATTATTTGAAAACCATTTGAAGGTTCTTTAGTTGCTCTTTCAATACAGTGCGAATGATTTTCGGGTTAGGTCAAAGCCTAGGGAGTTGCAGGTCACTGAACATTGGGAATGGTCTTGGGGATGTCCATAGCCGCCCATGTATGGGGGCGTTTCCTTTTTCGCTAATAACTTCCAAAGCAAGCAAAATACAGCCATTGTTTATGCACCATTGCGATTATCTCGTCAATACAAATAGAATGATATATGATATTGCTATGCCAGGTCCAATTCAAAATTTGACCTGACCCAGGTGAACAGTTTGACCCAACTTGACCTGGTACAGTCATGATGCATATCATTTGGCTTGCAGTGACCATAAAAACACCTCGGTGATAAAATGAAAGTTATGTCTTTGTTTATTCAAAATTTATAGAGTAAAACACCGAAAAATGCTTATTTGACCTTAGGTGACCTTTCAAAGGCCACATGTCAATTTTTGTATTATCTTCAGAAATGGGCTAAGAGCAGGCCATAACCGATATGTGAAGTTGATTCCATCCATACGTACTGAGAAAAGCTCATTTCGTGATTTCCCCATGCATTTGCAATGGTAAGGGTATGCTTTCTACATGACCTTAGGTCACCAATATTAAAATCCCGGAATATATGTTTTAGGTCCTGGTGAGCCCACTATGTGGTATGAGTTTCAACTTGATCGATTACCCCTCTTTTTAGTTTTGCAGTCCTACACATTTTTTGAGGTGGTCACTTCACCAGGCCTGATGACCTGACCTGGTAATGACCTTGAGCTAAAATTTTCAGGATTTATGGGAAAATGATAAAGGAACAGCTAGACTAAGTTTGGCGGTGCCGCGCGCCGCCGTTTTTGGTCACTTCGGAAAAACCAGAGGGGGGGTCTTAAAAAGACCCCCCACCCGGGCGAAGGTTAAAGACAGCGGTTTCAAAAAGTTGGTAGGGGCACCCTCCTCCAACAAAAAGTACATACCTAATATTTTATAGCTCTTAGATGAAGATAGAAAACTGAAATAAAAGTTACATAAGGGCAGGTACGGAGAAGCATAGGCGGATCCAGGATTGCCGATCGGGGGGCACCTTCCCTGGGGGCGCCATCCGGACCGGGGGGGCGCCATCCGGACCAGGGGGCGCCACTTATGACCGGCAAAAGCTATCAGGTGGGCGCCAAATCCTATCGGTGGGCGCCGACTTTCGCATCCTGGGGGGGGTGGGAAGTGACATTTCAGGGGGGCGCCATCGACCTTTCAGGGGGCGCCGAGGGTCGATCGGGGGGCACGTGCCCCCTTGCCCCCTGGATCCGCCTATGCGGAGAAGTACCACTTTTTGGCGACTAAGCGGCTGACCTCAGCTGACCTCATCTGACCGGTCTGACCTCAGTGGCTCTGCCCCCCCTTCCAATATTTGTCTGACCTCAGCGGCCTTGCCCCCCAATGTTTTTTAACGTTCCTATGCCTATGGTTGTGACAAAACATCAAGTCATAACATCGATATCAGTGGCTTTCATCCGGCTAATGCGTATCTTCAATCAGAAAACTGGTTGTAATATTTAAGGTAGGGTCATACTGAGACAAGCGGCTTCTTCCGAGCATACCCGAAGTTAATCATTCACTGCGCGGAGAGAAATTAAGTCTGATTTAATTTAAAGTAAAATTCTCTGTTAGACCGAAGAGTGAGCGGTAAAAAAAACAGCAAATTAGGTAAATCCGGATATTAAAAAATATCAATTTTGGATTCTTGCCCGGCCTTTGATGCCAGTGCATCATGGAGACACATCAGTAGAACATTGTAAGGTCCTTACAATGTTACAAACCTGATAATTTTTCCGGGAAAAATTATCAGGCTCCTGAAGTTCCAGTAAGTGTAGGTATATATGGCTTTCAAAGAGGCGGATATGGCTACCCCAGCAGACCCGTGAGCCGAGTCACAGACCAGTGGCGGATCCAGGACAAAATTTCGGGGGGGGCTAAGGTCGTGAACCTCCCCTGCCATTGCCTCGGGTCAGTCTCCCCCTATGCACTGAGTATTGGCACTCATACTTGGGGGGTGGTGGCTTAAGCCCCCCCCAAGCCTCCCTTGTATCCGCCACTGCCGCAGACCTTCCAACGTCAAACAAGAGATCATTCTACAAAGGAATTACATTCGCAGGGAGATGAGACCCACCGAAAACGAGCACCATTCTCGTGTCTGCCCAGCGCATCAGGTCTGGCCCGGCCTGCTGCTCTCGTGCCCCACAGCCACAGCGGCGCCGGTAGTGGGCCAGGGCACCCCTCTCCTCCAGCAGGTTCAGCACGCGCTGCTCCAGGTTTGTGCCGTTCTGCCGGCGCGGGGGGGGGGTGAAATCTGGAGCGCCGGGCAGCCGAGGTGTTCCGCGTGGCGAAACTCAACAGCAGATAAAATGAGAAGATTAACAGGTTATCGGTCACGTTACTGTAGGACAAATAAATGTCTCCTGAAACGGCATTGGGTATTATCATATCCTGTCTAGAACCTGCTCCGACTCCTCTGGCTTCTATTTATTTTGTTCGGAATTAATCCCGCACTTGTGTGTCATAAAATACAACAGATACGTGAAAGTGCAGCACTTACCTTGAAGAGAAAAACTTGTTCTTTTAATGTGTTAGGCCTCCTTCGGTGAATTGTTTTCTTTCTTGACTTTGAGCTTGATGTCCTGGTTTGTTTTCGACGTGTCTTCTCCTTCCCTAGCTCCTTGGGCTGCTCTGAATGGCTTGTAGTTATCCTCACTCGTGCTCGAACTTGCTTCTTCTTTTTCCGTTTGTCAGGCCGACATTTTCCCCTGTTTGTAACCCGCCATTTTCTGAAGCGCCGGCGACACCCATTTCGCTGGCGTCTAGCCTGACTCCTCTGCAGGCCAGCACTTCCAATGCTCAATCTCATTCCAAGGTGCTGTTTTGTTGGGGTTTTGATTACAAATTTGCTGTTTACTCCTTACTATGGTGGATTCTTGTTCGCTTCTGCGGAAGATATGCTCGTGATGTTTTGGATAGAAAGGTGTGTTTCTAGTTTCCAGCCTTACTATTTACTTACTTAGTCATTACAGCCGCTTGCGTATGTAGTTTTCGCAGCAAAAATATTTTCCACATGTTAACTGAACTGCAATATACCCAACGGCGAGACCCCACGCAGGTCACAGGAGGGCGTGTGGATGTGCACCTCACTGACCGGAACTGACGCCGAGCTGCCCACGTACCCCATGCACTGCCGGCCGCGTCACGCCTGTGTGGCTTCTCTAAAGGTGCCGCTTTTGAATCCGGTAATCCAGCGTGGCCGGTTTTGCTAGTTGCGATTGAGCTGATGGGAAGCTTTCTTTGCCAGGTCGTTAGTATAGATTCCAAAGTGGAGTAATTGTGGGTGATAAAGTACACCCTTGAAAGGCTTCGGTGTATATGTTTCTGAAAAATTAACACTGGGTACCATAAGATAATGCAGACGGTTTTGGACAACAGAATTTTGAGCCTTATATTATTTTTGAACTGATGGGACCGCAGTTTGATCCAATGCTTCCTTTGGCGCTGCTAATTCCTGCCATTGGCGTAGACCTCCTCTCAGGGAAGTCGCGTCGATGGTCTGAAAGACCGGGCCCTTTCGCCTTAGACAAGCGTGAGACCGGCCCTTCTTTGGCTGCTCAATTATTCCCTCAAAACGGCTATTGCAGAGGAAAAATGCTTAATCTAAGATGAAAATGTAAACATATTTGTGTGAAATATGTGGTGGCAGCTTCTCACCAATCACCAACCTATCCAAGGCTTTTAATTTCATTGACCCCTCTGACGGACCAACTGGCCATACATAAAAGTGAATATCTCTTTTACGGCATGGCTCTGATTTACAAATCCACGCCGTCCACTCAGACATCACAAACTCAAAGCATAACTGCAATACATCCAAATGTTCCTTTGGTATACAACCGAAGATGAATGAACCTGGAAAGAGACGCTTATAACCCCTAAAAATTCAAATTGGTTAGGATCGAACACTTGTTTTGGCCAAATTTACAGCATCTCTCAGCTTGTGCGAGTAGATATGGCCTAGAAGAGCAGCCCCACCGTGGCGCGCACGCTTCACTAGGTGGGTTCATAACGCACCGCCCCCGCCCCGCCAGAGCCAGTTCCGAATCAATTCACGTGCTTGGTACCGTTAGAAACGGTAATGTTTGTGGCGAGCGGTAGTCAGCACCTGCAAGTGAGTATTCGTGGGATACGCGGCCGGAAAAAAGACACCTCCGAGGATACGGTAATATATGTACCAAGATGTTCAAATAAGTTCTGTTGGTATTGTTCTTGGACTATATGTTGGTATATGTATGTACTATGTATGTACGTAGGGTGGAGCCATGACAGGGGTTGTGCCGCCAAGGAAGAGCCATTTGCACCCCTCCCCGCCCCCAGAGTTTGCCCACAACTCAAATTAAACGAGAACAGAACTGCGCATTTCTGTAAAGGATCAAAAGGTATTACACCCCAGGTCCAGTGAAGGCCACATGCGGCGGAAGGAGAAGAAAACGTTCCTTTATTATCCCTCGCCCCACCGGGGGCCAACGATGGCCCCCCATAAGGTTTTTCCGGGATAGCAGAAAAACGACCAGGCGCAGCACCGCGGTTGAGGGCTCTACCTCTCACTGCATCATTTTTCCATCATCCCTGAAATTTTTTACCCTGAGTCACCGAAGGTCAGGTCACCAGACGAGGTCAACCAAGGTCACCTTATTCAACTTTAGAGCTCTGTAAGAGCTACATTTCAAAGTCGATCGATTTGAAACTTCCTACACTTCATGACCCCTCCAGGGTCTACAAGGTGTATATCCGGGATTTTTTCGATTTCGTGCCCTGAGGTCAGGTCACGAGGCGACCTCTCCCATTGGAAAAGCATGGGAAAACCTGTTTCATGATATAAAGGCCACAAAAATGATTGCAAATACTCAGTCTGCTCAGAACAGCGTTTTTGGACACCCTTTCACGGATCCCAGGAGTCATATTTACCCTTTGACTTTTCCAAGGTCATCCAAGGTCACCAGAGGTCAAAAGCAGTATTTTGACAATAACTTTTGCCCTAATTAAGCTAGAGCGGTGAAACAAACACCATCGTGTTTTTCTTGTCACTGGCTTTCATTTGATATACGGCAAGGTCACTTTGTGACCTTTCGTGACCTCAGGTCATATTAGGTCACGAGGTGACCTCTGGAGGTCAAACCACTGGCGGTAGGTCTTTACGTTCCACATACCGGAAAAAGTACTGGCAATTTCTTATCAAATGAACTTTACTGGGCCTCAATAGCTCTAATGACATAAGAGTTATGACCAGTTTGCTTAATCACTGCATATTTGAGTGAAAATAGCCGATCTTGACCTAATTTGACCTCTGGAGGTCAAACCATTGACCTGAGCACTAAAACATGTGAAGTAATTTCTTACTGAATTCACGCGAGCTTTCTATTGCACTTTGCAGATTTGCGCTAACGCCCATATTTTCGGAGTTAGAGGGGGGCCATCGATGGCCCCCGGTGGGGCGAAGGTGGCGCCGGACCCCCGGTGGGGCGCGGGTTATGGACCGCTGGTGCCTGTGCGTCTTGCTCACCCCTCTGGCCAACAGTCTTTGCCACCCATGGAAGTCATATCGCACTCACTCCCTCTTCCCTCCGCTCTGCAAAGTCTCGGCGCAGTTTCCCCTAAAATCCACTCCTGGATTGCCAGTGATTGTTAACCCTCGCCCCGTTGGGGGGTGTTTGAACACCCCCTCAGGTTTTTTTCCGGCGGCATGAAAAACGGCAGCGCGAAGCGCCCGTATCCTTGATTAATTCCGCAACTTTCTCGAAAATTTTAAGGTAAAGTCATCTTAAGGTCAGGTCACCAGTGCAGGTCAAGTGACCTCACCTCCAAAAATGTTGAAGGTAGCATAAGTAAGAAATGGATGAATCTACCGAATTGAAACTTATACCACATAATGGGCCCACTAAGTACTACAACATATATTCCGGGATTTTTCATATCGATGACCTAGGGTCAGGTACAGTACGGTCGGTCAGGTACGGTCAGGTACATAACCTCTCCATTGGAAATACACGGGGACAACAGGAAAGTGCTGTATTTGTGTAGACACAGCTGAGCATACTTTCTTATTCTCCAAATCGTAGTATCCTGGGCCCCTTTCCAGGTTTATGTTGCAATTTTTGACCTGTGACCTCTGATAGTTCATCTGGAGCTACTTAAAGGGAGATACGCGAAAAAATTATTATTGTGGTTTCTTACTATTTGAAAAATCCAGATTATGAAACTGTCAATTAATTTTTGTATCTTTGGCAAAATTTTGGGAGGCCACTCACTTATTATCAAAATAGGTTAACAGTTCCGATAAAATGCTGAAACCTTCACCCATCGCTTACTTTTCGAAAACTATTTAAAGTTGAAAAGTAATGTTTTTTGTAATACAAATGTCTGTTCTCCCGTATTTGTATTTGAATTGATTTTACAAAGCCTGTAAAAACACAAAATGAATTAGTTTGCCCTAAAAACGGAAAAAATAATTACTCAAGTCTTCAGCCGTTTCGTACCTCGGGTCTTCAGTCGTCTTCTGCTTCAGCCCCAGGATGACAACACTTTTGGGTCAGATAGGTCACGCTACCCCGGTATGAAAATTCGTAGGCTTCTAATTGGTTAATTGTGATTTCTTTTAAGCCCTATATTTCCGTTTCAAAAGAGTTTTAAAAAATGTTTTTTTTCTTCAGTAATTTTGTTGTAGTAGTCCGAAGTTCTACATCACTGTTTAGGATAGATATGACCTAATTCTTGGAGAAATTGATGGCTATATCCGGGGGTACGTCACTTACATCGATAAGAGGTGTACCTGTAAAGTTGTCTAGAAATGTTGACTTTGAGAGCAATTTTAACGCATTTGCAGGCCGAATTCGCAAAAAATGGGAATAGGACTTCTGAAACAACTTTTTTGACCTTTTGATCTAGCCAATGAATTTTTTTCGCGTATTTCCCTTAAAGCAGGTTTTCAGACTTGGGTTAATAGCTTTGTAGGAAATGACGAGAACGTTTTTATTTTGATACCATTACGTTTGACTTGTTATGGTACTTGTGCTTCTATCTTGTTAAACACACACACACAAACGATTGAAACCATCTCATGGCTTCTGACTGATTTCGGTCCTTGTCATAACTTGATCGTTTATAAGAAATAGTATATTCTATTCAATTTAGATTTTGTAAGAGCCCCACTTCTTATTGAACTGTTCCAAATCCTCCCTAATATGTGTGGCAAACGTTACAGTGCCTATGTCCGATTTGAGTTCATGCTTAAAATCAGCAATGCTGGGATTTTGCTCTGGGTTTGCCTTAATGCTTTCGCCAGAATTATTATGTGGTCTATCACAAAATTGTTTGTCCGACCCGAAATGATAGAATTGTCTTACCATCTTTTCCGAAGCTTCCGAAGAAATGCTGAATGGTCATCCATAAAGATCTATTGAAGGACAGAGTGAAATTTATTATTTATTTTGTCGATATGATTTTCACAGTGGTCATAAGTTGACTGGACTTTATTTTGAACCCATATAAAAGTAGATTTGTTGAACATATCTTAGTATTTTGTTGTGAAGTGCGGCATGATATGTGGAGCGACAATATTGCTGTACAGCTGAGTAACTACCTTCTCAGCACAAGTACGGAGACTGTGGTTTTCAGTAGCGTTCCCAGATTTTTCCTTCATTATCTCCAGAATTTAGATGTAATCTATAAAATTGGCCTGCTTCCTTCTCTCTTGAAAGAGCAGATATGATCAATGGATGTCTTATCGGTTTGGCAGCAAACCGTCGTTGAATTCGTTTGTTATTACGCCTCTAAAGGGAATGTGACACATTGGTCGAATCCTGGAATTTAGTGTAATTAGGGGAAACTGAGCCGAAAATCATGGAAGCGTCCATCATTTCTCTGAAAAAAATGTACAATAAGCTCAATATTTTGATTTATTGAATGCTCTTCTTGGGAAAGAAAGAAATATCTGCCTGTGGATGATGTCATGATCTGGCAAACACTACCATATTCAAAACACTTCAAGGGCTTTGATTGGCTGATACTCACCGTGACGTCAGCATATGTCGTCACACCAACAGCCATGATAACTGTGGCCTGCTGCTAAGGGTACATGTAGGGTATATTTCAGGTAGTTTTTAGCTTCTCTCTTCGGAAATTTTGAGTTTCAAGACAAATGATATATAGAGTACCGTGTTTTCCGGCATGCTTTACAACTTGGCTATCTCAGTTTAAATCGTGTTATGAAGGTGCCACATTCCCTTTAATAGAGTGAACTAGCGTCATATCATCCATTCGTATTCCTCGAATTTTGAATCGGGTGCATCATATTCCAAATGGCAACAAGTTTCCGTGGCTATCGAAGAGGTCGTCTATCCTGACGATGCCCGTGGAACACAATTCTGTGGCAGAATCATGCCAAAATCCCAGTCGTAAGTGATCCTCCTCAATAATTGGCAAAGCGCGTGAAGTATCATCCCATGAGAGAAATTATTTCCATAACGGGCTACAAACATAAGTCGAGAAAACCTGGAGTGATTGTTCATTTTTCTCCCAGAATGTACCATCAGCACACATTGCGGCTAAAAATGAATCTAACCATGGGTGTGTGGACAAAATTTGGCGTCTTACACAACTGTAACTTTGTAATTTAAGGCGGTACTATAAGTACTTCGATGATTTATTCCCAGACTCTGGGATGGGACAGCTTGGATTGATTCGAGCTCAATATCTGGTTCGAGAGACAGCCTTCTGTGGCCCGGCTGGCCCAATGGAGAGGCTTCGGAAACACATACAATTCTCCTGCGCCTAATTGGACAAGTGTGCCAGTTGTGAGGGGGCCTTATAAATAAATGGATGCATAAGTGTAATTTCAAATAACACTGGGTCAGTGTGACAGATCGCAAACTAGGTCAGATATTGAAGTGAGCCCAAAAATTAGAAAATAAATTGTTATTTTGGATATCTATAGTATTGTCTCTGTTTGACGCTGATTAATGATATAGAGAATCCAGATAATCGCAGCCGTTACGGGCAAATAAACTCTTAGGATGTGACCTCTAGAAATTTTGTTAACCCATCACGCCTGGACGAGGTCCGATCGGACCCCCTCTGTTTTTCGCGAATGATTCTGACCCGATTTAAATGATACGTCTGTCAATTTGGAGGCCTCTAGGATGACCGATTTGAGCCAAGCAGTTATAGTGTCATTTCTAAAACGATGTAAGGCGATTCTGTTCTTCTAAAATAAGGCTGACGAAACCAGGGTGTATTTCGGCTCCAAGAAGAGTTACATAAAGCTTCTAAACATCATTCGAAAGCTCTTGAAACGGTAAATTCCCATGCTGTTATCCATTTTGAGGACAGGTCAATACCCAGGTCACCAGAGGTCACTAAATGCCACAGTTTTCTATTTTTTTGCATCTAAAACTTTTGAACGAAACAAGATAGTCTTAAATTTGGCATTATAGTAATTATCGTGACCCAAGGAATCTAACAATATGCAGCAGGTCAAGGTCATAATGTGGCCTTAAATGGTCATGCTGCATATCATTTGTATTCTTGGATCAAGATGAGCACATTGCTGATGTCTTTTGTTTTGTTCTAAGCCTCATGATACCCGAGTCATAAAGGGATTTTCTAAATTGGTCTAACTTTGACCCATTTTGGCCCACTGTTACGTTACGGTTCAGTGGATATGGTTCGAACTCGATTCCAGAGTAGAAGACGGTAAGGTGCTTCCAGAGCTGTTTTATTATTTTTTTGCATCACTCCTGGCTCTCGAGATCGTTGGGGGTCCAATCGACCCCAGGCGGTGGTGTGTACGAAAAGAGCCCGGGCGGTGCCAGGTTAACCATGACTCCATAGCATGCTGAGTAACTCCACTTGACCGGAAGCTCTGGGGCTAATAACCTTAAGAATTCTGGTACAACTTTGATCCATGACCTATAAATTTGACCTTGACCTTCATGTGAGGTGACCAAGATATACCATCTCGTTTCTATGGCGTTTTGATGTCACCATTTGGTCTCTACCGCAGGCGAACTGGTCCGACCGCGCGACTGTGGCGGTCTCAAAATGTAGGTCTGACTTAGAAAGCCTATTAGTACAATATTTTCGACCGATTTTCAATTTTTTGCCAGTCGACGCCGCGTTCGATTCCCTCAAATATGGCCTAGTAAAGTCTTCTGGCTACGAACAGTTCTCTGGCCACCACGGAAAAATAGGCGAGGGGGGGCTCCGAGGCCCCTCTCCAGTGTGCGTGTTAATGCAAATAAAAATGTTCCTGTGGGAAGGGGTTTCCCCCCCCGGGGGGTACCGTTCATCTGGCTGGAAATACCCCAGATGGGACAGCAACGCTCTCTGAGTCACCATTTGCTGGCGCAGACAGATTGTTTATGTTACATTGTCGTCATAATCTCAGTATTTATGCCGCACCAGGACGGCAGACAGCCAGTGCCAACTCTGACCCAAATCAGGCTGCTGTTCCCCTACCCGCACGGGTCTGTGGACAATTCTGCACGTTTCTAAACTGCAGCTCATACTTCTCGCGTTGTCTGTGCTTAAAGAGGTCGACACCAATATTTAGTGATATAGCACCATCGCCATGGTGTTCGCCCGAGATATGTTTTATTTTTCGCTGCTTCTCGCGGCAGCCTGTACGACAGGCTCGCAGCTGGAGCAGCTGCCAGCTTCTCGGCAGCTACAACGGCTGCAGCAGCTGCTAGTGCCAGTGGTGCATCAGGCCGCGCTGTGGGCTCAGCCAGAGGCTCTGACACAGCTGGTCCGGCTACAGCTGGCTATCGAACAGCTGCAGCTGTCGCACCAGAACACAAGCAGCGGTGCAGGCGGCACTCATCCTGGAGAAACGAAGCCGGTGGATTGTGAGCAACAGCCCAGTCCGGTGAACGGCAGCGCTGGGCCACACCACCCTCCCCGCACCCGGGCCTGCGCCCGCTCCTGCCTGCAGCTGCGGGACCAGGCCTCAGTTCAGCTGCAGGACGGTGTCTACTGGCTGACTGGTCTCCCGGTGCCAGTATACTGTGACTTCAGCCATGATGGTGGCGGCTGGACCCTGCTTCTGACGGCAATAAGCAAGAAAGGCTGGGATGTACTGGCCGCGCTGGAACGCAACAAGAGCTCGCCCTCCCTCAGCGACAACTACTCCATCCTGCGCCACGCCAACGGTATCCGGGACCTGGGCAAAGGCGAGAGCTTCGCCTACCGGATCGAGGCGCAGGCTGACACTGGCCGAAGGCGCTGGGGCGGTGTCTGGTTCGCTCCCCGCGCCTACAGCTTCGTCCATGAATCCTCGTCGCAAACGAATGTTAAGCTCGTGCGTCGCTTCGATAAGTGGGCCTACAACGATAACGGGATTGAGAAGTTGATGCCCCGGCTGAGTGTCGATGGTTTGGCGCGGAGTGAGCCGTATATTCTGACCACGTCCGCCGCGGGCAATTGGTGGGGTACTCTTGTCACACATGAGTGGGAGCCCTCGTATGACCACAGTCCTTGGATGAGCCCTGAAGCACCAAGATCGGGCACAATTTTGTATTGGATGCGGGAGGAAGCTGTCTGAAACGGTTCATGCAAATGTACAATATCAATTTTGAGGACGTCAATCATCAAGTACGGGAGTTTTGAAGGGGCCACGAAATGTTTTATTTAGGAGGTGAAGGTTTGATTTTTATGTGCATTGAGTTTATTGATATAAAACTTTTACAGCGTATATAAGTTATCGTTGGTTCATTAATTTGAAATGATGTTGTTTAGCTTTGTTTAAAAATGGCTAGCATACTGATGCTTACTTGATAAGCGGGCTTATTTATTAGCACCAGCGTTGGAGAATTAACCTTGACCAACCAGGAGCAAACTTTGAAAATTGGTACAATGGTGACAAGGAAAGGCACGTAAAGTTAACTGAGCAGCGTTCAGAGAACAAGTGCGGGTGACCAAGCTTGCTAAATGTCAGGGAGGCAGATTCCGGGGTGCAGGCCGTGCTATTACACAACCTGAAAAACTGAGGGTATGCAAAAGTATTTTTGCAAACCCAGTTTTGGCTTGATCCTGGACAGGCGCCCCTTGGATTTGAGCAGCACAGCCCGTTCGGTGAAGAGCAAATTAAGCACAAACACCGCCTCCCTTGAGAGTCCTGCAGTGTGTGAAATAAAGACACATGTAAGCAACAGAAATGTACTTCTCTAGCAAATATTTTACCCTGCAAGTGCTTAGTGGTAGTTATTTTTTTACCACTTAAACGCAGAAAAATTGCAATTTTAACCAATGTAGCCCCACGACATTACAGTCACTGTTCAAAATTTGAAGCATTTTGGCCCTCTGTGATGTCACGGGTCAATAGATATGATTCAAACTCGGCTTGAGAGTAGAAGACGGTAAGGTGCTTCCAATGGTGTTTCAATTTTTTCCGTATCATCTCCAGTTCCCGAGATCGTATTGGGAGGGGCGTTCCGATCGGACCCCTCAGATGGGGATGGGTTACGAAAGAGCCTCGTAGGCGGTGTCGGGATTAAGGTTAAATCTTGATGGCGTTGGGGGACTATTGGGAAATTCTCGGAAAATTTGAGGTATAAGGACATTCAAGATCAGTGACCAATTAAGTTACAGTATGGTATATAGAGAAAAAATCACTGACCCAAGGAACGTAGCTGACCTTATGGCAAAAACCTTCCGAGACCGTTGTAGCAACACCTCTCAAAGCCCCCATTGCTTAAGATACCGACAAATTCAAGAGCGCTGGCCAATAAATTTCGGGAACAACAATTCAGCGTCATACAATTTAGTTTTCTCCATGGAGGAGATGGAAGCGGCATTAAAAAATCTCAAGCATGTGGCGCCTGGCAGTGATCGAATTACCAATCAAATGATACTACATCTTCCTGCGCAATCACTTTCATCATTGCTCGATATTTTCAATAGCATGTGGGAAAACAACGACTTTCCGGAACAGTGGCGGGAATCGATTGTTATCCCTATCCAGAAGCCGGGGAAGCCAGGAGATTCGCCCGAGGACTTCCGGCCTGTTTCACTGACATCAAGTGTTTCCAGATTATTTGAGAGAATGATTAGTGTGCGGCTTATGTGGTTTCTGGAAAGTAATGGTCTCTTGTCCAACGTGCAGTGCGGCTTCCGCCAGGGAAGAAGCACCCTCGACCACCTCACTAGACTCGATGCGGCAGTTAGGGGGGACTAGCTAACAAACAGCACACAATCGCGGTTTTCTTTGACGTGGCGCGAGCTTATGATCGGACTTGGAGGTACGGAATCTTGAAAAAAAACTTTTTGAAATGGGAGTGCGAGGACATCTGGGCTGGTTTATTCTTAACTTTTTGAAGAACAGGCGTTTCAGATTTCGGGTTGGATCATTTATGTCAGAGCAGCACATGCAGGAGAATGGCACCACACAAGGCAGCGTTTTGTCCGTAGCATTGTTTGCTGTGATCATTGGCGGATCCAGGAAAAAGTTTTGGAGGGGCCAAAACATCGTTTTGGGGGGGCCAAATCGAGAAAAAATCGCAAAAAGCATAGGATTTAAAAAAAACGGCCAAAAGTCGGTCGTTTTGGGGGGCCAAAAGATACTATTTCGGGCTTTGGGGGCCATGGCCCCTGGGCCCCCCTGGATCCGCCAGTGGCTGTGATGATTAATGATATAGGGGACACTCTGTCGCCAAATGTCTCTCGCGCTATTTTCGTAGACGCCTTTTCCATATGGGTCACCACGTCTTCCACCTCTACAGCACAGAGACAGCTGCAGCTGTGCCTCGATCAACTGCAGCGGTGGAGCGAGAGGAATGGTCTATCCTTTTCGACGGCTAAAACAAAGTGCATGCATTTCTGTACCCGGCGGAGAGTCTGTGAGGATCCCGTTTTAAAGATTGGAGGGCAGCAGATAGAAGTAGTAAACCAGACACGCTTTCTCGGTTTGGTTCTTGACCGCCGGCTTACATACCTTCCGCACCTCAGGGAACTAAGGGAGAGATGCTTTAGCTGTCTCAATATTCTCAAGGTTTTAACTCGCATGACGTATGGCTCCGATAGGAAAACACTGTTGACACTGTATAGATCCCTAATTAGATCAAAGCTAGAATATGCGAGTGTGGTATATGACGCTGCGACAGAAGCATCAAAGCGAATGCTGGATATGATCCAAAAATCAGGCCCTGAGAATTATAAGTGGTGCATTCCGCACTTCACCCGTCTCAAGTATGCTCACAGAAATGCACGAAATGCCGCTGGATTTACGCCGCAGGTACGTATCAATGCGATATGCATTAAAACTCAAACAGAATCCAGAACATCCTGCTTACGACACTTTCTTTAACAACGCTAACCTGAGGCAAATAGATAATGGCTCTCGTGCATCCACTCGACACCCCGGAATTAGAGTCCGTGCGTGGCTTCGGGAGGCTGGTGTTGATCCTGAGGGCGTCGAGTCGATGCAGCTGCCTGCTGCTGAGCCATGGCGGACTTCCAGGGTCTTTATAGACACGCGGCTCCTGGGGCTGACCAGGGGACTGATGCCAGAGGCAGTTCGACAAAGTTTTCTGGAATACTGCTCGGATACGTACCCAAATCACACATTATTTTTTACGGATGGATCGAAGAGTGTTGATGGAACTGGATGCGCATTCGTCAGTGCTGATGTTGAAAGACGTTTCACTCTGCCACCGATGGCCTCAGTTTTTACAGCGGAGTTATATGCAATATTTCGATGTATGGACCAGGTTTTACGTTTGAGAACGAACCGATGCGTAATTGTTAGTGACTCACTGTCATCCTTACAATCACTTCAAGCTTCTAACCATGGCCCATCGAGCTCATACCTTTTACCCCTTATTAGAGAGAAGATACATAAAGCTATGAGCCGGGGAAAGCATGTAACGCTTGTGTGGGTGCCGAGCCACTGTGGGATTTCTGGTAACGAGAGGGCGGACGGGGCAGCCAAAGACGCGGCGAGAGGAGAGCCCCCACGGGGAATTAAAGTCCCCTTTTTTGACTTGTTTCCATACGTTAGGAATCACCTGACCGAGGTTTGGCAGCGTCGATGGGACGGCGATCCCAAGGGCAGGAAGCTCAGAGAACTTAAACCCCGGCTGGGACTGTGGTCGTCTAGCAACGCGTGCTGCAGAAGGGAAGAAGTGATACTTTGTAGACTGCGCATTGGGCACACCCACTCTACACACTCTTACCTTTTAGCCAGTCACGTCCCGCCAGAGTGCCCGCGTTGTGGTGAAAGACTAACAGTTAAACATGTGCTAATAGAATGCCGGGACTTTGAGATCGAGAGAGCCCGCTGTCTACCGAGATTTCCCACGCTAGACTGTCTCTTAGGAGAACAACCCTCTGTTGATATCAGCAACATAATGCGCTATCTGAAAAGCATCGGGTTTAATACCATCTACTCGCCTTCGTAATTGTTTAGGTTTTGTATGACTTGACCTGCTTGAAATTGCTAGGGCTGACCCCTTTTTATAATGTTCTTCATCCACCTTTTATTCTACAGAACATCTTTCTATTCTAGTTTTGGTTGGACGACTGCTAGCACTGTCGTAGTCTGATATGAACCACGCTGTAAGTCTGTGTACCTTTTATGTTTTTTTAACCCCTCCTTTGTTATGGGCGCAAAATGACCTTAGTAGTCGGCGCGCCCCTAAACACCAATAATGATGATGATAATGATGATGATATTCCGTATATTGTGCACGATAACAACCATTATAGTGTCGCATGTAGAAGCACAAGTGAAGCGCTGGCCAAGGGTAGCAGGCACGACAAAGGTGTGAAGTAGGAGTGCACCTGCCGGCCATCTCTGCCAGCAGCTGACTGCATCTGCCGCCACACGTGTGACCCATCCGGTACCACCCCTCCGGCTATATTTAAACTTTAACGCTTCTTTGCAAATAGATTCTCTCTGTCGGACCCCACAGTTTCACATCCTAACAATAGCACCCATTGGGTGGGAAATAAGGATTGACTGTGACTCATGACCTTTGACCTTGACCTTGAAACTGAGCTACCCAAACTTATCACCGCCTGGGGGTCCAACCGAACCTCCCCTCTGTTTTTCTCGCAAATGATTCTGAGCCGATTCAAAGAGACGCGCCTCGCTTTGCAGACTTCTAGGGTGACCAATTTCACAACTTATGACCAAGAGTTGACATTATCAGTGAGCCTGACCCAAGGATTTGAAGGATACGTAATATGATCCTGAAACTTGAAAGGCCGTTATTTGACCTTGGCACCAGGTCAAGGTCAGCATGTGATCGTACAAAATCATGCTGCATACCATTCGGATTCCTGGGCAAGAAGAACACATTGAGGTCTTTTGTTTTGTTCTAGGTTTTACGGTTCCCGAGTTATAGGAAATTTTCTAAAGGGTTCTAAATTTGACCCATTTTGGCCTATTGTGACATCACGACTATCGGATATAGATCAAACTCGGCTCCATAGTAGAAGACGGTAAGGCGCTTCCAGCACGCTTCCATTTTTTTCATATCACTTTCAGTTCCCGAGATCGTACGGGATCCGATCGGAAACCCCAGGTGGTGCCAGTGTAACTATGACGTCATAAAATTATGTCGTCATAATGGGTAACGCCATTCAACCAGAAACAGTAAGACCAATGACCTGGAAAATGCTGGTATGACCTTGACCTGTGACCTTGACCTTTATATGAGGTTACCTTGACACATCATCTCGTTTATAAGGAGTTATGATATCACCACTCTGTCTTCAATGCAGCCGAAGCATAGGCGGATTCGGGGGCAGGTGCCTCCCCGATCGACCCTCGGCGCCTCCAGAAATGGTCACGGCGCCCCTCTGAAAGGTGGATGGTCCCTCCCTGAAATGCCGCTTCCAACCCCCCAACCTCCCTCAAGGATGTGAAAATCAACTCCCACCGATAGGATTTGGCGATCACCTGATAGGTTCTACCGGCTAACAGTGGCGCTAGCTGGTCCGGATGGCTTCCTCTGGGAAGGCATCTTGCTGGGAAGGTGCTTCCCCTTTCCCCCTCCTGATTGGAAATCCTGAGTCCGCCTATGAGCCGAAGTGGTGCAACCTCGCGATTGCGACGATTTCAAAGTGTAGGTGTGAGTTTGAAAGCCTAAGAATCCATAGTTCTGACCGATTTGCAATTTATTTTTTACGAATCGACGCGGGCCGTTTTATTCTCTGAAAGGTGACTGAAATGCGTTTTCCAGCCATGAGCACTTCTCCGGCCACAGCTTAGAAACATAGAAGGGGGCTTCCAAGGCCCCCTCAGTGTGTGCATTAATAACTTAGGCTATCCGTGGAAAGTAAACGCCCCGCTAGATAACACGGGTGTTTCCATAAATACTCAAATTTCAAATGTATATATAGACAAAGTCGTCTGAAACATGCACCATCGGCCGATCCGAACCGCTGAGCACGGAAGGGGTAGCCATCAGGGGCGGACGCAGTCCCGAGTATTGGGGGACCAAACCCATGTCAGCCTCTCCTCCTGGGGGAAGGGGTGGTAGCGAATATTTTTTTGCTCTACAGACCTAGTGTAAACACCTTTTTTTCAAAAATTTCCCGGCGTTTGGGGGCCAAAAGATCGTTTGGCCACCCTCCAACGCTTTGGGGGGCCATGGCCGGAATGCCCCCCCTGCGCAGCTGCGTCCGCCAATGGTGGCCATGGAGTGCAGTTGTCTTGATGGAGGAGCAACAGTTGGTTGCAGAGGGAACGCAGTGAGTTTCTGGGGGTTTCAAATATTTATTTGTGTCAGGATGGTCAACGCTGAACTGGTGAAGGCGGGGTAAAGACAAAAAGTGTTATTCTGCCGGCAGAATGCTTAATAGTATGCCGTACGCATGCGCAGTACGGTGTCTTGCAGTCCATGATACCGTACTGCGCATGCGTGCGGCATAAGTATGCGTTCAGAATAATTGATGACGACGATGGATGATGGGGAAGAGAAAAAATAATACCTATTACTAACCCTTTATTATTATTGCTCTTTAGTATTGCTCTTACTTTGCTTGTTTGGGATATTATTTCAAATAAATCAGCAGCGGCGCTGCAAGAAGAGGAGAAAATACAACCCTAAAACGACCAGTGTGTGTACTGGTTGGCGGTTGGTTGCATTGTCGTTGGTAGGTACCTACCTACCTACCTACTTATGTATTCCATTGAAGAGTGTTTGCAACGCCATGCTTGAAATGACTTTTCCAGAAGTTAGTCAATTGAAACAACATATCAATATTGGGGTCTACCTTAGTCTCGGCTAGAATCCCCTTGATATGGTTTTTCTTGAATTTAAACATTTTCAGTGCTGTATACCTAAGTGTTGTTTGTGTGGTTAACTGACCTGGTGGGGGCTAATGTAAGTGCATATTGGCTGAGAAGTGAACTATTTTCTTTAAAACAATGATACATCTCTGGAATTAGTTGGGAAAACTATGGGCTTTGCTTGTGAATGGAGACAGTACCGTAAAGCGAGGTTATTTGATACAAAATATCCATTTTTTTAATCATGTGCCTTAAAGGGCCACATTTCTAATACACTATAAATTATGACTTTGTAGACTAATGCAGTGTTGTAAGAATGGTATATGCAAAATTGTGTGTATATTACCAGGTAATATATTTTTTAATCAAACCTTGTATCAAATTGCCCCATAGGGTGGGGCAATTCGATATGCTTATGCTCAGGGGGCAATATCTCTAAAATGTGCATATGTGGGGTATTTGATGTTCACAGCTGGTTTTTAAAAAGACTGGAGATGCCGGTTAAAAAAAACTACGTCAAAATATCTTTATTTGACAGAAATATACCTCTTTCAGGGATATTCTCAAAGGGGTGAAATCATGGGGTGCAGAAAATGTGCATTTCAAACATTTACAAAGTTATCATTTTGCCATTTTGAGATACAAAACACTCACAGCCCAGGTAATCAAGCATGATGCAGAGATTCACCACCTTAGCAAATAAAAAATCGAAAATCACAGTCTTTGGCCCATCATTACCCCATCTTTATCCCAGGTGGGGCAAAATGATATCAATATAGTACCTACACATGAACATATTACCATCACATGAACCACTGAAATCAACCATCTCACACGCTCATGGCAGTGGCGTCAGACACCATAGTTGGTGAGAATGTCAGTACACCCTGTTTTTCACTGGTCACAGATACGCGACCGATTATGTCTGCTTCAAGAAGGTCTGATACATCACTCTTTTGGGAAGGAGAACCTGCTTCCCTCATGCTCCCGGAGGAATTGCACGGTTAAGCTTTGTCGTGTCAATCAGCTGAGCAACATAAACTTTGAATCCTGGTCGCTTCTTTTTTGATGAACCGGCAGCGATAGGCACCTTCACCAGCAGGAAGTCCCCATAGGTCAGTTGGTCCTTTTTGACTCTCTCAACTGATGACGTCCTTGTATCCCCATGCTCACACTGTTGTATCCCACTTGTACTATCATCAGCATCCAGTTCAGGTCCAGGTTGTACCTCATGTGCTTCGACATGAGCTGGTTCGTCGGTTTCAGATGAGCTGCTATCATTCGCCTCAGAGCTGGAGGATGGAGAGAAGTCTCTTGCCGAGACACTCCTCCCAGGGTGCACATTTACACGCTTCCCTCTTGCTTTTGGTCTTTCCGCGCTGAAGCGACTCTTGCGAAGAAACTCGGCGAAAGAGTCCTCCATGTCACAGGCCTGTGGCTCTGCATTCTCTGAGTGCTTCATAACCAAGACCTCTTGGTGGTTGAGAGGACAGATGCCACATTTCCAAAATCCATAGATGATCGCTTGCTGCAGCTTCCCATCCGTCTTACACTGACCCATGAGCTCTTTCAGGAGCCGATGGAAGTCTGCCTTGGCCAGACAACCAGGACTTGTGAGCTTGTGGGAAGTCAGCACCTTCCTCCAGCAGACCTTCATGCCCTGGAATACGGCAACATCAAGGGGCTGAGTCAGATGTGTGCTGTTAGGAGGCAGGAGGATGAAACGGATGTTGTTGGCTTCACATTCTTGAATTACTTGTAACGAGATGTGGGATGCGAGGTTATCGCCGATGAGGATCTTGTTGTTCTCCTTGGGAAGCCTTTTGAAGTAGGGGAGCGCCACTTTACGGAACCAGTCATTAAACAAAACTTGGTCAAACCAACTGCTTTTCGGCCTGTTGTGCCTCCTTTCCTCTGGTCCGCCTACTGTCCGTGCTTCGTATACATGTTCGGCTTTGTATACCACGTAGGGTGGCAGCATTGAGCCATCTACAGTGCCAGCCATCATTACCGAGGTGGCCGACTTCCCGTGATCTACCAAGCGCTCTGGGCGCTTGCAGCCACGTCGCACGAGCGACACCGTCTTTCCAGGATTGTCCACAAAGTTAGTCTCGTCATAGTTCATGATATGACTCGGCGGAACGCCGCATGCAGCAGTTTCCAATTCGTCAAAATAGTCGTCTATCACTTCTTTCGACACAGATGCACGGCTCCTATTGATGTTTTCACAAAGTCTTTGTGACAGTTCCTTGCAGTTCCGATCGAAGAAGTTCCGCGCCCATTCCTTTCCAGGGTAGTTGTTCTTGAAGCAGCTGATGTGAACGCCACACCGATCCAAGTACGTCTTCACGATGATGCGGATGTCAAACAGATCTAAAGGAAATCCCCATTCAGCTGCTTTTAAAAGATGCTGCTTGCGCAGGTCTTCTTATTCTTTAGTCAGTATTGTGGGATGTCCGATGCGACCCTGATGTAACTTTTTCACTGTCCTGTAGATTTTCATGCGATCTATCCCCCATTTTTACTGGCTTCTGTGTAGGAAGACCTCCCAGACTGCACATCCTCTGCAGCTTGCTGAAGACGTTCGGGGTTGACATTTAAGTCACGTCTCGTGGGGCCTTCCTTCCGTTTGTACTTCCGGACCATACTTAATACTCGTATCAAATAGCCCCACTTTAAGAGTCCCTATGAATTATCAATGATTTTGTGGACAGGACTCAGGTGTAGCAGTTCACTGTAGGAGTTTCTAAAACCTGAGGAACGCTGCTACAAGGATCTGAAAAAGGATCAGTATGGTTTCATTAGGTATCATGTTAGAGGGGGATTTTTTAGATGAGGCAAGAAATGATGTTTTCATCAATTTCATATTTCTTCAGCTCACTAATTTCTCACTATCAAAACAAGCACGAGGTATAGACCATCTGTGACTTTGTTTATTTCCATAATATCCTGCAAAAAATTCAACGTAGACATTTTGTTTAGTGAGTTATGCAACATTTTCGGATAAGGGACATGCCATATCAATTTACCCAGGTCATATCAAATAACCCCGTTTTACGGTATGCTCATAAAACAAGCGTATGTGATTCCTTCGGAGGCCCAGGTTTCACTGGTGAAACCAAGGCTGTCGAAGGTGAAAATCGACGCAGCAGGGAACATCACTAAATTGAGACATGGCTAGTTTATGCTATACTATTTTTACTTACCTAGGGGTGATACTCCCATTTTTCAGTTTTTTTTTGCAGAAAACTGAATGATATTTGTTTAATATTCAGATCAGATTCTGAAAAAAACATGTTCTTCTGTATATATTTGACATAGAACATGAGTTTTTTAATCCATGATTTCACATCATGTTTCACAGGATCACATTGCGTTTTGGTTTTGAAGAAGCTAATATTTAGATGTTTAAGGGCCATTCCAGGATAAATTGTCCAGGTGAGTTCACCATCACCCCTTTAGATTTCAAACAAATTTTATACCCAAGGTCCCCTATGCAAAAGAAAAATTTGGACCCATTTTCAGGTCCCTAGGTAAAAAAGGTCACCAGATAGAGGTCATCAATGTTTCAAGGTCAATGCAAACATTGAAGCAGAAATAATTTTGTATGTTAGAAGTGGCTTATCGAAACTGATTAAAATCGATATCAATGGATAGAGGATACAACAGGCTATATACGAAAAATAAAAACTTTGACCTCAGGTTTCGGTTTTGACCTCATGACCCTGTGACTTTTTCTTTGAGTAATTTTTTTCCTAAATTCCTATTTTCAAAATTGTTTTCTTCATTTTTTTCACGGGGTGATCCTCAGGGTATAAGCTTATCAGTGCTGGGTGATTTTCTTTGTAACTCAGATTAAGAAAAAGGTCACAGAGGTGATCACCTAGGGCAAAACGCTCATTGCAAGTACCTTTCATTCAGATATGCTACAACATGGCTGATTTGGGTGTCAATTGACAGCTCCTGATCACTTAGCTACCACATATTTCGTACTACCATTACTTGTGCCTTGGATCGAAACGACCCTTGTAACCTGAGTAAATGACCTAGCTTGACCTTACATTTCATTTAAAAGAAAAGTGTAAATACGTCACTACAGATTTTATTTCAAGGCTTCACAGGTTCATGGTGCTCCGGATATGTTTGGAGCATTACAAAGTCATACCGAAATTGGGTGACCTTAGTTGATGACCTAAAATGACTTCTGCTATTTTATCACATTACACCATAGTCGAGGCGCCTACCATTTGAAAGGCCATTTGGCCGACAGTTTGTTGTTACCAGATGCTTCACACATGTAAAGATCCTGTGGATGGAACATGACATTTCCCTGTGGTATAATTTGTCTTGAGTTGTACGTGGTGCGGAAATAAATAATGCAATCATAAACAATATCAAACAACAAAACTGGAACTAAAACAGTTTGCTTCAAACATCTGATGCAATATCAAACGCCAAAATTGGGACAACAAAAATAATTCTTTGAATCCTTTCGCACAACATACAACACAGGGTTTTCATTGGGACAACCTTCAGTGTTGGGAATACATCCATTCGTTTTTGCACTCATAAAAGGCAGCAAAGTTGTTGATTTAGTTCTGATTTTCTCGTGCACAACACAGCAGAATTTGCAGCCTTTCAGTCTGGACTAATTCCACATATCTGATACTCCATCCATACATATATTTACTATGATGATGACATACAGTAAAATTCATGCCGGTGCATGCTAAAAACAACGTAAAAAGCTGGCAGGGGATGCCGAGAAGTGCACAGTAAAACTTTTATCGAGGTCACCACTCACAAGCCAGTCTGGTCATCCAAATACTCTCATCCAGGCATCCAAAAACTGCATTAATTCCCAGCTAGTTGCGCCGGACAGTTTAAAAACCAGTACAACTTTTCGAATATCTGTCACCATCAATTGGATTATGACATTGAGCACGAGTGGCATTTTTTCACCACTTTATACGGAAAGAAAGGTGTGTGATTGTATTGGGGACTCTGAAGTGTGCCGTATGCCGCGTGTGTCTTAAAATAACAATGTATGAATACATTTTATGAGCTGAACAATTTTTTCTTACTGCAAAACGAGCCTCAGGGATAATATTTAGCTATTTTTGTGACGACTGCTGCTTTAGCCAGCATGGCTAACAAGCTGGAAAAGGACTTCCATGATACCAGGCTGGTAAAAGGCACTAAAACATTTTATTGCATCGTTCCGCTGGGCATGACAACAACTGCTGTGTAACCTATGTCGTCCCCTGACGAGCACCGCGTTCGAAGTGTCCAGGGCTGAAGTCTGCATGGAAGTGAAACATGTTGAATGAAATGATGTGCAATCAGAAGATGAAACAAACGGCTTTTTGTCCTAATTTTGGCGGTTGATATCGTTTCAGGTAATGCAAACTCTGTTTTTCGTTCCAGTTTTGTCGTTTGTTATTGTTTATGATTGCGTATTTATTGACGCCACACGTACTGCTCAAGATCAATTATACCACAGGAAATGCCACGTTCCATCCACAGGATCTTTACATGTGTGAAGCATCTGAAAACAACAAACTGGTGACCAAATGGCCTTTCAAATGGTAGGCGTCTTGATTATGGCGTAATGTGATGAAATAGCAGAGGTCCTTTTATGTCATCCACTAAGGTCACCCCAGTTCAGCATGACTTTGTAATGCTCCAACATATCCGGAGCATCATGAACCTTTCAAGCCTTTAAATGAAATCGGTAGCGACGTATTTACGTACTTTTCGTTTAAATGACATGTATGGTAAAGCTAGGTCATTTATTCAGGTTACAAGGGTCGTTTCAGATCCAAGGCATAAGTAATGTTAGGTACGAAATAGGTATGTGGCAGCTAGGTGATTAGCTTTCGTTTTGGATCCATATCAGCCATGTTCTAGCATATCCGCATGAAAGGTAAATACTTGCAATGAACGTTTTGCCCTAGGTGATGACCTTTGTGACATGCTACTTAATCTGAGTTACAAAGATCGCCCACCACTGGTTGGCTTATACTCGGAGGACCACCCAGTGAAAAAAATGAAAAATTTGAAAATTGGACTTAAAAATTCATAATTTGAAGAAAAATTCACGAAATCAAAACCTGCCCTGAGGTCAAAGTTTTTGTTTTTTCTGATATAGCCGGTTATATCTTCTATTCATTGGTATCAATTTTAATTAAATACGATCAACCACTTTAAAGATACAAATTTATGTCTGCTTCAATGTTTGTGTTGACTTCGAAACTTTGATGACCTCTATCTGTTGACCTCTTTGACATTGGAACCTGAAAATGGGCCCAAATTTTGTTTTGTTTAGGGGACCTTGGGTACAAAATTTGGTGGAAATCTTAGGGGTCATGGTGAATTTTTTGGTGCCTACCCGGACGAATTGTCCTAAAATGACCCATAAATCAATTGGTGATGAAGAAACCAATTGTTGATAAATGAATCACTCAGATCGGGTCTCATTTTATTAAAGGGAATGTGGCACCTTCATAACACGATTTTAACTGAGATAGCCAAGTTGTAAAGCAAGTTGGAAAACCCGGTACTCAATATATCATTTGTCTTGGAACTGGAGATATCCATAGAAAAAAAGCTAAAACCTACCTGCAATGTACCCCTCATGTACCCTTAGCAGCAGGCCACAGTTGGCATGGCTGTTGGTGTGACGACATATGCTGACGTCACTATGAGCATCAGCCAATCGAAGCCCTTGAAGCGTTTTGAGTATGGTAGTGGTTGCCAGATCATGACATCATCCACAGGCAGATATTTATCTCGTTTCCTAGAGGAGTATTTTAAAAATCAAAATATTGAGCTTACTGTACAATTTTTCATAGAAGTCATGAGTGGTTTCATTTTTTCAGTTTAAAGTGCGCCTAATTACACTAAACTCCAGGATTCGACCAAGGCGCCACATTCCCTTCAACGAAGAAGCCTGAGGTACTGTTCACTGTCTGCAAACACATATGTAAAATACTACAGCCAATACTCAGGATTTGACCAAGGGTGGTCCTGATGGTTGAGGAGGGGACAATCAAGTGGGTGCCATTTTGTTTGAAAACCTATCGGCCCACACCAGATTCTATCATCGGGGCGCCGATATTCGCATCCTGGGGCGGGGCGTGATGACCTGTTGGGGCACGCAGGTCCCAAGGATGTCTGTCAACCACAGCAACAGAGTTTAGCAAGATGACACGACTGCTTTTCCAGATTTAGAAAGGACATGAAATGAAAGTTTTGGTAAACAAATTTCAGCTTCCGGTAATATACGCACATAAATCAAGGAATATTTTTCTAGCATGTTTCAGTCTGGCTCTTTTTAAATCCCATCACGATGCTAATACGGGATCATGTATGACTCCCTACTTGCCCTTTGGAGTCCCCCTGGTTGCATAGACTGCTGCCTGCCTTTGAAGTACCTCACATAACTTTTATAAAAAATGGTGTGAAAATTCAAACGAAACTCACATGAAGAAGCAAATACATTTATTTCTCATGGTCCAAATAGGCCTGTTTGGGCGGGAAAGTTTTTATTTTCGAAAATCCGAAAAAAACTGGGACCGAAGAAAATTGTGCTGGGAAGTGTAGCCAGACACTTATTGTAATATTATTTTGGTAATTATATCTAATACAATTTCATAACATATTGATATTATAATAATGTTTTAATAAGTATTTAAGTAAGTTCCATGTCACTGATTGCTTTGGACCCTCCATTTTAAATAGGTAGAACGCTGGCTGTTACGAAAGTGCCACTTTTAAAGCAGAATTGATGGAATTAATTACGTATCATTAAACATTTTGACATAGATGTTTTTACTTTAAGTTTTATTTCTGTTATTTGTAAGTTTAGTAAGTTCCTTGTGGCGACCGGCTTGGGCGATGGACGTTATCAGCGGTGGCTCTTATGATCAGAGGCGCCGCTGGTCAACCTAGCCATCTGCGATGCGCTCTCCTGCTGTCACCGGCCACACTGCATTGTAGTTGAAAATTGAGTTAGCTTTTTAGAGTAAATCGTTTGTCCCTTGGGTCCCTATCAGTGTTGCCTTGCTAGTTGTGGAGTGAATTGCATGTTAATGGCCTTAGAATCTTTGGCCTTTTTTCTTGAAAACGCTATTCTTTTGCTCGACCAAAATTGTATGTTTTCTTTGTTTGTTATTGACAATGCTGTTTGCGCCCTCACTTCTACTGCGCACTACAATCCGCTTGAGTCTAATGCAACCAACGGGGGCATAAAAGTAAGTAGTCAAAATACATATTATACTTATATTTCGCCGTCATTTCTTCATTTTTTTCGGAAAAACACGACCCAAACATACGACAAAGTCTGCTGCTATCATTAGGATTTTTTTGTATTTATATTGATGAATCCACACTCGCTTACTTTCGCTGGAACAGTGTGTCAGCAAGGTTAGCAGTGATGACCGTGCCCTGGGTCCCATGCACAATTTCGATCGTGATCGGGCATGGTGTCCGGATACAATTACGATCCTGATGAAGACTTTGGAAATGGAAACCGGGTTTCAATCCGACTCTCGACAGTGTCATTCAGCAAGATCTGACTGTATTTGACAAATATATTGCCAAAGTCTGCAAAGCATATCACCTTTGACCAGATTTCGTCGGTGCGAGTGCCCTTCGAGACAGGAGTGAGTGGGGCGAATTGTACTACCCTGATGCGTATTTGCGAGACTGGTGCAAGGGAGGCGACACTGAATAACGGCAGAATCACGAGAGAAGAGGAAAAACTGGCTAAAAACAAACAACTACTACCAAAGCAGTCGTGCCGATTAGACTGAGTGCGCCAAACTTGCCGTAAAAACGGGTACGTTCTGGAAAGTAAGATATAACATTGCATACTAATTGGTAAATTCAAGTGAGGAAACTGGCAAGAAAATCGTCAGAAGCATTACTGAGGCCGAAACACCTGAAATGGTGGCCACCTCACCTGTGGCGGTCGTATGGGCTGATGGCCGGGCGACCCTGGTTCGACCTTTGAGAGGTCGACGAAGCGCACCTTCCTAGAAGCTGAGTACACGGCCGCGGTGTCGAGCCTCGCCTGTCATTGCACAACATCGCAGCTGTGAGGCACTTGTCGAAGCTGCGCGGCAAAGTGCTCGCGTTCTAGGGAAAAAGGACATGTTAGGTAGGTAGGTGCGTCACCAAACCGTCCATGCAAAATTCGTAGAGTATCTTCTAGCCTGCCTCCCAAGTTGAAGACGGTACGGGGAACAGGGATGGTAGCCGCTTGGGTGCTCGTTGACACAGAGGTGGCTGGGTTTGACGTCTTCAGATGTGTTCACGGATCAGAGGTGAACTCTTCTCAAACTGGGGGTGAGGGTCCTGGACCCGATCCGCCGCCCAGGGGCAGCGATTTTTTAAATGACTCCAGGCGCCTATGTTAGTGAAAAGAGCTTATAACGACCGTAGAAAGGATACATCGTCGTAAGTTTACGTTGATAAAATGTCGAAGGGTCTGCCCTTCTCGAATTCTGGATGCAAAATTGAGCAAATACACTATGTATTCGGGCACAGTTCTTCATCAAAATCCTTATAATACAGTAGATGAAAACATTAATTCTTGGTCATAGTGTGAAGTAAGACCTCGAACTGAGTTTCATACAAATGCCTTTTATAAGGCATTTATATCGATACAGATGCCTTAAAGGACATTTGTATGGAACTCGATATGAGGTCCAAGCTCACATTTTGACCAATGATTTATGTTTTGACTATTCTATTGAATTCTATTGAATAGTGAGGATTCTGATGAAAGGCTGTGTGCGAATGTATGATTGCAGTGTATCTGCTTAATTTTGTATCCAGTATTCGATTAATTATCTTATCGGCTTATAATCATGCTCCTAGGATCAGCGCTGCGAAATCTATCGACTTCTAAGTTTAGTGTAGCCGTTGCATAACGAACTCGTAGGCTCTTGATACGAGAAAATATTGAGTTCTTCTTTCAACATCATTCCAACCTTTCAATGAGATGTTTGAAGCAATAGCCCGCAAAGCGCCTGCACAGCTGTTTTATTTCCTGTTTTGGCTGACATTCATTAAAGGGAAGTTGCACTCTCTTCAACCCTTTCGAATCTGTCGGCAATTCAATAATTGTCCCATTTTTTGGGGGATTTCACTCCATTGAAAAAACAATTTTCGTTACGAAAGTATTGTTTCACAAATGTAACTGTAACATTCCAAGAAAATGAACGAAACGCTCTTGAGGGAGACCTTCGCCCTGGTCGATGTCTTCTAGGCGCCCTGAGGTTATACCGCAGTGACCGGAAAATGCGGTGCGCCGAGCTGGCGTACTTTAAATTCGAAGGAATGGTGCGAAAAGGATCTAGCTATAGATATACTTAGTCAAGGTCAACTCAGGTCAAGTCTAAAGCCTAGATTAAGTGAACTCACCTCCCAGAAGTTTATGTTTGTACGGCCTCTGGAATTTTTAACAGAATGAAACTAATCCGAAACTAATTATGTGTCGTGAGAGTAGCTGAGCTGCACCTGCTCTCTGTGATTTTTCATATATGTGACCTAAGGTCAGGTCAGATCCCCGACGTCGTCGTTGTAAGGCTGTTGAAAAGTTATGAACTATCCTTATTTCACTGCGCAGCGTTCCAAAGCCCGGTGTGCTGCGTGAGGAGCGACACCCAGGCAAGCTGACCTTTCCTCTCACTTCTGTGCCATGTGCACTCAATCTTCCACTCACTTTTCAAGTGGAGATTTCCTAGCACAATTCAGCATCTTGGTGTATATGCACTCATAAAAAATATTGTAGTAAGGAAATTTTTATGAGAAAGTTCTTCCTAAACTTTTATTAATGGCTTAAATCAGGGTTTTAATTGACTCTCATAATATTGTAAATTGGTAATTCTCCATTCGGGACCATATTTTCCAATATGAGTTTCACACTTAGTACCTTAGCACAAAACCAGTCTTGGGGACACGGTCTGTTCATACGTCTTATCAACTGGAAAATTTTAGTGCCGTGAGTTCGGGCCCAGTTTCCGAGGTTCAGGTTAAACATTTATTTACTGGTCACCTCTGACAAGTCATCTGAGGTCAAGTAAACGATTTTCTATGCTTCAGTCCAAAACTTTCGACTATTTGAATATAGATCTTGCGTGTTGTCATCTTTGTGTCTGTCTTATCGCTGCGAATCGTTTAATGTAGGCCATGATCATGCTAGGTCACTATTGTGACATAACGTTAAGCAAACCGCCGGTAGCCAGTTGGTGAGCGTTGGGCCCGGCCCTGCTCAGAACATGCAGTGGCAGGCATGTCCAGGCTGGATCGGTTCCCGAGACGCTCCGGCGCTCAATAGTTACCCGACGTACAGGTCGGCTGGCAACTGACTAGAGGTGACCGAGCGGGGCGGCCGTCCCTGGCTTGGGACGTGAACTTGGCTTCTAAATCAACCCTCCATTGAGGGAGTTGCTCGTCGGGTGGTGGGGTCGGGGTCTCCGTGACAAGTCCCTGATGACTTAGTGAGACTCCGACCCACCAGTCGCACTAGGACAACTAACAAAATTATAAAAAAACCTTTGAATTTAGCCTTGAATGGTAAAAGCATTTGTGGTTTGATTGGTGTTGATGAGAGAATTACAATTAAGATGCAATAATGATATTTTGAAGTTAGGAAGGTGTTAGGAAAAGTAAAATAACTTATACTGGTAGCGGACTGTCTTCGACATCGGTATCAGCGTACTGTCTTCTACATATCTTCGACTCACTGTAGATCTAACCTAAGTATGTTAGGCTCTGTAGCAATTTGTCGAAGTTTTCCAATGAACCTCAAAACACAGTTTTCTCGCCTTTGAGAAGGTACAGATGGTGCCTAAGTCAAGCCTGCGTGATATTGCAGTCTGGAGGTATTTTGTGAGATTCGTGGTGCCAGTTAATTGCAGTGTCGTAGCCCTTGGTCTGACCCAAAATTTGGTGCCATAACAGTGAAAGAGCAATTTAGGTGTTTTCGAAAGGCGTTGGGAAAATCATTTTAGTTGTCTTGTCTCCTGAGATATGCTATTTTTTGAATACACCTCATTTTTGAAATTCTTACCCCTTCGACTTTGTACTTCGACTTTCGACTTTTTGACTTCGACCCTATTGTATGCCCTACTCGCCAGATAGCTAAGTTAAGCCTACGAAGGTAGGTATCATATTTCCTTTAAACAAATTAGATGCGAGAGGATGGCTGTTCTGATCGACCTGAATGCCTATCATAATGTATGTCCAGCATAATGTGATGCATGACGGCTTGGCTTCGCGGTAGCGTTTGTAATGGCATTGCTTCAACTCTGCCAGACTGCCTCGCAGTGTCCTTCCCTCTGCAGCTCCTGCCTGTAGGCTGCGTTAGCGCTGCCAGTGATTCTGTAGGCCTCCTGCAGCAGTGCTGTGCATGACCGATGGCGTCTCCTTCTGCAGCTGTGCCACTATGAAGGCGAAGGTGGCGGTGGTGCTGGTGGCGGCGCTGTTGCTGCCCGCCATCTCAGCCGCCTCCGCCAACGCTGAGGCCGATGAAGAGGAGGAAATGGTGGACCTCTACTCCAAGGAGGACGTGGTGGTGCACATGGACCACGCTAACTTTGAGCAGCTGCTGCTGGGGAAGCCTCACGTGTGGGTGGTGGAGTTCTACAACAGCTGGTGCGGACACTGCCAGCTCTACGCCCCCACCTGGCGCAGCTTCGCCCACCAGACGGCCAGTGAGTGGACTCAACTGCCTGCTGGCCACGGCGTGGCCGCCTGACTTGGAAATGTATGGGTTGAGAGCGCTATTGCATACACTTCACGTTTAGTCGTTGTCATTGGGAAGTGTCAGAACCACGTGACGTTTTACAGCGCATCGGCTATGATGGTAATTTTCCGGTCTCGTCAAAGTCAGTCAGAACCGTGTTTCTTTGTTTCTCGCGTGAAGTGAGCTTAGAGTTGGATGCGGAATGTTGCGCGCTTACTTTCAGATTTCTACGAATTGGGGTTGATACGTTTATGCGTTATTTCGAGGGTAAAAAGGAAAGACTCTTAGACACTAAGTGATTAAATGCTCAGCGCACTTTGAGGTACAGTAATATGCATGTCCGTCTCGTAGGGTTGATGGCCATTTACAGTAATGAGGGACAAAAAAAAAAAATATTTTTTTTTTTTTTTTTTTATAAAATAATTTTCTATCTTAAAAAAAAAAAAAAAAATTAAAACCCAAAACTTTTTAAAATTTTTTTTTTTTTTCTTGGGGAGGGGAGATATATTTTTTTTTTTTTTTTTTTTTTTTTTTTTTTTTATTTTTTTTTTTTTTTTTTTTTTCTTTTTTTTTTTTTTTTTTTTTTATTTTTTTTTGGGGGGGGAAAAACCTCCTTTTTTTTGGGATGCGAAAAAAAAACTAAACAAAATACTGTGAAGAGTTAAGTCTTCTTTGAGTTAGCTAGTGAGGGCTCAGTGACCCATCAGTAGCCCTTTTACTTATCTGCCAAGCTGTGCAACTTATTTTAGCTTCTATTTCAAGTGGCTTCTTGGATTATGTGCGCAAGTAGCTCGTAATGAAACATGCATTACTTCATGATTTGAAAATATTTGCACAGTTATAGGAGAGCGTGAGCAGTGTTTTTGATAGCTGATACATCACCACCCTTTTGTCCCAGTCTAACGGCTTACCCTCGACCTTTCTCAGAGTGGGAGCGCGTGGCACGCGTGGGTGCCATTAACTGCGCACGCTCCGAGAACCTCGCCGTCTGCCGCAACTACGAAATCAACGCCTACCCCTGGGTGAAGTTCTTCCACCCTCTTGCTAAGAAGGTAATTGTCGATGAGCTGGGGTGTAACCTTTTCTCGTCTGTTTTGCTCAGATGTGTGCTGCTGGTGCTGAGGCAGTGTGTGACTGGCGCATGCTGGAAAAGCTGCAATAGATGCAGTGGGGTTTTTCAAGTCTAGAAACTATTGTGCGGTAAATGGAATGGTTTCTAGTGTCTTCGTTACGAACATTGTTTGGCTCCTCTGATTGAAGGGTGATCTGGGCGAGCACGTGCCACACCAGGATGCCAGCATTATGATGGACCTGCTGGTGAACTTCACCTCCGCGGTACAGCACAAGTCCCATCCGCCCCTCTGGCCCAACTTGGAAGTCTTCCAGTGAGTCTGCAACTGGCTGCTTGAAGTTTCCTGCTCTTGTTGCAAAACTTGTTGAATTGGTTGATTTTTTTACGGAATATTCAATGCGTCTTTCGGACCGAGTAAGGCCTTCGAGTCTTTTCAATTTGTTTTATGGGAACAATATGTCCTGTCAAGTCCCTTTTGGCTGCATAAGATACCGCTGCGATATTTCAAAGAAGGAAAGTATGCTCTTTATTCTTTTTCAACTCGCTAATACTAGCCATATCTTGGGCGCGTGAAAATGTGTTGGTTACAGAAAAGATCATCCTTGGCTTCATATGTGGTTGTTTATCCTTGATATTTTAAAGTAAGCAGTCCAAGGCTTCTTGCCCTCCGAAATTCAGCAACTCCGAAGGAATGCTTGGAGAACTAGAGTCCTGGCGGGAATCAGCAGACTAAGAAACATGCTCAAAACCTTGCATGTGGCTGAAGCACATTCTTGGCTTCGATTGTATGTCTGTGCTTGATATGTTTCCGTCTTGCACTTTTTAATGATCGAAAATTCATCAATACTTGAAGCATGCGATTTGATATTATATTTGTCTGACTACTTAAAAACTTTGTAAATCGCAATGAGGAAATCGTGTATTTGTATTGTGTTAATTGTTTTGTATTTCCCTTTTACCAGGACGTGAAAGTACCTCATTTTCCGCTATCTGTATATTTCTACTAATAATCACGAGTTGTAGTGCAGTGGCCACTTCCGTCGCTCAACATGGGAGCTTCTAATGTGCACAGCCCTCCGACCCCTGAGGGCCCATGTGGATACATCAGACCCTCCGGTCGCAGCAGGGTCCCCTAGTGTAGTTATCAGCCCGCCTGCCCCGGCAGGGTCCCCTAGTGTGGTTATCAGCCCGCCTGTCCCGGCAGGGTCCCCTAGTGTACACACCAGTCCGCCTGTCCCTGCAGGGTCCCCTGTGTACTTATCAGCCCGCCTGTCCCGGCAGGGTCCCCTAGTGTACTTACCAGCCCGCCTGTCCCGGCAGGGTCCCCTAGTGTACACACCAGTCCGCCTGTCCCGGCAGGGTCCCCTAGTGTAGTTATCAGCCCGCCTGTCCCGGCAGGGTCCCCTAGTGTACACACCAGCCCGCCTGTCCCGGCAGGGTCCCCTAGTGTAGTTATCAGCCCGCATGTCCCGGCAGGGCCCCCTAGTGTAGTTATCAGCCTGCCTGCCCCGGTAGGGTCCCCTAGTGTACACACCAGTCCACCTGTCCCGGCAGGGTCCCCTGTGTACTTATCAGCCCGCCTGTCCCGGCAGGGTCCCCTAGTGTACTTACCAGCCCGCCTGTCCCGGCAGGGTCCCCTAGTGTAGTTATCAGCCCGCCTGTCCCGGCAGGGTCCCCTAGTGTACACACCAGCCCGCCTGTCCCGGCAGGGTCCCCTAGTGTACACACCAGTCCACCTGTCCCGGCAGGGTCCCCTGTGTACTTATCAGCCCGCCTGTCCCGGCAGGGTCCCCTAGTGTACTTACCAGCCCGCCTGTCCCGGCAGGGTCCCCTAGTGTACTTACCAGTCCGCCTGTCCCGGCAGGGTCCCCTAGTGTACACACCAGTCCGCCTGTCCCGGCAGGGTCCCCTAGTGTAGTTATCAGCCCGCCTGTCCCGGCAGGGTCCCCTAGTGTACACACCAGCCCGCCTGTCCCGGCAGGGTCCCCTAGTGTAGTTATCAGCCCGCATGTCCCGGCAGGGCCCCTAGTGTAGTTATCAGCCTGCCTGCCCCGGTAGGGTCCCCTAGTGTACACACCAGTCCGCCTGTCCCGGCAGGATCCCCTAGTGTAGTTATCAGCCTGCCTGCCCCGGTAGGGTCCCCTAGTGTACACACCAGTCCGCCTATCCCGGCAGGGTCCCCTGTGTGGATGTATCTACCCCCTCGCCCCATTAGGTCACCCTGTGTGTATGTATCTATCCCTCCTGTCCCGGAAGGGCTATCTGTGTCGATGTATCTGTCCCTCCTCCTGTGTGGATGTATCTACCCCCTCGCCCCTTTAGGGCACCCTTTGGGGATGTGTCTCTCCCTCCCCTCCCTGCAGGGCTATTTGTGTGGATGCATTTATCCCTCTCCTCCCAGAAAGGCCATCTGTGTGGATATATCTGTCCCTTCCGTCCCAGCAGGGCTGCTTGTGTGGATGTATGTGTCCTTCCAGCCCCGTCAGGGTCCCGTGAGCCGGCGTATTAGTCCTTCTCGCTGCGGTAGAATCCCGTTACGCAGGGATCAGCCACTTGCGCCACAGCGGAGACCGCTGTGTCAGTGCACCATCCTGGCGTAGTCCCCATGGCGGGTATCAATCTCTCCCGTCCCGGAGGGGGGGCTGTCAGTCGTATCTGTCTCTCCGTCCAGGCGGGGCTGTCTGTCGTATGTCTCTCCGGTCTCGGCGGGGGCGTCTTTCGTATCAGCCTTTCCCGTCTCGGTGGGGCCGTCTGTTGTATATCAGTCCTTCGTGCCGTCCAGGCAGGGGCGTCTGTTGCATCATTCTCTCCCGTCCAAGTGGGCTCGTCTGTCGTATCAGCCCCTCCCGTCCAGGCGAGGGTGTTTGTTGTATCAGTCCCTCCCGTCCAGTCGGAGATGTTTGTTGTATCAGTCCCTCCCGTCCAGGCGAGGGTGTATGTTGTATCAGCCCCTCCCGTCCAGGCGAGGGTGTTTGTTGTATCAGCCCCTCCCGTCCAGGCGAGGGTGTTTGTTGTATCAGCCCCTCCCGTCCAGGGGGGGGTGTTTGTTGTATCAGCCCCCCGTCCAGGCGGGGGTGTTTGTTGTATCAGCCCCTCCCGTCCAGGTGAGGGTGTATGTTGTATCAGTCCCTCCCGTCCAGGCGAGGGTGTTTGTTGTATCAGCCCCTCCCGTCCAGGCGAGGGTGTATGTTGTATCAGCCCCTCCCGTCCAGGCGAGGCTGTTTGTTGTATCAGCCCCTCCCGTCCAGGCGAGGCTGTTTGTTGTATCAGCCCCTCCCGTCCAGGCGGGGGTGTTTGTTGAATCAGCCCCTCCCGTCCAGGCGAGAATGTATATTATATCAGCCCCTCCCGTCCAAGCGGGGGTGTTTGTTGTATCAGCCCCTCCCGTCAAAGTGGGGGCGTCTGTCGTGCCAGTCTTTTCCGTCCAGGCGGGGGCGTCTGTCGTGTCAGTCTCTCCCGTTCCGGCGGGGCCGTCTGTCGCATCAGCCGCTCCCGTCCAGGCGAGGGTATTTGTTGTATCAGTCCCTCCCGTCCAGGCGAGGGTGTTTGTTGTATCAGCCCCTCCCGTCCAGGCGAGGCTGTTTGTTGTATCAGCCCCTCCCGTCCAGGCGAGGCTGTTTGTTGTATCAGCCCCTCCCGTCCAGGTGGGGGTGTTTGTTGAATCAGCCCCTCCCGTCTAGGCGAGAATGTATATTATATCAGCCCCTCCCGTCCAAGCGGGGGTGTTTGTTGTATCAGCCCCTCCCGTCAAAGTGGGGGCGTCTGTCGTGTCAGTCTCTCCCGTCGAGGCGGGGCCGTCTGTCGTGTCAGTCTCTCCCGTTCCGGCGGGGCCGTCTGTCGTGTCAGTCTCTCCCGTTGAGGCGGGGCCGTCTGTCGTGTCAGTCTCTCCCGTCGAGGCGGGGCCGTCTGTCGTGTCAGTCTCTTCCCGTTCCGGCGGGGCCGTCTGTCGTGTCAGTCTCTCCCGTTCCGGCGGGGCCGTCTGTCGTGTCAGTCTCTCCCGTTGAGGCGGGGCCGTCTGTCGTGTCAGTCTCTCCCGTCGAGGCGGGGCCGTCTGTCGTGTCAGTCTCTTCCCGTTCCGGCGGGGCCGTCTGTCGTGTCAGTCTCTCCCGTTCCGGCGGGGCCGTCTGTCGTGTCAGTCTCTCCCGTTCCGGCGGGGCCGTCTGTCGTGTCAGTCTCTCCCGTCGAGGCGGGGCCGTCTGTCGTGTCAGTCTCTCCCGTCGAGGCGGGGCCGTCTGTCGTGTCAGTCTCTCCCGTCGAGGCGGGGCCGTCTGTCGTGTCAGTCTCTCCCGTCGAGGCGGGGCCGTCTGTCGTGTCAGTCTCTCCCGTCGAGGCGGGGCCGTCTGTCGTGTCAGTCTCTCCCGTCGAGGCGGGGCCGTCTGTCGTGTCAGTCTCTCCCGTCGAGGCGGGGCCGTCTGTCGTGTCAGTCTCTCCCGTTCCGGCGGGGCCGTCTGTCGTGTCAGTCTCTCCCGTTGAGGCGGGGCCGTCTGTCGTGTCAGTCTCTCCCGTCGAGGCGGGGCCGTCTGTCGTGTCAGTCTCTTCCCGTTCCGGCGGGGCCGTCTGTCGTGTCAGTCTCTCCCGTTCCGGCGGGGCCGTCTGTCGTGTCAGTCTCTCCCGTCGAGGCGGGGCCGTCTGTCGTGTCAGTCTCTCCCGTCGAGGCGGGGCCGTCTGTCGTGTCAGCCGCTCCCGTCTCGGCAGGGGCTCGCTGCGGGACCTGCTGGCCTTCCCGGAGCCGGTGCACGCGCTGCTGCTGGAGTCGGACGCCAACAGCACGGTGGGCCGCACCCTGGTGCTGGACCTGGCCGACCAGCGGCGACTCCGACTGGTGCGCGCTCTGCAGCCGCCGCAGGGTCTGCAGCTGAGCGAGACGGCCCGGCCGCTGCTGGTCACTTGGCGGCGGGGCCAGCGGCAGCTGCACGCCTCCCAGGACGGCCTGCCGCCGCGCAGCGTGTTCGGCAACGCGCTGCGGGCGCTGCTGGGACTGGCGGCCGAGGAGGGCCCCGCCGAGAAGGCCACCACCCGGGACGCGGTGGGCACGCGGCCGCCGGCGCCGGCCGGCGAGGGCGTCTACATGGTGGACCTGGAGAACACGGTGGCGTACGCGCTGACCCATGAGGTGGCCGGCAAGAAGTCGGTGTCGGGCGAGCAGCTGCGTGCGCTGCGGGAGTTTCTGTCGGTGCTGCTGGAGTACCTGCCGGGACGGCAGTCGCTGCTGTCGACGCTGCGGCACCTGCGCCAGCGGCTGAAGAACCGCAGCGCTGTGTCCGGCGAGGAGGTGCAGAGGCTGCTGGAGAGCAGCGGGTCGCCGCTGCCGCACCACCGGCCCTGGCAGGGCTGCCGGGGCTCCACAGCCAGGTGACCTCCCAGCCGCCCACAGCGGTACTGGCGTGTGATGCGCTACTCGATTATTAATGCTTAATGTAGTTGGATTTAAAAAGGTGTATTGAAAAGGGACTTCCGGGTCCTCAGTATGCCCTTCCAACAGGATGAGGCCAGGCAATACTATATGACCATATGCAGCTATGACCATGTACCATAGGCAGTTAGTATGTTTTAAAGCCCTAAGGCTTCTACTCCGTAACCATGGACTCCGTCAAATATCACACGAAGCTATCACGGGCTATCCAAATCGATTTCGCCCCTTGACACCCGTTGTCCTTTTTGCATTAGATATCGCGGCTACACGTGTGGCCTGTGGACTCTGTTCCACACCATCACGGTGGAAGCGAGCGAGAAGAACCCCACCGGCCCCAGCATCCTGCCTGCCATCCACGGCTACGTCAAGCACTTCTTCAGCTGTTCTCACTGCTCCCAGGTAGGTGCGGGAGTCGATAAGGCCGGAGGACACAGACCGGACCCTTGTGGTAGGCTCAGGTACACCTCGTCAACAGGGTGTTAGGACTTTTGTCGGAAACTGACACCTATCCCATTGTCCCTCATTACAGCAAATGTTTCCTGTATCAGTAAGATAAAGACGTGATAACAAGACGTAGCACATACCAAGACGTAACAGTGAGACGTAACAGCACTAACATGTAATCAAAGTTGTGAAGTTGTTACAAAGTGTGATACACAGGTGACTTGAATGGGCCCATGAAGGCACCTACTGCATAGGGAAACGATGACATTCAACCTGATAAAAGCCCCAGCTTCCTTCAACTGCGTCAGAAGTGGGGCGTGGATTCCATTAGGTAGATTAGAGTCGTCAGCTGCTGAACGCGCTGGATTTGATTCATTGGGTGAGGAATCACGTATCTGGAGATAATTATCATTGGTCACCTTTTTGATAAAGTTGTTAAAATATGAGATCTGTTCACGGGTGTGCTGTGGGTGATACTTGATAATGTTCTTTGGATATGCAATGGGTTAAAATTATCTTAGTTGCGCAGCTTGACACCCAAACAAAATTAAAATGTTCAGTTACAACTTGCGTCTTTCGTAGCCTCTCTTAACACCCTCCCTCTTTCGCAGCACTTCCAAGAGATGGCGCTCAAAGAGGGCCTGTTCAACGTCACCAAGGCGAACCAGGCGGCAGTGTGGCTGTGGAAGGCGCACAACATTGTCAACAAGCGGCTGGCCGGTGACGACACGGAGGACCCGCAACACCCCAAAATCCAGTTCCCCAGCAAACAGCAGTGCATGGCCTGCTTCTACGGCGAGGAGTACCTGCCGGTGATCGTGCTGTCCTTCTTGCGCAGCTATTACAGCAGCGGCGTCATCAAGCTGGAGGGTCTGACGCAGCCGCCGCCGCAGCAGGCGCCGCCGGCGGCGCTGCCAGGATCCGTGGGAGCAGCTGCACGCCCGGTAATGGGGCGGGGCTGGGAGTGTGCGCTGGTGGCGCTACTGCTGCTGCTGATGTAGCTGCGGGCCGCACCGGCGCTAACGCTCGCTGATCCCGGTGGTAGCTGTCATAGCCGCTTTGCTTATGTACCGGGGGCAAGGGGAATCTGTAAGTGTTGGTAGATGGGGAGGCGACAGTTAACGGCACGCTTAAGTCGGGTGATATGGGATCGAAGGGCAGATGTTGATGACGCTCAAGAATAACCCGCAGGGACGATGAAATTATGATGTGTGGAAGAACAGGATGAAGAATAACGGCTTGTCCAACGTAAATAATGCCATGGCGCTTTTGACACACTCTTGCTTGTAAAGGAGGGGCGCAAACTGGAGGTGGCAAGGATTCAGCAGTGTTGTAGTTAGGGATGTTACTCGGATAGTTTGCCCTTTAGTGCCTCCGCTTATGAGCCGGGAGATAATTACGGCCCCTTTCCGTACAGCAGATGAAAAACCCTGATCTTACACCCACCTCGCTTCTGTGGAACTGGACCGTGTCGTTGTCAATGGTAAAGTCCCTTTTTAATACTCCTTCATACTTTAAGAATATTTTTTTCATTCTTCATAGTTTCAGATGAACTTAATGCAATTGATACATCTATGAGCGACCCACCGTGGCTTTGCTTTGCACATTCTGAATTCGACTCATGAATGAAAGCTACTTTATTCGAAAACAATTTCCTGTTATGCTACGTTTACGTGACGTTCTCTTACAACGGTTCACTTTTGGCTGCATATTTTAACGTGACAATATTTTTCCGTGCTCATCAATATTGAGGGTTCTGTTTTTTTCGTCTAAAGGTACTATTGCTCATTTGAACCACGGTGTTTCGGCAGTGAAGCCATCAGTATATCTCACAGCAGTATTATTTTAAAGCAGTGTCATTTTATAGCAGTATTATTTTATAGCAGTATTATTTTATAGCAGTATTCCTTACATAAGTATTACTATTATATGGTGCATGCCATCAGATACTCGTCATCCCAGGGCTCGTTTCCATAGCATGCGATCCACTGCTGCCGATATGTATTTAGCGTTAGGTTGTCAACTTAATTGAACTTATGTCGAATCTCATGATACTACTGTATTTTTGCTTGCGGAACTGTTTAAGCAGATTTGCAGTTTATTGACTGCATCTGTAATTGGGCCAATTGACCTGTTGGTGTTATACCCAATACACATACCATCGTCACACAGATCATGATGTGATCAAAGATGCCCAGAAGTAAAGTCATACTGCTGTACTTTGCGTTCGAAAAACTGTCTAAAATATTTCTGGATTGTCCCAGGACGGAAACTTTGGCTGGCCCGGTCAACTTCAAAGGCTGAATGCCGTTAATTCATCCAATGTTTTTTTGTGTGTCAAACCGTTTGCATACGGGTGCCTCCATAAATCATGTAACACCAAGGGGAGTCGACGGCAGCGTCATCAAACGTCACACGGGCGTTAAAGGCGTTATCTGAGTGAGGGGCTAAAATATCAAAATATGCGTTACGTAGTGTATGGACAGCTCCTTATCATAGTTAGGTATGCAGTCAGGGTATCGGGAATTCATCGCTCGCTCTGCGCCGAAGAAAGCATTGTGATATAGATTTAAATTCACCCCGCGAAGAAAATATGCGGATGTCCAAATCCCTGCTTCCGAAATCTAATGGGAAATTGTTGCCCCTTTTCCGGAAGGAATCAATTTTCACTTATAATTTGAGAGTCAATTAATTCGAAGTTTACAGAAGGCAAACATTTTTTTGGGGGATTTCGAACACAGTCTTATTCACCGATATTAGAATGGGCTTGGTGATTGAGCTAGTTTTTTAATGGAAAAATTGTTTTTTTTGGCAGCTTCACTCAGTGCCTGATTGCATTTCGGTTCAAGATTCCCCCCACCTTATATGTGAAGCACTTATAAGAGGTCGAGGATTTTACGATGACCAATATCTTTCCAGCGATGCATAATATAAACGATTGCATACATGCAGATTCTGCTGGAAGGACTGCCCCAATATCTAATCCATCTGAGCTCGCTCAATTTTGCGCCCAGGATTCAAGGAAACAGGCCAGACATCTGATCAGCTTGAACATATTTTAAATAACCTTTTGCATTATATACCAATCTAGCTGGCAGGCTACTGGGATATTAAGTTGAACTTCCTTACTATTGAGGTTATTAGGAGACCCCCCCGGCGCACCACAGGGTGTAACGCACTGTAAAAGAACAAAAACAATATCTGGCATGGGACCTATCCTCCCTTTGAATAACCAATGAACTGTTTGTCGCATAGGCAGTACCTACTGTTTGGGGCGTACTTTGTCGCATTCCCCTGCAAAGGTTGAATGATTGGATCTCCAACCGGCGTTAGTAGCGCCCACTCTGACCGGCGTTAGTAGCGCCCACTCTGACCGGCGGCAGTGGGGCTCTCCCACTCTGACCGGCGTTAGTAGCGCCCACTCTGACCGGCGGCAGTGGCGCTCTCCCACTCTAACCGGCGTTAGTAGCGCCCACCCTGACCGGCGTTAGTAGCGCCCACTCTGACCGGCGTTAGTAGCGCCTACTCTGACCGGCGTTAGTAGCGCCCACTCTGACCGGCGGCAGTGGCGCTCTCCCACTCTAACCGGCGTTAGTAGCGCCCTCTCTAACCGGCGTTAGCGGCGCTCACTCTGACCGGCGGCAGTGGCGCTCTCCCACTCTAACCGGCGTTAGTAGCGCCCACCCTGACCGGCGTTAGTAGCGCTCACTCTGACCGGCGGCAGAAGCGCCCTCTCCTACCGGCAGCAGTGGCGCCCTCCGACTTTCGACAGCGGCGGCCTCGCTAACCGCCCACGTGTGCTCGGCAGGTGCCGGCCTGGCCGCGCCCCATCAACCTGGGTCCCTTCACCAGCGGCGACATAAGTCTCTGCGTCATGCTCTGGGCCTTCAGCTTCGTCACGCTCATCATGGCCTTCTTCTTGTTTAGGATGAAACGACGCTACAAACGCAAACACTCCAGCGTTTTGTATTCGCCGTTCCCCTGATCCGGGCTAAAGTAGGACTATTGTGGTGTTGATCCACGGGTAAAAGAAGACTTTTAAAACGAGCTGCTATCTAAGGTGGGCATGACTATATTTTTGTACGTTGTTGAAGAGTTTACGATTATTTTATGAGAAGATTCGCGGCCAGCGTGCTGCACCTCGCCAGGTGGCCTGGAGCACGGTCCCTGTCCTACCGGGACAACATGAGCCCCCGTTTGGACCGGGGTGTATTTTTGGTCTGACAGTGTCGCTTAGGTGGATATTCTATGCCAGGTTGTGGGCAGCTGTTCCGCTCTCTCATGTGTTCTGTGATTGTTACTAGCCATACATAGACATACATATGCGATTCGAGGGTGGGATGTTGTCCGAATGCGACTCTAGACTCCAGCAACAATGTAAAGTTGTGGCAGCCAGGGTACTAAGTGTTTACGATAAGCGAAACGACTGCACTTTCAACTCGCTGGTTACATCTTTTTAAGAGCTGACCTTGGAGAAATTGACGCGTGGATACAATTTGCGTTGGTTTGTCTCTGACTCCTCCAATTTTGTCCAGTCCAGACGGTTTGGCCAGCTAGTTTACACAGTCAGAACACGACCGACTCGCCTGTGGAGACAGAAACCCCCTGAAACTTGCGCATGCGGGAGCAGTGGACCATGACACGGCCCTTCATGATTCAGGGCCAACACAGTCTTTCCCAAACATGGCGAGACAGTGGGGATCCCGTAATTTTTGTCTTCAACTGGTAGGATTGATCCACGGCTTGGTGTCGTTTGAAATCAATCGTCAAAAGAAACCGGTCCACGTTTAACAGTCAGTTAAACTTTTGTCTCGACTTACCAGCGGGTTGAGAGCTGCGGTAGTACAGTGCGGGCTGGCCGTGGGTGGGAGCGATGTCGCTGTACTGCGACTGCCAAACATTCCATAACTTCATGAGTGCATTTTGTTGCAGGGTTTGACTGGGGATTGGGTTGGTGGCTAGGATAATTGCGTCGATGGGAAACTGGGATACGGGGGACTGGTGCAAGGGTGTCGATAGGTTTACAAGAGCAAAGGCATAAACCGCATACTGAGCCCCAGTCACGTGCTTTATTATAGTTGAATCGGTCCCTACAGCGTACAGCGATGGCATCCTCCGTGGTTGTAGGAGAGTGTCCGGGAACATCCTGAATGCATGTTTCTTAGATTCTTGGGAAAGTAAAAACTTTGAAAGGAATTGCTTGAGTGCTTATCATGCTTATAAGAACATGCTTTAGTTTACTTAAACCTTGGTCTTATTTTCCTTAAAAAATCGTTATCATTCTTCTCGTTTAGAAAGCTGACAAAATATTGAGACCCTGTACCTTATTTTCACTTGTCGAAGTGTTATCCTAGTGGAGCTCGTCGAGCCTTATGTTGTGTTATTTAAAAGACAGTTAAACTATCATCACCAATTACCAACCCTATTCCGATGACTGGCATACAAATTATTAAAGCTCGCTATTTTTTGTTTGTTATTCTGTAATGTCGAAAGTTTCCTGTTCAGATTTTGTATAGACGCAGTTTTAAGATTCTTAGGAGGGTCTTGCTGGATTCTTTGCGTGAAGTAATCCTCCTCTGTAGACTTGGATGTTGTTCCGCGTTGATTCTTAGAAACTAGGCACATGTCTGATTTCTACCAGAGTACTTCACTGAAATGATCTGCACTGACCTCACTGCCAAACAAAGCGGGAAATTTTTCCAAGGTCACATACACTCTCTGTGTGATAGTTAACGTGATTAGATTGGCTTTTGTTGTTTATGTTTTGCCGCTCGCTGCCGTAAATAACTTCACGACCGTTCAGATAAGTTTTTCATATTAAGTTTCTAAGCATATCAGTGGTCTCCGTGGTCATGTTTACGTTCGAGCGGTACATGTAAGTGCTTTCGACGGTTTTTTATTATTATGTTATTTGTGTATTTTATCTAGTTTTATATCAAGTCTAATTTTACGTCATTTAAGAGCTCCGCCCTGCCCTAAACGAAATACAGTTCTTGTGGTCACCTGCTTTTGCTTTCGAAAACGTGTTTTGTCTTTCAGAAAATGAAAAGACTTGGTTTTTTGTTGCCGAGGTGACCGTGCGCGTGTGTGGAACTTTAGTTCTTTTCGCTGTAAAATCCGAAGCTGGGAGGAATATGATGAACTTTGCTAAAAGGTATCACTGGGCCAGATATTGGTTTAGGGACGTTGTGTGTTATGAATAGGTGACGGTTGTAACATTCTATTTTTAAGCAACCAGGTAATTGCTGGGAGAAGAGCTGCCGAGAAAGGTTCATGACAGTGTTTGTGGTGGGCTTGGCCAGCGCTAGCCTTACCTTGCATGATCATTTTCGAGGTGCTAATTTGCCTCGAGAAATGGGTTACATTGTTTGCAGTTTTATTTATTCTGCGCCTACGCGTCATGTGCATAATGTGTGTCTGTTGCGTGGCCATATGTTTGAGGGCTCCGGTTCCAGTGGATGCAAGCTCGTATCAACTCGTTGTCCTATCTCCGTCCACTAGCATTGTAACGACATGCTCGCCGTTTCAGCGCAGGCCTCGAGAATTATGGGTTTTATTGCTTGTTGTGTGTATGTATGTGCGTAGATGTTGAATACAGTGGCTCATGCGGTTCCAATCAGGCGACAGCTCTCCCGAGTGGATGTCTATGAGGGAAGGACCTTAAGACACAACTCAAAGGAAATAGAAAGCGTTCATATTTTTTTTTTTTTTTTTTTTTTTTTTTTTTTTTTTTTTTTTTTTTTTTTTTTTTTTTTTTTTTTTTTTTTTTTTATATAATTTTTAATAAAATTTCTATTTATTTAATTTCTATTCCAAAAAATTAATAAATTTTTATTTTTTATAATTTATTTTTTATTATTAATTATTTTTTGTGGGTATTCACCCCCCCCTCTCCGCTTGGAGGTGTTTCGGGTGGCGGGCGCCCCCCCCCCCCCGTTGGGGGGGGGGGGGTAATTAATTTTTTTTTATTTTTTTTTTTTTTTTCAAAAAATTTTTTTTTTTTTTTTTTCTTTTCTTTTTTTTTTTTTTTTTTTTTTTTTCTTCTTCTAATTACTAATAATAATTTTTTTTGTTCTTCCCCCGGGGGGGGGATCCAACCAAAGCGGGGGGGGGGTGTGTTTTTTTTTTCTTTTAAATATTTCTCAGGGGGTTCTCTCGGTAAAAACCAAAAATCACCGAACACCATCTACACATATATGAATCTTAAGCAGGAACGTAACCAGGATTTCGTCCAGGATCGGGTGACTCTAAAATTAACCACCAGAGTAAAAAGGGCACATGAAGCAGTGGTCCGATTCCCGGGGTGCTTGGCACTCGGGAAAGCTGAATTTTCCTCTCACATCTATGATGTTTTTGCTCAATTTCCCACTTTATTTTCCATTGGAGCTTGGACCAGGGCGCGGAGCACCCCCAACTCTCCAACGCAGAGCAGAGAGCCCGCCGCCAGCAGGACACCTAGCGCCGGTCACGGCCATCTCGTATCCAGGTGCATCCTCACTACTTTTCCGCAGGACGAAAGGCAGTCGACCAGACTAAAGAGCATATACATCAGGTCAAACCTGTGGTCAAGCCAAGCCCAGAACTCGGCGGTGGCCGCTGTGCTGGAGAAAATGCAAACGGCACATCTGACCTTGGCCAGGTCAGCGCCAGGGACGATGGTGGGGGCTGGCAGTTTATACCGATCCTGAAGCCGGTTGGACACCAGTCGGCGAGCGGTATGGGACGCTCAGTCTTGATGGTGGCGATTGCGGCGCTGACATCCCTGGGGACCACATCGCCACCGCTCAGCATGCAGCAGGCCATGCACCTTGCGTTGCGCGGGTCGCACTTGACCATGTAGTTGGCGGACTCGAAGTAGGCGTTGGTGATCTCAGCTACAGAATCAATAGTTGATATTAATTCACTAACACTTCAATAGTGTTGGCCCATAAGAACTCATTAATAGTAATTAGAAAGGAATCGTTGATGAAAAATGTATTCCTACCACTAAAATACGATTTATAAGAAGGGGAAATAACAGTTGTCAACCTTCACAGGGTTGTAACATTCGAATTTTCTACTCGCCGGCTATATTTTCCATTTGAATTTTACAGTAATACCCTAGCCCAAAACCAGTTTTGGGTTACTGCCATTATGGGTCATGAATAAAACCAATGAATCTGTTTCGACAAGTATTCGACAAGTAGGAATACTCGAAAAGCGATGTCAAGCAAACTGGACCGGCCTGCACATGGAGCTCAGAAAACTTATCCTCTGTATCGGAAAAAGGTCCCCCTATGATCCCATCGATGGAAATGGATATCTATGAATAGTAATGAGACAGCAATGAAATGCTGAGAATGCGTGGGGCAGAGGTCTCAAAACGCGGAGTTGTGATCTCATTTTGTGCGGTGGTGGAGCCATTGCGCGGGGGTGGCAGGTTCATAAAGTTCCGTCATGAACATTGAATTAAGACAGATTTGGCACAGCTCTCATCGATAGACTGTCAGATTCCCAGAACCCTTCCTCCATCCAGCTGAGGATGCCTTTGGGGTCGTTCATAAACTACATAGGGCATATTTTTGCTAGTTTTGACCCCTATCCATGTAACGTATGTTGACGCCTAGGCGGAACGTTTGGCAATGCTGTGGCCTGCTTCCCCAATCCTTTGTGTTATGCATTTAATGAACGATCCCTTAATCCCTCGCTCCGATGGGGGTGTTTGAACACCCCTCTCGTGCTTTTCCGGCGGCATGAAAAAACGGCGGCGCGAAGCGCCGCTGGCTGTACTTGGTACACCTTATCCTCTATCAATTCCGCAAATTTTCCCACAATTTTAAGGTAGTGTCATCTCAGGTCAGGTCACCAGTGCAGGTCAAGTGTCCTCATCTCCAAATATGTTAAAGGTAGCATAAGTAAGAAAATGGTAAATCTATCGAATTGAAACTTATACCACATAATGGGCCCACCCAGCACTACAAAATATCTTCCGGAATTTTTCATATCGATGACCTAGGGTCAGGTACGGATCATGACGTCTCCATTGGAAATGCAGGGGAAAACGGAAATTAGCCGAAAAAATTGCTCCATTTTTGTAGATACCGCTTGCAATACGTTCATATTTTCCAAACCATGGTATCCTAGGACCTTTTATAGGTTCATGTTGCAAGTTGAGACCTGTGACCTCTGGGAGGTCATCTGGGGCTACTTATGCAGGTTTTCAGACTTGGGTCAATAACTTTGTAGAAAATGATGATAATTTTTTATAACATTACGTTTGAATTGTTATCCCTCGCCCCACCGGGGGGGCCATCGATGGCCCCCCAAGGTTTTTCCGGGATAGCAGAAAAACGACGAGGCGCAGCACCGCGGTTGAGGGCTCTACCTCTCACTGCATCATTTTCCCATCATCCCTGAAATTTTTTACACCGGGTCACCCAAGGTCAGGTCACCAGACGAGGTCAACCAAGGTCACCTCACTTCACCTTTAGAGCTCTGTAAGAGCTACATTTCAAAGTCGATCGATTTGAAACTTCCTACACTTCATGACCCCTCCAGGGTCTACAAGGTGTATATCCGGGATTTTTTCGATTTCGTGCCCTGAGGTCAGGTCACGAGGCGACCTCTCCCATTGGAAAAGCATGGGGAAAAGCTATTTCATGATATAAAAGCCACAAAAATGATTGCAAATACTCAGACTGCTCAGAATAACGTTTTTGGACACCCTTTCACGGATCCCAGGGGTCATATTTGCCCTTTGACTTTTCCAAGGTCATCCAAGGTCACCAGAGGTCAAAAACAGTATTTTGACAATAACTTTTGACCTAATTGAGCTAGAGCGGTGAAACAAGCATCACCGTGTTTGTCTTGTCACTGGCTTTCATTTGATATACGACAAGGTCACTTTTTGACCTTTCGTGACCTCAGGTCATATTAGGTCACGAGGTGACCTCTGGCGGTCAAACCACTGGCGGGAGGTCTTTACGTTCCACATAGCGGAAAAAGTGCTGGCAATTTGCTATCAAATGTACTTTACCAGGCCTCAATAGCTCTAATGACATAAGAGTTATGCCCAGTTTGCTTAATCATTGCATATTTGAGTGACAATAGCCGATCTTGACCTAATTTGACCTCTGGAGGTCAAACCATTGACCTGAGCACTAAAACATGCGAAGTAATTTCTTACTGAATTCACGCGAGCTTTCTATTGCACTTTGCAGATTTGCGCTAACGCCCATATTTTCGGAGTTAGAGGGGGGCATCGATGGCCCCCGGTGGGGCGAAGGTGGCGCCGGACCCCCGGTGGGGCGCGGGTTATTGAAAATCGATTGATATACAAATTGACTGCTTGGTTAGATGGTGACCTTGACCTGACCTTAGGTCAGGTCATTTTTACCTTTTACCTAGTATGCTCATATTATACATAATTCGATTCACCGTAAGGAGAGGAAGCTAATGGTGCCTCCAAATTTATTCTAACTCTGTCAGACGCTAGAGCCCAGAAACTCTTCTCTCTTTGGCTTGACTGGTAAAAGAGCTTGTGGAATGGGGCAAGGACAAATAATGCAACATGGTTCACACCCTTATCAAGTACATTAAAGTGACAAATGATGTTGCAGAACGACGTATTGGTATGCTGAAGGATTTGACCAGCAGAGAAAAATATGAACAACAGATTGAATAACTTCTGCAGGTGCAAAATCGCAGAAGTAAACTTCCCTAGCTATCCAATGAAGTCTTAACACCCGCACTGGAGGGGGTCTGGCACTAACGCGCACTGGAGGGGGCCTGGTAGGCCCCCTAAGATCTCGGAAACTAAGAGGGTTAGAAAAACGCCACTTGGTAGGTGGGTGGGGGCTATGGTGATCTACACGATGACCAATTTTTATTGACCTAGGTCAATATCTTCAAGGTCAAACGAGGTCGTAAAGGTCAAATATTAGCCATGCTGGTATCGATTGATAAATGCTGTGATTATGCAAGAAAATGGCGGGAATAAGCTAAAGGCAGACAAGGTTCATAGAGAAGAGGTCTCAAAGAGGCTTCCCAACAACTTTTGGGTCAAGGTCATTCAAGGTCATTGACCTTTAAGGTCACCATATGGTATACTACTTATTATTTACACTTTGACTAACACTGTAGCCACTGTTTGGCGGGAAATGAGAATTGACCTTTCCCAATGACCTTTGACCTTGACCTTTGACCTTGACCTTTGTATTGGGGTACCCTACCGATGACGTCATAGCATAATATATGTCAGACGGGGTAACCTCATTTGGCCGGACGCGCAATGGTCAGTGACCTTGAAAGTGCAGATATGACCTTGACCTGTGACCTTTGACCTTGACCTTGACTTTCATGTGAAGTGACCTTGACATATAGTCCCGCTTATATGACGTTATGACGTCACCACTCGGTCTTCAATGCAAGCTAACTGGTCCGACCGGGCGTTTACGGCGATCTCAAAATGCAGGTCTGACTTTGAAAGCCTATAAGTCAAAAATTTTCGGCCGATTTTCAAAAAATCTTCACCAATCGACGCGCTATTAAATTCTGTTAAATGTGGCCAAGTTTCGTTTTTCCACTGCAAGCGGTTCTCCGGCCACCTCGGAAAAACAGGTGGGGGGGCCTCCGAGGCCCCCCTTCCAGTGCGCGTGTTAACACGCGCATTGACGGGGGCGGGTACCCGCCCCCTCGGGTTTTTCAGAGATAGTAGAAAAACGGCGGCGCGTAGCGCCGCCGTACTTAGTATACCTTTTCCCTCATCATTTTTACAACTTCTGTGAAAATTTTAAGGTTAGGTCATCTCAGGTCAGGTCACCAGTACAGGTCAAGTGACCCGACCTCAAAAAAGTTTAAGATAGCATAAGTCGGAGCAGGGTGAACTTATCCGATTGAAACTCATATCACATAATGGCCCCACCGAGCTCTCTAACATATGTTCCGGTATTTTTGATATCGATGACCTAAGGTCAGGTACGAGGCATGACCTCTCCATTGGAAATACATGGGAAAAATTGTTTTTACGGAATAACTCAGTAAGGGATGGCGATAGAGAATTTATTTTAGCTGCATTAGACTTGCCTGGGCTTTGCGGTTCTAATGATATGCATTTTATATAATTTGACCCTGACCTGACCTCAGGTCAGGTCAAATCCTTGATTTGACCTAGCAAGGTCAAATTATATATCATTCGATTCGGCTTGCTAAGAGGATTCATATAGTTTAAGTCGTTTTGCTCTATCTTTACTTGTTCAGATGTAATGCCCGAAAAACTGAATTTTACATGTTATCCCTATGACGGGCATGTTTTGACCTCTCGTGACCTTAAATGTGACCTGACAAAAAAATGGTTCAAATGTTTTCGATGGAAAAGTGGATGGGCAGCCCAACGCCGTTTACTGTTTTTCGCTACCTACCGTGGTTCTCGAGATCTTAGGGGGCGGGTACCCGCCCCCCGTCAATGCGAAGGTGGCTCAGACCCCCGTCAATGCGCGTGTTAAAGCATATCAAGAAGAGTACACTTCCTGAAGTAGCGACAACGTCATGCGCCCGCACTTCCTCACCACCATGGCGCGTGACCTGCCGGGGTGCACACAGCATCAAGACAGCTGTGACATTCCGAAAATATATTACACGATCAGCAGAGGCAAATGCAATATAACTTCCTGTTCATAACTGTTTTTGACACATTTTACCACCCAAATTATTTCCAGTAGTGAGCTCAAGAATACCTGCTCGAGGCCTCCTAAATGAGAATTGCCCTTTTTATCATAGCTTACTGAGGTCTTGTTCCCCTGGTTTACGACATTATATGGCCTTCATCGTGCCCGTATGAATATTTTGAAATAGTGGGCTTAAAAAAACATTCTTGAAACTCTCACCACCATTACAGCGTCAGTCGTAGTGGTCCCCATTATGGCCATTTTTCAACGAAATCTCGATGTCTTCAGGTCCCATGAGGCAGAGCTAGATATTTTCCAATTTCGATAAAAAATGGCACCGATCGACTCCACTTGAACCATAAAACGGGAAAAGTCACGAAACCTGACAAAACTCAATTTTTTAACAAATGAAATGGCCTACTGGCCATTGTAGCGAAATATGTTCTACTTTCTTCCTGCATCAGACTACGCCTTCATCACTTCTCAAAAATGTCAACAAGTAGCGTTTTGAGCTCACCATTATCGTTCGGATGCTGTGGAAAAATATTTGGGAGGCAGTTCAGGACCATTATCAGCGAATTCGGTGATCACCGTGCAAGCTTGCCAAATTCTCACGAATTTGGCTCTTGTTTCGTGTGATTCAGGCATTGTGAAGCAGAGAAAACGTTACCGTTCTTAAAGGGAATGTGGCACCTTGGTAAAATCCTGGAATTTAGTGAAATTAGGCGTACTTTTAGCCAAAAATAATGAAACCGCTCATGATTTCTCTGAAAAATATTCAATAAGTTCAATATTTTGTTTCTAAAAATACTCCTCTAGAAAAATAAGTAAATATCTGCTTATGGATGATGTCATGATCTGGCAACCACTACCATACTTGAAATGCTTCAAGGGCTTCGATTGGCAGATGCTCATCGTGACGTCAGCATATGTCGTCACACCAGCAGCTCACAACAATGGCCGCCCGGCGGGGTGCTGATGAGGGGGTTGGTGTCAGGTAGGTTTTAGCTTTTTATACGGAAATATCGAGTTCCAAGACAAATGATATATGGAGTACCGGGTTTTCAGACTTGCTTTACAACTTGGCTATCTCAGTTAAAATCACGTTATGAAGGTGCCACATTCCCTTTAACGGCCAAATTGGCACAGCTGATAAAGCAGTGATGACAGCGAACCTATTAGAGGCTGGTTTACTGGTCACCAGTTTCTCTCTCCCATTTCCCTTGCAGCGCCCCACACGCATGCTGTTTTAAGTCCTTTTATTTTTGGCAACATTGAGTGCCCAGCACTTTGCTTTAAGGCCAATCTAAGCACTTCAAATCAGGGGCGTAGCCAGGATATCGCTCAAAGGGGGAGGGGCGGCGCCCCGAAAAGAACCCCTGCGACAGCGCCAAAAGGGCTCTAATGGGTAAAAAGGCCCTGCTTGTTACAAAATAGAGTGCTGGAAAGGGCTTAAGAGGGCCCTGTCCTGGTATGAAATTTCAAATTTGGCAACAGAGCATAGTGCGTGTGAGCCGCGCTGTCCTCAGGGGGCCCTTCGGGCCTTCAGGGGGGGGCTGTCCCTGCCGCTCCCCCTTGGCTACGCCCCTGCTTCAAATGTTAGCAGAGCACACTGCAATGGGTCGATGAGCGATGTGAAAGTGCAAAAAATAACAAGTGCTTTGACAAATCTTCGTCGCAAAGACATGGTACCTAAGTTGCCTCTCTTACAATCAGCAATCGCTTTGGTATCGTTGGCACAGCTTATTTCTCGGACCACTGCATTTCAAAGTCGCGCTGGAGCGTTTCCAGCCAGTCGGAATGGTGGATCTCCCACTCGTCATCATCCAGGCCACGTCCAGATCCAGATAGGTTGACGCTAGCGGCGAACGCCAGAAGGATCAGACCAATGAATATAATCGAGGCCACCAGCAGAATTGTACCTGCCGAAATAGCAATGCATGTTATCGGTAGATAATGAGCACGTCCTGAAAAATTGGTGATAAGTAAAGTCATGATACTGAGCTCTCATTCATAATTGGCATTGATTCTGTGTAATTACGATGCAAGGAGTGTGGAAGATAGATAAATGCCACTTTTTGAGAGTTCTGGCAGTCACTATCAACAGGTGTTTCCAGTGCCGCTTTTGATTTACAGTTCCAAATAAATGATTGTGTAGTATACATCACATTACAAGCCAAACTTATTTTTGTAACCAAGTCGCCAGTTAAAAAGGGGAGCAAAATGAATTACAAACCATGGGAAACAATAAAGTCTAAGGCCAAAGACCTCCAAACCGGATTTGGGCCCATTGGAACATTCGGGTCATCTTGCCGACCCAGCTTTCCGATTATCCTGCCCAAAAATTTATTTTCGAATTACTACCGAAGTATGATTGACATTGAACGAAAGGTGGGGAGGGGACCCGACTCCAGCTGGACTCCCTGGAAGTGACGCATCTGGTTGTTTTGTCACATTTTCCCACGCGGTGCCGTGGGCCGCCCCGTGCAAAGGTCTCAACTGTAACGTATCGTTCACAGGAGAGGGGGCTTTTAGCCCCCTTCCTTAGTGGAGAATTACCCGACTGGTTTTCTCCATCTGAAGCTGCAATTAATTAACCTCATCTGAAAGAAGCATTCACTTTCTGCTGTTTTTGACAATTTAGAATAATTAGCGACGTTATAATCAATGTAAATGTATGAAAATAGTCATATCCTTGGTTTGTACTACCCTGTTTGAATGCTTGCGAGCGGATTGACTGTCAGGTAAAATCATTGGTCAAAATATATGGTTTCTACGAAATAATTGCTTTCTTGAAGAAACAAATTAAAGAATGCATTTTACAGTCATTATATATGGTGACCTCATAAAAGATAAATATGGATGCAATGAGAATTAAGCTTGAGTTTTGACTAGATCAAAAGTTATAAACATTACTATTTATTATGCCCAAACATGAAGTCAAATATGAAAAAGTGATTTTATTCAAAATTTCGCATTAAAAATGCCACCATGACGTAACATAACGTGCAGTTTTATCTGCTTGCTTTTAAAGCATAGATTGGCTATTTTTAGTCGGCTTCTGAAAGTTTCGTTCCTCTATACCTAAGGACTAAGGCGATGTGCCAAAAAGCGTGAAGGGAGACTATCGCCCACCCTGTGCTCAGTACGGGTTAGGGTAAACTCACAGCACCATCTCACCGCATCCGAGTCAATGAACACTGTCTTCAAATTCTCTTTACATAGCTAAAGCGCTTGCCTTGGAGAGCTTATGCGATACTTTATGAAGGAAGCGTTTTTAATTTTTTCAACTTCGCTATGCGCCACATGTATGCGGCACAGCGTTTCCAGTTGGCTGAATCGCGTGCGTGCCTTCGGGGATGACTCGCACTCCTGTATTTTTCCAACGTGAGTACTTTGAAGCTAGGATTTGGAACCATACAGAGCGTTACCTTCCTCTGTCCCAAACTATTTTGCTGGAATCAGGGGTGCCACCAGCGAGCAAGGCCGGACATCTCACTTATGGACATTGTCTGATTTCATTCAGTTCGAAGACATCGTTTAACCCTGCCACCGGGCTCGATGGCCCCCTAAGGTTTTCCGGGATAGCAGAAAAACGACGAGGCGTAGCACCGCGTTGAGGGCTCACCTCTCACTGCATCATTTTCCCATCATCCCTGAAATTTTTACCCGGGTCACCCAAGGTCAGGTCACCAGACGAGGTCAACCAAGGTCACCTCACTTCACCTTTAGAACTCTGTAAGAGCTACATTCAAAGTCGATCGATTTGAAACTTCCTACAGTTCAGACCCCTCCAGGGTCTACAAGGTGTATATCCGGGATTTTCGATTTCGTGCCCTGAGGTCAGGTCACGAGGCGACCTCTCCCATTGGAAAAGCATGGGAAAAGCTATTTCATTATATAAAAGCCACAAAAATGATTGCAAATACTCAGACTGCTCAGAACAGCGTTTTGGACACCCTTCACGGATCCCAGGGGCATATACCCTTGACTTTCCAAGGTCATCCAAGGTCACCAGAGGCAAAAACAGTATTTGACAATAACTTTGACCTAATTAAGCTAGAGCGGTGAAACAAACACCATCGTGTTTGTCTTGTCACTGGCTTTAATTGATATACGGCAGGTCACTTTTGACCTTTCGTGACCTCAGGTCATATTAGGTCACAAGGTGACCTCTGGCGGTCAAACCATGGCGGGAGGTCTTTACATTCCACATAGCGGAAAAAGTACTGGCAATTTCTATCAAATGTACTTTACCAGGCCTCAATAGCTCTAATACATAAGAGTTATGCCCAGTTTGCTTAAGCATTGCAAATTTGAGTAAAATAGCCGATCTTGACCTAATTTGACCTCTAGGTCAAACCATTGACCTGAGCACTAAAACATGCGAAGTAATTTCTTACTGAATTCACGCGAGCTTTCATTGCACTTTGCAGATTTGCGCTAACGCCCATATTTTCGAGTTAGAGGGGGCCATCGATGGCCCCCCGGTGGGCGAAGGTGGCGCCGGACCCCGGTGGGGCGGGTTAAGGTATCAGCAGAACCTGAAGTTAAACATGAGCTCGAATTTTAGGGGTTCTGGTTTTAGTTTGGATTGGTACTCTGGGAGGTTAAAGATACTCGTATATTTGATGCTTAGTTATATATATAATATATAATAAATATAAATAAAAAAAAAAATATATATATATATATAAATTTATATATTGTGTCCGGGCGACTGTTAAATTTTCAGAAAAACTGGTGCTATATGTTTGGACTTAAGTACCTAAATGATATTTCATGGTTAAGCTGGGCCGAATGTCTAACCAAAACTATCATTAGGTGTTAATAACTCTCACTATGTACATGGTCATGGCTCATGCTCTTAGTATATGTATCACACGTATTATAATCACCTGACTGGTCTTAGTACACGCCATATCAACCACTTATGCGTGCCCCCTCTGGGAAATTCTGCATCGTCGGATGCCTATAATAATTTGAGATCTTACCAACGTCACCGTCACCAAAAAATCCGATCAGATCCGAACGCCGAGTAAGTGCAGTGAACTTCTCCCACAGGCTGTGGAACAGATTAGACCATTAGGCAAGTCGTATAATCTCTCGCTGGAACTACACTTCCTTTCCCAGCAGTGCGGAAGTTTAAAATATATGATAAACATTGAGTGAATACATCTTGCACATTATGCACGATAAAGACACGAAACATAATTGTCATGAGCGACGTGGGACATGTGCAGGCTCAACTACATTTCGAGTTGATTTCACGTGTTGAGCTTCAAGATAACTAATCAAGTGCAAATGGTCTCGAGGTTTGAGATACCAAACTATTGATGTCGTCCAACGTCCAGCGGCGGTCAACCGTGGGTGGCATTGACTTCGAACTACCAATATATGCTTTGATATATTGGTTGCTATTGGATGACTCTGTCTCCAACTGAATGCAAAGGGATCAACCTGAATGGGCCCGGGTCTCATGCCTTGGTTATTACGAGCCACCGAGATGATAACCTACCTGGGTTTTTCTGGCGGGCTTGTGCTGGCTGTAGCCGCTGTGGTAGCCGCCCGAGGAGCCAGAGGAGCCTGAGGGGGAGGAGTAGAAGTCCCTGCGGCCGAAGTCGCCGTACACGTCACCGGCAGAGGCCACCATCATCAGGCTGAATATCACACACACGGCTGCGTACATCCTGGCTAGGAGTCTGCGAACGATGACCTGTGTCAACATTGCTTCAAGCGTTTTGTTTCTGCATTAGGCGCTCACGTCTAAAGCACATTTTTAACAGGTCTATATATAGTAGGTCATGTCGTGATCACCACTTTCTCACAGGATCTTTGATTACCGGGTGTTTTCTAATGTATTGATGGCCGCTGATCACGATTTTCTGGTCGAAAATATCGAATTCGAAAGATATTTGCCCGTGCAAGCCCTTTGAAATTCTTTCGGTTTGCCAAAATGTCAATGTTTTCAGATATCACAGGCAATAAAATGCAACTAATGTATTGAAAGGGCTCCAGAACTTTAAAACCATTGAATCTGAACAACTTGAAACTCTTTTTGACTCTTTGAAATATACATTTACCCAAAAAGTATCTTGAAAAGACGGGGATGTTTGAACTAAAAAAACGATAATAGATGGCGCGCATGACGCAGCCGTCAACCACTGTCCCGCTACGTCGCTTTTGTCAAGAAGCTATTAGCCAAAGGAGGTGGATATAAGATTTGAACCTTTTATGAATTCGATGAATGAACATTTACCTTCACAAGATTTATCGGTTTCTCTCACTTGTAGTTTGAAACCTTATTGGTAATGGTTGCTTTCAAAGCAGGTCCAATTCAGATCAGCCAGCCATATAGGTATAGATCATCTAAGCATGTAGTCACTGCGGATCGAATTTCAAGTATTAAAATGTATGCAAGAGCCGGTTGATTATATTTAGATTAGTCTTGCTATCACTAGCATGAAGGATACCGTATTTCGGGAAAATGAAGCAACACCTCACCCAGCTTGCCGTCAAGCCATGTATGCTGCCGCATAATCAGCTCTCGACCGGGGCTGACGTTGTCGGTTGCATGATGATGCTGCGGCTTGAAGAGATGGAGGCTAGGGAAGTGGACGAATTTCACGTTTCAATAGCTTCAATATTCGAACAGACCGCTGATGAAGTTACCGCGACTTACAGAAGAGCATCTGTGCCAGCAAGAAACAAGTACAAAGTTCGCTGCGAAATAAGGAAGCACTGTAACCTGAAGGAAGCGATCAGGAGGCGCCTACAAAAACATGAAGATATTGTAAGTATGGAAAAAGCCTGACAACATTGTTTGACATATCAAGCAGAACTCTACCATCAAAGGCATCGGCAAACAGAACATTTCTGGAAGACCAGCGAGGAGCACGGAGGTTGTTTATTGGTGGCTTGGATGCAGTCGTGACGGACCATTGGAGACGGCAGCAGCTGCGGCACCCACTGCTGCTGTCGTTGTGACTACCAGAAGTTCTCCAGCCGCAGCTGAAGCTGCGTCAGAACGCAACGGCACCATGACAGCAACCGCGGCCGCTGGTGGTAGGTGCAGCAGCGAGCTTCCTATTTGTAGTATCACACCAGCTGCTGACACACTGCACGCGAATAGGCTCTGGCAGGTATAACTTAACCTCAGAAAGAAAACTTATTTCTAAATGTTACAATGAGTTCGTTTATAGACTTGTGCGGGTAACTGTCATATTATTGTGCTCGGATACGGCCGAGCCGGCCTCCCGATCAGGCCTTATTGGCGGCAGCAGCAGTGGCTTGCCGCAGCTGCTGCCGTCTCCAATAGTCCGTCACGACTGCACCAAGCCACCAATAAACAACCTACGTGCTCCTCGCTGGTCTTCCAGAAATTTTGTTTGCCGATGCCTTTGATGGGAGAGCTCTGCTTGATATGTCAAACAATGTTGTCATGTTTTTTCCATACTTACAATATCTTCATGTTTTGTAGGCGCCTCCTGATCGTTTCCTTCAGGTTACAGTGCTTCCTTATTTCACAGCGAACTTTGTACTTGTTTCTTGCTGGCACAGATGCTCTTCTGTAAGTCGCGGTAACTTCATCAGCGGTCTGTTCGAATATTGAAGCTATTGAAACGTGAAATTCGTCTACTTCCCAAGCCTCCATCTCTTCAAGCCGCAGCATCATAATGCAACCGGCAACGTCAGTCCCGGTCGAGAGCTGAGTATGCGGCAGCATACATGGCTTGACGGCAAGCTGGGTGTGGTGTTGCTTCATTTTCCCGAAATACGGTATCCTTCATGCTAGTGATAGCAAGACTAATCTAAATATAATCAACCGGCTCTTGCATACATTTTAATACCCGAAATTAATCCGCAGTAACCACATGCTTAGATGATCTATACCTATATGGCTGGCTGATCTGAATTGGACCTGCTTTGAAAGCAACCAATACCAATAAGATTTAAAACTGCAAGCGAAAGAAATCGAGATCATCTTGTGAAGGCAAATGTTCGTTCATCGAATTCATAAAAGGTTCAAATCTTATATCCACCTCCTTTGGCTAATAGCTTCTTGACATAAGCGACGTAGCGGGACAGTGGTTGACGGCTGCGTCGTGCGCGCCATCTATTATCGTTTTTTTTAGTTCAAACATCCCCGTCTTTTCAAGATACTTTTTGGGTAAATGTATATTTCAAAGAGTCAAAAAGAGTTTCAGATTGTTCAGATTCAATGGTTTCAAAGTTCTGGAGCCCTTTCAATACATTAGTTGCATTTTATTGCCTGTCAGATCTGAAAACATTGACATTTTAGCAAACCAAAAGAATTTCAAACGGCTTGCGCGGGCAAATATTTTTCGAATTCGACATTTTCAACCAGAAAATCGTGATCAGCGGCCATCAATTCATTAGAAAACACCCAGTAATCAAAGATCTTGTGAAAAAGTGGTGATCACAAAATGGCCTAATATATAGATATACAGTAACATATATGTTATTGTGCTATTCAGTGCAATAGATTTGTAACTTTATTCTGTATAAAAATCGTCATTTTTAAAATGATTGGTTCTGTAAACATATAATATATTACTGTAGTATATATTTATATCCGTGATGGATACAGGGGGCTAGGGGGCTCAAGCCACCCCCTCCCCAAAATTTCAGAGTGCATGTACTTAATGCCTAGCCAGAGGCTGTTCCGATGCAGTGGCGGGGAGGCTCAGCCCTCTAGCCCCCTGGTTTCCATCCACCACCGATTGTTCTGGTAGCTCTGCGGGTATAGAGCTACTAAATGATATCCTAGACGCGAGTATATATATATATATATTTTTTTTTTTGGAAATGGCGCCCACTAAGTGATAGATGGATAACTATGCGACCCAATGCTGGTGATAAATCGTCTCAGAAGATAAGAAATCAGCATGAAATGTTATTTGGTACCTCTTGTGAGCTACACTGAAACCCAGTATCAGAATAACGACTCTGTACCTCTCGAAAGCTCCTTCCATGCCGCAAGAGCTTACGCGGGCACGCAAGGTGCTAAATGCTGTTTAAATACTGCCTTTATTCCTTTCGAAAAAGAATATCTGAAGGACTTCCCGAAAGCAAGTCTAGTTTACTAGCCTACACCGATGTTGCTGTAGTTGCATTTGTATTTATTCAGGCATAATGGGCAACAGCCAATGCCTCCCAGTTACAGCTCAAGTCAAGGTCACGTACGAATCTATAAACCTATAAAAACATATAAGAACCTCTGAATACTTCATGATTTTGAAATTCAAATATAAATTGGTGCTGATTTCTGAAAGTGTGCTAAATTACATAAAAGCAACTGTGAACTTCTCCGTTTTGCTTGAGTTGTCTACCATAATAGTCCAACTGAAAGCATGATAACGACAGACTGTGTAAGCGTTTGTGCATTGTGTAGCGTTTATAGTGTTACTTTAATGCTGCTTTTTTGCAATATCTCGTGGTCTTGTGCCAGTCTTGGTATTTTCTGTACGATCAGCTCTGGAGAACTGAAATTATTAAGTGTGGTAGTCTAACGGAAAGATATATCAAAGTGGGCTTTAATCGATGATGGTCAACTGAAGCGTAAAAAATGACAACAGAAAGAAACTAAAGGGGGAGTGTTGAGCGGTTCTATTCTATATTACACCGCTTTTTGAACTGGCGTTGGATTTCAATTAAAATTTTGAGGAAGCATAAGAGATGTTAAGGGCTTGAGTATACCGTATGAATGTCAGAAGAACCTTTAGGAATTGAAGGAGATCATTATACCCTCCAGGGTGCATGTGCCGCGTAATGGTACAACTATTCATGGAATGATTTTTTTGCTTTTTAGTTTGTCCCTTTTTTATTTTCAGAGATGCATACCCACCCTCTTGGTTTGGCATAATTTTCCTATAAAAAAACAAACTAATGCTGAAGATAATATGTAGAAGTCAAAGCAACGGATTTTAAATAAGCATTTGACTGCCTCAGGTACCTTACCTCCTGAGTCTTTGAAAATCCCGGTTGTTGGTTTTCCGGCGTGCCTGGGTTGTTCACCTAGCTCTGCAGACTGTGCATAGTGAGATGAGCCGGCTTGCTTTATTCAACTCGGCGCCCGCTACCCGCAACTGAAGCGTAAACAATGACAACGGAAAGAAACTAGAGGGAAATGTTGAGCGGTGATGTAAAAACACGGGTTCCAGGAATAGTTAGTCGAACAAGCCTGTGTGCCGTGCTTTAACGTGCAATGATTGTACTATCAGCAGTCCATGGTGTTTTTTGCAACATAAAACATAGGCGAAGAGGCACTGAGAGCTTGTGAAATCACTGTGCTAAGAGAAATAAAGATTGCAATCCTCAATTTTGGACAGCACTGTTAATAGTGGACGGCAGATGGAAATTACTGCGTTTCAATCGCCGACGAGACCACAGGTGGTTCTCCAGCCTGGCTGCTTCAGTGTGGTGGCTGGTAATTGTGTGGTGGCGCCCGTCTCAGCTGGTTGGTCCACTACCCCATATGCTGCCCCATGGCAACAATGGGATCGAAATACTGGGATGAGTCTCAGCAGTACCGGGACGCGTGCTGCTAATTGGCGGTTGGCAGATCCAGGAAAGCTCACTCGCATCCGTCTCTAAGATAAATGTCCAGAAATACAAAAGATAGCATGGAAATTGTGCTAGAAAAAATCCTGTTACTGACAATTTCGCACGTGCACTAGAGTGGGCCTTTGAGGGTCCGCCCACGATCACCTGTTTTTCTAAGGTGACCGGAGAGCCGTTCACGGCAGAAATGAAATATAAAGCTTACGTCTGAGGGCATTGATGAACGCGTCGATTGGCGAATCAAAAAGGCCAATATTTCGTGAACTTACAGATTTTCAAAGTCAGTCCTATATTTTGAGATCGCTACAATCGCGCGAATCACACCAGTTCACCTGCATTGTAGACTGAGTGGTGAAGTCATAACGCCATAATCGAAATGTTATGTCAGGCTCCCCTCACATTAAGTTCAAAGTCAATCTCAAACATCCCAGGGTGAAAATCAAGGGTGACATGTCAAGGTCGACCAGTATTTTCAAGGTCATTGACCCCAATGCTTCCGTTCCGATCACGATGTCCAGTGTGACATATATTATGTCATGGCTTCATAGTTAACACGCGCATTGACGGCGGGGGGGGGGGTGGGTACCCGCCCCTCGGGTTTTGTGGACATATGATAAAAACAGCAGCGCCTAGCTGCGCCGTACTTGGCATGCTTTTTTCTGATCATTTTAAAACTTCAAGCAAAATTTTAAGGTTGGGTCCTCTCAGGTCAGGTCACCGTGCAGTTTAAGTGACCTCACCTAAAAAAAGTTTAAGATACCATAAGCTGAACAGGGTGATCTATCCCATTAAACTCATGTCAGATAATGGCCACGAGTTATACAAAAAACATCATTATGTTAACACTAATTATTTATCATCAAATATTCTTATAGTACTAACTTATCGATGACCAAGGTCTGGTCAGGCCATGACCTCTCCATTGAAATGCATGATAAATGGTTTGAACTGAATAACTTAGTAACAGATGGTGGTAGCAGCGTTTATTTTGAGCAACGATATATTCGCAAATTTACCACAATTTAATCAGACAGTAGGTTTTTGGGGAAAAAACCAAGTGGAAAAAAGGTCACGGGGTGAAAGTTGCGGCCAAGACATGCTTGTTTCTGCTCTCCAAAGCCCAATGTTTTTCAACATTGAAGTTGACTGGTTGTGTTTGTATTTGAGAGTTGAAGCACCAAAACCTTGTTTATAAACTAAAAAGGAGTTGGGGAAAAAGAAAGTCAATAGCTGGTGGGAGGGGTTAAAAACAAGTTTTTACCCTAGGTTTTCCGTTTGAAGGGGCAAATGCCAAATTTTACCACCCCCTGGATCTGCTCCTGCATTACATCCGTCATGCTGAACAATTCCATTTGGGCAGAATACTGGGGTCAATGACTCTGACCTGTAACCTTTGACCTTGAACTTGAGCTTGAATGTTGGGTGACCTTGATATATACCCGATTTTATGACGTTATGACGTCACCACTCGGTCTAGAGTGCGTAGGCTGGTGCGATCGCGCGGATGCAGCGATAGCAAAACATAGGGCTGATTTTGAAAGCCTATAAGTAAAAATATTATATATTTATGTTTAAAACTATTTCACCAATCAACGCGCTCATGAATTCTTTCAAATGTAGCCAAGTAGCGCAGCGTTTTCCGGCGGCGAACGATGCCCCGGCCACCTTGGAAAAATACGTGGGGGCACTGTAGGACCCCTCTCCACTGCGGGTAATCAAGCCAGAGGTAGAAACTGAGAGGGAATCGGCATCCAAGAAAAACGGAATGGGGGAAGACGATTAGGTGTTTTTCATTGAGTCTTCCAGCTGGCTGGACAGCCTTTTATATTTAATATTTTTATATCGGAAGTTGTGACATGATCACACAAATGTTACCATGGTGCTGTGCTCCACCTAGCGATGATGAATCGGAAATGCCGGGTTCTTGATGATCAAAATAGAAGCTGTGACGATTCAATTCCAACCCACAGCCTAATACTGACTCTACGTCTGAATCAATTATTTGCGTTGAGCTGGCGCGTCGACTCTGTCTCAGTCAAAATCCAGAAATGATTCGACTCAAATCTGGCTCAAATTTACATTGAGTCTGAGTTGAATCCCACTCAAAGCAAACAAAAAAAAATTGACGCATACAAAGTAGATGTTTCCTACTGAGACTCGCGACGTCATCTGTGTGATATCTCACCAATTGTTGTTATTGACAATCATTATCGGTTAACGTCGCGCTATGATGAGATGACATGACTTATATTATTTGATGTCATGATACCACACATGAGTGACTCGATAACGTGTTCAAGTAACGTAATACCCGACAGCAATCTATCAGGCACCGATGTTCTGCTACGCACTGCGCGCTGTTCTCCTGACTGCGCACTCTCTGAGAGCGCCCAAGGGCTCTGTGGTAGCTGAGCTGTTCAGTTTCAGCCTTGCAATATACCTAATGATACCCTCCATGGCGCTTGATGCGGTGGTATTGTCGACGCTGCAGTTCGCAAGGTTACCTACTGCTGGATGCCAGAGCCCGGAGCTGCACAGGCTAAAGTCTAGTCGTGACGTGTTGAACCAATTTCTTTAGGATGCATTTGAGTGGCACTAGCTCTAAAAAAACCGACTCGAATAGTGCGACGGTTCAATTTTCAACATACGAAAGTATAGGGTGTATACAAAAAGGACCTGATTGACTAATTTGTGCTGAACGAAAACATGTCTACCTTTGAAATCTGCCACCAGGGAGAATCTATGGCTATAATAGTTATTCTCAGCAACGTGAAACATTTCTAGCATTGAGACTAAAACCATCCTTTTTGCTCTCCCCATCGGTGTTCTTATTTTTCGAGTTCATAAATCAATTAAAGATTAGGAAAGAATGAATTTATTGCGCAAGCTTACTAAATTACTTTACTTGCCACGGATACCTTCGTCTGATCTTGAGATAAAAGCAGAACTATAGCGGGGGCATTCCACGACATTTCAGCACACTCGATGGTCGATTTTACACCCTCATGTCTTCGATTTTCTTCAAAAATTGTCCATGGGGCTATCGACAGCCCCGAACAAGGCTGTGACATGTTTAGCTCGCTAGGTACAACGGTTCAGAACTTATAGCCTCCAGTAATTTTGCCCTTTGCCGGCGCAGTAGTTTCTTCTACAGATATCTTATCCAATTAAAATAATGATAAAAGGGTAAAACACTTTTACCTATCAAAATGTTAAGAATAAGCCACTAAACATAATGGTGGAAATTTAAAAATATTTCATTTGGAATGAAAAAAGTGTAATTATTAAAAACAATTAAGTAGTTTTAAAAACATGTTCTTCAGCATCAATTTGTAACCTGACCATAACACGTAAAAGGGCACGTTTCAAAGTGTTAAGATCAAGAATAAAACCGTGGGTATTGGCTTGTATACACAGAAAAACTACCAAAATATATCATGAGTACGTGCCGTTAGCGCAGCCCGAGCGGCGCGCATGACAAGTTATCGTACGTGAGTTATTATGCGCTTGCAAACACATTTCCACAGTTTTAGGCTTTGATCCATAGGATGTGGGGACCGGGGGCGCCACGACCGGGGGCCATCGACCAGGGAGCGCCACAACCGCAAAGCATCAGGGGCCAAACATCGGTGGGCCCGACTTCGCATCCGGGGGGAAGCACATTCAGGGGGCGCCATCGACCTTCAGGGGCGCCGAGGGGACGGGGACGGCCCCCCCCCCCGGATCCGCCATGCTTTGATCCCATTATTTGGAGATGTCTGTGGTCTGTTGCTAGTGTCAGTTTTCAGATACACGCTGAAAAACACATTTTCAAAGAATTTACTGGTTGAATTCGTCTCTATGCCTAGAGCTCTAAGACAGTTTTTTTCGATCGCTGAGACAAAGAGTCAAACGCGGCAGAAATGATTGGAAACAAAGGTCTCCTGTCAACACACAACTCCTTGCTCCATCGGCAATTATCTTCAGGTCAATGTCACGGCGTCTAAGGTACAGGGGGAAGCAAACGTGCCATGCGCACCGCGTGGGGTGCGCTAACGGCACCTACCCATGTTATATTTTGGTAGTTTTTCATGTTTAGAAGCAAATACCCACGGTTTTTATGCGTGATCTTAATACATTGAGTCATGCTCTCTTACGTGATATGGTCAGTTTTCAAATCGATGCCTAAGAACAGATTTTTAAAATTACTTAAATTGTTTTGAATAATCACAACTTTTTTCAATGAAAATAAAATATTTTTAAATTGGCACTGTTGTGTTCATTGGCTTATACCAAACATTTTGATATATAATTTTATCCTTTTATCATTATTTTAATTGTATAAAATAGCTGTAGGAGAAACTGCTGCGCCGGCAAAGGGTAAAATTGCCGGAGGCTGGAAATCCTGAACCGCTGCATCTAGCGAGCTAAAAATGTTACAGGCGTGTTCCGGGCTGCCGATAACCCCATGGAAAAAGTTTGAAGAAAGTCGGAGATGTGAGGGTATAAGGCCTGTGCTGAAATTTGCAATGCCTCAGCGCGGAAATATAACTGTCACTCATACCTTTCTTTACAGTTATAGGGGTTATAGAGGGTTACAGTTCTTTAAGTTATAGGGGCATAATTACACACCTTACCATAAACAGACCACAAAATGAAAGCTTCACCTAAATCACTATCGAGGTTACGGACAAAATCATGCATTTTACTATGATTACCTCAAAACACCTCATACAGATAATGTCTCTAAATTTCAAGCTAATCCTCGCAAGTGATTGAAGAACAATGTGGTATAATGTCATGTGATAATTTCCGTATATACTGAAAGAGAGATGCCATCTGGACCTTTCCCCACCCTCCATGCATTTCCAAATCATGTAATAAACTCGGGCTATGCATGAAAATTCGCTCATTTATTCAACGACTGTTTAATGATGCTATACAATCACTTGTCTCACACGCTGATGTACTCTTGATGATTGAGATGAGATTTTGATGCATCTATCTAACATCTTTTAAAATATTTTCTTTTGTAACACTGATTCCGCATTGCCTGGAAAAACTGCCTCCCAAAATTGCTGCGGCCTAAGCTCCTCTGGCTAAAATCACAACGTTTGGCTCACACTTATGGACAATGTGTGTGTCCTACACGATGAGCGTCGATATGATTATCATGATGGGTGAAAGTATCAATAGGTTGAACGGCCTCGCATGAATGATCTCTTCGGACACACGCCTGGACTGACGCATACAGCGTCTCATGTGGTGTCCCACGAGTCCTCGAAGTCCTTCTGCAGCTGCTCCATCCAGACCGAGTGGTGGATCTCCCACTCGTCGCTGTCGAGACCACGCGCGGACGCGTTCTGCTGGGAGGTGACGGCGGAGACGGTGGCGACCACAGCGACTGTGACGACCACTGCGGCTGCCACTCCTGCCACCGGACCTGAGGAACACAGCGCCCGCTATTTGCAGTTGTCAGGGATTACACTCGGGTTTTGGCCAATGTCACGGTGTAGGCTTATGTTGAGATTTTGGCACTGAAGTGTTTGCAAAAGATTGGCTGGTTTATTTCTTTTCTTATTATGATTTGATCAGATACTTTACATTGCGTGTTTCCAAAATATTTCTTTCAGTAAAAAGGTGACATAAAGCTGAAGGTATTTCACACTAACCGGTGTTCTTGCAAAATGCCCGAGTGCCTGGGCAAATTTAACCCCGCCAGGTGAACAAAAACACAGGCGCACCCAGTAGGGCCCCCACCATCATTCCCACATCCCGAAATTTTCCCCGGGCACCCAAGGAGGTCCAAGACGAGGCAACCAAGGCACCCACTCACCTAGAGCTCGTAAGAGCACATTCAAAGTCGATCGATGAAACTTCCCACTCACCCCTCCAGGGTCTACAAGGTGTAACGGGATTTCGATTGGCCCAGGTCAGGTCACGAGGCGACCCCCCATTACAAACATGGGAAAACTATTTCAATATAAAAGCCACAAAAAATCAAAACCAACGCCAGAACAACGATGACACCTCACGGATCCCAGGGGCAATTGCCCTTGACTTTCCAAGGTCATCCAAGTCACCAGAGGCAAAAACAGTATTTGACAAAACTTTACCCAATTACTAGACGTGAAACAAACACCACGTGTTGCCGCACGGCTCATTATATACGGCAAGTCACTTACCTTCGTGACCCAGGTCATATTAGGCACGAGGGACCCCGCAAACCACGGCGGGAGGTCTTACGTTTCACATAGCGAAAAAGACGGCAATTCTACAAATGTACTACCAGGCCTCAATAGCTCAATACAAAGAAGCCCAGTTCTTAATCATGCATATTTGAGAAAATAGCCGATCTTACCTAATTGACCTCGAGGTCAAACCATCACCGACACTAAAACATGCAATAATTCTACGAATTCACGCGAGCTCATTGCACTTGCAGATTGCCAACGCCCATATTTCGGAGTAGAGGGGGCCATCGATGGCCCCCGGTGGGCAAGGTGGCGCCGGACCCCGGTGGGGCGCGTTAAAACGTCTTGGGCAGCTAGCATTTTTCCCACAAATTGTCATTTTCTAAATTGCCCAGAAGTTTGGGCATTTTGCACTTTATCAAGATAGATTCACGTTTTGCACATTTCCGAGGTGATTATGCATGTTGCACATTGCTGGGCAATGTGCGAGGTGATTCCGCCGCTGACAGGAATAGGGCTAGCCAGGAGCCTGGCAGGAATAGGGTAAGAGTCGAACAGGTATACCACTTTCGCAGGCCATTTTTTAACATGTTAACTGGGGGGCCATTTGCCCCCCCCAGTCGGCCGAAATGCCCCCAGTACCCGAAAATTGGCCACAGTGAAATAGACAGATGACTTATAATTGACCAAATGCAGACTCGCCTAACAAAAATAACACAGAACACCACCTGATGATTACCACATTGTTCTATTTCTGGTCCCAAATTGGCAATCCACAAAAATTGTGTTAAAAGATTTCCACCCGTGGCTGTCTACTCCATCGTCCAAAGAAAAAAACAAAGCGCGTAGTTACGGGAAGTCCCGGCAAAGCAGCCTCAGCATCAACTAATCACAACGCTGGAGAAGAACGCTGGCCTACAACCAATCAAACATTCTGTTCTATCCGAACGGAAGCCCGCATCCCAGTCAGTACCGTGACATTGCATGATGCTCTCATTTCACACGCAGTCAGTTGTCAGCGCTAAGAGCTCGTTCGTGGATTAGACGGGACACGGTGTAGTAAAAGTGTGTAAGACTGGCTGCTGGTCTGGCGGTATATAGTGCTTAGCCTTTTTATTTATTATTGTGGTGGTAGCATACATAAGCATCGCCACCGGCAAAAAAGTGAGGGGCCAGCCAAACTTCAACCTGATGCTGACAGGAAACTTTCCACGTTAGTACCAAAAACTTTTCGAATTTGGGGTCCTCGTTACCTTCTGCAGCGGATGGTTATACAAATTTTCGGTTTACTCCCATTTTGACTGAGATCAGGAAATGGTTGGTCAAAAAGTGGGGGGGGGGTGAATGATGATCCCAAAACATGTTCTAGTTATGTGGATAACATCATTCGATGGCCACGCGGGGTTGGAAGGGCACCCCTGGCTTCCTATTAGATGGGTAGTGTGCTAAAAATATTGCGTCAAGTCAATACCAAACTGTCAACAATTAGTTTTAAACAGTGATACAAGTCGCTTTTTTCTGGGGTTTTATGACTACCGCTAGGAGTCGTTTTAGCCTCAAATCTGGCTTTTGTGGTGCTTATTTGGCTGTTTTAGTGGAAATAAAAATTTTCCCCTCTTTTACCTTTTTCTAACTCGGTTTGATCTTTTCCGCTGAAAAAAGCCCTGGACAGCATCTATAATCTCTAAACTTGGAACAACTAAACAATTTAGAAACATTTTTTAACACTAACGCGTCTAAGTTTTATTGAACGCCCTCAAAATGGGGTCTTGACACCTTAAGGTGAAACACTATAATGGCGAGCACAAGAAATGTCCCCCCCCACTGACTTTTCCTTAAAAAATGCCCTACACTTTCGAATGAAGTTGTTTGGGAAAGTGATGCCACGCGCGATGCGAACACGCATACCTGGGTCAGCCTCCAGCCTCTTGATGCTCTCCCCGGACCGGTTTCCGTGAGAAGCACGAACTTTTATTGACCTGCCCAGACTGAAAGCCCTTCACGTACACGGATGTAGAAAAGTGTGACAGTATCTCTGGCTGAATCGGCCGTGGCAAACGTACCTATTCGTTCGACTTATTCAAAGATAAGTGATCGTTTCCCTTCCGGCGAAATGCTTTTCCGAGACCAGAGCTCAAGAAAACCATTTCATTCAAACCCCTGCACTGTACTATGCAATGTTGTGGAGTGTTTTACATAGAACATTTTTCAACAACATTTACCGATTTGAGACACCGTGTCAAAGCGCACCGACTGAAAGTTGAACTGGAAGGGGCCTGTCGCCTCCACGCCTTGGCGGTGCCGGCGACAGCGGTGGTCACCGGCGATGAGAGCTATCTCAAGCACTTGCGGATAACATCCTCTGTGTCATACCAGGTTTCTAGGCCACACCTGTCACATATACCGCTGGTCAAAGATATCTTAACCAAATCTCACAGCAAAAGGGAAAGCCTACATCGCTATGTGGTGAGCTGGCTCCTGGTTTGAGACTGCTGAAAAGTAGAACAATCCTAATTTGTTCTGATTATTACAAGGTCATCTCTCCACACGCACTGCGACTGTCTGCAGCTGAAGCGAGCGGAAGAAAACCTTGTTAAGAAAGGACACTGTGACACATCAAAGCCATTTTATAGCCCATTGGGGTGCATTCCAGTGGATCATACCGCCGGCACGTCCAAAGGCACCAGTCACGCCTCACGAATAAAACAGCCACGTGTCGCTTCTGGTAATAATGGACATTATCGGCCACAACCGGCTGATACATAATTGATTCATTGCAGTTTTGGGCATATTCAGTGCCATCTGATTTTATGTTTTCTGCCCATTCATCGCAGTAATGTTCTACCAATGAATGCATCATGTGAGCTTATTGCGGTTCACAATGCATATGTAAAAGTCTCCCAGTAAGGCTAAACATCATAGATTGGTCAAAACTCACAAGTGGCATGCTTATAAAGTCGTTAGCATTATGAGACACTGGTGCGCGTGTTAATTTGGAGTTTTTTTCTTATGACTGGGTGGTGGTACGTATAAACTAATATGACCCAATTGCCTATAAACATTAATTGAGATAGATAATTTACTATCATTCATGGTGCACCAAAAAATAAGACATTTCCTGTATAAAACGTTTCCAGTATGTAGAATTAGAAGTGGTACGCTCCGAGCATTTTCTGCGATCTTCTTTCGCACCAGGGGGTTCTGGACCATTTGGGGCTGTTCAACACCACACCCTACTGGGAAAACTCGCCAATCCAGCGGGGCCCTGAGCCTATCTGCCACCCTCTCCGGAATCTCTAGCCCAGCGTCCTAAATCCTGATAAGGATATGAGCTGGCTGATATTGCAGTTACTCTCGAAAGCTGGTGGATGTGTTGGGTGGTCTTACCTATTGCTCCCAGTCCTCCCAGCAGAGCCAGAAGTCCAGCGATCCCCTGACGCCTTATCCCGTTGTTCAGCCGGTCCCAGATGCTGTCGGCGTCAGCACAGCACGCATCAGTCTCCACAGCGCGCATCAGTCTCCACAGCACGCATCAGTATCCACAGCGTGCATCAGTCTCCACAGCACGCATCAGTATCCACAGCGTGCATCAGTCTCCACAGCGTGCATCAGTCTCCACAGCACGCATCAGTATCCACAGCGCGCATCAGTATCCACAGCACGCATCAGTATCCACAGCACGCATCAGTATCCACAGCGTGCATCAGTCTCCACAGTGCGATCAGTCTCCACAGCACGCATCAGTATCCACAGCGCGCATCAGTCTCCACAGCACGCATCAGTCTCCACAGCGTGCATCAGTCTCCACAGCGCGCATCAGTCTCGACAGCACGCATCAGTATTCACAGCGTGCATCAGTATCCACAGCGTGCATCAGTCTTCACACACGAGGCGCTCGCCAATATAGAGCTTAAGCAAACCTGGATATAAATTTTTATATTTTGAGACTGCTTGTAGGTCTTAAAAATTCAAAATAATCACCTTGGTAATTGTTAATCAGATAATACAAACCCGGCAATACCCGAGGCTCGATAAAACCTCCTCCCACATCTGGACACGATATTAACCCCCGAAACTTAAGCGTCATTAAACAGCAATACAAAGGTAAACTCTCCAGTCTTGTGCTCGCTCCAAAATAATTCCTTGATGATTTTGATTGCATATTGGACATGCCAAACATTGGATCTCATCTTCTCTGTTTGAATTTTAAACTTGCTCAGCCCAATATCAATGTCATACCAGGCCAGGTCACTATTAAACTCCAGGATTTAGCCAAATTTAACCAAATATACCAATTTCATAGTTGTTTGAGGTATATAGGAGACGTAACTTGCTGATTCATAGAATTGGGATTCGCAGTTCACTGTCACGCGACTGCTCTCGACAAGGCGCATGTACGCAGAATCCATAAGAATCCACATGCGAGGGATCGGGACAATGGTGAGATTCCTGGAGATGAAACGAGGCCAATTACGTTAGTCTGGAATTATATTTGTCCTTTAAGTAAAGCAAACTTGAGTGGCGGTCTTCTAGAATTGGATCGAGAAACCTATGTAATGGCCACGCTTTTTCAAAATTTGACATTTACTAACTGTTCGCTGGCATGCCTTCTCGAATCCTGGATGCCAAGTACACTTGGATTATCCAAGTGTATTTCGATTAATCCAAATCATGTCCACGTCCACTTGGATTAATCCAAGTGTATTTCACAGCCAGGGTTGGAGGAGGCAGGCCAGTAAACACCTTGTCAACTTATAATCATGCTCCTTGCCTCAACACTCTGTAATATATCAACGTTTAATAGTTACACTGAAAAAAGTTATCCTAACTAAAAATCATATGTTAATAATTTGATGCCCTGTCCGGATAATTTTTTCCGACACTTTCACCTTTGTCTGAGGCTGCTAGGGTTTCTCTGTGTATGTAATTTCGATTATGCAATTTCTTCGGCCGAATTTCCAATTTCTTCAACCTGGTCCAAATGTGACATTTTCATTGCTCTCTGTCTTGTCTTGTTATTTTGTATATAAATGGGCATGGTAGGAATATGGCGAAATGTTAAAAGACAATAGGACAGCTAATTGTATGAGCCTGGTAAAATATTGCAAGACGATAGGACCATGTCAGTAATTTTCCGATATTTCGAATTCTCGATTTGATTTAACCTGAGCGTGTTTGAAAAAGAGTGGTGCTTGTATATCTTATTTCATCCTATTTTATACATGCACATTCTTCAGGCTTTTTCGGACTCTCATATAATGAGCATAATGATGCTTTCCCTCATTACCTCCCGTATCAAGGCTGTTTCAGCTGTTGAAGGCTGGATCGGCCTCGGCCAGACAGATAGACACGAAAACAGGTTGGCAGTGCTAGGCTTAGTTAAATGGCTTTGATGAGATAAGTTTCAGAAGTTTAGTTATGTTAAGAGAGTTGAACTTTTAGGCTGAAACTCTGAGTTGCATTACATGTATCTGTATATACTTACGGCCTCCGTGCAACTGATGGAAGCTTGAAGAAGTGTCTGAGCCTCTCCTTAAGTGATGCCAATTGTTTGAACTGCCGAGACTCCTGCTGCGGCTGCTTTTGAGGCTTCCGCTCAGTGGCCATGACCACTGCGGCCATTAAGACCAGTAGAAGACTCACTGAGACTCGCATGACGATGCTTGTGTCGACCCGGAGAGGTACTGAAATCAAAATAGCTCGTTCAACAAAATTTCACGATGAAAATATAGTTGTACATAATGGCGCGGGAAACACAAATCGGAACATATACACATCCCCTGAAGCTTATTCTATATGAACGCTTACAACCATGGGTGGAAATCCTGGGGGGGCTTGGGGGTCAGGACCCCCTAAATTTTGGGTCCCCCATAGGCTTTGTATTGGGATTGTATTGCCGTGCCAGTGTTAACCCACCCAGGACCACCCTGGATCGAGAAGAGATCTACACCCATGCTTACACCTCTTAATTCGTTTTGCCTTGGCTGTGCTTTCTGGGAGCTAGATCGAAGGTTGAAGCATTCTAGAAAGCCAGCGAATACGGTGTCTGCTATAAGGTTCTAAGTAAAAAAGCAAATATCCCCTGGTCAGGACGTTTGCTGTTGATTTGTGGGCGCAGAGCGGCTCTATGATTCGGCAGAGCAAAAGACGGGAACTGGTCGGGCCGTGGGTATTAAAACAGCACACCACTTTGCCGCACCATACACTCTCCCGATGACGTAACTCTTCTTCACAATCATATGGATAAACTCAGGGAGTGGTCATTCAAGTGGGTACTTATTATCAACCTGAAAACGTGCAAACTGATGCCCTTAAAATAAATCCTGTACCGTTACAACATTCAATCAAAAGACCTGATCTGGAAAGAGTTTCAGAAATTTGTGATCACGTTATCAAACTAATTCCAAAACTTATTTTCGGTCCTCATATTGACAACATGGTCGGGAGGGTGACTCGCTCCTTAGAACTGTATTTGTGGCTGCTTGCAACTTGCAGGGCACCTGCGGGTAGAAGATACTCTCCCATGCCAGTCATAACCGGCTTCAATGCCTACATCGGCCCATCATGGAATTTGGTAGTGTGATTTGGGCGGGTGGCGCTGCGACCCGCATCCAAAGACTGAAGCGGGTGCAACATAAATTCCTCATTCGGCTTTCGGAAAATTCAAATCTTCTTTCACCATCACTGGGCTATGGTCACTTTCTTGTGCATTTAAATGCTATGAGTGTCAAAAATGTCTTAAATTGACTGACTTAGGTTATTCATTGACTGACTTGAACTAACCATTGCATACCGTGTTTCTTGGTCACATATTGGTTTGCCAGGTACATACATACCTATTCTCGCCATGTTTGAAGCATAGCGAATCGAAGCACCCTTTCTCACCCTGTTTTACATGTTCCGAGGCTGCGAGTAAAATGTATAAAAACGGCTTGTTCTGTCGACTACCCCGGAAAGTAAACGAGATGTGCGTATCGATACCCACTTCTGACTCAAGCACGCCAGTGCTTCTTCCAAAAGTACCTGACTTAGAAACAGTCTTATGCAGGGTTGAATTTAGATGAATGACAATATTAACGAGTCTTTGTGAAAGCATTGTATGCGATTCAGCTTTTTGCCCAGATTTTGGAACTTAAATGTATGTAACCTATTACATTTATATGTGGCAAAGGATTTTGTTTAAAGTGTTATATGACTCCGACAGCAATTTGGGTTTGCCCATTGGTGAAAAGGAAAGAATACAGAATGCCGAATTATAGTATTGTTGCACTGGAGCACACAAGAGTGTAATTGCAGGAATCTACGTGAGACAGTATTATTTTTTTGCCACCGCTTTTAGTAATTATATTTTGCCTTAGTCATATTAAAGGCTCGCTTTGAAAGCTATGTGGAAAAATGTATGTGCAAGTTTCCAGCATTTAAAAAACAATTTCTAGCCTTTTGTAAAAAAATTGGTAAAAAGAAATAGAAACAAAATACGTGAATTCAGTGATTTTTCTGGTTGACAATTTCTGAAAGAAACACAGAGCTCTCAATTTCGTTTTTACATTTGAGGACTATTATTTAATAAATTCTCTCAAGCTCATATTAAAAGGCATTGCTTTTGGAATTGTTTCTTGTGGGTCATTTTTTGGTAATCAGATGTTGCCTCCCCCGATACTGACACGGTACTGGATACTGGAGACCCACTTCCTGTTCAGCACATGTTTTTCACGATATCACTCGATGTGTCTCACGTTAGATTTAAGCAGACACTCCCGGCTCAAATATCACTGGTATTGCCTTCTTGATTACACCACGGATATCCCGTTGATATTTTACCTTGTTTACTCAGCGTTAGACAAAGAACGAATGAAGTTTTACAAATATCGACGGTTAAATAGCCTAATTTCTATTCCTACATTTCGGTGGAGGCTCGACAAAGCCCCGGCTTTGGGCATGTGAAATCGAGGTGAACCAAGCCATAGCCGCTGTCGAGCTTCCGCATTGATAGACTAAGCCAGTTACAGGCTGTCGGCTTATTCCCCAGAGGCACAAGAGTTAACGCCAGCATTACAATAGATACGTAATAGAAATGTTCGACGTTTGCCTTTGTAAATGTGAGAAGCCAGGGAGGAAAGGAAGGAAAACTAAGCGGCAGCGAAAACTCTTGCTTTCTTGTTGCAGTAGGTACTGATCCTTTCCGTCCCAACTTTTGGGGGCTCGTTCTACAATTTGAATGAAACGTGGTTGTTGACAAGGATTTTCCTAACTCGGCACTGCCTTGAGTCTGTTCGAACCCATGACCACCTATGATGTCTCGATCGAATCCCCATACAGTTTCGGGAACCAGCGGTGAGGCGGATTTTTTAATATGTTTCTTTGGACTATGCGCAGTTTGAGACCAGCACAGAACTGGATTGAAACAATTATGAAGCAAAGAAAAAAAGTGCCAGAAGGGATGCAGGGCCAATACTTAAGGTCAGAAAAAGGAGAGGAGAATTAAAATAAACACATTTAAGAGTCTACTTCTTCCGGATAGGACTACATAATGATTTTGGGGGCTTATCGATGCACCAACTGCCAGAGATATAAGGCGTCAACATCTAATTCCCTGTTGGAAGGGTTTCTCGGGAGCCAGCTTGCTCCTTGTTCAGGGAATCCGCCGGGCCTTGAACCCGGGTTGGCTGCGTGGAAGCCAGCTACGCTGACCACTCCACTCCCCGCCCCCAACGGGTAGGACTGAGGAGAATTGATTACGAATCATTGCCATAAATTCTCGTGGGAACAGGCAATATGCAGGCGGATCGACTGAAGAGACGACTGGCGGATCGACTGCAGACAGATCACGATGAGACCCAAAGACTGCTGGAAGATGGTTTGAAATCGCGGCATTTTTTCGTCGATTGCTTCTGATGCTGATGGGTGTAGGATGTATGTTGAGGACACCTGTTCGGGCATCGCAAAACAAAAGATTGGATGTAATTCTATGGCTGATTTTAGAGGCTCAAAATCGCAGTGCAAATTTCTGGAGTAGAATATCCCTAATAACGAATTGCTTCACAATGGATTCTCGTTATCTGGCCTAATAACTCCCCACCCTGAGGCCGACGCTTGCCCATGGGCATATAACATTTATAAATGAATTTCTGATTATGGATTAAAGAGTAAGAAATCGTCTGATGGTGACGTCTGATTCCAAATGACTATCTCATGGTCATCTTTTGAAATGATTCTCAGAACAATATAATTCTGTCTACCAACACGACTCAAAATTAAACTTTGAAGCACGTAGATAAAGTACAGGACATTAGGATTTGGTTCGATACAAAATTGGCATTTAGCGACTACATAAATTTTACAGCCAGAAAGACGAAAAGGGTGCTTGGAGCGTTGATACACTCTCTTCAGACAGGCAGATAAAGGGAGGACTGAGAACGAGACCCATACTGGCAGCTTATATGGACAATACTGGAATGATTTTCGAATATGGATAGCAGTTTGGAGAGAGACTGAAAAAGCTACATAGAATGACTTGAAATGAGTCAGCATATAATTTTCCTGTAGTCAGCAGCACATAATATCAAGGGTCAGCAATTTTTTGTCACTTTCTTACGTGTGACGCAATCGCTTTAGTGAATAAACCTGATTTCCCCTTCTGGGGTGTGTTTTATATGCTTTCATTCAAATTAAGTTAGCATCAGGACAAAGCCCATATCAGTTTCTGAGTGTCAGTCACTGGCGGATCCAAGGGGGAGGCAAAGAGGCTGTAGCCCCCTTCAAAGTCTGAAATACTATCATTTCCCAAAAACAATTTTTTTTTTTCTTCCAAATGTTATAGCTTTACGATTTTTCTTAACTTTCTCCCCCAAAATATTGGTTTGGACCCCTCCAAAGCTGCTCCTGGATCCGCCAATGATATCAGTTGACTACAGATGCAATTGTTATTGATTCTGAACGAAATATTTTGGTAGTTACGCATCCATGCAGTCATGCCTGTGCATCTTGAAATTAACGAAATCAGACGGTGTCGCCTACAGAGGCTAGCACGCTCCGCTCTATTTCCTAAACCCCTCCCATTGACAAGCGTTGCGAAATGTGCCGTGTCGCAGGCAAGGGCAGTGGTCGTCGCCGTTGGCAGGTGCTTCCCACAGCGAGCCACAGTCATGGCTAGTCGGTGAAGGTCGGCAGCGACCTGTCACCGCTGTCCGCGATATGTGTCAAGCTGTCCGCGATATGTATCAAGCTGTCCGCGATATGTGTCAAACTGTCTGCGATATGTGTCAAGCTGTCCGCGATATGTGTCAGCTGTCGGATATGTGAACTGTCTGCGATATGTGCAAGCTGTCCGCGATATGTGTCAAGCTGTCCGCGATATGTGTCAAATTGTCCGCGATATGTGCAAGCTGTCGGCGATATGTGTCGAACTGTCTGCGATATGTGTGAAGCTGTCCGCGATATGTGTCAAGCTGTCCGCGATATGTTTCAAACTGTCCGCGATATGTGTCGAACTGTCCGCGATATGTGTCAAACTGTCCGCGATATGTGTCAAGCTGTCCGCGATATGTGTCAAACTGTCCGCGATATGTGTCAAGCTGTCCGCGATATGTGTCAAACTGTCCGCGATATGTGTCAAGCTGTCCGCGATATGTGTCAAACTGTCCGCGATATGTGTCAAGCTGTCCGCGATATGTATCAAGCTGTCCGCGATATGTGTCGAACTGTCTGCGATATGTGTCAAGCTGTCCGCGATATGTGTCAAGCTGTCCGCGATATGTGTCAAATTGTCCGCGATATGTGTCAAGCTGTCGGCGATATGTGTCGAACTGTCTGCGATATGTGTCAAGCTGTCCGCGATATGTGTCAAGCTGTCCGCGATATGTTTCAAACTGTTCGCGATATGTGTCGAACTGTCCGCGATATGTGTCAAACTGTCCGCGATATGTGTCAAGCTGTCCGCGATATGTGTCAAACTGTCCGCGATATGTGTCAAGCTGTCCGCGATATGTGTCAAACTGTCCGCGATATGTGTCAAGCTGTCCGCGATATGTGTCAAACTGTCCGCGATATGTGTCAAACTGTCCGCGATATGTGTCAAGCTGTCCGCGATATGTGTCAAACTGTCCGCGATATGTGTCAAGCTGTCCGCGATATGTGTCAAACTGTCCGCGATATGTGTCAAACTGTCCGCGATATGTGTCAAGCTGTCCGCGATATGTGTCGAACTGTCTGCGATATGTGTCAAGCTGTCCGCGATATGTGTCAAGCTGTCTACGATATGTGTCAAGCTGTCCGCGATATGTGTCGAACTGTCTGCGATATGTGTCAAGCTGTCCGCGATATGTTCAAGCTGTTCGCGATATGTGCAACTGTCCGCGATATGTGTCGAACTGTCTGCGATATGTGTCAAACTGTCTGCAATATGTGTCAAGCTGTCCGCGATATGTGTCAAACTGTCCGCGATATGTGTCAAGCTGTCCGCGATACTTCCAGTCTCACCAGTCTGGCGTGTGCAGAAAGCTCAGGAGCTAACGGTGGCGATGATAATCATTGATTCGAGTGAGATTCAGATAAGGTAATTTCAGAGGTCTTGAAAGCCTGTCCTCCGTCCTGCAAGGTTCCACCTTGGGCGCAAATACATTCCATGAAAGCCCTGGGCTTGTTATTATTATTAGTATTTATTCTTTTGTTGTCCAGATCGTATATTGTGATACATTTTTTTGTAAGATGTAATACATGACATTCACTGCTCACACAAAGCCTTTTTGTAGAGCAGACTCCAATCCCTTTCTTGGGAGTTTCGCCACTGCATATGTCCCAAGTGGAGAGCCAGGGGAGCACGCGACCGTCCCCTCAACGCGGAAGTGCCTGATGTTGAGACTGTTTAAGAGAGACTTGTTTCGTTCCGTTGATCGCTGCTTGTAACGCCCACGTTTGTCGTTGCCCCGAAGTTGACCCTTTCAATTTATTGCAGGCTTACTCAAGGTCCTACATCATTTGGCAAGTGACAGACCATCCGTTTTAACATTTTCGGCATGTTTTAACATATATTTTTTCATGTGAACTGTTTTGAACGGTCACCCGACCCGAACTCAGAACCCAAGATTACGAGTTTGAAGCGGTGCCAAAGGAACATTTACCAGCCGATCAGTTCCAAACTTTCGCAATATGATGAGGTCATGGGTCTAAAAATCTGCTCTCTCGGAATTGTCGCACCATTAACCAAAGATGGGATTGATTTGTATCACTCCATTGTAAATATATGGTGGAAAATAGAAAAGGCTCCCTGAAGAACCGTAAATAACTCATTGGCCTGACATGACCTGACTTGAACGATTCGGTGATTCGGTAAAATGTGTAAAATCAATCAGGAATAAGGTACTGCAAGCTACTTTGTTCTGCGTCTCTGTGTTTCTGCGTTATTTGGAAAAACACAAGAGGGGGCTAATTTCGCCCCCAGGGGCGCGCGTTTAGACACACCATACCCGAGATGGACTCACATGTGAAGGCGGCGTATAGGTTTTTTAAAACTGACCTGGAATTGCATGGGGCATCCAATCTGGCCTCTTGATTCGCTCCACTTCCAAGAATGCTCAAATCAGGTCCGCTCTGTGCCCTTGGCAACCATATTACCAAATATTTAGTGTGTATGAGCCAAAACGAAATATCAGGTGGTGACAAATCACGAAGTCAGTACATTATTTTTGAATCCCTGCATTATAAAGTCACCTCACTCTCAGGTGGCGGGTCTGCCTCAGCTCCAGAGCCCGGCCTAACGAAACAGCAACAGTCAGACAGAATATGAAGTTATATCTACACTCTTCCATGCAATTTTCGTTGAATATGACCAATCATTTGTTGTTTTGCAGATGCTTTTGATATTGTTCTAGAGCTCTTACACTTTGCCTGGCTTCGCTTTAACACGCGCATTGACGGGGGCGGGTGCCCACCTCCTTCGGGTCTTTCAGAGACAAAATAAAAACGGCGACGCGTAGCACCACCGTATATGATATACCTTATCTCTGATTATTTGTACGACTTTTTTAATTTTAGAATTTGGTCCCCTCAGGTAAGGTCACCAGTGCTGGTCAAGTGACCTCACCTCAAAAAAAGTTTAAGATAGCATGAGTCAGAATTGGGTGAAACTATTCGATTGAAACTCAGATCACATAATGGGTCCACCGGTTCTAAAAAATATATTCCGGTATTCTTATATCGATGACCTAAGGTCAGGCACCAGCCATGACATCTCCGTTGGAAATACATGAGAAAATGGTTTTAACTGAATAACTTGGAGATGGATGTTTGTAGAGCATTTATTTTAGCGGCATTAGGTCTACCTCACTCATGCAGTTCTAATTTTATGCATTTTGACCTAATTTGACCTTGACCTGACATCAGGTCAGATCAAATCCTAGTTCTGACCCTCACTTGACCTAACAAGATCATATTATGTATATTTCGATTCGGCTTCCTGCGAGGATTCCTATGGTCTAGATTGTTTTGCTCCATCTATACTATTTCACATTAAATGAGTTAAAACCTTCGTCTAAATGTTATCCCTATGGTGGCATGCCTTGACCCCCAGGGACCTTAAATGTATTCTGGCAAAAAATTGTTCAAATAATTCCCAAAGAAATTTGAATGAACTATCCAACGCAGTTTACCGTTTTTTGCTCTCTAGCGCGGTTCTCAAGATCTTAGGGAGGGGGGAGGGGGTACCCGCCCCCGTCAATGCGAGGGTGGCTTAGATCCCATCAATGAGTGTGTTAAGGTTCGAATTAATGAGTTATACCTTAGTTATATTTAGGCTTCGGAATAAGTAAATCATCAAATATAAACGTAGTGGTTTATGCTACCTGCGCTTCATAATAATCTTACAGAAGCTAAATCAGAAGTGCTGACTAATCGGAACCGTATACTGAGATCGTATACGGCTTGTGCTTTCCGTATGAAGGTTCGGATTCAGTTTGACTGTTTGTGATCCAATAATAAACTGATAAGGTGTCAGCCTTTTTGAGGTTCGGTTAGGAATGATGTCACCAGAGGGCACTGAAGGATACATGGTTCGATTTAGTGTTGAAATCTATCGTTCAAAAGAAACGTGAGTAAGTCACAGATTTACCATCATGGTCAGATAGCCTTGGTCCAAGAAAAATTTATACTTCACGCCTTGAACTTGACAGTCAATGAAAAACCGTTACCTCAAGTCAAGGTTTAGTAATCGTTTTAACTCTTACGCTTGTACACTCTTGCACTCAATTTGCAATACTATGGGGTGGTTTGAGAAACGTTTCGATGTTTCCGGTTGGCGATAACGCAGTCGGTTCTAGAATTAGTAAGGGGGGGGTTGAATCACTAGACAATATCCGGTACGTAAATGGCCCATTAAAATAATTTTGATTGACAGAAGTTCAACGAATAACTTTCTTGACATTGCAGACATTTTCAGTCAATAAGCTTTGCGCCTGATGCATGAGTATGACAGCCTACTGCCATAGCTGGTCTAACGCTGACAAGTATATTTCAGGCGTGTGCTTCTAGCCTGCCCATCAGAGCTCTGCTCTAATGTAAAGAGCTACTAGCTCATTTAGACGGTCACCAGCTAGGTCAGCCGCCGGTGAAAACGTGATACAGGCAACCGTTTCTGTGAAAAAACGCAGCTCTCGCTTTTAGGCTAGCCGTCAACGGCCCTAGCACCTGTTTTAGAGGCCTCAGTCGGTAATGCGGACATCGGAGTAGGCCCTGAACTGCCCCAAAATTTCTAAGGGGTGGCCAAAAAAAAAACAGCAAGAAGGCGACCACACTACTGCTGACATTTAGGAAAACTAATCAATGCGACGATTAGTAGAAGAATCGTGAAAGTGAATATATAGTTTCTTACATGTAGTCTCTCAACATCAGTCCTGAATTTTTGAGCGGCACAAGTGCTCGGTAAAGCCATTTAATCAGCACTGCAAACACAAGCATGACCTGTCATGTCATGTCATGACATGTCATGAAACCGAAATAGCATCTTTGACAGTCCACCCAGCATGAAGGTCAAGGCTAAAGAACACAGGTATGCGTCACATTCCAGGGGTGTGGATTTTGTTAACGATTGGGGGTGCAAAGTTTGAAACCATATAATAAAATACCTAATCAAAGAGGATGGTGTGTCATTAATGAGTGTTTTAGCATTTCTGGAGACCTGTGGAACCTCATTAAGCCAATATAAAGGCCTTAAAATGAAAGAGACGAAAATTTACAGACATTCTAATCCTACTTGGGCGTTCAATTGGACGTAGCCGGGCATTTCCAAAGATATACAAATCCAGGCCCCTGCCACATTTACATCTCAAAGTGGTTGACCACTTTGTTCTGCAAATCATGTACTATCATCATATCCTCCGTTACCAAATTATCTATCCTGGATAAACCTGTCCCTGCCTGGATGATGTGCTTGAAAGTGAGAACGTCTGAATGCTATCCGGATCTCCTGGCTGATGGGATATCATCACCGCCGTTTTCTGTGTGGCCGCTGGCCACAGTTCCACCGACATGCCCTGCGGCGGTGATACGCCGCAACGGCGACAACGCCCGAGGGCATCATACAGCCTATAACGGCGCCGCTGCCCACGATACCGATACGATCACACTCTCCGTTTTCTGAAAGCCCGTAGCTGAAGCACTCGACTGCCCTATTGAATAGTTTGTTGAACGGGACATAAGCGGATCCAGGGGGCACAATTCCTCCCCCAATCAGTAATCCTGGATGCACCTATGGAACGTGATAAGAACTGCCGGGTATGCTACCTAGACGATGTAAGTATAGGAACTAAGAGGCCTGGCTAACGTGTTTGCGTTGACCTATGGAGGCTGGAGGCTAGCTGAACTCAACCTCCCTCCAAGAGCAAGGGTCGTTCCGTGGTGTGACGCCAAACGCCCAACCCCCCCAAGGCTGTGTCAAGGCTGTATCAATGCTATCCAGAAAAGTCCAAAAAGACTACCATATTCTTAATCAGAATGATTTATTTCTACATTTGGAACACAATTGAATTCCTGGTGTTCTCTCGCACTTGTAGGCGAGCATCACGAATTTTGGAATGTTTTCAGTAGATACAGCGGTGGAAAAATCCACTCACGCCTGTGCGATATCCCTCAGGGCTAAAGGAGTCCCCTTGAACGTGCCCTTGAATAAATGTTTGAGTTCGACCCGGTATGAAAATAATCCATCGGCAGCTTGAAAGTAAAGCTGGATGAAGCTTTCGAACTCTGCTGCAGAGGAATATCCACAGTTCAAGCTGCCGATCCATCGTTATATGGCGGGCTTTGATCAAGTGGTTTATGGTTGATATCACTGACCCCCAGAGGCAGTACGTCTAGCCTGTAGGTAGCGTATTTGTTGGATCAGTAAAGTTAGACTAGAGAGTAAGTTAACCCTGCCCACCGAAGGGCCATCGATGCCCCCATAAGGTTTTCGGGATAGCAGAAAAAGCCGAGGCCAGCACGCGGTTGAGGCCTATCCACTGCATCATTTTCCCATCATCCTGAAATTTTTACCCCGGGTCACCCAAGGTCAGGTCACCAGACGAGGTCAACCAAGGTCACCTCACTCACCTTTAGAGCTCTGTAAGAGCTACATTTCGAAGTCGATCAATTTGAAACTCGTACACTTCATGACCCCTCCAGGGTCTACAAGGTGTATATCCGGGATTTTTAGATTTCGTGCCCTGAGGTCAGGTCACGAGGCGACCTCTCCCATTGGAAAAGCATGGGAAAAGCTATTTCATGATATAAAAGTCACAAAAATGATTGCAAATACTCAACTGCTCAGAACAACGTTTTTGGACACCCTTCACGGATACCAGGGTCATATTTGCCCTTTGACTTTTCCAAGGTCATGCAAGGTCACCAAGGTCAAAAACAGTATTTTGACAATAACTTTGACCTAATTGAACTAGAGCGGTGAAACAAACACCATCGTGTTTGTCTTGTCACTGGCTTTCATTTGATATACGGTAAGGTCACTTTGACCTTTCGTGACCTCAGGTCATATTAGGTCACGAGGTGACCTCGGCGGTCAAACCACTGGCGGGAGGTCTTTACGTTCCACATAGCGGACAAAGTACTGGCAATTTGCTATCAAATGTACTTTACCAGGCCTCAATAGCTCTAATGACATAAGAGTTATGCCCAGTTGGCTTAATCATTGCATATTTGAGTGAACATAGCCGATCTTGACCTAATTTGGCCTCTGGAGGTCAAACCATTGACCTGAGCACTAAAACATGCAAGTAATTTCTTACTGAATTCACGCGAGCTTTCTATTGCACTTTGCAGATTTGCGCTAACGCCCATATTTTCGGAGTTAGAGGGGGCCATCGATGGCCCCCGGTGAGGCGAAGGTGGCGCCGGACCCCGGTGGGCGCGGTTAACATTTCCCTCAAAGTTTAAAACAAAAGTAAAAGAGAAGGACTAAGTTTTGAAAGATTGGAAAAATTCGGCTTTAAGGATTCGTATCTTAGGTACTCCGATGAGGCCTCGAGGCCGAAATATCAGTCTTCAAAAACTTAGTACTCTCTTTTTACTTTTTATTGGGAGAAATGTTAATTAACTCTCTAGTCTAATGATATGGCCCTCACTAACAGACTTCGACTCTTAAAAAACTACGAACCGAGCGGTAACCGTTGATATCTTTGTATACTAACGATCATAACTGCGCAGAACTAGTGAACATAAATTATCGAATTCGATTTGTAATTGCCTACAGACGAAGAGACGTAATATCGTACTTTATATCTAATGCTGTGAAAGGATCATCCCTAATTTCTCAATCTGGCTATGTCTGATTTTTTTCCGTACTGGGAGGTGTAAAACATAATACATTTGGTATAGTCTTAATTTGCTTGCCGAAAAACTGAAATCGTCCTCCATGTATCCAATTTTAATTGTGTTGTTGGGTGCTTTCGGGTTGTTTTCAATACTTCGATGAAACCTCAAAGGCAAATGACCAGTCTTTAAAAACTTAATTCTCTCTTTCTGCCTTTTAAGGGAAAGGTTAATTCTCTAGTCTAACAATATGCCCTCATTAACAAACTTCGACGCTTAAAAAAACTATCACTAAAGTTTATAGCTCGATGCCTCGCCTTATACCATATTGGGTGACTGCGGGTGGTAGGAGTAAGGTTAAGACATGTTACTGTCAGGATAATTGTCAAAGAAACAGACCTATTTCTGCTATAAAGCTGTTTTCAAAGTCAAATATAGGTGCTTTTTTAGTTTGTACAAGACGCTAAAGTCCAGTTCTTGTGGTGGAGTCAAGAAGTAAACTATATTTTACATGTGCATGCAACATATCTATGAACACTGATTTGAAAGCACCATAATGATCGCAATATGATGCATATAACGTCTGAATGTAATATTATATGCACCGATGTAAGCAGGTTGATGTATTTTTGTTGCTCTGTAAATATTTCTCAGCATGGACAGAGGTACATAGATGTTTTTGCACAGACTTAATCCCATACAACATATACCCACAACAGACATTACAAAATGGTCCATTTTTATCGCAAGGCTTTTACAACAAGCCCTCAGTCAGGCATTTGTTTGCCTAGTGAATAAGCTCTTTCAGATCTAGGGCTTTCGGGAAATCGCTCCGCGCCCGAGGCAACCAGCTCAATGAGTCTCTGGTATTTTCAAGGAACGATTAGGTAACAACGCTGTGGTTACTCAATATCACTTTCTACGCTATAGCCCATGATGCTAGAATTGTTCAGGTGAAACACATGATAGGCTCACCTATCTTATAGGAAACACCCAGAGTTCCACAACACCGGGTATAACGATGTAGATAGGTGGATTGTATCGGGAAGCTCTAGGGATATTCAGAGCCTCTGAGCTACCGAAGTTGTTGGCCAGAGCACGTCTGCTACAAGCACAGGAATCGGAACGTGTCCATTGTATCTCTTTTAATTTTGTCCAAGTTGTTCCTGGTACGGCTGCTGGAGCCGGAGTCACACTTAAGTCATCAAGGGACTTGTCACGGAGACCCCGACCCCACCACCCGAACGAGCAACTCCCACAATGAAGGGTCAATTTAGAAGCCAAAGTTTAACGTCCCACAAACCACAGGGACGGCCGCCCCGCTCAGGTCACCCTTTTATCAGTCAGTTGCCAGCAGACCTACGTCGGCTAAACTTTTGAGCGCCGGAGCATCTCAGGGGAACCGATCCCAAGCCTGGACATCCACTGCCACTGCATGTTTCTGACCAGCGGGCCGGAGTCCAACGCTCTACCAACTGAGCTACCGGGGCGGCTTTGGATCAGGATCTGCGTCTTTGGTAGGTGTGTACATTGTACATGCAGTCCCCGGCCTCTGCTAACACTCTTTCTCTTAAACCTATTTCTGTCAGGCTCCCGGCTACTTGCATTGCTGTTGGGGGAGGGGGTGGATTCGCTCCCCCACTTAGATATTTAAGTGTACCCGTCGGGGCACGGTAGTGTAGTGGTTGGCACGCTCACTTTCCACGCGGCTCACCCGGGTTCAAGGTCTAGCCGATTCCCTGAATAAGGAGCAATCTGGCTCTCCATAAGCCCTTCCAACAGGGAGGGAGCTGGCGACGCTATTTAACCCTGACAGTTGGTGCATCGATAAGCCCCCAAAACCATTATGATCAAAATCGAAAAGGTAAAAAATGTCAAAGTTTTGTGGGAATGAATAAGTCTTAGCCAAAATATTATCCGAAAATCATTCCAAAATTCAAGGTAGAATGAATTTTGTCTCACACTGTGATTAATTTTCAAAATGAACTCCCAAACTTTTCAAAATCGTGACCAGAGGCGTGTACAAAGTCTATATTTCAACCACTTTTCATCTTCTACATAACTCTTGCCCCTGTTGTTTGATATTCACAAAACTAGCAGGTATGGGGAGAAAATTGGCACTGCACTGGTGACCTGGCTTGAGATGACCCGACCTTAAGATTTTTAGAAAAGTTGCAGAATTGATCAAAGACAATGTGTTCCAAGTACGGTGGGGTGTAGTGATTAGCACAGTATATATCCCCCCCGATCAATATAGATGACATGAAATATATATATATATATATATATATATATATATATATATATATATATATATATATATATATATATATATATATATATATATATATCACACCCATTTTCCCCTGGTCAGGTTTCCCTTATTCTAGAGCTACAGCCCTTGTCTTAGCCCTTGCCTTATTCTAGAGCTGAAAATATAGAAAAAGCAACAACGAAGCTCACTAAAAAGTCCAACTTTGTCTCTTCGGGCAAAGTGACGCCAGCAATATCGGCCAGCAGCCGCATGTGTCGAGCCTCAGGCCTAACGGCCTCACCGCACAAGTCAGCCCAGCAGGCGCTTTCAGTTAAAACCGTTTTCCATCCGGCATTGGAATCGATGTGAATTCAATCAGTGCTTTCATCAAGGATCCCTTAAGTGTTTGTCTTGGTCATAACTTATGTCTAGGCTGGACGGAGCACACATGCTGTAATGTGGTCATATGAACCTCCTGATGTTTCTTCAATGACCATGTTCTCAAGAGCTTTGTCACGGATTTCCAGTGGTGGGTACCCATCCAGCAGTGAAAACTTATGCCCACTATTCCATGTTCTCGTTGGGAACGTAATATCATTAAAATTGTTTGTCACTTAAAAATAAATGCTTTATAAAAGAAATGCTTTACAACATGCAAATGCACCTTTCGTGTTTTCAAGTACGGCGTTTCTATTTATGTTATTGCAAACAATTGTTTTGAGAAATGGATAGGGCCTCCAAAACTGAGGGCCTGCTTTCTTGCTTTCATAGAGTGGAGGACTCGGCCTCCAATGCCCCTCAGTGGTGATTACTACAGATTTTCCCCTTTGGTTCCTGGGACTTGAACACTGATGTTATCTTTTCTTCACTAATATGGGCAGCAGACGCAACAAACTAACGGCTCACTTACACACCAACTGGGATGAACTTTTACACAACAACACACTGCAACGGAGAGGTCGTCTCCACTCTACTTAGCACTGCAGAGGAAGCAATACCAACAAAACGAAAAACCAAACACAAACAAAACATGAAAACACAAATTGAAACGCAACAACGAAAAGGATAGATTATTTAGAAATCAAAACGGCTCAGAAACAGCTGAACTCTTACTATTATCTGGGACGAAAACAGGAACCAAACGCTTGAAAAGAACCGCAGTAACACTAGCTTGAAAAAGGAGGCACAACGAAACAGAACAACAGAGCCAACAAACGATTAAAGACGGAAAACACAGAAAGCCATAGAACGTTGCTAAAAACAAAAAGAATCCACACAAATACCATTCCATTCTTAAAACGGGATGGGGCGCAACAGGTCTCAACCAATCCTTCGCTACAAAACTTAGAAAATAAACCGTAACAGAAGACGGCGACAAGGCAGAAATTCTTAACGATTTTTTCGTTTCCCAAACAAACTTAGTGACAGACCACCTAACACTGCCAGAAGAACATGCTTTCGCAGGAATGTACACATACCTCATCTGACAACATTGAGTGTTTCAGAGACCCAAGTATTGCGGCTTCTAAACTCCATTGACGCTAATAAATCAACAGGGCCAGACAAGATCCCCCCCAAAATCCTAAAATGACCGCTATACTTATTGCTAAGCCCCTAACAATCATATTCAATAAGTCACTAAGTGATGGAATCTTTCCAAACATATGGAGAACCGCCGTAGTAACTCCCATTTTCAAAAATAAAGGATCCGCTTCTGATTTTCGACAATACCGCCCTATAAGCCTTTTATCTTGTGCATCAAAATTTTTAGAGAAGCTGGTTTTTAGTGCTATATACGGACACCTTCAGACGCACAACTTACTCTATGACAAACAGAGCGGCTACCGACCACACCATAGCACAGAACTCCAACTCACTTACCTGACTCACACGATCTACGAAAGCCTAGACAAAGGACATGACGTCACCGCAGTATACCTCGACATTTCAAACTATTTTAATCAAATTTGGCACGAAGGACTAATTTACAAGTGCAAACACGAATTTGCAATTTCTGGACCACTTCTCTCATGGTTAGAATCATATCTTTCAAACAGAACACAAAAAGTAAAAATAGACGAAAACACGCACTCCTCAACAAAGTCCCTAAGGGCAGGCTGTCCACAGGGATCCGTGTTGGGCCCCTTACTTGCCTTAATGTACCTCAACGACCTTTCTACACGTGTTATTAATCATACTCTCATTTACGCGGACGACACATCTTTGTACGCCTCATACGATTACACCAATATTGACGAGACTCAACGAGCCCTTCAGAAAGACCTTGACGCTATTCTAGACTACGGTAAACGCTGGGCAATAACCTTCAATGCGACCAAGACACTTCAACAAACATTTAGCCACAAAGAGCCCCACGTAACTTGCAACTCAAATTCTCCCAACATGACATTCCCATTGTCCAGACGCACAAGCACCTTGGGGTGACGCTATCCCAGAACCTAAAATTCCACGAGCACATAAATACGATAATCAAGAAGACTAATATTGCCATGAGCCCACTCTACGCTATATCAAAATATATACCAAAGCAGGTTCTATGCGAAATATACTCCACCCACATCCAACCATTCCATGACTATTGTGACATTGTTTACCACGGAAACTTGACTGCATCCGACGAACTGAGACTGGAGAGACAGCTAAATCGCATCGCTCGACTGATAACTGGGACCCCACCGAGAACACCTACCGACAAATTACGGAAAGAGTTAGGATGGGACTCACTGGCACAGAGACGCGAAACACACAGACTGACTTTTTACCACAAGCTTGTTTACAGTTCACAAAACCTACCAGAATACGCAAATGAACTTCTCCCCCAAAATCGTACTGATGCTACAAATACAAACCTTAGAAACGCTACAACACACACACTAGCTCCCACCAAAACAACGGCTTTCCAACGCTCTTTTTGCCTGCAACGATCAAGAAATGGAACTCGCTTCCACTTACCTTTCGCGTGGAACCATCTCTTGTTAAATTCAAAACACTCTTAAACAACCATTGCTGCTCAGCACCCCCCCCAAAGTACTATTTTATGGGATCAAAAACCGAAATCAACTACACGCAAGACTGAGAACAGGCACACTCCCCTAAACTCTTACCAATACCAGGTTCAAAAGTACATTCACCTTCATGCCCATGCGGCTCTCCCGAAGAAACCTCCCGACATTTCCTAATGCACTGTCCATTATACAATAAAAAAGACAACAACTCTTCGCAATCGTTCGAAACATCCTACATAGAGATATCCTGCCAATCAACTTAAACACTGAGAAAATCCTCATACACGGCCAAACACTAACAACGAGGAAGGCAGGGCAGTGGCCAACAGTGCAAAATTATATCGTGGCGGCCCTGGCAGCTCGGGGTGCGGCGGGCGGGCGGGCTGCGGCGCGGCTGTAGGCTGACGTTGGGTGAGCGCGTGACGCGGGACTTTAAAAGACCCGAGGCGGCGGGTATTTCCAGTGGTAATTTGTGTATTTGTGTATATTGGTACTCATATTGTGTAGTATCATAAAACCCAATTGCAGGAGAGGCGCCACGACTTAAGCTTTGTGCTTCTGCGCCAATCCTGCCTTACATTGTTGTGCTCTTTGTGTGTATGAATAAGAAATAAAATACATACATACATACTTTGCGGTAAACGGTAAGAGCGTAGCTTGGGAAAGTGAACAGTACAGTGTAGGTATTATAGCTTGCACTTGAAGGAAAGTTGCTATTACAACAACCTACCTAATCAGAATTAATGTCACTTGAACGTCGGCTCTAAAGCTATATCGAAGAGGTACCTATTTCATGGTCCTTGTTTGCTAGCTTACTAATAAGTAGGCTGATATTCCTAGCCGCAACATACTTCAAGTGTTCCATCATGCATTCAATAGTGGCTATGTTTGACCGCAGAGGATTTGAAATCCAAGATTAAGGTTATAGATACGCTGTATGATGATACAAAGGATTAAAATGGAGGTAACAGGCAGCGCTGACTCAGCATTGATGCTGATTTCGATTCCTGTCACAGCTTCTGCTAAAATTCTCCCCGGGTTTAAAATCTATCGGGCTTCCAGCATCGTTTTTTTATACATTTATGCTTCTTCTCTGCACCAAATCCAGCTTAAGGTTGATTGTGCTCGGCATTCATTGGCTCAGTGTTCCCTCACGGAATTTTTAATCCTGCACCCATGAAAAATAATAAATGAACAAGGTATAAGAAAGGGACTCCAGGAACAAGTAAGAAACATGGGCTAACTGCACCTTTCTAGGCTCTTTAGCTGCTTTTTTAGGTTCATGAAGTTCCAATATTCCATCAGTCAATTTTTACCTCAGGGTAGGCGGCGCAATACAACATTCAGGACGCAGGGCAACAAAACGATCATACAACGCCAAAACAAGTGGATTCTGCACCAGGCGTCGTCGTTCACTGTTAAAGGGAATGTGCCACGCTGGCCGAATCCCGGAATTTATTGTAACTAGGGGTATTTTTGGCCGAAAATCATGATTCTATCCGGGACCTCAAGGTATGGCTGGACACCAAACCAACCTTCACCGACCACATCAACAACACGGTAACTAAAGCAAGCAGAGCTCTGGACGAGATGATTTGAACCCTCTAATCTTGCCATACTGGGGGAGAATTGTCACCGGAACCTCCCCTGGAAGCTTATTTTGGCAACATTCGGTCAATTCTAGAATACGGTTGCGTGATTTGGGGAAGGGGGGTGCTGCCCAAATAAACCTTGAAATACTTGAAATGGTTCAACATAAATTCCTTATCTGGCTCGCTTCCACTACTCGTACATTAACAACGTCTTTGGCATACTCAGACCTTTTGGCTACTTTTAACATAACCAGCCTTTCAAACAGGAGGTATCAGTACGATGTACTTTTCGTTCACAAAAGTCTAACCGGGAAGGTGGACTCTGCTCTCTTGCTCGGGACATTCCCCTTCACGTCCCCGTGCGGCCCACCCGGAATATGAACGGGACATTGCTCCACGTTCCCTTCGCCAGGGTGGATACGGTTAACCTTAGCCCGGGTGGGGGGTCTTTTTAGACCCCCTCTCCCTCGGGTTTTTCCAAAGTGACCAAAAAAAAAAAACGGCGGTGCACAGCGCCGCCAAACTTGGTCTAGCTGTTCCTTCATCATTTTTACATCTTTCCTGAAAATTTTGGCTCAAGGTCATATCAGGTCAGGTCACCAGGCCAGGTGAAGTGACCTCACCTCAAAAAATACTCAGGACCGCATAACTAAAAGAAAGGTTAATCGATCAAGTTGAAACTCATACCACATATTGGGCCCACCAGGAGCTACAAAATTTATTCCGGGATTTTTGATAGTGGTGACCTAAGGTCATGTGCAGAGCATGACCTCCCCATTGTAAATATATGGGGAAAATCACGAAATGAGCTTTTCTCAGTAAGTATGGATGGAATCAACTTCAAACATCGGTTGCGACTTGCTCCTAGCCCATTTCTGAAGTTGATGCAAAAAATTGTGACTTGTGACCTTTAAAAGGTCACCTTAGGTCAAATAATCATTTTTTGGTGTTTTTCTCTATAAATTTTTAATAAGCTAAGATAGAGCTTTTGTTTTGTCACCTAAGTGCTTGTATAGTCACTGGAAATCAAATGATATACATCATGACTATACCAGGTCAAGTTGGGTCAGACCGTTGACCTGGGTCAGGTCAAATTCTTAAATTTGGCCTGGCATAGCAATATCATATATAATTCGATTCATATTGACGAGAGGATTGCAATGGTGCATAAACTATGGCTGTATCTTGTTTGGTTTGGAAGCTATTATCGAAAAAGTAAACGCCCTTATGTATGGGTGGCTATGGACATTCCCAAGAATATGCCTAATATTTAGTGACCTGTAGCTCCCTAGGCTTTGACCTGACACGAAAATGAATGCCACTGTAATGAAAGCGCATCTCAAGAGCTTTCCAGTGGCGATAATAAATTTTTCTAGCTATCATAGTGTCTGAGATATATGAGGTTTTCTTGCACACCTCATATTAGCAATTTTGAAATATTTTGACCTCTGGTGACCTTGATATTGACCTGACAAGAAACATGACCAAAGTATTTTTGATATCATTTTCGAAGAGCTTTCGATTGCCGTTTTTTGCTTTCTTTCTAGCTCTCTTAGTTTTTGAGATCGTGGGGGGTCTTTTTTAGCCCCCCCACCAGGGCGAAGGTGGCTCGTACCCGCCACCGGGGCAAGGTTTAAAAGAGTTGCATTTTGTCGGGCGGCTGGTACTATGAACTCTTTCCTAACCGAGTGTCAAAATTCAGATGTATTCGGTTCCACATTTTGTCAGTTCAGATCTCAAGTCCGCGCGTATATAAAAAGTCGGTAGTGATCTCCCCTTGTTTTCTTATAACGTTTTATTTGTATTTAGTGCATGTGTGGATTCCTTGTATCCTATATAAGCTGAGTGTTCGATCGTCGATCGTGTTTGATCGTCTTCGATACGACATGAGCTGTAATTGGGGGCAACCTGTTGCTCATGACACAAATAAACAATAAACAGTAAAATATCCATGATCTTTTCTGAAAAAAAAACAACAAGCTCAATATTCTGATATATAAAATGCTCCTCTATGATAAGAAATAAAACCTCTGTCTGTGCATGACGTCATGATCTGGCAGCTACTACCATATTCAATCGGCTTCAATAGGTTGACTACTCACCGTGACGTCATCATGTCGTTACACCAACAGCTGACAACTACGGCCGGCTCCTTGGGTACATTTTGGGTACATTTCAGGTAGTTTTTTTTAGTTTTTCGCTACGGAAAATTCGAGTTTCAAGACCAATGATATATTGAGTACCAGGTTTTCCGGCATGCTTTACAATTTGGCTATCTTAGTTAAAATCACATTATAAAGGCTCCTCATTCCCTTTAAGAGAACTCTCAGTGACTCCATCTATCCTGTAAGCACTGGAGCCGCCAGTGTGAACACCCTGCCACTCAAGCTTCCCTCCTGGGTCGCGATGGTAGAGACATCTGCAAGAACTGGTGGCGTGTTGTCGGTGTACGTGTGAAGCACAACGCTTTGACAGTCGTCAGTTTTGAACATGATGTTGTTTTGTTTTTATTTGATCATATTAAGTTCTAAAACTTGCCTACTTTGCAATGCCAAGAAATACCATTGTCCAGCTGACTGCAGCTGTCAGGTCTCATGGGGGTTGAATTCAGCTGTTTCAGCATACACTATTGTAAGTGCTACAACATGTGGTTGGAAGATTATATTATGCTATCATTCAAAATTATGGCATTGGGGTCTAATCTTAACCATCCCTACGATGTCAGGAACGGGAAGTGATAGGGGAAGAATTGAAACACTACTGAAAACGCCTTACCGTCCTCTACTCTGGAGCCGAGTTTGAATCAAATCCGATGGCCAGTGACGTCACAGTGGGTCATTTTTGTCACCCATACTTTTTATGAGGACGTATAGAATGTCTTATGATCATTATCCCTGCACCGTCTGGGCTCTTTTCGTACATACCACTGCCTGCTGTGGGGGAAGGGGTGGAGGTGGGGGAGGGTCCAGTCTGAACCGTCCTTACGATCTAAAAAATCGAAAATGATGTGGGAAAACATTTAAACAACGCTGTAGGTGCTTGATCTTCTTCTAGTCTGGAGCCGAATTTGAGCCAAAAACGTTGACCAGTGACGTCACAGTGGGTCAAAATGGGTAAAATTTAGACCTATTTAGAAAATCCGATATAACTCGGGCAGCATGAAACATAGAACGAAACAAAATAGATGTGGTCATCTTAATCCAATAATTCAAATGATATGTGACATGACCTTGTAAGGTCAAATTATGGCCTTGACCTTGGATCAAGGTCAAATAGTAGCCTTGAAAGGTCATGTTGCACATCATTCGAACCAGTGAGCCATGCTCATTACTATGATACCAAATTCAAGGCTATCTTGTTTCGTTGAAAAGTTAACGACAAAACAAATTAAAAAGCCGTGACCTTTGGTGACTTCTGGTCTGGGACGGATCCCATACGCGTCGGAAAGGGGGGGGGCCTGGCCCCCACTTTTGCCAAAAATTTCCTGATCTCAGTCAAAATGAAAAAGCCGGGCATTCTTATATCCAGCCGCTGCGGAAGGCAACGGAGCTCAAATTCGAACAGTTCTTGGTCCTGGTGTTGAAAGTTTTTGTCAGCATCAGGTTGAAGTTTGGCTGGCCCCCCCACTTTTTTGCCAGTGGCGACACTTATGACGGATCCAATGGGGCGAAGGGGCTGGTTATATCCCTTTTTAAGACCTGAGGGCCGCCCCTACCGATTTCTGGCACCGAAGACTCCTGAAATTGGTGACACCTCAGGTGCGAACAGTGAGTGCTAAACCAAAACGCAAAGAAAAGTCATTCGAAGCTGGCCTTCTCCACTGTGAGCCAGCCCTAATTTTGAATCAGCACCCCCCGGTATACCATTGGGCATTCCACTTGAACATGGACCGCCCTCATCAATTTATGATCGCCCTATATTTTATGGTTAAATGCCTATATTTTACGATTGCCCGTCATTTTTCAGCCTTGGAGCGCCCCCTGCAACATGTACCAGCCTCATCCGCTTTCGTTCGCCCTCTTCTACATAATTTCGGGCACCTTCCTCACCATTCGCGGCTCTTGTTCAGCCTTAGGGCACTCCACTTCAACGTGGACCGTCCTTATTCACCTCCGGTCCCCCTCTGCTTTGTGGTTGGGGGCCCCTATTTCATGATTAATCGCCCAAATCCAGCCTTAGAGCGACCCACTGCCAACTGTATAGTTTTCATACACTTTGAATCGCCCTCTAGTGCATGATTGCGGGCCCCTTTTCCACTACTGTCAGGGAATGTGGATAGGGTACTTGTACTCGGAGCAATGGTTTCCAGGTTCAAGTCCCAGCAGAGCCTCTGAATAATTTGATCTGATACCCCAAATAACTCGCAACAGGGTAGGTTGGTGACGCTGTATAATTATGGTAGTTGTCGCATAGTTAAACCCGGATAATTATCGCCATTTCACCATTGTTTGCTAGTTTCCAGCCTTGGCGCGCTTCACTTTTAGACATACCGCCCCCATTCACCTCCGGGTATCCACTATTTTGTGGTTGGGTGCCCATGTTTCACAAATCGGACGCCTTTTTAGCATTAGGTCTCCCCACTGCAACATAGACCGCTCTCAGATTTCAGTAGTAAAAGCTGCCCGGTTTTCATTTAGTGTTTGTTTTGTGTATATATCGATGCCATATTTTGCTCAGTTACCACTCAGGACTACCCAGGGCGCACTCATGCCTGCCCGATGCATGGCTGTGTGCCCGCCCAGTATGTGTTTGTGGTGTCTATTGCAAGAAGAACATGCTACGATGCAATATAGCGGACTGGTAAAATCCCGTTTGCTATGTATCAGAGGTGGAGCACGTTGACAAAGGTTGTTTATAATTTTTTTCAAGAGTATTCCAAATCCACTGATAACTATGCATGCTGTTCATTGGGACTATAGCTTATTAATGACTCCTATCATTTACTAATCTTCCTGAGCTGTTTTCTCGCTTTGCCACTAAATAAAGGTTGTGTCCAGACTAAAAGAAAATTCCTTCGTCATCTGTGTGAAAGAGAATGAAAGCTCGGCAGTAGGCATGAACAGAATTTAGAATGAGTCTCCTAGGAATACATAAAGTTAAAAAATATTCCACTCATAAAATATTTGCCTTCGTGTAGAACATTGCGAATTTATCACTATCACTGGGCGCAGACAGAGCACTTTGGGGAAATAAATTGGTCCTCAAAATCTCCAAATACCGCCCGTGCGTGAATTCGGCTTCCAAAAGTAGTCTGGATACAAATGCCCTGTTTCATTGCTATTTGTTTGGGCAGAGTCACTTTGAGAAATTCTGCCGTTCCCTGACGTTTTTTTGTCAGCGCTGTTTGAAACAGCATCTACAGCAGGCAGAATTAGTATCACAAAAGCACCGTTTATCACACAAAGGGCCGCCCCTTTTATTAATTTGATTTGACCTGTACTATTTTGAAATAGCGGAGCTTGAAATACCATGCATGTAGGTATTTTATCGTATTTTTGGAGCTTCTTTTCTTATAAGCATAAGGCTGCTTTTCCGCACTATCTGACACATTCTGCGTCTTTTCAGATTATTTTAGCCCTAGTCAAAAAACGTCAAGCAGGCTTATAAAAGCTTATTCATTATATAAAAGCTTATTCATTGTATAGCTTGAACTAAAAACTTAATTCGTTAGCAGGTTTGGAAACATAGAATAATGCGTCTGATGGAAAATAACTCCACGTGCTACGAGATACAGCACGGAATAGTTATTAGAGAAAATTCCTTTATTCGATATTATATGAAATCATTGATTACCCATCAAAGTTGAGTAGCGTGAGACTGGACTTGGTATTGCCTTGTCATCGTACATTGGACCGCTGGTCACCTGTACAGAACCCTCTTTGTCCTTATTTACATGCAGATGTCAGTCATGTAGCTCGCTATGCCAGGATAGATGGCGCTTGTGGTAGCAGACTGGCCCTTTGCGCTGAGGCAAGCACCAGATAAACGCTCCTGAGCGGGCACATTTAACCCAGTTTACTCTCATGAGAAGGGTGATCAAGTTACTAGATTATGAGCAGAGATGGCCTACGCTACGTTACAGTACCGAATTACGCTACGTTACGGTTCGATTTTGGCCGAAACTACGCCACGGAATTACGCTACGTTATATTTCATCGACTACGGAATTCCGGTACTTTAGCTACGGTTACGGTGAAAATATGTCGTACTACGATATCGACATTTTGTTCACACATTCACACCTTAACGATCACCCCGATGGGGGTGTTTGAACACCCTCTCGGGTTTTAATGGCGGGTCGAAAAACGGCGGCGCGAAGCGCCGGCGCGCTTGGCACACCTTATCATTGATCAATTCCGCAGCTTTCCCCAAAATCTTAAGGTTGGGCCCAGCGGATCAGGGGCAAAAAGGCAATTGCCCCAAACGGAAAACTCGGGGCAAAACTATGTTTTTGCCCCCAAGCGATCGACCTCCTTTCCCCGACTCATTTTAAGTTTATAGGCAACATTTGGTGCTTTAACTCCAACTTCTAACGGAACCAGTTAAGTTCAGTGAAAATATCGGGCTTTGGATAGGAAAAAGGATCTGAGCTCATATTTTCAGCCCGTGACGTTTTTTTTGCTTCTTGCCGAAACACCCGTACCGGGAAGTCGTATTTAGCGCAGTTGCGCGACGTTTTTTTTTGCTTCTCGACTTTGGTTTGCCCCTCCCAAACCGACCGGCTAGATCCGCCACTGGTTGGGCCATCTCAGGTCAGGTCACCAGTGCAGGCTAAGTGACTTCACGTCCAAAAATGTTTAAGGTGTCTAAGTAAGAAAGGAGTGAATCTATCGGATTGAAACTGATACCACATAATGGGTCTGCCGAGTACTACAACATATATTCCGGGATTTTTTATATCGATGACCTAAGGTCAGGTACGGAGCATGACCTCTCCGTTGGAGATGTAGGGGCAAAACAGAAGTTGGGCTGTATTTGTGTAGATAAAGCTGAGAATACCCTCATATTCCTCAAATCGTAGTATCATGGGCTCCTTTCTAGGTTCCCTGTTGCAATGTTTTACCTGTGACCTCTGAGAGGTCATCTGGGCTACTTAAGCAGATTTTCAGATTTGGGTCAATAGTTTTGGAGTGAATAACAATAAAACTTTTATTTTGATACCATTACGTTAATATTGCTACTACGAGTCGATTGACGTGCATATAGACTATGCTAGATTAGATAGTGACCTCGACCTGACCTGATGTGTGACCTGATGACCTAAAGTATGTGAGATGATGTGTATGATCAATGGTCGGAATTCTTGTCACCAGTTGAAAACAAGTTTATGAATAGAAATCATCCGACCTCTAATTTTTACAACCCAAAAATGTGTCCGTGATTTACAATATCCACCAAAAGGTCCCTATCTAAATTGACAGCGATTTGATGCATTTCTCGTGAACCTGTTTTACGTTTGTAATTTTAAAGTAATGGTTTGGTCAATACTTTTTCAAATATTATCACTTCTATTCCAAATTTCGAATTATAGCAAATCATTACCAAGAATCCTTAGTGCTGCGATCGAGATCACGAGAGAAGGTATATACATATATGACGTAATTTTTTTCTTAGTATTTGTATTTGTATTTATCGAGCATTTACACTTAATCACAGAGGCTCTTCCAATGTTGTCGCTATGAGGATGATAATCAGAATACTATGGGAGGAGATGGTGTAGGATAAGGATAGTTGAGTGTGAGGATTGGAATAAGGATCACCCAGGGCAAGGCAGCGCAGCCACACCGGTGCAGATGCTCTCTGCCCCGGGTGACGTAAGGATGTTTGGAGAAGGGGAGCACCGGTGATAATTAAAAAAAGAAAAAAAGATGATGATGAAAGCTTGATCGATACACATTTTTGAGGTCACTTCACATGGACACCTTATAGGTGCTGTCAAATTATAGTTGTTTCAATATGGGATCCTTGGGCATTTCTCTGTTTCTTTATAAGTCTTGTCTTCGAGTGATCCATAATTTTTTTCTGTATTACTCTCTAAATCTTGAAGTCTTGAAGTCTGGAAATATCGAAGTAATATAAATCGGTCAAGGCCTTCATCCTAAGCAAACCTTTCCTAAGCAACATTTTCAAAGTCTCTGATCTGGTTATTTCTTGCTCCCAGCGGCATTAAAAATCACGTAAACCGCAGAAAAAATGAAGCGAAAAATTTAAGCCGTTAAAATATGGTGGAAGACGAAAAGTCAGGAAATATTTCATATTCTATCTTGTTGTATCTTATTTCACAAATGTCTGACGCGAATGAAAATGAATGCATGATGTAGCCAATACAAATAGCAATACATCAACGCAGTACCAACTCCGAGTTTAGGCTAGAACAGGAACAATTTCGTAAATTTCTTAAGCATTAAAAACACATCTTCCCCCCTGTGAGCGACCGACTCGTAATGTACGCTACGAAACGCTAATTTTGGCGTGGTACGCTACGGAATTCGCCAAGCTACGCTAAGTTTCATTTCCAAAGCTACGGCTACGGAAAAATAATTTCGTAACGTAGCGTAGGCCATCTCTGATTATGAGATCGTGTCAAGTATTTTGTTTTCATTAAAATTCCGGCTGAGTGCTGGAATATAACATAAATGAAAGAATATGTTAGAACATTTAGGATATTTAAAAAGGCCTCCGGGAAATATGCAAGCTTGTTCTATCTTCACATTAATATTATTCCAAAAACCATTCCGTCGGTTTTCGACAGAATGGTGTTGCAAATACTGTAATTCGGTTTTTGGTGATATTTAACACAAAGAACGCCATACAAGAAACATTAATGCAGATTGCATCGATAATTTGATAATGATTATGAATCATATTCAAATTATCTAAACTTGGTCAAAATTGGATTTCTAGGGGCAGCATGAGACAATATAACTACACAAGCTGAATTATTGGCTGTTTTACGGATTTGATCACGTCATTGTGACGTACCTAATTACGGCAACTTGTACGTTCCTTCGGGCACTTTTAGCTATCCATGGGTGATTTTTCCTTCAATATCTTTTTATCGCCACTGATTTCAAGCTTGCAAGGGTGAAAATATATATCAAGTTTCTCAACCCTAAAAAGGACGTCATAATATGACGCACACCGTTGAAAACCTAAGAAATTGTTTTTCAGTGTGTTTTGAAACATTTCATTCGAATTTTTACGGCACCTGCAGACACTATCTATATATCATCTATGCACAAATCTAGGATCGTGTAACAATTATAGATAGTAATGACATCATCAACAAGCATCTTACGGTGGGTGTTATGCTTGTATTTGGTGACATGCTGCCAATGTGTGCATCATATGCGCTCATCACAGCTAATAAAACATACGTAAGCAGCCTCCTGGTAGTTTTCGGATAAAGCAAGATAAAATTTTCGCAAAATGAGGCAAAATGATGCCATCAGAAGGGTTACAACACATTGACGCAATGTGTCAACCTGCAGATTCATCTGTAGGCAATTCCAGTACACACCAACGTCCCTGAATAGGTATAACTTATCAGCTACTTAGAAAAAGTGGCTGTTTTGCTTCCAGTACACGATGCTTTGCAAATGAGTTCCTTGAGTTTAGGTTCTTCAAAAAGTCATGACCTTGGAAATTTTTGGTCTTTTAGCATGTTCGAAATGGAAAAATGATGCACCAGGCAGACATTGCCAGGTGTGAATGGTTTTTCAGGACTTTTATTTGGCTTTTAGACGAAATATGACCGATGGAGCCTCCTTTAGCGCGCATGTCTAACGCATACAAGCATACATTGTTGTGACCTGGAAAACATCCGCTGTGGATCCTTCTGTCGCCACTGTGGCATTAACCGCCCCACCGGCCACGATGGCCCCCAAGGTTTTCCGGGATAGCAGAAAAACAGGCGCGCACCGCGGTTGAGGGCTCTACCTCCACTGCATCATTTCCCATCATCCCGAAATTTTACCCCGGGTCACCCAAGGTCAGGTCACCAGACGAGGTCAACCAAGGTCACCTCACTTCACCTTTAGAGCCGAAGAGCACATTTCAAAGTCGATCGATTTGAAACTCCACACTCAACCCCTCCAGGGCTACAAGGTGTATATCCGGGATTTTCGATTTCGTGCCCTGAGGTCAGGCACGAGGCGACCTCTCCCATTGGAAAAGCATGGAGAAAAGCTATTTCATGATATAAAGCCACAAAAATGATTGCAAATACTCAGACGCTCAGAACAGCGTTTTTGGACACCCTTTCACGGATCCCAGGGGTCATATTTCCCCTTTGACTTTTCCAAGGTCATCCAAGTCACCAGAGGTCAAAAACAGTATTTGACAATAACTTTGACCTAATTGAGCTAGAGCGGAAACAAACACCATCGTGTTTGTCTTGTCACTGGCGTTCATTTGATATACGGCAAGGTCACTTTGTGACCTTCGTACCTCAGGTCATATTAGGTCACGAGGTGACCTCGGCGGTCAAACCACTGGCGGGAGGTCTTTACGTTCCACATGGCGGAAAAAGTACTGGCAATTTGCTATCAAATGTACTTTACCAGGCCTCAATAGCTCTAATGACATAAGAGTTATGCCCAGTTTGCTTAATCATTGCATATTTGAGTGAAAATAGCCGATCTGACCTAATTGACCTCTGGAGGTCAAACCATTGACCTGAGCACTAAAACATGCGAAGTAATTTCTTACTGAATTCACGCGAGCTTTCTATTGCACTTGCAGATTTGCGCTAACGCCCATATTTTCGGAGTTAGAGGGGGGCCATCGATGGCCCCCCGTGGGCGAAGGTGGCGCCGACCCCGGTGGGGCGCGGGTTAAAGGGAATGTGGCACCTTGGTCAAATTCTGGTATTTAGGGCAATTAGGCGTACTTTTAGCCGAAAATAATGAAACCACTCATGAATTCTCTGAAAAAATATTCAATAAGCTCAATATTTTGATTTTTAAAATGCTCCTCTAGAAAAAGAAATAAATATCCGCCTGTGGATGATGTCATGATCTGGCAACCCCTACCATACTTGAAATGCTTCAAGGGCTTCGATTGGCTGATGCTCATCGGGACGTCAGCATATGTCGTCACACAAACAGCTCACAACAATGGCCACCCGGTGGAGGGCTGATGAGGGGCTGGTGTCAGGTAGGTTTTAGCCTTTTTCTTCGGAAATATCGAGTTCCAAGACAAATGAAATATGGAGTACCGGGTTTTCCAACTTGTTTTACAACTTGGCTATCTCAGTTAAAATCACGTTATGAAGGTACCGCATTCCCTTTAACTAGCTTTCAGACATGCCTACTCACCGTGGAAACCGCACCTGCTGGTGTGTGCGGCGTTCAACTCAGCCAATGATATGGGTGTCGGACTGCTAAACTAGTCGTTTCACCAGCTGTCATTCGTTCTGAACGAGCTGTTTGGATTGCCATTTTTGTGCGACAGATGACGTCATGAACATTGTGAGAACAGACGCCTCGAGCTACGAGCGCGATCTACCGTTATGGTGCGGTCCTAGTGAGCTTAAATGGTGCATGACACTGCGTTTGGTTATTCTAATGCTTGTGCTTTATGTAGGACCCCAGACTAGAGACGTGCATGCTGTGGCACATGCAGACTACAGCTAAATATTCAGACAGATGTCCACTGTCCTATTTCAGGGCGAGAATTTGGTGTCGGTTGCTCTTGGTTTCATTTACTCGATGATCGAACTAAGTCGGAGTTTCACCCATATTACACCGGACAGTATTATGTTAAATGAATCTACCGTTTGCAGATGGCTCTGGAGAAATGCTATAAACATAAACCTCTCAATTATTTCAGCCCTGACCCGGGATCGTCTTCAGGCTGCATGTTGAGAGCATTCACACCGTATATTGTGTCACAGTACATGTATCTTTGATATCAACCGTATCGGTTGTTGTGTTACGAAGAAATCCAATGTCATTCGCCGTCATTTCCAATGTCATTCGCCGTTCCTACACTTCATTCAAATTGATGAACTTGTAAAGTCTATCTAATCATGGTGAGGCTTTGCGGTCAAAAGCCATTTCAGACAGTCCTGTCCCAAATTAGCTGCAGTTGACGGAGTTTAGGACGTGGCTGGTATGCTCAGACCAGCACCGCCCAATAATGCTAGGACCTGGCTTATTACTGAATTTAACCTCTGAAGAAGTAAAGAGTTTGATATTGTTGTATGGAAGAGGGATGGATTAAAAACTATATACTATATTAAATACTAAAGACATATACTATATACTATGAAAATATATACTATATTAAAAACAATATAATAGCAGAGCTGGATCAGGTGCACTGAGCGAGTGGTGTTTGTGTGGTATGCTTTGTCTTTTTAACGATGTTATTAACCCTGTTTACATGATTTTAGTGTCGTGTGTGTCTCCTCCTTACCATTCCAACTGACATGGGGCCGTAGTAGCCATGGATGACCGTGGAAGACTCTGAATAAAGTCTTTGTCTTTGTCTTTGTTTTTGGAAGTCCAAGTCACTACCTTCGGAAGGAAGTCGATACAAATGGGCAAGACGAAAACTGCCGGAAGAAAGCAAATTGGAATATCAAATTTGCCAGCACAGAACACGCCGAAGAACGCGTCGAAAGCATATGCAGAGGAAGCGGCTCCGCATACCTGGCAGTGAAAGCGTTGTGGTCACGGCTAATACCATCTGTCAGGCGTCGGGAGCGAGGACGTAACCGTCGTCGACGCCCACGCGCCGACGTAATATTTGCTCCCGGTGCCGACGGATGCGTCTGTCTATACAGCACGTGCTGCTATTGTTTTCCTTTCCCACAGCTACATGCTAATTGCATGGTAAGTTACGCAGGAAAATGCAGCGTATTTATAGAAGTGGCGTGTGTTCTGGAAAGAATATGTTCTTAATTTGCTTCATGATCCATAGTTTTGGACGAAGGATATCATTTTGGAAGATTGTTACTAAAACTGGTAACAGAGATGATTCCTCAAACAATTTTTCATCGAAGTAGTTTTGAGCAACGCCCCCCCTACCAGGGACCCGGGGGCATTTATCGTATTTAGAGCACTTCCCTTCGGCATCGCGCTATTTTTTTATAGCGTAACATATTGTAGAGCCATTTGATCCAAGAACACAAGTCCCATTGCCCCCCGGCGGCCGCCCCAATGCGCCAGGCCAACGCATCGGACCAATTATTGATGCTACGATCAATCGGCGTTGTTGCGCCACACTTGAGTTTATGTATGGAGGCACAGTTGAAAACAAAGACCCGAATAAAAATTACTCGAAAGTTCCTAGAACAGGAAAATATTGGCAAAAGAGAGTAGAACAATACAGCTCCAATAAGATCAAATCCGGGGAGACCAATCAGCCCAGGTACCATCAGGACCACTTATACCATACGATATCTAACGAAAAACATAATTGAGACATCAATCAAAGCCCATACGACGAGAGGCACACAAAATTCCAACAATACGTATTGCCCCATAACACTGGGTAAACAACAACGACGCAATTAGGACCATAGATGGCGCTTTAGGGCAGGGCTGTCCTTATTGCGCCTTTGTAGCCTTCCGGGAAAACATGATTATAAATTGTACAAGTCGTGCAACCACCTATAAAGACAAAACTAGCGGAAAATTATTATTTTAAACGCTTACAAAAAACTTTGTAGGTCGCACACTGTCTTAGCCATTTAGTGTTTTACTTAAGGTCCAATATGGGCACTCTCCCTAGTTGTCGTGAGATGTTGAAAGATATTGGGAGCCACCCAGAAAATACCAATAATTTTTTACACTCTCATGGTTTCGATACTCATTAAAAGAACATGCACATGTTCAGTAAGCCTGTTTAAATCTATTTTGACGGCATGGACCGGATAATTCTGCCATTTGATTGTCCCATTATTGTCTTATACCTACCGGCAGATGCAAAACAAGAAGAGTGATATCGTATTTCTAATGCAAATCGGTCGTAGTGACCCACTGGGAATATTTCAAGATCCGAAAGACATCAAATGCAATGTTATTTTAACCCTCTTTCCAACAGGGGGGGGCAGATTCAGCCCACCCCTCAGGCTTTTCTGTGGTATCTCCAAAACGGTTCAAGATAGGCTCTTGCAATTTTGTGACTTTTCTTGAAACTAAATAGTGCAGTATTCCCTGAAAGTTTTGAAAATACACATATGTGTGGGAGGTGGAGCTCTGGCTCGCTAATTTAGGGGTTTTATCCAGAAGCCGAGCATTGTCACCGGCGTTGCGTTTGTCCTACAACAAAGCTGTCTGTTACGAATTGGCGGTAGTTTTAAGGTTATAATGCTATTGCTGAGATTTAGGATGACACTTGATGTGTATTTTGATATAATTTTGGCCATAGGCGGTTCCAGAAGCTCAAAATGGGGGAGGGAGGGATTACAATGTTATCCATCCGAACTCTTCCAAAGTAAATAGATTGCGTACAGAATGTTCAGGAGGGGTAAATATACCAATGCATTGATCCCATATGTGTATTATATGATGAAAGGAAATCATAGGCGTGCTCAGGTACCATAATTATAGAGGTTCATTCGCACTCAAGTTCATGTCAGTGTTGTGTGTGCATTGAATGGGACAAAGCATTGTAACTATGCATTTAGTTCTAACACTAAATGAGATGTGGGGTGACAGTTGATGTGTATTTTGATATATTTTTGTCCACAGGTGGTTCCAGGAGCTCAAAGTGGAGCTCAGGAGCTCAATGTTATCCATTCAAACCGCACCCCCGACACCCGCGCCCCCAAGGTCGTGGCGCCCAAATCGCTTCCCACCCCCCAGGATCGAAATCGGCGCCCCCAAGGATTGGCGCCCACCGATAGCTTTGCCGGTCAAGTGGCCCCCCGGTCCCGATGGCCCCCCGTCCGGATGGCGCCCCCAAGGTGCCCCCCGATCGGCAATCCGGATCCGCCAGATTCGAACTCTTCAAAAGTTTATAAACTGCCCACAGAATGGACGGGAGGGGTAAAAATAAGGATATATTGATCACATTCCTGTATCATATGATGAAAAGGATATCATAGACATACTCAGGTACCGTAATGAGGGGGTTAACTAACTTTCAAACGTATTTTAGTGTTGTGCCTGCATCGAATGGGGCAAAACATCGTAGATACCCATTTAGTTCGAACACCAAATGAACACAATTCATCCATAGGCGGATCCATGAGTGTTCTCTGGGTTGGGCAGGGGTGGATAAAGGCGGGGTAATTTGAATAGTAGCCATACCTGAAAGGCAGGGTAATTTGTGTCTTGCCCCACTATTTTGCCTCCCTGAATCCGCCTCCGACATATTTTTGACATTTGAGCACTTGACATTTGAGCAAGAACTGGTGACATTTGAGCAAGAACTGGTGAATTTTAGACCCGAAAGTGAAAAAGGAGCAAAAGAAGGCATCAATGGACAGCCATGAGAGCATACAAGAGCCCTGTTCCAGCTGTCAGCACAGTTTTGTCAGCAGGACCTCTAGCCTCTCCTCCAGAAAAGAAATATCAGCGCCATAATCGCCTCCAGCTTGTGGTAAGCAAAGGGAACTTCAACCTTTATACCGTTAAAAAGATTAGGCTGCCACTTCGTGCACTTGCTATTTTTCATCAGCCCAAACAGCAGGCCGTCGGCCCGTAAAACCTCTAGAACTGAGTTCCCGGGAAGAGGCTACAGTCCTGTGACGTAGGCGCAACGCGGCCCGCTGATTGGTGCTGACAAAACTGTGCTGACAGCTAGAACAGGGCTAAGGTCAGGGAATCTCTTCATTTCACCCAAACAAAAGCCCTGTTCCAGCTGTCAGCACAGTTTTGTCAGCAGGACCTCTAACCTCTCCTCCAGAAAAGTAACATCAGCGCGATAATCGCCTCTTGTTTGTGCTAAGCGAAGGAAAATTAAACCTTTATGCCATTAAAAAATATTAGGCTGCCACTTCGTGCACTTACTATTTTTCATCAGCACAAACAGCAGGCCATCAGCCCGTAAAACCTCTAGAACTAGTTCCCGGGGAGAGGCTACAGTCCTGTGACGTAGGCGCAACGCGGCCCGCTGATTGGTGCTGACAAAACTGTGCTGACAGCTGGAACAGGGCTAAATCCCCGCGGCGGCACATCCAGGAGCAGAGAAACGCGCTTCCAGTCCGGTCTTGGCGCGTGTGCTGGGCCGGGCCAGCCACCTGGCCGGCCGAGACCCCGCTTCCCCCGCCGCAGCGGCAGCACGCATGCACAGTGCCAGGACTGGTCCCTTAGGGCTAAGTTGTAGGGTAGGGCTACAGCACGAATATGTTTCTTTCTTCCGGGCAGAATTCCCATCTTTTTAAAACAACAAAGTATTTTCATCCCAAACTTGCGACTTGCCCCCAAAAGGTCAGCCTGGCATCGTGCATGCGTGCTGCTGCCTGGTGGCGTGGGAAGGGGAGTCTTGACCGTGGCCTGGCTGAGCGAGTGACCGGCCAAGAAAAAGGACAAAATCCGGGCTAGAATCGTGGTAAGTGTACAGCTCAGATAATTTTCCCTGGAATGTACTGAGATTTTCCACGATGCCAACTCACCAAAATGTACTTTCCTCCCTCTGCACGATATCATTCGTCAAATTTGAAACGGGGTGTTTCAGTACCATTGCGAGATTTGACGAACTGGTGCGTTGTATCGGGGTAGGCGGAAGGGGGTAAGTTGGATAGAGCTCTTTTTCTCTGTCCATAATATAATTACAACTAGATAAATGAACCAGCAACAACGCACCAGGTCAAAAGCCATGACTGGTGAACTAACCGCAAATGGTACAATATTAGCAGCGTTATTGTCGACAATGTATGTACAACATACCACTGTGGCTTACGTTGGGTTTATCGAAAACTCCCTTTCCATCGTGGATAACCCCACCTCTAAAAATCCTTGAATCTGCGAGTTTTGGCTGTCGACTCGGCCATTGAGGTGTAGATGCGAGTCGTCACCAAACCACACGCGTTAGAGGAGGCTGCAGGATCGGACACAGACTGATGCAAAACGTCACTGCTGTATCCATTTGCATACACCATCAGCAAACAGCAGGAGCTCTATAAGTCTCTGTCCCCGCTGACGGATAACCGCTCAGCTGCAGCAGTGCCCCTACCTACTATGCACATGCATACCTAACGACGTACCCGCAGCACTCCGCCGGATACAGAACGCCGACTCACCAGCACTGTGTACTTTAGCCGGGAGGCACCGTGAAATGCCGGGACTCTATCTACCAAATGGCTGGCCTGGCCCCTCGTGGGATTACAATGATTAAGGTGGTGCGCCTTGCAGCAGAGTGCTTTACGGACGCGTCTTACAACGTGTGTCAGCTCTCCGCCTGTTGCTGTAGTAGCCTCTGCTGCTGAGGTGAAATGTTGGGCCAACAAGCCGAGGGATGACGGGAAAAAGCGAAGTATAAATTCTCGAGAAATTAGCATCAACACTCACGTCGTCATTTGGAGAAAATCATTTACTGACAATACATGCAAACTATTAATAGGTGGAGTGACAAATGCATTAATAAGTAATGGTGGTATGTTTGGAGGAAGTTAATAGCGGAGGCTACCTGCACGTGTCGCAGATCTTTGGGACATTTCTTCTATGACCTTAGGCCACTTTTAGTACCCTCTCGTTTTCTTTCCAAAATCACAGCATTTCCTAATAGGTCTCCAGAACAGCTCATATTTTACCTTTACGACCTCATTTGGCCTTGAAGGTTTTGACCTGGGTCAATGAAACAACGTCATTTAGGTGTCAATCGTCCCCACACATCCCTAAATGGTCGTTTTTCTAACCCTCTTGGTTTTTTAGATCTCAAGGGGGCACTTTAGGATCCCTCTACTGTGCTTTGAAGCCAGACTCCTCTCCACTGCGTGTGCCAACAATACAAGTTAAGGATGCATCCAAATGAATTATCACTTATAGCATTTCGCGATAGAAGCTAGGGTTATATTTCTAATACGTATACAATGTTATAACCCTTAAAGGGAATGTGACACCTTGGTCGGATCCAGGAATTTAGCGTCATTAGGGGTATTCTTAGCCTAAAATGATGAAACGTCCATGATTTCTCTGGAAAATGTACAATGAGCACAATATTTTGATTTTTAAAATGCTCCTCAAGGGCGAAAGATAAACCTCTGCTTGTGGATGACGTCATGATCTGGCAACGACTACCATATTCAATAGGCTTCAAGGGCGTCAATTGGTTGATTAATCACCGTGACGTCAGCGCTGTCGTCACACCAACAGCTGGAACTGTGATCGCCTGACTGGGGTACATGTGGGGTACATTTCAGGTATGTTTTTAGCTTTTCTCCACGGAAAATTTTAGTTTTAAGACAAATGATATATTGAGTATCGGGTTTTCCAGCATGCTTTACAACTTGGATATCTCAGTTAAAATCACATTATAAAGGTGCCACATTCCCTTTAAAGACTTGTTTATTTTGTCCCAGTTATTGTAGGTTCAGCTTTTGGGATCGAAACATCACTAAAGTCATTATGGGACTTGTCACGGAAACTGAGACACCACCATCCATATGAGCAATTCCCGCAAAGACAGCTTATTTAAAAGCCAAAGATAAATGTCCCACAAAGCACAGTAACGACTGTCCTGCTCTCACCAGTCATTTGCCAGCCGACCTACGTCAGGTAAATATTGAGTGCGGGAACATTTCAGGGGAACAAATCCTAATATGTCACCCGTGCACTGTCATTACACGGCTTTCTGAGCCGGTCGAAGCCCAATGTTCTACCAACTGAACTGCGGGTGTTCATCGGAACTATCGCATCATGATACGAATACCTACACACAGAACTTGCTGACATCTCGATTGGAACGCATGCACCGGCACAGCACCGTACTCTCAACTGTCAATCCTGTGTTGACTGAAGTCTGGGGCAGGCCTGGGCGTGAGCCGGAGAGTTTTCTTTTACCCCCAGACAAAATCGGCCCGTGCCCGGAATTCTGCGTGACCATTTTTGCCAGACATAACCAGCCCGCAGCCGGCGCTATATCATCCGACGGCAGTAGCAACCGGTAATAGAAACTGGGAAATAGCGTCAGATGTCACGAAGCCTACCTAAATTCTTGATCACCATTATGGGGTTTCGACTTGCACTTGTCTGTGAGATTGAATGAATTTGCAGAAGTTTAGAAGTTTCTTAATGGCCTCGGACGTAAATGGCGCCTGCCCACCGATATTTCATATTGGTGCATTCCGTTTATCGGATCAAAGAAGGACGGAACAGATACTGTGAAGACACCTTTTAATAATGACTAAACCTCGTTTTACGGTGGCGGGGGAGGTAGGGAGGAGGAGTGTGTCAATTCATCCACCTTCCCTATTTTCCAGTATTGCAGATGCCGCCCAGGATTGGAAAATTGCATTTAATTCCACTCATGTCGACCAAATTTCCAGTCAGGGCTATATCAGGCCATGGAGATATTTGTGATCCGTCTCAACGGCTTGCACAAGGTCTCAGCCGTCTTTCTCGCTGCGTTGGATTTAGGAACACAAATTTGGCACGGACTAAGTTCTTACTTTGGTTCTAGGTTTCCATCACTTGGATTGATAAAACCTCTTCAGCATTTGGCATAGACTAATGACCTCAAGTGATCACGGCTAACTCATGTCGATGTCGCTGGTCATATAGTAAGCATATGACTTGTTTTGTCCTTAAGTTCTTAAACAAACTGCTTAGTACTTACCTAGATGATGTTTTCAAATCGGACTATTTCGAGGTCAAACAAGGCCATGACACGTGGTGGTCCAATTTTATAGAACTATTGAAGCATCGATAATCCACCACGAAGCTGCTCTACCATCGACAATCTGTTGCGCCAAATTTCATCAAAAGTCACCAGTCGTATGAGGGTCAAGCAAATGCCTTATCAGCGGCAGGGAATTAGCAGGGTATCCAATTATGCGTTCCGCGTTGTCATCGGCAACAAAAACGCGTTGGGCACATTGCACCGAAAAGCGCTGGAATGGTGCAGCATCGATGAGCTGATCCGCTTTCACGACTGCGTCACGATTCACCGAGTTCTTAGCGAAGTAGATGGACCGGCACCTACGAATCGACTCATCAAACGGAGAAACTAAATAGCATCCCGTAACACGGTAGCTTCAGCCGACACGAACAAACAGCTGAGAGTACAGCAGGACTGTGGAGGCGTGGAACTGCCTACCTGTAGAGACACGTACCAGCAACCAACGGAAGACCTTCAAACACGTAACGCAATATTTTCTTCTCTCATCCAAAATATAATTAGGATTCTACCTCTGTAAAAAAGGGAAGATGGAACAGTCATGTTACCTCATTAACACCAAACGATTAGACCACAGAATTACTTTTCTTCACTGTCAGGTCATCACTGTCATAAGCTGATACGTCAGTCATATGCGCGCATCAGTTAACCTGGCAACTGTGAAGGTTAATTGTAAGTGCTGACTGAAGGAAACCCCACAGATTCAGTGCTGTCATCATCAAGCTGCAATAAATGTCATTTGATTAATTTAGGACATCTTGTGTGATCTTTTCTAGCTCAAATAACCTCATGACGGTAAAATAATTGAATCTATTGATAGTCAGTGATTGAAGCCGTTATATCCTCGACTGCTTATTAGCGAAGGTTAATTTAAGATAATCAAACATATTGAAGGTTTAACAATGTTACTGACTTTTCATTACCCTTACCAATGCAATCCAAATTCTGTTTGTGCCTATTTCTAGTATCGGTTTCCGGGCATATGGATGACCCTAGGCTGGTTCATCGATATTTTTCCTTCGAAGGTCATTCAAGCTTATTGACCTGAAATGGCCCAATTCAACTTTTGATTGTATATGTAGAAACTTCCGAGCACATTGGAGGCCGTTTTATTGATACTGCAGTTTGTTGCCTGCGCGGGGTAGCAGAAAGCTGTCCAATTAATTGGGGCTGCAATGACCATTAGTAGACCTATACAAATTACAGGCATGTAGTTACACTTGTGAATATCTAAAACAGCTCAAAACACGCTTCTATAATGTTAGTTGCAGGATTTGCGCGCAAAAGCGCGTTCTGATATTGTTTTATGCGATTTCGGCATACTTGATCCATAGATGTGTCCTCCCTAGGTCACCAATTAACCTAAAGTACAACAAAGTTCTGTCTTATTTTGAGAACGGTTGGGAGGGGTCGAATCGAACCAGGTAAAGCAAGGGTTAACACGCGCAGTAGAGAGGAGTCTTAAAGTGCTCCAACCAATTTTTTGTTGAGGTGGCTGCAGAACCAGCTTTCAAAGGCTTCTAAAATCAGACCTATGTTTTGAGACCGCCGGACACAATCGTGCGGTCGCGCGAGCCTTCACCTGCACTCACTGCAGATCGAGTGGTGACGTAATAACACCATATAATCGCGATTATATATCACGGTCACCTCATTTGAAGATCAAGGTCAAATATCAAAAGTCAAAGCCATGCAAACATTTTTCCCGGTTATTTACCTCGCTGTTTCGGTCAGATGGCGTTACTCAGTATGACGTATATAATGATCTGACTTAATACTAAATGGTACTTAATGTCAAGGTCAAGGTCACAGGTCAAGGTCAAGGTTTTTAATTCCAAACCCTATTTCCAGCTCCAAGGATGCTATCGTGCCAATTATATTGTATGTACATTATTGGGAAAGACAACATTGTTACATCATAGGTCGGTTACCTTGAATGGGCTTGACTTCAAACTTTCAGAGGACATTTCATGGGACCTTCCGTCTATTGAACTTAGTCCACTTTCAGTGTATTCCCGGCCCTTTCCGCATAATAATGACATTTCCTAATACGTCTCTAGCAAGGCCCAGCTTTGATATTTCCGGCCACGTTTGACTTTCAAGATATTGACTGAAGTCAATGAAGACTTTCGTAATGTACATCATCATAACCCCCACATACCCCAAACGGGCGTTTTTCTAAGACTTTTGGCTTCTGAAATCTCAGGGGGCACTTGAGGAGCCCCCTTCGTTGCGCGTTGACGCCAGATCCTTTCTTCACTGCGCGTGTTCAATAATGAATGAAGGCTTAGGAAAAGCAAAGTTCACAAGGAATATCCCGGTTAAGAATGCTAGGAGTTGTGGTCAAGTTCATGTCCTTCTGATAGAATGTTATATAGGCATAATGGACCACTGCGGGGTAAATATTTATGTAAGCAGGAACCACTCGTTTTAGCGTCAGACCTAACACAAGTATGGTTGGTCTGTTGTGTGCCTAATTGACTTAATCTTCGCCCTACCTGTGAAGGGTCGATTCCACCCGAAAACCACCTAGCTGTTTGGAAACTAAGGCAGGACACGTTACGCTGCAATGTTGTTTATGACCTGAACTCTCTGATAGCGTATAACATTTTTACCGTAGGTCAACTGATAACCTTGAGAGGTCACGCATACGATCCAAGCCTACCAAAAACACGTAAAATACATTCAGGACCCGTGTTTCTGCCAATAATTATACGAACAATACAGAAACGGGTTTTGAGGCATTTTGAGTGTGATATTCTGGATATGCAGTTGTATGCCTAAAACATTTATTGACTAAATGATGATACTTGCAACACAATCTGTCCTGGTAACTTTTCGCTAACACTGCCTGTGCGAACCACTGCAGTATGGGCAAAATAGCTTTCAATGGGCTGGCATGTTTCCACGTATGGTGTTGCATGTCAAATGGGGTAATTTAAGGTCACTGCCCTTGACAGACCTTAGAAGATCGAAGTTGGCATAACTTGACTGATGAATGACCTAACTTGATCACTGACTATCGATAAACAATGCTTTGATTACATTAAAGGGAGTGTGGCACCTTGGTCGAATCCTGGACTTTAGTGCAATTAGGCGTACTTTTAGCCAAAAATAATGAAACCACTCATGATATCTCTGAAAAATGTACAATAAGCTCAATATTCTGATTTTTAAATTACTCCTCTAGGAAAAGAAATAAATTTCTGCCTGTGGATGATGGCATGATCTGGCAACCACTACCATACTCGAAACGCTACAAGGGCTTTGATTGGCTGATGCTCACCGTGACGTCAGCATATGTCGTCACACCAACAGCCATGACAACTGTGGCCTGCTGCTAAGGGTACATGAGGGGTACATTGCAGGTAGGTTTTAGCTTTTTCTACGGAAATCTCGAGTTCGAAGACAAAATGATATATTGAGCACCGGGTTTTCCGACTTGCTTTACAAGCTGGCTATCTCAGTTAAAACCAGGTTATGAAGGTGCCACATTCCCTTTAAACATTCGAGACCAGGACCATGTTTGAGGTTGAAAGACTCAGTCATCAACAAATCCCTTGGGTAAGTTATAAATAGTTTGTTGAAGACATTACACCAAAAAACATGGCTTTATGCGACTAGGCGCATCAAAATTAGTTTTTAAAAGTCACTCAAGATCACCAGATGTCACCTGAGGTTAGTGACTTCTGTCACATGTTCAAGAGTTCAAGTATCATCAAACAAAGTGCATCGATACATAGAACCTAAGCTTGAGAAATGGTACGTCGCAACCGCCAACTGTGCCGATTAAGCTCTCGCATCAATCATATATCATCAGCATGTTCCTGTAGCTCACTTCCCATGGTCCTTGGGCCCTCCTTTCACTCTCACTTGCTAAGTTATCTAGTCACACAGTTCCACAAAACTGCTCGCTTCTGTTCCAGGCCATATGTCGGCGGGTGTGGTAACCGTCCCCACCAGGCCTCCGCTTTTGTTTCGCGTCAGTGGCGGAAGCCTGAGGGTAGATGCCGCCAGATAGGTGGTACCGCTGACGTCCTTCTGACGCTCGGGAACGGTCAGCCACCGCACCAGCTCCTGACACAATTTCCGCACTAGTTCCCGTCATATATCTCACTGATTAGGAATGATCACTACCATTTATCTCCCTTAGGTAAGTGTGATAGTGATGTAAACTCAAGGACTGATGAAGCTGCAAAGCCACTGTTTGACAGATTTCCAGGATCCTGCCAAATTTTAAATATTCTAAACTTTCTATAGAATAGAGGACAGGGACCAGCGCGGATCCAGCACTGTATTTCGAGGGGGAAGGAGAGCAGGGGGCTCGATCCTCCCCAGCCATAGCCTCCAAAAAAGCCTCCTACGATGTATTTTCTATAGGTACCCTGATATTTGGGGGGATTAAGCCCCGCTAGCCCCCCTTGTATCCGCCACTGTCGGGGATACCAATTATTCCAGGAAGGGATGATGATGGAGGTTGTGGTTACTAGACCCTTTCTGAATTGAAACAATGCTTATGTTGGAAATGCTCACTTTTTGGAGCAAAACAATCTAAATCGTGCTTTCAATCACTTGGTTGAAATCCGCCGGGACCTTTACAGAGTAGGTATATTGTCGTAGAAAATGGCGTGTGACATGGCCAAGTAAACTCAGGTCCAACCTGGTATGAATTCAAAGTTTCAATAACAGATTCATGCTCATCCGTATTCACAACAGGGCTATTAACCCAAATCCAATCCATATACGAAAATCACGAATTTATCCGTATGTTGCGGTAGATCGCATTTGACTGGGACACATCGAAGGGGGGGATATTTTAGCGCGAGTGTGCTCCGACGTTTTTTTCCAACTTGTGCAGTGTCGGCTTATGCGCTGGCTGATCACTCAATCGCTGACGAAGATAGTAGTATGACGTTCGAACGCTCCGAAAAATACAACCGAAATCCGACTGGCGTCTTGAACAGCTCCTCAACAAACACAAACTAATCCATAAAGATTGGAATCCAGATCCAGGTCCAGGTCCCACACCCGCTGAAATTTTCACCGACCCCATCCGCCAGCGGATCGGGTAGGCATCCAAAGGACAGCCAACCCATGACACACTTGACGCACTTGACACATTTGACGGTAAACAGGTTTCTTTAGTTTTATGAGAATATGAAACCGAATTTATTTGCAATGTTGCAAATTTATTTGCGATGCTTAGCCACCGCAGACATGTGGCTTCACTATTCCTAATCCTGTACTGGTTCCGTGTTGTTTGTCACACATATTGCCCAGTGCTTTTAATAAACTTCCGTGAAAATTTTTCATATTGCCCCCATTCCTCCTCTGCAGAGGTAAAAGTTTAAGACATAAATGTGACTGTGAGCTGCGTAGTATATCATAAATATGCATAATTATCTTCTAATTGCAGTGGCTATTAGAAACACAAGATACAGTACAGTACACAGGACATAGTTACCATGTTCTTTGGCGAATAGAGGAGCAAAAATCGCGACATGTGAGCGCACTGGTTCCTAGCCGTTTAGATTTTCTAACACTTCGGAACACTGCCTCTCCAGTCCCGAGTAATTGAAGGTATACTCCATGTTTGGTGAAGGCTACTGTACCATTCGCTGGAGGTCATTATTCCCCTCAGATAGACTCGCCTTTGCAACGCAAGAAACAAATGTACACGATGAGAAAAATAAAAATTTATGTCGACTATTGTGATATACGGTTTTCAGCCCTCATAGTGCCCTTTTTCCTCCTTGGTCCCCAGTTCAAACTTGAGAAAAGTACGCTGTGTTAGAGATGATCAGCCTGGGGGAGCAGTAGGGCCTGATGTTATGCCAATATGTAACTTTGACCAATAGCATGGTTGTACCGGACCGGGATTCCCTCAAAGCAGTGCTGTTTATCGCTCTTTTCTTGTAGCGTTAGAAGGTCAGGCGATTGTGCCATTCCGAGGTCCTGTTTGCAACGACAGAATTTTACGAGTGTGGGCTTGCTGTACCGGCGCGCTCGTGTCGCTTCTACTAAAGCTACGTCTCATCAGCGCAGGCGAAGCTCTCCGGTCTTTCAGTCTAAGGTAAGGTCAATTTACTTTTACTGGGTTTGTGAATTCGTCGCCACATGACTTTGCTTAACAAAAAGCTGTTTTCCAATTTCGTAATTACAGGCTTAGCCTTTTTAAACTCAGTTTACACGCAAATAGTACAAAGTCAGCCCAGTCGCTCAGATCTCTGAGCTGCAGGATCGTACCAGTATCGACAAGCCAAAGATGCTTTGCTCTTTGGACGAACTGTATGAAGTGTGGGACTGAGTGCCAACTATCGAATTGGTGCCGTCCGAATTAGCACTCACATGAGCCATGTTTTTTGCCGGGCCTGCTACCTTGCTGCTATTTGAGCCCCAAATCAGCGTCCGGCTTCAGCCTGGGCCGTCACTGGTGGAGGCTTTGCTGAACTGAGGTACCGCTGGTCAGCTCAGCCCACTACAGGGCGCTCCTTTGCTTCTACCGGACGTACCTTTTATTGGGCCGTAAATGTGCTCGGCCGGTGCCGGTTTCCAGGCTCCCAGTCCCGTCCCTCCGCTCCTGCCATCGTTATACCATCCCTGCTTTTCCGTGTTGTGTATGTGCGTGTGTGGCAATACATGCTTACGGTTCTAAGGTTGTTTGTTGATTATAGCATCAGTAAGTCGATGTCAAGCCGCTGCGTCATGGCTCCGTGACGTCTTCGACGGGAGCAGAATCTGCAGCTGCAAATCGAGAAAACATGATTATGGGGCGTTGTAACTTAGAGCATTACCCAATGAACTGTTACTAAAGGGCTGCTAAATAATACCCGTTCAAATAGAAAATCCAAAAAGCTCATATACAGCGTGGTTGTTACTATTTTAGCAGGTGCACAACATTTTCACAGACGAGGCAATCGACCAGTCACGGACTAATGTCTTCGGTGGGCCTGACGGGCTAGCAATCGTATTCCGTCGTTACAGAGGTATACAAACACTAACAGCCTAGGTTTCATTGCAAGAAGCAAGATGGGAACGGTTCAGGAGGAATACAGAACACACTTCTCACATGTGCACATTTTTTACCCCTCAACCACCCCTCAACGCAAATAAGTCAGATGGAAGGGGCTGGTGGATAAATGTATACTTGCAGATTTTATATCAACAAGGGGCTTTTTTTGCTTCATGTATATATATATATATATATATATATATATATATATATATATATATAGTCTTCCAGGGGTCTTACAGAATATCTCACAGAAATGCCATCTATAAATATCTTCCAGAATACGCGAAGGCTCATTTAAACCAAATCTTCCCAGCGAAAAAAGGCTTTACCAACCAAGATTTCTACTGCTAGGTACAGGAGCTCATCACTTCTAGCATGACCGTATAGTGAGTAATGACAGGTTTTCTGTTCCCATTCCGAGCCCTGTGGCCTGTTCATTTACAAAGGTGCAACTTTGGTGCTAACAGTGAAAGCTTTCCAAGTGCCTGTGGCTACGTTAATGGTTGTCCTAATGATTATGCTCTTCACGGTATTAGCGCATCAGGCTGCGAGGGTCTGCATACCATCATCAACGGCGAGGGTCAACCACAGCAGAGACACATGAACGGCCGAGGTGAAACGTTAAACGTCGATTGTCTGATTATACGCTCGTGCGCTGTTCGTGTCCCTGCCCCATCAGTTTGACGACTGACGAACACGTCCACTGATAGTGCGGCGGACGCCAGAGCGCCAGTTCTGGTGACACGTATTCTGAATGTAGTCCCGCAACCAAGCTGGGCTTAAACGTGAACTTGATGTATTTATAGGTATATCGTGGCCCAAGAGAAAAGACAAGCGCAAACTGAAATCGCTTGATTTCAGTTAGCACCGCATAAGCTGCTGCGACCCGTTCGGACTGGCCTGAATGACAGACACTGTAACTCACGCACTTATATCCCGTGTTTGCCACCTCTTACAGAGGGTTCTGTTGCAACTCCTTCGAATTTCGTCCCTAATTGACATAGAGCTTCGGGAGTAAAACCAGTTTGATACTTGGACCGAGAGCTTACAACTTCTACGTCCTTGTATGTCCTCACGTCAGCAGCTCACCTCCCAGAGCAGTTCACTCAGGTACCTGGTTTTTGGCCCAAGCAGCTAATCTCGCCGCTCCGATTGCTATTAATAACAATGTGAGAAAAATTAGATCAAGTTGGATAACCATACAGTAATCAGGGCCCTCAAAGGACACCTGTGCTTGAATTTGTGTGCCACACAGCTATATCATACATCTATGTAGCATGTAGGGCAGGCTCGGATGTCAGAGGTCATAGGTGGCCAAAAAACAAAATTTTCTAAAATATCTAGATATTGTAATAAAAAAGCAATGCTATGTATACTGTAGTAAATTACAATTCTATACACACCAGTTTTGTGAGAATCACTCCTTTTATGTGTGCATCATCAAGCAATAGGTGCCAACGTGTGCTCATCTGGTGACAGGCTCACTACTGACGATAGTGTGCTCTAAGGTCGTTTTCTCTCTCTCCCTCCCTCTCTCTCTCTCCCCTCTCTCTCTCTCTTCTCTCTCTCTCCTCTCTCTCTCTCTCTCTCTCTCTCTCTTTCTGGCTCGCTAGCTAGCCGGCTGGCTGACTGGCTGGCTGGCTGGCGCTTTCCGTGGGTCACTCACCATGTAATATTTTATCCGCTGTACTGCTGAAATGGTGCTGCCCTCCGCGGGCAACATCCGGCGCCTCGGTCCCGACGTTGATACATCTGCGACTTGATGCATTCCATGCCGTGCCCTGTACATCATACTGCGGTCTTTCGCAGTGAGCAAAGGGTCCCAGGATCGAGCCCGCCCAGAGGCAAGCTCAGGTGTCATGCCCCGCCCTCAGCCTGGTCAGTTCGCCTTTCTCCTCGTACCATTTAACCTAGAAGCTGGTAGGTCGGTAAGCCCCAAGCAAAACAAAGATGTGTCTTACCGTATCACTGTTTGTGCACCGTGATTATTGCGTGATAAACGATTTGTGATTTGAATGTTGATGGTGTCTGGTGGGGTGGGATAAAGCCGGGGAGTACGCTGACCGTGGGGATCAGGGGCAAAAGGCAATTGCCCCCCAAACGGAAAAGCCGGGCAAAACAGTTTTGCCCCCAAAGCGATCGACCTCCTTTTCCCCACTCCTTTTAGCTTGTACAAAATTTGGTGCTTCAACTCTCAACTTCAAACAGAATTAGAAGTTCAGTGTAAATATTGGGGCTTGGATAGGAATAAATGTATGTTGAGCCCATATTTTCACCCCGTGACGTTTTTTGCTTTTCGTCTCCAGTTCCCAAAATCATACCGAAAAGGCATATCGTAGCGCAATTTTCACTGCGCGACGTTTTTTTGCTTTTCGACTTTGGTTTGCCCCTCCCAAACCAACCGGCTAGATCCGCCACTGACGCTGACCCCTTAAGTCGGGACAACCGAAAAAAGTTGATTTCAAGACACAATAAATCACCACAGCTCATGCTAGATCATATACGCTCATAGCACACAATACATCCATGCCCAGACGGGCGAGCGTGGAGCCGAAATTCCGCCTTACATGCTACTGGTAATGACATCAAGGTCAAGTGACCTGATATGACCCGATTTTCTACAAAAGGTGCACAATTAATGTCCCATAAGCTCTGTGAATCTGCGTAGGCTCCACCTTAGCCCTATTTAGGACAGATTCGAAAAACCTTCAGGGGGTTATAAAAGCTACCCCGGTAGTAAGGGCAAGGACTGCTGCATACGAGTGTGAGTTTGGGTCCCCTCACTGCCAGTGAGTGAAGAGCTGTGATACTTTTGCGCCGTTTGCTGGTACTTGTTGTCATCGTTTCTCCCATCAAGCTCGCTGCTGGGAAATACAAGGCTTAATAAGCAGCTGCTGCTGCTGGCTATAAACTAGTGAAATGTTTGCGCAGGTTGTCATTTTTCGTAACCAGACAGGACGTGATGGTCACAGGTATGCGAACTCGACCAGAAAAGTTACAACAGACATAAGAGTATGTAGCCGTAAAATATGAACCATCTAAATATATTCGATAACGCACCCTCTGGGGCTGTATTTGTTAGCGTCTTTTCCTTATTCATGAGATGGTAAAAAATGTGGAACAAAAAGAACACTACTCAGCCCACGAAATGCTTTTCTTTATAGGTATATATGTAATAGTATCTAATATTTTTAGTTAAATATTTTTCCTTATAAGTGGAAGAAACATAACATAAAAAAGAAAAGAAACCTAACATCGCTTGCACGACTTCATTATGATGGATTAAAAAGAGAATCGGGGTACATACATCCTCGAATGAGCAAAATATAACATTTCAATTTTTCGACTGTGCCTAAGCACACTCGGATGTATAACATAATTTTCCGTGGGGCTTGTTCTCTACAAACTTTTGATGAGAGCAATTCTTGACTGCGGAAAGTCACATTCTTGTTCAAGACTTATGCATTGGAGCCAAAGATGACTGGTCACATCATCGAGGTCCCAACGTTGAACAGTTACACACTTATGTAACTATATAAATTCACAAAGTTTAAAACAACTGTACCTTCTAGCTTTCCCTCTGCACTTAAAAAAGACCCTTCCAGTTATTACTGGTTCGGATTTGGCATAAAATCTTCACAAAGGTCATCAACGGACTTGTGACGGATACCCCGACCCCGCAATCCAAACGAGCAATTCCCGCAATGACGGGCTAATTTGGAAGCCGATTTTAGCGTCCCACAAAGCGCAGATATGGCTGCCCCGCTCAGGTCACCCTCTTACCAGCCAGTTGCCAGCTGACCTACGTCGGGTAAATATTGAGCGTCGGAGCGTCACAGGGGAATCACGCAGTCAATGCTTAAGGTATCTCATGGCTGACTCCAAGATCACGTTTTGGAGGGCTTGTTGACAGATTTGAAGGACACACACGTGAGTGTATGCCTTTGGCTGCTCTTCCAAAAGAACCATAGGGGTTTTCAAATGATCAGGATGGTATTTTACTGTCATAGTCGGCTCCAAGAGAAACCAGTTCAAGGGAAAACTCATCGTTTTATTCCTCCGCAGAAGCCCCAACCACGACTGCCACCTGCTAGGAGCGTGGTCAGTTACTACAGCTACGCTTTCGGTGTAGTATAATTCATATTTCTCTTCTTGGCATCACGCTGATACATTTCAGGATCCAAATGTCCAAGATGTATGCTCGTAATGATATGACATATGTAGAGTTGTGGATGTACAAAAAATTGTATCCCGCGTATTTTCAACCTACCCGACTGTCAACTTTCCCGTGTTGTAAACGCGCTAAGGGCAAATATACGGACGTAACACGCCCACTGTTCATTGAACAATGAGTGCGTCGTGTAAAGGGGAAGTACGGAACAGTGTTCAGTGCATCCCCTTAATCAAGTGCATACCTACGCAGGAAGAAGTAAAATTTCTAGGAATTACTCTCGGCTTGATTTATCAAACCAAAAGTGAGATGTATAAGAGCGGATTGATTAAGGGGTCTCTGGGAGAAATGGGGCACATGTAGATCCAAAGAGAGGCAACAAACGAGATCCATATCTGCCCATGAGCTGAAACCAGCTGAGCTGAGAGGCATCCTCGGATGCTTGGCTATACCCCTTGCAGCTCACTTGATAAAGAGCATTAGGCACCTACCCGCAGCTAGAACTGCTCCCTAGGCAAAATACACGAACATGTTTCGGAGACAACGACCGCAATATTCGGACTTAATATTTATAGGAAAGGGAGCCTTCAAAGGTACTGATTTTCACAATTATGGCCATTTTGAAATTCTCTCCAATAGCTATCAGTCTTCATCGAACACGAGGAAAGGAGACCGGTAAAGTGGAGTGTGGGCCCAGGAAAGTTTGATAATCACAAAATGCATCCTTTTTAAGGAATTGGAAAATATATTTCATACGTTTGATACAAATTTCAGACATCAAAGGCTAAGTATAAATGCTTGAGTAGGAGGATGAGAGGGCAGCCGGACCCAGGTTTTCTTGGAGTGCCTGCCTTGACTCGGGACTTCTGCTGACCAGCCAGTGCCCTTATTAGTGGGAGCACAGACTTGATCAGCCTTTAAATAGATCCACCGGTCCGGTGGCACACCCCAAGGGCACGGCCTCGCCCCGTATCACCGGAGCAGTCCTCTGTTCCTCCGGGCCGGAGAGATCAGGATAGCCCCACCGTCTGGTACGGTGGAACATGTGAGCGGGGCGTGTGGGCACGACAGTCCCGCAAGTGTGCCGACTCTTTAAAACAAATGCCATGTATGCACAATGTGATTCCGTGTATGTGTGGTGCAACTATGGAAATATGCCCACAGGTCGGAGGCTCAAGAATCTTAAAAAAAGTAGCTGCATAGCCACGGGCTGCTCCAAGGCAATGGCGAGAGAGACTCGAGACCCAAGCACCCCCATCCCCGAAATGAAGCCCTGGATCCGCCACTGCGGCCACCTAGTATACAGCGGAGATAATATGATAAACAACAAAGAAACGTGATACCATATACTTATTCTTTTTGTTATATCTATACTCGAAATTAATGCTATGATAATAATAATAATAATGATACTGTTTTATTTGGTACAAATGACAATAGGGGCGATATTAACTATTTAAGCCTACATCTGAAACAGCCCCCGTTGGGCCACCAGATCGATGGGAACCAGGACACCATGATGCGTATCCTCGCGTCTGTGCGCTGAGCTAGCCGGCTGGGGCGGCGGGAAATGGCGGGACCGGGACCGGAAATGCCTGCGGCAAGAAAGTGGCGGCACTCCGAGCCTGAGGCAGTGTCAGAAAAGCTTCACCTCAACCGCCGCAGCACCCTGGCTCGGTTCCCGCAATTATATTGGCACGTGACGGCATTTCAAAGTCACAGCCTAGAGCCGGATTTCTAAGACCCACCTGTGTATTGGTGTTTTACGGCTGGCCTATGTCACCACCTGTCTTATTGTGTCTTTCTGTTTCAAAATTGGAGTACCTTTTGAATTATTTTATGTATGTGAGTAAGTCTATGGCTAGAACGTCAATGAATGGCTATATCTTGAAACTGTTTCCGCCATAAGCCCCTGACCTTTCGGCGAACGATATGGACTGGATTAGCTGGTGACATGTGATGATTTGACGCGTCACAGCACTGCCTCCAGCGGTTCGACCTTGGTCCCCTCCTGGTGTCAAAAATAATAGTGATCCGTCCTGGTCCTTTTGGATTCCCATGGACATGTCAAGGTGGATATGCGGGAGTGACGGTGCGCTAGATATTTAAATACTGGCATATACAAGACATGCGGTAAACTGCAAGTAAGGTTGGTGAAAATGCAGCGCGAAGAGCAATAGCACATAGCTAACAAACTTAGCTGACGATTCTATATTTGCAATTGCAAGAAAAAAGTTGGTTCAGCATCACCTTCATGCAATCTTAACATATCACCTCATGTAACAATACTTAATCCATGCACTGCCTGGGTGTCTTTTCTGACCCCCCTTCATTTTTGCAAATGATTTCGAAGTAACTTAAAAAAGAGATGTGCCAATTTGCGTACGTATCAGGTGATCAGTTTTGAAACTGATCATCCGTTTTTTGCTCGAAAATTTATACCAGGTCAGGACAGGTCTAGAAGTTATGACGTGATTTAAATTGCATTTCGTGAATTTGTTTTGCTTAACCCTGCCACCGGGGGATCGATGGCCCCTAAGGTTTTTCCGGGATAGCAGAAAAACGACGAGGCGCAGCACCGCGGTTCAGGGCTCTACCTCTCACTGCATCATTTTCCCATCATCCCTGAAATTTTTACCCCGGGTCACCCAAGGTCAGGTCACCAGACGAGGTCAACCAAGGTCACCTCACTTCACCTTAGAGCTCTGTAAGAGCTACATTTCAAAGTCGATCGATTTGAAACTTCTACACTTCATGACTCCTCCAGGGTCTACAAGGTGTATATCCGGGATTTTTGATTTCGTGCCCTGAGGTCAGGTCACGAGGCGACCTCTCCCATTGGAAAAGCATGGGAAAAGCTATTTCATGATATAAAAGCCACAAAAATGATTGCAAATACTCAGACTGCTCAGAACAACGTTTTTGGACACCCTTTCACGGATCCCAGGGGTCATATTTGCCCTTTGACTTTTCCAAGGTCATCCAAGGTCACCAGAGGTCAAAAACAGTATTTTGACAATAACTTTGACCTAATTGAGCTAGAGCGGTGAAACAAACACCATCGTGTTTGTCTTGTCACTAGCTTTCATTTGATATACGGCAAGGTCACTTTGACCTTTCGTGACCTCAGGTTATATTAGGTCACGAGGTGACCTCTGGCGGTCAAACCACTGGCGGGAGGTCTTTACGTTCTACATAGCGGAAAAGTACTGGCAATTTGCTATCAAATGTACTTACCAGGTCTCAATAGCTCTAATGACATAAGAGTTATGCCCAGTTTGCTTAATCATTGCATATTTGAGTGAAAATAGCCGATCTTGACCTAATTTGACCTCTGGAGGTCAAACCATTGACCTGAGCACTAAAACATGTGAAGTAATTTCTTACTGAATTCACGCGAGCTTTCTATTGCACTTTGCAGATTTGCGCTAACGCCCATATTCTCGGAGTTAGAGGGGGGCCATCGATGGCCCCCGGTGGGGGAAGGTGGCGCCGGACCCCCGGTGGGGCGCGGGTTAAATGAGGTAGGACCAAAGCAGGGTGGTACTTTGCTGATAAAATATCCAAATTAATGTTCTATAAATCATTCCCAAACTCTTGGCAGGACAAATCGGCGTGCAGCCAAAGATTTTGACGTCGGATCTACAATCGGAATTAAGATTATTACAAGTCATCAAATTTCACGTTTTTATTGCTTTTGTGCCTGTAGCTTTTGAACACAACAAGATACAGCAATGAACTTGCTATCCTAATGACAAGCATGGTCTAAGAATTCGAATTATGTATTAATTGACTTAAGTAATCATTTACCATAGACTTGAGATCAAAGTCACAATACAATTTCGTAAGGTCATACAGCATATCGCTCGAATCCTTGCGTCAAGATGAACAAATTGATGTTCTTAGCTTGGATATAGGTCGAATGGTTCGCGAGTTATAAACGATTTTCTTCATCAGCCTAAATTTGACCCATTTTGCCTCCTTCCCCTCCTCCAGTAACGTCACAACTGAACATATATGGCTCAGACTTGGTAAAAATAAGACATGAACATTTTAAGTGCTATTCTAATTTTCCAGTATCACCATTGGTTCTTGAGATGGCAGGAGGGGAGGGGGAGTCAGACATGGTCCAAGTGGTTGTGGGTGCCGAAAGAGCACGCGCGGTAGCAGCTGCAGTTCCTTGTTGCTAAATAAGCAGCATTTATTCGGGTAAAATGTTTGGTTTCACTGCTATTGGTCTTGAGCAAAGCTTAGAGTGGTGTTTGACACCAAACTTAACACGCGCATTGACGGGGGTTTGAGCCACCTTCGCTTTGACGAGGTAAGCGGGTACCTGTCCCCCCTAAGATGTAAAAAATCGCTCTAGGTAGCGAAAAACGGTAAACGGCGTTGGGTAGCCCATCTACTTCTCTATCGAAAATATTTGAAACATTTTTTGTCATGTCAAATTTGAGGTCACTAGTGGTTGGGTCCCATGATAAAGAGGTCAGGTCCCATTACCTCATAGGGATGTTATCCCTATGACGGATGCCGTCAGAGGGATAACATGTAAATGGAGGTTTTCGATCATTACATCTGAAAAAGTGAAGATAGAGCAAATCAATTTGAACCCTTCGAATCCTCGCGGTAAGCCAAATAGGAAGATATACAATATGACCTTGCTAGAGGTCAAATATGAGATTTGACCTGATCTGAGGTCAGGTCAATGTCAAATTAGGTAAAATGCATATCATTATAACCACAAGGACACAGAAAATCTAATGCAGTTACAATAAAGGCTCTATATCCATCCATTAATAAGTTATTCAGTAAAAAACATTTTTCCTATGTATTTCCAATGGAGAAGTCATGGTTAGTACCTGACCTTAGGCCATCGATATAAAAAATACCGGAACATATTTTAGAGAATTCAGTAGGGCCATTATGTGATATAAGTTTCAATTGGAGAAGTTCATCCTCCTCTGACTTATGCTATCTTAAACTTGTTTCGAGACCAGGTCACTTGATCTGTACTGGTGACCTGACCTGAGATGACCTAACCTTAAAATTTTGAAAAAAATTTGTTAAAATGATTAGAGAAAATGTATGCCAAGTACGGTGCCGCTACGCGCCGCCGTTTTTTGCTACCTCGAAAAAACTCGAGGGGGCGGGTACCCGTCCCCGGTCAATGCGTGTGTTAAATGCGAAGCGACACTGAGTTTGCTGTTCATCCCTCCTGGAAATGGGAGCAGTAGCAGCTAAGGAGCACCTTACTTCTAACATGATTGAATCATACTATTTCGTTCTTACATTATCACGGTATATTGGTCACAGCCGCTAGTTTACGGACCGGAAACCCCCTGTGGCCATGTTACAGGCCCAACCTCATGCCTGAAAGTAAAGATATCGCCTGTGTACCATGCAAGGTAGTTGATCACTACTATCACATTTGGATTGTGTATTTCACATGGAAACTGCTGGGTTAGTTTCGTCACAGGTCTGACACAAGACCGCCTCCAGGTGGGCCAGCATTCGCTGCTGATAACCTGTGGCTAGTAGTAGGGAATTAGGGCATTCTTCCTGTTCCGTGCTCCGCTCCACCATTGCGTCAGCTATTTCATCCGTTAAAACTGCGCTCAGCCGCGCATGAACACGACAGGTATGACCGGAATTCACTGTCAAAGCCACACAATCGCAGTATCCAGCTGAAACGCATTTTGAATGCTTAAATAGCTGGCGCTCAAATGAATGAGCAGTTTCCTTAGCTTCTTTATATCTTAGCCAGAAATGAAGGAAGCTAGGAAGTGTGAATCTGTAAGATCGTTGCAAAAGCTAAATAAGGCTTATTTCTGCTTGGGCTTCTTAGTGCGCTGGGATGAGCTATTGCTGATCCTTCAGCTGTAGGTACACTGCTGACTGGTGCACTGCAACAAGTAATGACAAATCAGACAGAGAAAAGGGAAATACTGGCCCCGCTAGTTTTCCTTTCTCAATTTTACCTCTTGTTTCATAGATATGCTATTGCTATATTCAAAACCTATCTCTCTGCACACATTTTGGGCCACCCTTGTCGGCTCCGACCACAGGCACAGGAGCTGTGGGGGCAGTCGGGTGGCTGCCCTCCCCAATTTTCTGACGTGGAGGCAGTGCCCCCTCACCCTCCCAACTTCGAACCGGCGCCTGAATCTTTTCCGGACCAAATTAAGTGGTATTTGATATTTGCAGAAGACAAAGAGAGTCCTTCGATATTGTGAGTTGATGAACGCAAGTGGTGACCGTGAGATGTATGAATATAATGGCTATCGCCAACATAATTCGCCTAATTTGTGAAGGTAAAGAGCAGTGATGGATCCATTATCTCGCGGAAACGGTGAATATTTAAGGTGGCACCAATATACCTACCACCTGTTCAGGACCATAGGGAAACCGTACCCCCTGGTTCTGAAGTGACCTTGATCGCTAAAAACTTCTACCTATGTTGTGGTGACCAAGTTTTTACCTACCTATGTTCTACCTATGTTTTTGTGACCTCGGCTACCAAGTTTTCTTACATTCGCTACAGATGTGCTCTCGAAAGCGTTATTCGGCCCGTGAACTTTGCACCTTTGATCGAGGTGTTTGGTATGTGTAATGTGTATGTACCTAAGCCAAATGTAACCTTGGCTCTTGATTCCTATGCTTTCAACTTTCACGTGATCTACAGCCGAACGTGTCCTCCGTTTACTCTGTCATTCAGACCATAACGAAAGCGATGACAGGTGTCGGCTTAACAGGCAAAACCCTGAACTTTCTGAACTCTGGAACGCTCCCCAATATATTAATCTGTAGTAGCAGATTGTATATGCATCGGAATAGTGGGACTAGAGGGCGTGCCCCCCCCGCCCACTTTTCATAATAGAATGTCCAGATTTCAGCCAAATTGAGAATAAATCGAATAATTTCATTTAATTTCATTTATTTGGTCAATCATCAACGGGACACCCTATTGAAGGATAAAGTCATTGTGCTAAAATAAAACAAAGCTGTAAGTAAAACACTACAAAAACAGCAACAGCACATTCGGTCATCTCATATCTTATGTCACTATAATGACGAGACATAAGATATGACACTTTGATGATACTAGCTTAGGGTGTCGTAGAACAGGGTCAGTTCCCGGGCGTTGTTGAATAAAAGCATTTACCACCCGGGGAAGCCTCACAGACAGCCCTTCCTTTATGGTGTTCACCCGTGCATATGGAACGTGTAGAAGTGTCTGATGTCTAAATGCCCGCGCTGGGGTGCACAGGTAAAATGACGGAAGTAAAGTTTTTGTACCCAATTGTAATTTTGTAACCAGCCAGTGCACGTAAGGCAACAATAAGTCCAAATCCGATTATGGTTTAGATCTGGAGGGAAAATACACACTTCAAGTGGGTAACAGTAACAGTTCGAAGAGTGACTGACCCTTCACTTTTTCCGGTGGTGACGCTTATGGTAGATTGATCTTACTTGGTACAGATGTAATAGTTGAAGAATGATTCAAAGTTTCAGCCGAGATCCCCATTTATTTCAGTGTAAGGTATGCATGTGTGTACGCACAATGTATATTGTATCTGTCCTTGCGTCAGAAGCTCCTTGGTCACTGAATCCGAATACGATGAGTTAATTGCGAGGCCAGAAATATGATCGCCCAGTTTTTTTGACGGGGAAATGGGTATCCATATACAGTCCATATTGCATTGTATGTTAATACTGACAGTTTTCCGCATTTTACATTTGGCGGGCGACAGACTTGGGCTTTTTCCGCCCCTATAAGCTTGATATCATAGCGACGGGCAAAACCTTAGGGCATGCAAGCCCACTACGAGGCGCGTGAGCGCAGAGTCGAATCCAAACGACCAGTCTGTGACAATTTGGCGAGAAATAAACCGCAGACGTAAAAAATAATTGTGTCTGAATAAAACTGGGTAGATTAGGAGAAAACCTATCGCCTAGTTGACCTAAACTTAGCTGTCCAGAGTCAAGTGACAAGTTCTGTCCACCTCATGCTCACAAATATCGTAAATAACCAAGGGCATATAAGCTTCATCAAGGAATATAATTCCTGCTATGTCTCTGGAAGGGAGTTTATCAATGTTGGTGAGGGAAATGAACTTGGGTCGTTAACTCCTCTGGCCGTTTGGCGGTTGTTTCTTTCGGGGAAAGGACACGCCCACCAATACCCCAAAAAGAGTTGAGCGTGAAGGCACATCTCTAACAGCCAAAGAGTTAAGAAATCAATATGGGAACAGGTCATGGCAGCAGGCGGCGAGGGGCCGTTAAAGTGATGTTACCGCCGACCGGTGGTAGCAAGGTCAGCAACCCGATCCGCGACAGATTAAACAGAGACGCCGAGATAACCGAGGAAAACACGACCAGACGGCTCAGCACAGGCTGGGAAAGGAGAGGAGGGCAGTGCGTCGTGAGCGCCGTGCAGGAAGGCTGCGACGAGCGCGTTCCCCACCCACCCTCCACTTCCTGATACGCTTCCCTCATCCTTTTTCCGTGCCTTCACGCCGGCGGGTGTTTCTTTCGGGGAAAGGACACGCCCATCGAGACCCCAAAAAAGGTTTGAGCGTAAATGCACATTTATAACGGCCAAAGAGGTAAGAAATCAATATGGGAACAGGTGACGGCAGCAGGCGGCGAGGCGCCGCTAATACCTCCTTCTCACTTTGACAGAGACTGTTCAGCAGTTATTTGACATGGAAGGAAAATTTCGAAGTAGAACTGATCAGTATCGCCATAAGGAAAGGGAAGTGACTATTTATGCGGATGAGCAAATTAATCATCATTAAGAATTGCGTGGAGAGAAGCGAGAACTGTCTACGGGTGAGACGGAAAGTCATGGCGTCTGAACGATGAGGCGACAGCAGTAGTGATTGAATGAGGTTTTAGATTAGTTCTAAACGCTCTCGAGCTGGATGTCATCGTAGCTTATCCTTGGCTATTGAAACTTCGAATATGTTCATACTGCCTGGAAGTCAAACTTAAGCTTTCTCCAGCATAGCAAAATTTCATTGGCTTAGGGTAATATAAAGCGCTAAAAGACACATTTTTAGATAAAATAAAAGTTTGATTTTAAAGCGCTAAAACCCTTAAAATACACCCAAAAACTGTGGCCAAAAAAGCGAAAACCTAGGGCAAAGACAGTCCAAAAAGGCAAAAGATGCCAAAGCCCAAGAAATGCTAAAGCACGGTAAGAGGTAAAAGGGTAAAGGGCGTGGGCATCTTTTACCTTTGACCTATTACCTCTCACCGTGTCTTAGCCTTATAGAGCTTTGACATCTTTTGCTTTTTTGGGCTGTCTTTGTCTTAAATCATAGATTTTTTTAGCCGACGGGTGGATTTTTGGGTGAGTTTTAAGTCGTTTAGCGGTTTTACAGTCTTCTGTTTTATCATCTCTTTAGAGGCCAAGGCCACTCCCACAACGCTGCGTTTGGTGGCACCCTATCTTCAGAAGGCTTTTCGAGAATTTATTATGGTGAAGTAGTTACATTCACTGATGTTTGCAGAATAATACAAGCTCTGACAACTCACAAAATTGAACAATCTGGCCACAGAAAAATACGGACTTGGAAGCCGATTTTGGCCCTGTTTCCGCCAATTGGGAATACATTACCTGACTGCGCGGCTGACATACAAACTTCGTTGGAAGACCGCGCTGGTAAGATATTCTTTAAAGCAATGATTTTTTACTTGCAATCTAGAAACTTATAGAATAATGAGATTTTAGATTAGAACTTTAATTTTAAAGAATCTGGTCACTGTTGGACCACCCCAATCCCCCGAGGTCCTAAATGAGCCCCGGTGGGCAGGGCTCACTCGATCCAGGGGGGGTTCCGGGTAGGTTAATCATGGCACGGCAATACAAGCCCTATACAAAGACTATGGGAGACCCAAAACCCAGGGGGCTCTGAGCCCCCAACCCCCGTGATCTCCATCCATACCCGTGGGCATAGGATCCCCGCTTTATGTTCTTGAAAGCCGTTTCAACTCCACCAGCTTTACCATTACCCCCATCCTCTTCCCTATTCTAAGTTAAACATAGTGTAACGTTTTTGGCTGAAGCTATTCAATTTTGCTCTTACAATTATCCCATATTTTAGATGCCTTGCCTACCGTATTGCGGCACCAGCCTCCACAGTGGCTGGGTGGTGGCACCCACGACAGCTGGGGAGAGGCAGGCGCCGCATGGCGTCCTTCCAACTTCCCGCCGCTGAGTGTGCCGTGAACCTGCGGCCGCCCATCCTTCTAAGCAGACGAGGCACACCGGGGAGAAAGGAAGAAAGTGGGAGGAACATCTTTGACTGGTAGATCACTCGGCAGGTATAATAGGTGGCTCCCAGTAGGAATCTAAAGCACTTCGGAGTGCTGCTATTCGTGGGCCGTCTCGTTAACGCGCACACTGGAGGAGGCCTCGTTGGTCCACCCCACCTAATTTTTCGAGGTGGAAGGAGAACCGCTCGTAGCCGGAAAACGGTACTCAGCCACATTTGAGAGAATTCAGCGGCGCGTCGATTGGTGAAAAATTCACAACCTGTCCGAGTTTATTTTTTACTTATATTTATTTATTTGACTTACACGGCATCTCCACTATTCATGTGGCTATTCTGAAGCCGGTCGTAATGAAGATGAGGGACATAAATGACAACTTAAGCAAAAACACACTGTAGGATAAGGATAAGGATAGGATGGTTGATGGGGAAGGACAAGGATTACCCACGGGGAGGGTCGCCACAGGCGCCGCGCTCAACCCATGGGGTGAGGTAGTGGGACTTGATAAAGGGATCCAGTGAAAAAAACATGGAAAACAACAAACAAGGCGTGACGATGACGGTGATGATGAATAATTCTCGTTCTTTTTCGGCTGGTCTCTCTTTTTCGTTCTTGTGCTGTTGGCTGTCACATCTGGGAGTGTAGCATTTCTTGTTTCGTCGGCTGGTGACTGGGTTTGCGCTGATTTCGTGACATGTCGTTTGGGAATCGTTAATGTCCTGGGTCGTTTTTCGGCTCTTAATCGTTCTCGGTACGCACACACTGGTCGATTGTTAGTTATCACTTGTACATGTTTTTCTCTTGCTGCTGGTTCCTGTTCTTTCAGTTCTTCCACGGCTTATGTTATTAATGCACAGCACATTGGTTCTGTTCACTGAGGCGTCTAGGCAAAAAACACGTGTTCTTGAGAGAAAATTCAAGCAGATATTTTGTCGCAGAAAATATGACAGGATATGAAAATTCACAAAATTACCCAAACTTTAAAGCTTTTAAACGACACAAAATTCACAGGATCGAACTGAAAAAATAACTTATTTGAATCCAGCACTTCTTCATGTACAAGGCGCTTACTTTATTATTAGCTAATGACTAATATTTAGCGACATCTAAACCTATAGGCTTTCAAAGTCAGACTGACATTTTGAGATCGCCACAATCGTGCGGTCGCACCAGTTCGGCCACATTGGAGACCGAGTAGTGACGTCATAATGTCATATAAACGAGATGATGTGTCAATGTAACCTCACATAAAGGCCAAGGTCAAGGCAAATGTCACAGGTCAAGGTCAAACCAGAATTTTCAAGCTCATTGGGCACTTTACTTTCAGTCACATAGTGCTACCCAGTATGACGTTTATAATGCTATGAAGTCATAGTTAAGGGAACTCAGTGCAAATGTGAAGATCAAAGGTCAAGGCCAAAGTTCATGAATTAAGGTCAATTCTCAATTCGTGCCCAACGGGTGCTACAACGCTTGTTACAGTGCACCTACATTATAGGGAATATACCATATTGTGACCTCATTGGTCAGTGACCTTGAATGACCTTGACCTAAATTAGTGAGTAAGCGGAACAATGTTGGCAGCAGCATAATAATTACAAGTTTTGAAGTGGTTTCAAAACGGACAATTATCTGCCAAGTTTTTTATTTATATTAGTCCTGAATTAGTATTGTAAGAATAAACAGATTGAAAGGGGCATTCGACACCACGTCATCTTCAGCTATGACAAATTTTTAAGCAAAGACATTCAAAATGACTATCATACGCTTAGGAGCAAGCACTTCTTCTTTCTGCAGAAATCTGTGGACATTAGAACGATAGCAATTAACAGTACAAAGGCACACTCATACACAATATATATATCACTCCTAGATATAACGTTTCCCCATAACTTTCCATTTTCTGAAGAAAAAAATCAGGAACATATTGATTCAGAAACAATATATTATATATATATATATATATATATATATATATATTCGGAAGCAATATTAATTCGGGACTAAAATAAATAAAAACCTTGGCGGATAAAGGTCAGTTTTAACACAACATTAAATTGGACCTAAAATATCAGGTAGGGTTTTTGGTACGTTTTCTCTATGGCTTTGCTGTGCTTTACCATATTCTCAGCTTTTTTCGCATAATTACGGTATTTTCCAATAGCTCCTCAGCACGGCCAATACTTTAAGTTTATTACCTCGCTCTACTGTGAATATTTAGATCTAGGTGACCTAGGAAGTTGGCTATAACGTAGGTTTTCATAGCCCCCTTACGCTCCCAAGCTGGTGTTTTTCTAGGAATCTTGGTTTTTAAGATATCAGGGGGGGCTACTAGGGCCCCCTCCGGTGGGCGTTAGTGCAGACCCCTCTCCAGTGCTGATGTTACAAGTGTAGGTACTGCAAACTTTAAACGAACAAACCAGGACCTGTTATGCTAAGATATGCATTCTGAGAGTGACCAGATATGACGGCAGTGATATCTTGTTCTATATCGGTACGTTTTGCATGCGTGTTTGGTGTACGAGTAGTTTTCTCCTGCAGAAATGCGTCACCCCTGGACTAATGTATGTATGTACCACTGCACTGGACCACGTGGACCAGCCTGGCCCCGCTAGACTGATGCCATTTACAACTGGCTGATAACAATTTCAGTCACTTCTGTGAGAGATGGATGTTCTCAGTCCTGTGATGAAATATGGGCTAATGCGATAGCACGCGCATTGACAAAGGGGTGACTACCCGCTCCTACCCTCTCTGTGTTTTCGTAGATAACATAAAAGCAGCGGAGCGGAGCGCTGCTGTCCTTGATATACCTCTACTATCCTTTTTGCAGCTTGTGTCAAATTTCCGGGTTCAGGTCATTTTAGGTCAGGTCACCAGTGCAGGTCAAGGGAACCCACATCCAAAAACAATTTAAAATAAAATAACTAAGACAAATCAATGAATCTTAAATTCATTTCATATAACGCGCCCACCAGGTGCTACAAAATGCTGTTCAGGATTTTTGAAATTGATGACCTAAGTCCAGGTAAGATATATGACCTCTCCACTGAAATTGCATAAATATCAATTTTCGCCCAATAACTTTGTTGGGAATATAGGTATGTACATCGCTTATGTTGACGTCACTGGGTTTGTCTTATCCCTGTGGTTCTAATTACATGATTTTTAACCCAACTTGATTTTGACCTGACCCAAAGTCAAGTGAAAGCGCAGATTTGACCTAGCAATGCCATATTGTATATCATTCGACAACGTGGCTGGCTGATATGATTCCAAGACTCTACACAGTTATGCTATGGCTCTTCTACGTCAGATACTATGACTGAAAACCGTTCATTTCCGTCAAATTACATTATATCCTTATGGTCACATACCGTGGCCTCTAGTGACCTCGGATTCAACCTGATGAAAATGATAGAACACTTTCCTTTAGAAATTAGGTCAAGTTACCTACCACCGTTTACTAATTTTTCCTGACTGATATTTTTTTAGATCTTGGGGGCGGGTATCCCCCAAGCCAAAGGTGGTCCAGACACCCGTCAACTCGCGTGTTATATTGTTGTATTCAACCTAAATTCAATCGTGCTATGGCTATGAAAACAAGATAGCAATTATATAGATAGTTCAATATATCCTTCAGGTTTTGTGACATTTCAAGTACTCGAGTGATACATCAGGACAATTACGGAGAATCGTAGCCCTTTGTGGCTTCTGACTTGATTACAACAAATGTTCAGACCAAGAGACGTGCCTGCTGACAATGACGAACGACGGCGGTGAATTATGTGTAGGGAAGGCGCACTTTCGACTGCGATCATCCTCCCGTGCGCCAGGTTTGACGGCCACTGCACCGCGCTGCCGCCCCGGGGCCCCGCACTTCACTTTCGTTTTGGCCACTTCGCGCGCGGTCCGCGCCGGCCGTCCTAGCGTTGAACCACCTCATTTCAGGACACTGGTTTCATAACAGTGTTGAAAGGCTACCCACTGGCCGTCTGCGGCGTCGACGCCGTTGCGTTCACTTTCACACGGTGCGTAGGACGGACGCACTCCGATTAAGTGAAAACGTTTGCAGAAAAACTCATGTTTTTCATAGAATGTTTTTATACCAAAAGGCAGCGATGCATGTTTCATGATCGTTTTATTTTTGTCATGAAGCATAGCTATATAATGAAACTTTATAATAATATGTACCAAGTCATATTATATAATATATTCATATATAATAAAGCAGGCATACGATGCTTTATAAGATAAAACACGGCACGTTGGATGCAGAAGGCATAAAGAGTAAACTTATACCGCTCCCGCCAAGATCACGACGGGGACACAATCAGCAGTTTCTGGCACCACGGTGCAGGACGGACTATCACCTTCACGCTTTTCTCCCGAAAACCATCCGAGATTGGAACAACTTGCCCTATGCAACTGTGCAAGCTACTTCACTCGACTCATTTGTGACTCTTTTGTGTAAACGTTAATCATCTTCCATCCATGAATTGCAACCTCATATGTAAGTTTTTCTTCTTATTTTTGAGATGTTTAAACTACGGACACTCGCATTGACAAAATAATCAACTTGATGATTGTGGTCAATACACGGTAGAACTACCTGGTGAAATTTCAAAACTTACACACGGAGGAACATTTCCGGTTTTCCTCTGCGTATCATAATACACTAAGGAAATATGTTTTCATTTACCTTGCCAGTTTCTTTGATGCTGTTTTATCCAGTTGCAGTCAACAGTTTTGACCATCTTTACATCCAGCATAAACGTTTAGTGCCCATGAGTTCATTATTAACTACTAGCAAATACAATATCCCTGCGGTTCTAGTGCGCTGAACTCAAACACGGAACCCCTGCTTTAGCTCCTCCCAGCACCGTTTTGATAATTTTTCTCCAGTATGATATCTCCGGTTCCCGAGTTTGTAATGGGTGGGTGGGGGGCGGTTTGATCGCAGTCCCCGGGTGGTAGCACGTACGAAAGAATCCCAGGAGGTACGGGATTAATAAGATCGCCATCGATCCTGAACCCAGCAACAGACCACCGCACGGTGGAATGTTATTTTATTATTATACACAATTCATTAAATATTATGATATATGTATGGAATGTCAATGATGCATGTTTAGTAACGATACATACATTCATTACTTATCATTCATGCATTATTATTATTATTTCAAACGTTGATAAGAGAGTAGCGAAAGCATTCCGTTTCAAAATGACAGAGGCAGCACTTCATATCATGATTTGATGACCCTGGCATACGCCCTGTGACGTATAAAGTATGCATTCCAACGGATGGTTCCCTCACCCCCCCTCATTGCTAGTCGCTGTCCTGGCGACGTGCAGCGGGATGGTTTCACCAGCTCGCACCCTACCGGGAACTACAGCGCAGGACCACTCCGGAAAATACGTGAGTGAAGTCCCCGAGGCTGAGCCCAGCCCGCAAAGGTAACACGTCTATAAAATGCACCCTTGTGAACCAAAGTCTTTCACCTAGTGCAAATATGGCATCACTGTGGTCAAACGATTGGTGCGTGTCTTTTGTATGGAGAACAGCACAACGATAGGTGAAAGTGCTGCGCCAATATGGTGTTAGCTGTGAAGTTTTGAACATGACTGGCACTGAATTTTTGACTCTAGTTCACATGCCTATTGTGGATTTGGTGGATTACACAGATTGTGTTTCTCTCACCTTAGAGCCTGTATCTCTCCTATAAAAGAACATGAAGGTTTTATACGTCTTTTCGAAACATCCTTGACGAAAGATAACACACGCAGTATCTCAGAATACATGTATTTCAAACAGACTCAGGAAAATCTACTGTTTTAATCTGGGAGGGCTAGTACCCACCCCCCCCGTCAAAGCGAAGGTGGCTCAGACCCCCGTCAATGCGCGTGTTAGGTAATAAGCGTGGGACGATGAGAACCTGTTCATCTATGAATCAAGACCACGCTGCGAGTTCGGCATGCGCTGCGCCGCTGCTGATGAACAGGTTCTGTATCACCATGGGAGCTGCCGGGAAAGTGTGTGGAGTGTCCACCACCGCGTTGTCCATCTGTCAGGAAGAAAACTCTGACATGGTGAGACTCATTCCAAACTGATTATGGATGATCAACACGTTGCGAGCTAAGCTGTGTAAGTCTTTTTTCATTTTCACCGTTCAAGCAAATGCATCACTGGAGAAAGGCGGTAGAGTGCCATGAAGAACCTCATGCAGTGCCTGCACGTGCCGTAATGCAGATAGACATGAGTATAACCGGTTAATGATCCTCTCAAGGAATGGGTTGGTGTATGCTTTCCGCTCTCTCTCTCTCTCTCTCTCTCTCTCTCTCTACATCTCATCTCTTTCTAGTGTTCAAGTGTGAACGTGTCTTTCATGTTACAGTTTTTGATAATATGCTGTATTTTCATCATAATGTCAGTGTATTATTTGTTTTCTACCTCTCGAAAAAATTCCTCATCTCGGCTTGACCAGTCCTGTCCAACATCGATGACCTTTGTGGAGGAGTGGAGGAGGGTGTTGGCACAGTAAACGAGAAATCAGCGGAAGCCTGCCCCGGCAAGTCATGTGTTCCTCCAGCGGCTTGGACCCCAGTGCAGCACCATACTGGCGGAAGCGGGAGGATCAGCTGGTTTGACAGCTCGCCGATTCAAGCTCCTTCCGAAGGATGAAAGCGGGTAGAAGTAAGCACAGCTGCCATTAAGCGGGCCACTGAGCGCTATCGCATAAATCATCATTACCGCCATGTTACGGATGACCAGAAACATGCCTTTGTGGCTAACATAATGAGCCAGACAGCAGACAGAACATGCCTTAGGCAGATCCGATCAGTACTTAGTAAACCCCGTCTTATTGAAGCATCACTCCAGCCTTTTCCCGGGAAATAATCTCGCACTTTTCACTTTCTCCTGGCATACGACACTTTGTGATCATGGTGGTTGCTGTCATATGCACAACAAGGCTCGAATCTGTTTTCTGAGCGCAAATTGAATAGGTTTTCCGGCCCTTAGGGAGATTTAGGCTTGGAGCTTTGCATCTGGGTGTATACGTGTCAAAGAATGTGACAAGTTGAACAAGTGGTAGATGGCACGTGGCCTTTGTTTCACAGGTATTTGTTTTTTTCCAATAGCACACATGTCAGGATAAAGGCTCATTACCTGCTTTCAGCTATACCGTACAGCGATACTCAAAGTCATTGTATGACAACACATCGTAAATGCATTTTTCTTTGAACATTCGTTTTGCACTCAGCGTTTACTGTTGCGCTGGTCGCCGACTAGGTGCCGTTTTAAACGTATGCAAATGTATCAATGTTTGATCGATGAAACAGTGGATGGCCGCCGCTGTATTCTGGTCAGTGATGGCGGAACGTCCGAATTTAACACGCGCATGGGGGTCTGAGCCACTTTCGCTTTGACGGGGGGAGGGGGCGGGAACCCGACCCCTAAGATCTCGAGAACCACGCTAGGTAGTGAAAAACGGTAAACGGCGTTGGGTGGTCCATTCACTTCTCCATCGAAAATAGTTTACAATCTTTTTTAGAGGTCGAAACATGTCGTCATAGGGATAACATGTAAAAGAAGGTTTTTGGCCATTACATCTGAACAAGTAAAGATAGAGCAAAACAACTTGAACGATATGAATACTCACAGCAAGCCAAATCGAATGATATATAGTATGACCTTGCTAGGTCAAATCAAGGATTTGACCTGACCTGAGGTCAGGTCAAGGTCAAATTAGATAAAATGCATATCATTAAAACTGCAAAGGCAATGCACATCTAATACAGTTAAAATAAACGCCCTACCACCATCCATTACTACGTTATTCAACTAAAACCATTTTTAATGTATTTCTAATGGAGAGGTCATGGCTCGTACCTGACCTTAGGTCATCGATATAAAAAATACCGGAAAATATCTTAGAGATGCTCGGTAGGGCCATTATGTGATATGAGTTTCAGTCGGATAAGTTAACCCTGTTCCGACTTATGCTATCTTAAACTTTTTTGAGGTCAGGTCACTTGACCTGTACTGGTGACCTGACCTGAAATGGCCTAACTTCAAAATGTTGACAAAAGTTGTAAAAAGGATGAGGGAAAAGGTATGCCAAGTACGGCGTCTTAATATGCTATCTCCGAAAAACCCGAAGGGGGAGGGTACTCCTCGTCAATGCGCGTGTTAAGGTGGACACCATGGGCTTTCAACCCATTTATTTCCAGTCAACGCCATTGGGTTAGTGTCAAAATTATGATGTAAAGGAGGCACCGTGACCCGGTGCCCCCAGTGATTTCGGCAAACCCGATGGAGTCGCTAAAGGGCTTAATCATATTTAATCATCCTCAACACCTCATAGGCCATGTACTCTGTGATGTTATTATCACTCAATCAAGTCATGCCAAGTATAAGTGTCTGAATAAATAGATGTGGTGTTAATGAAGAAAGAACCATATGCCTATCAGTTCTCATTTACGGATTGCCAGATTCTCTTGGCCATTCAATAAAACCATAAAACTAGCTGAGAACGGAACACAAACGAAAGTAGTGTCCCAACACTGGTTAGCAGAGAGACTATCTCGAACTGGACTGATCCTTCAGACTGATTGTGGTCCTCTTTAACCCCGGAACTGTTTCAAAACGTGGCTTGACGGAGCGTTCACACAAGCTTCGCCACGCCCATGGAAAAAAAACTCGAAGCCAAGATAGGGAAGCTAGAGGACACCGAATATTTCCCATCATTAATGTTATGATCATGAATGAAGAAAATATGCTTGAAACTGTCAGCTCCCCTGGTGTTTTAAATTAGTACTAGACAGACAATTCAAAGAGTCCTAGAGGAACGAATAATTATTTATCATCATAAGCTTCATCGCGGACCCAAAAATATGTTAAACGATGGTAATCCTGGGGACCTAAGTAATCCTGTCAGTACCCACTGGCCTAATACGACCCGTTAAATAGTACCACTTCGGATGTCAACCCATTACCCGTGTATGTTAACATAACATAACCGTGTAACATAACATAACATACACGGACGGAGGAACTGTTCTGCCCGGGGCTGACCTCCATGTGCAGTGCCAGGGCTGTTTTTTAGGGTGCACTGAATGATTGAGCTGCAGCGTGAGTAGCTCTTGTTTCTTATGGACGCTACTTCCATCTTTTTAAGACATATAATCCAGTGTTGTCCTTAACGCGCACAGTGGAGAGGGGGGTCCTAAAGTGCCCCCGCCTCCAAAATCTAAAAAACCAAGAGGGCTAGAAAAATGTCCGTTTGGGGGTGCATGGGGATGATGCCGATCCACATTACCGCTAGGTTTCATTGACCTAGGTCGATATATTCAAGGTCAAACGAGGTCGTAATGGTCAAATATGGGCGTTGATGAAGACCTTTCGGGAAATACTGTGATTATGCGGGAAAAGCCAGGAATACACTAAAAGCAGACTATGGTCATAGAGGGAAGGGCCCACACAATGCTCTCTGAAAATTTCAGGTCAAGGCAATTCAAGTTCACTGATCTATGACGTAAAAATATTACATGTTCCCAACCCAATGATATACAATATAACTAGCACTATAACAGCTTTTGGGAGGCAAACGAGGGTTTGCCATGGACCAAAAGACCTTTGACATCGACCTTGACATTGAGTAACATTAACTATGAATTATAGCACAACATGCGTCCGTGCCATCTGTCCGAAACACTGGGTTCAATGGCCTTGACCTTTGACCTTCCTGTGGGGGTGACCTTGACATATAATCCCGATTCTATGACGTTATTACGTCATCAATCGGTCAACAATGCAGGTTAGCTGGTGCGCCCGCGCGATTGCGACGGTTTGAAAACATAGGTTTGAATTTGAAAGCCCATAAGTCAAAAGATTATTGGGCGATTTTCAAAGTTATTTCACCTATCAACGCACTCATACGTTTCTCAAATTTAGCTTTGTAGCGTTTTTGGACAACAAAAGGCTATTTATATATATATATAATATATATATATATATATATATATATATATATATATATATATATATATATATATTATATATAATGATTCCAGGAAATTTGTCAGTTTTCCGTAATATTTCGGTTCTCAAGATGCAAAAGAAGAAATAAAATCTACCCTGCTTCTGTTTGATTCTAACAATGCATTGAACGTTTCAACACATTTTGTTTTAATGCATTTTATATTCAGATTCCATCTTATGACTAATTGATACGTCACATATGCACTACACTGAAAAAAACGACACAAGGATGTTGTGTTAACTCATGAAAATACACAGAAATTTTGTGTTAACTCTGCTCCTGCGCGACAAACTAACACGACCATTTTCGTCGCCGCTGGCATTGTGTTTTTCAAGTGTGTTTTCCGATACAAGAGCAGTGTGTTAGCTGAGTGTGTTACACATTGCATTTGCACACTGGTACTGTATCACGGAAGGAGCCTACACAAACTCTTTGTATTTTAAATTAAAAACACATACCTGGCACGTTACACATTTTATTTACACTCTGGTGCCGTGTTAACACGACAATGCTACACAAAACTACTTTGGCCAAAATAACTAAAACACAGAACTAACGAGTTAAACACTGCATTTAAACACAAATACCTGCATTAACCCCAAAATTCCTATGTACAAATTTGCTAAAATCGGATATCAGTGGCGTATATCTCATTCGATTAGCACGCCTCTGCTGCACTAAAACAACTAGATTAACATGCTATTCAAGCATAAACACAATATATTTGCACACAGATGCTGCGAGCCTCTGTGCCCTGCTTCCCCTTACCCAGCTACCTGACCACGCCTCTGTGCCCTGATCCCCTACCCGAACTTCCTGAGCGCGACTCTGCACCATTCCCCTTCCCCAGCTGCCTGAGCGCGCGCCCGTGCCCTGCTCCGTCTTCCTCATGCGCCTGAGCTCGCCTCTGTACCCTGATCCCCTTCTCCAGGTATGTACCTGAACGTGCTCCCTATGTTCTGCGCCCCTTTCCCAGGTACCTGAGCATGACTCTATACCTAGATTCGCTTTCCCAGGTACATACCTGAACAGGCCTCTGTGTCTTGCTCCCCCTTCCCAAGCTACCTGAACACACTTCTGCGCTGTGTCCTTCCTTCCCCAGCTGCCTCAGCTGCCAGAGCACGCCTCTGTGCATGCTTCCCTGTACCCGGGCACCCGAACACGCCTCTGTTCCCTGCTCCTCCTGGTATTAAATCTCCCAAGGTTACCGCCCCCTATTTCTCAAGGCGACCATATGGCATGCTCCTGTGATGCCTGCTACGCCAATACTGAATGTTAACGTTGTTTTAGTTGCCATACCATTTGCCTGAATACAGCTATAGAAGATGTTCCATGTTTGCCACTGGAAAATTACACCTCGGATGATTTCTTTTGTAATGGGTTTTCCTTCCTGTTTGTGTTGCTGCAGTCTGTGGTTGTCGAGCCGTGAAGGTTTTCAGCTCTTGTTTGCACTGTTATATGCTCCCGGAATAAATATCACAAGAGAATACTACTCTCTGCCAGACATACTATGTCCTCTTTTACCATCTGAGGTAATATATAACGATGTCGCTAGAATGCGAGGGATACGTAACGCACTAACCAGTCAACTTCAGGAGTCAGTGTAAACATTGGACCTTGGTCCTCTTGATATTTAAAATAGTTTTGGAGTGAATGATCCTTGGATAGTAAAAGCAAGCGTTTTGTGGCCACATTTTGTTTACCCCATGACGTTTTTTGCTTGTTTTTTTATTTTGGTTTGCCCCCCGCCCCCTAAAAAACACCTACTAGCTAGTTTGACTGTGATCAAATCTGTCACCGAGTTAAGTTTTTCTTTCTTTCTTCTCGGTTTTTGTTTGCCCCCCAAACCTACCAGCTAGATCCGCCACTGATCCTCTATGAAGGGACAAAAAAGTAAACCTGCTTGGATATAGTGAAAAACCGATGATAATGTCCGATGGGAAGAGCTGATAGTGACCGATGAATTACGACGGTAAAAATGGTTCCTGCTACGGGAATCTCTTGTCTAGCTTCCTGCTCCCTATAACTCTCTCCCAGTACTGGTGAGATGTGTAAACCCGTGAGACTAATAGCTGACCGTACTGAAGAGGAGCAGCCAAATCGTCGGTGAGATGACCATTTCATGGGTGACCCGCATACATTTGGCAATGAACGTGTTTGGTAAAAATCGGGTCCTATTGTCCATTTTCTACATTCTCTACATGAATTATGAATGATAACTCCTTGAAGATGCTCTAGCATCCACAGTTACAACTCATCCAGCAAATTGAGAAAATTGTACGGCTATTGTGCCACCCACACATTTACACAGCTGGACTGACACGCGTGGAATGTGTGAGACCCAGCCAGGCGGAACAGTGGGCGTGAGTCAATGTCATGCCGTAAAAAGCTGTAACCAGTAACAAGACACCGCAAGTGGTGAGTTTTTATCACCTAATGATTTTTTGCTGCACTTCTTCACTGTTTACGTACAAGGGAGACATGGGCCTGGATTATAGCGTTCCATTTGCCGCAAAATTCAGCCCAGAGCCAAAATTATTATTTTGTGGCAGAAGAGGTGCTGGGGAAGTGTGACAGAAGAGTTCTTAGCAGCGAGTGATACTTATAAGCCTTAGGAACTGTGGATGACGTTATAGGGTCATCAAATTTTATTTGTTAGTCTACTAAGTTTTAACACGCACAGTGGAGGGGAAGTCCTAAAGTGCTTTCCCACCTATTTTCCAAGGTGGCCGGAGAACCATTCGTAGCCAGAATACGTTACTTGACTAAATTTGAGAAAATGTATGATTGCGTCGACTGGTGAAGAAGTTTGTAAATAGGTCAATAACTGTTTGCTTACAGGCTTTCAAAGTCAGACTTGATTTTGCGATCGTCGCAACTGCACGGTCACACCAGTTCCCCTGCACCAGCAACCGAGTGGTGACGTAATAGCGACATAAAATCAGGATTATACGTCAAATTCATCCTATTTAAGGTCACGATCAATGTCTAAGGTCAGAGGTTAAGGTCATTGACCCCAGTGACCGGTTAGATGACATTATTTTTTCAGATGAAATTATTTAGTATGACGTATATGATAGTTCGAAGTCACAGGTCAAGGTCAGCAGTCCTTTTCCAAGTTCAAACCCTCATGTCCTGCCCAAAGGCTACTCAAGTGCCAGTTTGGTTGTAAATTACTGGAAAATGTTCTGTTCTGTTCTGTTGATATGAGATAGCGACGCCATAGTCAATGACCCAGTGAGGGGCTGCAATATAGGTACATTAGGCACTGCCTAGCCACTTTAAAATGTCGAAGTAGGTATGTGTTTTATGTGGAATAAATCTAATTTGACTCGATGTTTAAGTTACAGAGAATATTCCTTCTTCGGATCACTGGGTCAAAGAGCCGATGATTTGCATGTCTGACAATCCACTTCGCAGCTCTTACCGCCAACAAATGTGAGATTAGGCACTTCGCGATTTCGCTGAATCTGCCTAATCCCGTGGGATACCGGACGTGTGCTTTTTGATTAACATCTCTGATACCTCATTCATTCGGACGCGAGTACTGGATCTTTAAATCAGCAAACCAGGCATGCCTTTGCAGCCAGCACGTGCGATGCCGCGTCTTAGGACCTTGATTACAGCGGATTCGTTTATTGACATTCTTGTACTCACGGATTTCTAACCTTCTCTAGTGCGGGACAGTTGTTAGGAAATTATTAGCAAGATATTTCATTTGTGAAACCCTTATGAAGAGCGTGAGTCATGGCACAAAATCTGGCGGATGAAATGTAAAAAAAATCGTTCACAAATCGATCGTACAGCGAGAAATTGGACGTCATAGAAAATGAAGTGCCGAAGCTGTCCTTGAAATGTGAAGCTCTTGTGAGTACCTTGTCCTCCTCGGCTTACTTACATACCTACCTATCCTTCTTGAATTTTGCCTTGTACCTTCATATACTGCCGCATAACCGTTTCCACAATCCACTGAAATATGTTTATTACATATTTTTTAATTTTTATGATATTTTCATTTAAACATAACTATTATTTTTGCTCATCGACTTGAGCTTGCACCCTTCTCCAGCCGACCTGCTGGATCCGCCCCTGTCCAATATCAGATAAGAAGCCTGGGCGACGTCCTTAACTCTAAGCCAATCGTGCCTAGCCTGTCATAATTTTCAAGCGCCGCCACTGCAACGACCTTAACCAATGGGCACCACAAGATACCAGAGAACGTTGCATGTGAGCTTGCGTTTATGACCAGAGTCCACCTTCAGAGTATTCGCGAATTTTTCCTCCTTAATAACAACATCTTCAAACAGTTCCACTACGACCTAAATTTGGCGTTTGTGACCTCGTTTGAACTTGATAACATTTTCCTAGGTAATTGGAAGTTTGTTATAATGTACATACAGTACCATAGTCCTGGCACATTCCCAAACGTGCATTTTCCTGGCCTTTTTGGATATTGGGATCTCGGGGGGGGGTGACACTTAGCGCCCTTCCATTGTATATACGTTACCCCAGAATCCTCTCAACTGCCCGTCTTTCGGCCACATTTTGCCGATTGCTCTGAATACCAAGGTGCAACTTCATAAAACCATGCAATCCGGAAGATTATGTGTCAGGACCGCCTCACCTGAAGGTCAAAGTCTAAAGCCGCAGATCATGACCACCCCAGCTTTCGACTAGATGATTTTCACAAAACAGTGTATGTCATGAGGTGACGTCATAGCTACGTCATTAAAGGCTTAAATCAAGGTCAAATGCCAGGTGCCAGGGCTAAACTTTTATTTCCCACCCAACAACTGTCATAAAGACAGTGTGGCGTACATTTTTGGAATATATCATATTATCATGTCATACATGAATGACCTTGAATTACTGAGACCAGACAATTTCAGAAGGCATGGTGTTGTACATTTTTGCTACGATATTAGTCTTTATTGTGTGAATTTCTGACTTTTTCCGCACAATCACGGCGTTTCCGTAAAGATTTCCTGCACTTAATATGTTTGACCTTTATGGCCTCATTTGACCTTGAAGATACTGACCTAGGTCAATGAAAGCTGGCTATAATATAGGTCAATGTGATCCCCATGAAGCCCAAAAAGACCTTTTGCCTGGCCTTCTCGGTTTTGATATAAGAGGTGGGGGTACCGCAGGATCCCGCTACACTGCCGGTTGACGCCAGGGTTTTCCACGCTGCGGGTGTCCAAAAGTAGGTTAAGGGCGGGTAAGAGTACGCAGGAGACAAGAGTACGCAGCAGCTGTTTTGGTTACTTAGCAACCACAGAGACGATGGATACCCTGGTATAAAAAAGCAAGGTCAATGCCTAGGCTGCACACCAAAATACAACGTGCTCCTGTTCTTTCCGCGGGAGTACCGAGCAAAATACATTTCTGGGCACCCTTGGAGTAATATTTCTTAGCTGGGTAAACTTTTAGACCATGCTTCTATTATCCAACAAATTGTATTACGGTCTGTCATCAGTAAGAAAGCTGAGCGAGGAGTGTGCTCCAGGACCGGAGCTCACACTAAAACGCCTGCCAGCATGTTTATGAAGACTTTCTTCCCAGGGGAGCATGTCCGGCAAGAGTACACAGTAGACCATTGGGCAAGAGTGCACATGTTTACGAGATAGGAAATTTTAATTTTCACTCGGGACAGAGTTCGTAACTCGTATTTGGAAAAACAAACGTTGCAACGTAGTTCTTGTATATTCAGAACGACATAACATCATACAATCGCCTAGTTTGGCGACAAAATACTTCGCAACATGGCCTATGCACCTTAAGCACAGCGGGGCATCAGTGCGTACTCCAGCCTCCTCTCTTGCGTACTCTTACCGACCCACTCCGCCAAGAGCACGCACGTGACTTTTTTATTTTTGATGGGCTCGTGGCGAGTTCTTTTGAGAGACATCGAGTTGAAACATACATAGACAATTCTTCAGGCTAAACAGCCACATAACAATTTTAGCTGTTAGACTTATAGGAGCAAAGTGAAAGCCTTTAGAAAGTTTAGTGCGTACTCATGCACGGACTTCCCCTAGTATACCCGTGGTCGAAACTTTCTTAGAGATAGGTACCAACTTATACCACCATAAGTCTTAGAAATACCCCTAGAGCTAGGTTTTGGGGGCCCAATGTCTCGGTTTTGTTGATGGTCTTTATCGCCCCCCGCTTTTAAAGGTGTGACTGCTTACGCCTTTTTCGACACTACGGGAGACTGTTTGCTACAGACAAGTACAACTAATGCTCAGTGAAATGAAGGGAATTTGAGGTGTGAACTCAAATGAATTTTCACTCGGTTGGAAGCTTTTTGTTTACTTTTAAATCTCCATCGGTATTTTCAGCCTCGTTGCGGGTTGATGATAACAGCAGATGTATGTGTGTACTCACTGCATCGCCTATTTGCCTGTACAGCGACAACTCATTCATGAAAGGTTTTCGTTATGATTTGTTGCGAGATCATAAGAAACTTCCAATGTTCTTCGTAGTATGTATAAATCCCTGAATAACGATATATATATATATATATATATATATATATATATATATATATATATATATATATATATATATATAGACATACCAGAAAAGTAGAAACTTATTGGCCATCAAACCAGTATCTTCACCTGCCTGCTGGCGCCTTCAATCTCGTACTGTCTACTTACCTTTTGAATTAAATTCAATTGTACCCAACCATGCATCGATCTCACGGCTAAATTTAAGGGAGATTTGATGAGATTTGCTTACTGAGATGAGTTGAGATGCATCACGTGACCCTTGTCTCAATTTTGGAAGCCTCACAGATATATAAGGTTTAGTTCAAGCGCTAAAAAAGGTTCGAATTAAGCGGGTTGAGCGGACGATGATGCAGATTTTTTCGTTTTATTTTCGGAAAGAGCTGGCATATGCTTGGAGTCACTAATAGATAGTTCACAGCTATCGATGCAATATCTGTGCGATAATGATAAGTATGCGCGTAATGGTAAGTATACACCGTTATTTCTATTGACACCTATATGCAAGTAATTAGCATATGTTATAGTAAGCCTGGCATATATGTTTTAATATTCATACGGGTTTCTGGATCACGTTAAACAGTGCGGCTGAAAGCCTGCCAGTATCAGTGGAACCGGCAATGCATGCATTGGGCTTGAAAAACCCGCGGCATATTTGTCATTCAATCCATCAGAGCGCCAATCCGGTTTCCTCACATATTAGCCAATGTGAAGCAAGTTCGAGTAAAAGGACTGGGTGACTGTATGAATTTCGCTACCAGGTGAATGTGTTTTCGGGCGTAAGGACGGGCACCGTCTAAGAGCCAGGCCATGGCTCTGGTTAGACTTACTTTCATTCGACGAAACCAAAGCCATAGCGGCTCGAGAGGACGGGAACAGCCTCAGTAAGAAATCGAATATATAACGGCGGGCGTTTTCAGGAAGCGCAGAGTAAGACATTGTCCACAGACAGCGGTCACACAAAGCAACAATCCAGTGCTACAGCGCATCTCAGTGTTTGCTCCAGCATCTCCCTCTTAGGTACGGACGTGTGAGGTTGTACCAGGCGTGACGACCACGTGGTCCTGCAGCAGAAGCCCGACCGGCGCGTGCAGTGGCGCTCAGCAGCTTGCGTTGCAGTCGCCGACAGTGCACCGAATTGCAAAGGCCTCAGCAAGTGTTTTGGCAAGCATAGCCAAATTATTGCACGATTCGAGTGACATAGAAATTCTTTGGAGATAGAAGGTTGTAGAAAAGAGCATCGAGTGACTCGCACCGTAGTTTTGATAGCGATGACATCTGGCCTGAGGCCGGCCTTATGGAAATGGACTTTTTCTTTCAGAGCAGTGATCAACAGCCGAAAGGAATTGAAAAAAGCAGTTTGGAGTGTTATGGAAATCATTTTATAGATTCAGCTTCCGTGTAGAGCCGAGCACAGTTCGTTTCTAAGTTGCTACGAAAAAGGCTGCCTCTAAAAATTTTAACATTCCGTTGTGTTTAGCTTATGTGCAGCTAGCCTGCCGTCCTAATCAACTTTTTGCATAGAATCAGAAACATTCGCTTCTCTTTATGTGCACTTTAATATCTATTCATTTAATAGAAAAACAGGCTTGCTCCACCAAAGATGTGTCATCCGCAAACATTCTACTTTTGTCGCGAAAAATGTGCTAGTACCTATGACACTTAAGGCACCTGAATGCTTAAAAAACCGTACCAAATTCCTTTCCGCTATGCTTCTGCTCTAGCTGTATCCGTTTTGAAAAGTAATAGTTTGACTTTACTCAGTCATCATATTAAATAATTTTTTCAATCGTTTCGAGTTTTCTCCATATTTTTATGTACAATGTTCTGTTATAGCAGTGCGTATGTATGATTTTATCACTGCCATACATTTTTGAAGGATATTTCCGGTACTAGAATAAGATGAATAAAGAGGGCAAACGCTTGATAATACAGCAAACAAATGTACTGCCCTGGAAGGGGATATATCAGTCCTAAATTTGAAAAATAATTAGGCAGATTTAGGAATATTCCTTCAAAATACATATTCCATATTCAGCATGATTCAATTTAAATATCATAATTTTGGAAGTCTAAGAAGACAGAAGGCTCGAATATCCGCATCAAATTAACATATAATGTTGGCTAAGGTTATGTATTTCACCATAGAATGATTTCTGAAATCCCATTTGTTTCGTATAAAATCAGCCTTCAGTCTCATCAGATATCGTGACACAATTAAAACTGTCGAGGTGTCCCTTCCGTAATGATGTATGTGAGATATGCTTTTGTGCAGCTTCGTTCAAGCAAATTTCGGTATTTTGTGTGTTCAAACATTTCTTTAAATACATTGATATACTGTTTCATCAAGATTTAATATTCCATTCCGCCCCATTTTATTCCCTTTCACCACAGCGCCTACTCAGCGCCTACTGAAAGAACGCTTATTGCTTATTTTTCTTATTTTTCACAAAACTGGACCCACTCTGTTTCAGCTAAAAAAATCACCATGAAGATTGTTGCCAGCCTCGTTCTGTTCGTCGTGGCCATTGTGGCTGCTGATGAGGGCTTCTACCAGCCTCAGCAGTACCAGAGTGCCCCTTCGGCTCAGGGCGCCTACAGCAACTACAACAACTACAACAACTACTACGACTACCAGCCTGCAAAGCAGCAGGGGTGAGTACTGTGCGAGGCCCAATCTTCTAACATCGAACCTGCTTAATGACATTTTGGGCTTCTTACTGTGGTGGAGAAAGCCTCGTCCTTGCGATTACCACATCTGACGTACCGATCAGTCAGTAAAAGTAAAACTAATTGGTGTCGTTGGTCGAATCCAAAAGCTCCCTGTATACATTTTGACGTTACTTTCCATTTTCATGTTAACAAGAGGTAATTTGCGAGGATGCTTATTCATCAAAACCATCACTTTGTTCATCAGAAAGAGGTTGGTGATTTCTGACTAGGCAATTAGCATCCGAAAGCAGTTATATTCTACGTGACATGAGATCGGCAGTGGGCGTGGGACGAGGCCTCTGTTCACGTCCAGCTTTCTCGATTGTCCTGGGGCGGTGTAAGGTTCCTACGCGAGCTCTCCCTGACCTCTGGGGCGGCACCAGCCGCCGCCGATTCAGTTTCTGATTCACTCAGAGCCGCACAACAGGCTATTTAGCGGATGATGATATCGTTTTCACTGTTTTCCTCGCTCATTTAGAGTTCATGGTTTTGTAATCATTTTCAAATGAGCCCCATTTTTGCAGAGAACTGGACTATAATGGGCTACTTTTCCAGCAGGTTTCCCAAATTAGGTTTCCAGAATTTTCAGGGGAGATTCTGTTGTATTGGGAGCCCCAGAGGTAAAAAAGTTACTAAGTATTGATAAAGAAACATCGAACCACGGATATGCCACCACAAATATAGAGGCTTGACACAAAAACCTGAAGAATTTTCTGAACGATCTGAAACGTTCTGAGTTGTCAAATGCACATTACGGACTGAGAGCTAATTCTGCACCTTGAGACTTGCGTGAGGAGCCAAATAAGATGACAATATCACACTTGATATCACGCAATGTCATCGAATTGTCCAACATGAAAGTTTTGGGGCGCAAAACCTTTAGATGACCTTACTCATGTTTTGTCACCAAATTGTGGTGACTGGGCAGATATTTCCTTCCTCTGGTAGTAACATGTTCTCACTAGTTTATTATATATGTGGAATGACAAGACTATTGTCCTCTCAATGGTCCTAAAAACTGTTATCCAGTATCATTATTTTTAGTAGTAGTAGTAGAAGCCGCATCATGACAGAATGTGTCAGACTTTTAGGTGCTGCAGAATTCTCTCTGTAGTCCCGGATCAATCTATATTTGTTCTCGTCCCCACACCTATTTTTCGGCGAGAAAATATAACGTAAACCTGAACTGAAACTTGTTTAAAGCATCCTGGCGTTCCAGGCCTTAGCCTTGCAAAGATGGGCGAGGTACGGTATTGTACAATCTAATCGACTTCAATCACGCAAGTCATTCTAAAAGGTAGACCTGCCGATGACAGGTACCATCTCACTACTGTCCGGATCCGATGTGATAGCTCTCTCGTGAAGGCCGCCGACTGACCGAGACCTTTTCTACAGCCTGTGGGACCGCATCAGCAACGGCATCCGCCGCCAGGGACTGGGAGGACTGCTCGGCGGACTCGGCGGAATCGGCGCCATTGGTGAGTGCGAGTCGGAAACTGCAGCTGCGCATGCGAGTTGTACCTTCTGAGAGTGAAAAACGGACTGAGCCTGGACGTGAGTCTCACGAGTTTCCCTTTTTCGCTATTCAAATTATTGAATGAGTAAAATGAGTCGCGCTGTGATTGAATCTGGTGTGTCTAACGCAAGATGTGCACATCGAATTGAAAGGAATCGATGCTGCACTTCGCTGTTGTTGAACCAAGTGTTGTTGTTGTTGAATCAATGTTGGAAAAAAGTTCACAGGAGCAAGTGCCTTATTTTTCTCATTCTAAATAGTTCGGACCATTTTCTTCACATTGCATACTAGATCCCCATGGTAAATTTTTTCCATTTGTGGAGAAGATAACAGCTAGAGGTGAAACTAAATTATATCCATATAATTCCTGATCTAATCTTAAGCTGTCTCTTCTATTGGATATACTTATTCATTTAACTAGGAAGAAAACTGGTTAGAAATTCTAGCGTTGCGACCCGCTGCTCGGCAGGCCCCATCGGCATCATTGTTGCGGCGGCGGTCGCACTGGCCGTGGTGGGTGCCCTCGGCTTCATCGTGACCCAGCTCAACAACTCCGGCCGTGGCCTCGACAGCGACGACTGGGAGATCAACCACTCCGTCTGGATGGACCAGCTCAACAAAGACTTCGAGGACTCGTGGTCGGTGCAGTAGACCTCGTGAAGCAACACCGAGACGCCGTTAAATAGCTAGTCCAGACGATGACAAATCACAAGTTGTTATGTTTGCATTGAATCTGGCTATGTTTTCGTTTATTGCGTAACTGATGACAGTTCTGCTTGAAGTATTACCTGAAACAAATCCATTTGTTATTGCTGCTTGCTCAATGGGACTAGTCACCCTAAAATGATTATAAACGAGATGGGCAGAAAGACTTGCAATAACTTTTACAACATAGCCAAGTTTTAAGTCAGATCTTTCCGAGCCGGTCTAGACGAGTTAGCCTGAGGAATTGGCTTTTCAACCCGCCTAGTATTGGCTAATCTATTAAGCACGGCAGGCCGTTGACATGAAGCGAGAGCGATGCCTCAAGTTTGTGATATAGTAAGGCACATGTAAATATTCTTCTGCAGAATGAGCTATAACTAGTGTTGTTCGTCGTCAATCCTTGCATTGAGTTATTTTCCGACGCACCTAATGGTGTCATCCTAAGCTTCCCTTTTATTTGGCAGGATATAATGTAGGTTATCACGTTATGGCATGGCAGCGCATTTGTCTTCAATCGAACTCCATGTTTCAGTGTTTTATAATGATACAAACTAAAATTTCGGGGAAAACCTGAAAGTCTCTAAGGACTTACAGAATGCGTTCTTTGGATCTGGTTCCCGTCAAAATATGTTTCCGCTAAACCGTCAGCAAGCCTTTATCTGATTAATCTTGCAATGGAATTTTCTTGTGAAATTCATCCAAGCGAATCCTTCAATTACATTGTTTCACATAATACATGTTTAAGCTATGGACATTTGCTGAAATGGACTTCTTTTTTCTTTACCGATTTCTTCTTTTATATGATATATCACATGCAAAAATACCACCCATGTTTTCACTCATTAAACCAGTCTTTTTCAACCGCTGTAAGCGGCAGAGACAAGGTTAGTCTTTTTAATCTATGCGCAACCAGTCTTATCTGACTTTGAGTGCTGCCTGCGGACATTTCATCTCGTCATTTGACGGTGGTAGTGACAAAAAACTTGGCATTACTTTGCTGAACTATTTGATTGATTATTCCTACTCCTGAACTGTCCTGGGAAAGTAAGCAATGCACAACTCGAATCTAAACTGACTTTGAATGATATAGTTATGCTCCAGTGGCCTTCTGGTAACTCTCAGGACGATATGCATTATCGCTCCCTTTACCGCCTTTCATTTGGTAATTTGTTCCAATGTATCCCTAGTCGCATACACTGTTACTACTCTCTGAGAGCTGGCATACATTTTTATCTGTTCCCATTTAGCCACTGTGCTCTTGCAAGCCCATACCACATCAAATGGCTGCCGTTTGTACACATATGTCTTTCATGATGTTACCACAATAGGCCCTCTAAAAATCACTCGAATTAGTCACATTTTAGTGCTACTTTGGATGTCAGCATATTATGTAGATAAACTTGTTGAGCGATCGACACAGGTGGGTGTCGATCCGTCATTTAGGTTGAGCAGGAGCTGCAACGTTGCCAGTGTTCGCTGTTATGGATGAGTTGTTGGGCTGTCCTAAGCACGGACAGCTGTTTTTACAGTGCTGTTACTGGTGGTTTTCGCTGTTACTGTTTACCGACGTTGGAAATGTGAAATGTCTGTTGAATACATTGCATACTGCTGTATGAGTTGGTGCTTTTCTCGTACTTTAAGATCGGAGAAGAGACAAAAACTGGGCCTGTTTCATTCAGGAATTAAATTACTGAAAACAATCATTTCGGATGCGTATTGCATGCTTTTGAAAGTGACCAAAAGTATACCTAAAAATGTGTTTTACAGGAGTAATCAGTACTTTACACATGTTTCAGTTCTAAATTTTAGCTTTACATCGAGGCGAGCTGTATCCGGTGTTCCCACCTGTATGCAGAGCGATGTATTCTGCGGTGAAATCCGTACTACAGTGTGCTCCACTTTGGATATCCAAAACGGTCCTCGAGCTGCTGGCGATTTAATCGGATTAACCTAAAATGGAGCGGTTTCTAGCCTGAGTATAGGTGCAGCTTCTTTTGTTTGCCACACTTGTGTTTTCCAACAGAAGGTCTCTATTTCGTGCTCAAGAGCACCAAGACTCTTCCAATTACAGCTCAAGTTAAAAAACGACAGTACTCACCAGTCCAGTCCACCCAGCACCCAGCACGCTCCACAATGCGGTTACAATTTATCTAGCAGTCAGAGCATTCCCGGTCGGCCAATCAGATGACAGTGCGGTAATTCATGCAAGCATCCATATACTTAGGATTCTGGAGACACAAGTAACACCCTACTCTTGGGTCCAACATTTGCCTAGCTTAACTTCACCTCACCAAACTATTGACTCCCAGGCCCATCCACCTGAATATATTTTCTAAGGTCCACAGCATTTCTTCACTCCATAGGAATAAATCACTGCTCACATTTAACACCCAGTCGCCGCCTAAACTATGGGATACATGGGCTCTTCGCACTGTGGGGACCTGTGCCCATTACTCAGCAACTGATAGTGACACGGAAAAATGTAAACGGCACCGAAACCTCTCTATTGTCTTCTTCTCTTGTACTAAGCTTGAGCCATGTCCGTTGAGCTGTGACGTCATTGGGTGCCAAAATCAGCTACACTTAGGTCCATTTAGAAAATGCCTAGACCTAAATAAAGCCAAGGGCATCGATTTGTTTGTATTGATCCAAGAAGTTGAATGATATGCAGCATGACATTCTTAGGCCACATGGTGACCAAAACATGTACTTTTTCAATATCATGTTTCAATCCATGTATGTATGTACAGTGTACATGGTACATGGTTAGGCCGTTTCAAATTTCAAAAAATTTTCAGAATTCAATTGGTCACAATTTTTCCTGTCATTTGGTTTATTTCTAGTGAACTGACAAAAATTTGGCCCAGTTTGTTGAATGAATAAGGCTACCTATATTCTCTTCAAAATTTGACATGGTGCAATTTCACTGGGAAAGGGGCACGTGAATTAGAAAAATATCCTGTGAGAGAGTCGGAAATACTTTCTCAGTCCTCACATCATTTAGTTTTGAGGCAATACCCATATGATCCAATTATATTTGCAAGCGGTTCAACTCCTTCACAAGTCACAAGCGAAGTGTAAACAGAGACGATACAAGTTTATGCTTTTCGGCATGCTTTCACTTCGCTGACTCCCTGCCTAGTTGTTCATCTTGACTGAATACCAGGAACATATTTGCAGTAAATTGTAACAGAAACCATATTTATACATCACGAGAGTGTCTCACATGTATGTCACGTCTTGATTTCAGGTGGCATCACATAGCACGCTTTCCAACTATAGCATGCTCATCGCTGCCTTTTCTAAACTCCGGCAGGCGCGCCTTGTGATGCTCTTCTGCTTGCAGCAGAGACTGAAAGTGATTGTCATCTTTGACAGCACTAACAAATGTTTTTAGCATACGGAGGCCTCTTACCGATACGTCATTAGTGACTTGATCGATCGCACAAGCCCCTCGAGAAGACGGAAGTGTTTGGGAGAGGCTTAACTTTTTGGATATGCCGACAACCATGAGGTAAAAAAGAAGCCACGAAGACTCGTCCACCATGCAGCCAGCTGGCTTGTTTCGTCGAGGACCTCAGCAGTGGGGGAGTGGTTCGTCACAGACACTCTGGGTGTCACCACTAGCTCCTCACTAATCTTAACCTTTTGCTCCTCAGAATCCTCGACGTTGAATAAGCTGAACACGCGACTGGTAGCTCTAGATACCACAAGTGTCGTCGCAGCGCCTTGATGGTAGCCTCTTCTGTCTCATGGTCTTCGTGTGATTGTACGTGACCAGCGTTCGGTATAGTTGCAGGTCATTTGATGGTGCATCTGCTGCAACAGGCGCTTGAAGTCACACACTGGCGTGCACAAGCACGATGAACATAATTATGCGGTGAAGCTTGTGCGCTGTATATTTTTTATGGCCAATCTGGTCAGCAAACAGGTACATTTTGATGCAGCATAGAACCGGTACAAAAATAGAATCAGACCATAGATCAGAATCACTGTCAAAGAATCAGACCTGTACCGCAATGATTTGGAAACCGCATCAACTGTACCAATGTCACAGCAAACTGTCCTCAAAGGGAACAGGTGATTGACACTATATGTACAGTACTAGCGGGGGATGCGTCAGTGAAACCCTTACAATCCCATTAGAAGCGAAGCTACATGTCAGACATGGCACAAAATTATTCTCTGTTAACTACATTGTATTTTTTCAAATTCCTCTATGACACGTTGGGCAATCAAACATTGCAACAAATAAGGAACATTGAACGAATTTCAGACGCTTATGGCACTTAACCCGACCTTGCCATCCACGGGCTGATGGAATGCACCGGCTCAGAACCGTGTGTTTGAGAACAACACCAGCATTTCTCAGGCTGAGCTCAGCCTCAAGCGCCTGTCGCAGCGATGCACCAGCAAATGACCTCCAACTATACCGAACGCTGGTCACGTACAAGTACGTAGATCGTGAGGAAGGAAAAGCTGTTATCAAAGAGCTGCGACGAAAATTGCGGCATCTAAAGCTACCAGTCGTTGTGTTCAGTTTGTTCAGCGACGAGGATTCTGAGGAGCAGAATTTTAAGATTGGTGAGAAATTTGTGGCGACACCCAGAGTGGCTGTGCCGGACCATTCCTCCACTGATGTTGTCCTCGACGAACCAAATCAGCTGGCTGACACAGTGGATGGTTCTTCGTGGCTTTTTTCTTCACATCCCCCGGCCACGCATGGTTGTCGGCACATCCAAAAAGTTGAGCCTCTCACAAAGACTTCCGGCTTCTCGAGGGGCTTGTGTGATCTATCAAAGTCACACGCCTCCGTATCGTTAAAACAATTGTATAGGAGCTGTCAAAGACGATAGTCACTTTCAGTCACTGCCGCAAGCAGAAAACCATCACAGGGTGCGCCTGCCGGAGTTTAGAAAGGGTAGCGATGAGCACGCTATAGAAGAAAAACGTGCTATGTGATGGCACCTGAAATCAAGACGGGACATGCATAATGATGTACACGTGGAGGTATAAATGTTGTGGAGGTATAAATGTGGCACGTGAGATACTCCCGTGATGTATAGATCTGGATTCTGTTAAAATGTAGGGCAAACATGTTGCTGGAGTTTAGTCAAGATGAAGAGCTAGACAGGTAGTCAGCGAAGTGAAAGCATGCCGAAAAGCACAAACTTGCATCGTCTCTGCTTACAGTTCGCGTGTGACTTGTGAGGGAGACAAATCGCTTGCAAATATAATTGGATAGTATATGTATTGCCTCAAAAATAAATGATATTAGGACTGAGGAAATATTCCCGACTCTCTCACAGGATATTTTTACATTCTCGTGCCCCTTTCCCAGTGAATATTGCACCATGTCAATTTACTGAAACATTATCAGATACTTCATCGATCTGCCAACACATTTATCAAAGAGAGGGCTTCAGGGAGTTCATGGAATACTCCTCCCCTTCCTAAATATGAATACTTCCCACAACGTCCGTGAAATAGGTAATGTACTACACAGCATATAGTCTTATTGAACATTTGCGCTGCAAAGAAATGACAACCTGACAAACAGGGTCCGTGATATTGGCGACTACGACCCCGGTACTGCCCATAACACCACTGGCGAACCCGGAAAACATGAAGGTATAAAGCGAATATAGGCAACCTTATATCTCAACAATCTGGGGCGAAATTTTTGTCAATCGACTAGAAATAAACCAATTCATGAGAAAAATTTTGACTTAAAAAGTTCAGAAAACTTTTTGAAACTTAAAACGGTCTAATATACACCCTTAGATCATTTCTTTTATGTCCATGACTTCAGCTGTAATTAGGCCAGAACCAGTTGCTGATCTAACTGAATACATAAAAATACAAATACAAATGTCCGTCACCATGGTGTCAGTCTTATTGATGTCGTCCTGTTTATGCGCAAGCTCCCACGCTCATACAAAGCCAACCAACATGCACTTGGCAAGCGCTGACGTCGGGCGCCACGTGGGCAGGCTGGAATATTTGGATAGCTGTTGTTTTCTGCCGTACTCAACTTCGATCTTTTAAGAGCACCAATTCATTCTTAGCCTTTAACCCCCATTTGTCTTGTTACTTGACGCGCGCTTGGCGCTGTTGACAAACAAAGCAAGCGCGCATCAAGCACCGTGATAAGGGGGCTAAAATCGACAAGACTCGATTCAGTTCTCTAAAAAGAAAGAAGTTGAGCCTAAAAGAAAACAGCAGCTACATCTGTTGTAGCCCAATCTTCCAGATAACCTCCCAAAAAGTTGACTCTGTCATCGTGCATGTTGACCACCCCTAGACTGGGCAACATTTCCGCTCGTGAAAACACGGCTTGTATCTTCTTTTGCTCGTACAAAACAATACAAAAAAAACGACCGCGTGACTATTGGTGACATCTGGTGAATTTGGTATTGAGCTTACCTCCATGACATTTATACATCCGATCAGAAGCACTGGTAGGAAACCTCAAAATTAGCTAACACTATTCCACATGAATCATATTCCTGTCTTCCACCATCCATCCATCACCTCTGCTGCATTGGGATGGGCCACGGCCTCGTTCTTTGGCCGCAATCCGTGCAACTGCTAACTCATCGCAACTGCACTCAGCGCAGCTGCTAAATATGCAATTGGCGTCCATTGAGATGTCCTTTTCCCACAAAACAATGTCTATCTATCATATTTCCAGGTTAGTAGTGCGAGTCAAAATTTTGAGGGCATGAATGGAAGGGGTAGTGACAAAGCTATTTAACGTGATTAGGGTAAGGAAAAGGGCTACAATTCCTGAATATTCTTTCTTATTGAACGCTTTTTACCTACCTCATTCCCTGCATCTAGATGAAGGAGCGAGGCTACGTTATCTGTTCTACTTAATAACGGTAAGCAACTTGTAAGGATGCGTTTTCATTCTTTGAAGCTTCCTTGAGAGCTTTTCTGTTCGGATTTTGTACAGGTATTTTCTGTCACACTTAATAGTTTCGTTCAGTATTTATGGGAACTGTTCTGAGCGTGGTATTATGCGTGTCCAGGAGATTCTTAACTTCTGTGCTAGGATTATTTCCGGCAAAAGGCGAAATGATCACATTAGCGATATTTTAAGGAGTTTGAAGTGCCGTTCAGCGGGTAATTTCGGCCTGTACCATGCTGTTTTTCTTTTGCGACGCATTATTGATAGCCAAGAACCACACAGCATATAAAAACTCATCACTAGGCAGACCCACACGGGAGCCGCCACGCGCCAAGACAGGTTGTATGGATTATCACACCAATTAGAACAGAGAGTGGAAGAAGACGATTTAGGTAACGTATTGTGCAATATTATAACCCAATGCCACTGCGTATTATAAACAGCCAAACAACCAGCTTCAGACGGCGCCTGTACGCACACCGGAGAAATGTTCCACGGCTTGTAGGCGCGCATGTTAGAATGGATGTATGTTATGCTTTTACCTCATCATTTTAACCGTATGTATTTTATATCGCGTGTTTTGTGACATATTGACGCGAGGCATGAAAACTATGTAATTGGGTGCTCTCATGAATAATACAATACAACACAAAACAATTTAAGGTCTTTCGCGATCTCTCGTTGTCGCGTTTGTGGGGTTTTCCGACCCTGTTTTGACATGAAACGAATAGGCCTTGTTTCTTTTTCTACCTAACAAAGTACCAGAAATGTATTTTTGCCCAGAACAGTGATCTCTTCACTCATTCTTACTGTCATTCTTGTGCACAAGCCATGCACTTATATGACGCCGCCTGGAGCCCAATAGGACCTCTTTGATTTTTTTTACAAATAATTCTGAGCTAGTTTAAGTCACAGGCGTATCACTTTAACTAACTGGGATTGGTGCAATTTTGAGTGCCTGATCCGAGCCTTGTCATTAAAAAAGCCAATCATTGATCCAGGTTATGGTTTTGTCAAAGCAATCTAGGAACGAAAGGGTAAACACAAGCTTAACTCTGAGCACCAGCAGGACCACCAGCAGGTATGCTTGAACAAAGACATGGGAGTGTTTAAAATGCATTAAGCATCCTCATGACTAGAGAAACCGGAATGACCGATCGAAAGAACCATGAATGTGTTAAGTGGAGAGAACTGATGAACCTCGCTGTCTAATTATCACAGGAATCCACATGTATAGACTCACACTTACTCTCACAGATTGCAAAAAAATAAAAAGCACGCATCGCATCTTCTTCAGTGTTCCTAAAAAACCATCCCATGGAAAAAAAAACAATTCTTAAACCTACAGCTAAAACTTCTATGCAACACCCTTATTTGAACTCAGAAATGTCACGTCTAGTGCTGAGCTGTATCTCACATCTGTCTCATTCTGTTGGCGGAACCATGGACGTAAGAGTTTCTACAACATGAAAGGGAGGAGGCAGGGTGTATTTTGAAACCTTTTTTCCAGTCAACACCATTATGTTAATAGTTAATAATCTTGAGCATAAGGGGGGGGGTGGGGGCGGCATAGCCTCCCTGGCCCCTTTTCCTAAGCCTATGAGTGGAACGTACCTACCCCCAATTCAGATTGAACCTTAAATCACTTCGGATGACTACCCTAGTTTGGAGCTAATTAATATCGGCAAAACACGCCTGTTAAGTCTCCTGGTGGGCTGTTGGGTGATGTATGCACATACAGTGTGGAAGTTATGACCGCCCGGCGGCGGTTGCCGCTGTGGTCGACAGACGAATGGCGGACCAACCACCACCTAAAGCCACTCAGACTCACTAAAAAGCTAGGTCTGGTCCACCACCAGACTATTCCCAAGCTGCCTTTCTCACTTTCATCTTCTAATGAATTCCCAATTCTTCCGTCGGCGGATGGCACTTATGTTCTGGTGAATTGAATACCATAATCTTGTAGCTTTGGGAGATTCGACTGCATTTGGGAATTCACACTTCCTTGCAAGTTATGAGAAGGCGATAACACAGAGGTGTAAATATAATTAGTAGTAGTCAGTGAAGGTGAAAAATATGACCTCATCTTTGAGAAACAATGTTCATTCCTACGGCCCCAATAGCCATTACCCAGACATTTTGGTTACTAAGATTCATAGAATATAATTCTAACCTTTTAGAATCCCTATACTCCTATCCTATCCTATCCTATCCCTCTTCTGCTATCCTGCATGGTAAGAAAGCTTTGGGGTCAGCTGCAGGCCACAGCTGAATTAAATCCTAGATGGATCAGGCAATGGCTCATTCTATAATGCTCATATAAGGGTTCAGTCAGTTTTGGCTGGAAAAATGAATGTTAAAGTTGTTTTCATATATTGGGAAGGCTTTGTGATTCATATGCAGTTCAAGTGCTCTGCTCATCTCTGAACTGCCGATAATTTAATTTGGTGGATAGAGTAAGGATACCCTCGGTTGGTGGTACTGAAAAATATGTTAAGTTTGTGTCGATAATTTTAACATGACCGCGCAGAAAGCTTCAAAATGGTTTACTGACCAAGCGATTCACGTTTCAGGACTCAGTCACGCTCAGGGATTTTGGGCGGAGCTAATCATACATTGTCCATTGGCAAGGGCGCAGGAATCGGGAATGGTGGGTCAGCGGAGTAGGGGGACATTCTCAAAATGGCGGGGGCAGCCCAAATACGGCCTAAAAGAGTGACAGGTATTGACCCTCCATTTTTGATGGAGACTATCTATGTAGGTATGTACGTACTTTTAAATATCTTTACGGTGAAATTATTTGATATGCCGAATTCAATGACGTTCATGTCCCCTTTAATGTTCTTAGGCTGTCGCAGCGTAGAATATGATAGAAGTGTTGCACCGGAGTTGTCAATATATATACTTTTGTACATGCCTTGCTGTCTAAAATTAATAATTCGCCCCAATTTTGTTTTGGTCCGTCTAATATCGTGTTTTCCCAAGATCAAATTACTTTTTCAGGACTTTGCAAGCACAACTGCACCCACTTCTTTCCCCCAAATAACTAAATACTCTATCACCTTTCACCCAGGCCAGCCTCATATTTTCTCCGCCAAACCAGACTAACGTGAGATAAGGTCGAATAAGAGCATGCACCTAACGTTTCAAACACATGCACGTATCTCATGAATATCCTGTGTCTTAAAGTCGAATATGTCAAACTAGTTTAGAAATGGTGTGCATGGTCTTTGTTTCATGTTTTGCCTCGATTAGGCAAAATATCATACCCTCTCTGGAAACACTGAGCTTCTCTGCAAAAGTGAGCTCGTCGTGCTCTAGCTGTGTCAGACCCGCTTCTGCAAGCTGGCGTTTGTGGTTGCATACACTACATTATTTATAAAGTTTCTCCATGGTATGTACTTAGAATCAAAAGGATAGGAGCCATTAAGTTAGACATAATGATTTGACCTTAACCTGACACATCGCCCTTGGCCTTGACAAAAGCGTTGAGTGGTCTCAAGTATGACGTCATATTATAATATATGTCATGCTAGATTACAATTATATGACTAAAAGCACCAGGTACCATGATATTGGAAGAGTCCAGCTTGACTTCGACTCGCAATCTTTGGCCTTGAACTTGAGTTTTAAAGCGAGTAGATCTTAAAATATCATCCTTAAATGACATTATGACGTCATAAATTGCTCTATACTACATCAAAACTAGTGTAAAAAAGTAATTGCATTGATCTCAAAATTTATAATTTTATTTTGAAATTTTATCAGATTTTATTTATAGCCGCCCCGGTAGCTCAGTTGGTAGAGCGTTGGGCTCCGGCCCGCTGCTCAGAAGCATGCGGTGGCAGTGCATGTCCAAGCTTGGGATCGGTTCCCCTGAGACGCTCCGGCGCTCCATAGTTTACCCGACGTACAGGTCGGCTGGCAACTGACTGATGAGAGGGTGACCTGAGCGGGGCGGCCGTCCCTGTGCTTGTGAGACGTTAAACTTTGGCTTCTAAATTGACCCTCCATTGAGGGAGTTGCTCGTTCGGGTGGTGGGGTCGGGGTCTCCTGACAAGTTCCTTGATGACTTAAGTGAGACTCCGACTCCAACAGTCGAACTGAGAAACAATTGGTCAAAATTTATGGAAAAAAACTATTTATATTGTGACCAGCTTGAACCCACGCCCCACCGGCGGTTCGCTGCCACCTACGCCCCAACCGGGGGCATCCATGGCCCCCTCTAACTCCGAAAATATGGGGCTTAGTGCAAATCTGCGAAGTGCATTGGAAAGTTTCTGTAAATTTAGTATGATTTTACTTGCATGTTTAAGCGCTCAGGTCAATGGTTGTGACTTGACCACCAGAGGTCAAGTTGTGTCACGATAGGCTATTTCCAATAAAAAATGTAATGCTTAAGAAACCTGGGCATATATCTCATGCCATTAGAGATATTGAGATCTGGTTAAGTACATTTGATAGGAAAATGCCCGGGCTTTTTCTGCTGCCTGGAAGATAATGACCTCACGCCAGTGGTTTAACCTCCAGAGGACACCTCTTAAACTAACGTGACCTGAGGTCACGAAAGGTCCGAAAGTAACCTTGCCGTATACTAAATGAAAGCCAGTGACAAGACACACACAATGACTTTTAATTCAACGCTCCAGCTTGATTAGGTCAAAATTTATCGTCAAAATACTGTGTTGCACCATTTGTGACTTGGGATGACCTCAGACAGGTCAAAGGGCAAATATTGTCCCTGGAATCTGTGAAAGGACGGTCAAGAATACTTTTCTGACAAAACTAAGCATTTCTAATCATTTCTGTGACTTTTAAATCATAAGACAGCTTTTCCCGTGCTTTCTCTACGGGAGAGGTCGCCTCGTAACCTTTGTAGACCTTGGAGGGGCCATCAAGTGTAGAAAGTTTCAAACCACTCGGCTCAGAAATGTAGCTATTATAGAGCTCAAAAGCTGAAAGTGAGGTGACTTTGTTTGACCTCACCTGTTGACCTGACCTAGTTTGACGTAGGGTAAAAAGTTTCAGGGATGGTGGAAAAAATTATGGGGTAAGAGGAAAACCCTTAACCACGGTGTGGCACCTCGACGTTTCTTGTCTTATTCTGAAAAAAAAAATTTGGGGGCCATTGATGGCCCTGGTGGGGCGAGGGTTAATTTACCTAGGTCAAAGGAGGGCAAATAGTTCAGATCTGGGGCTATGCTGGGGACCTATTAGGAACTGCCGTGATTGTTTTGAAAAATTGATAAACAAACAAAAAGCAGACCAAGGTCATAAAGTGAAGGTTCTATAGAAACAAATTTTGGGTCAAGATTATTTGTGGTCCTTTCTATTTTTAAGCAGGCCGGAGCTTAGCGCCCCATCAGCTGAGCTACCGGGGCGACAAATGAGCCATTGAGCGGAGAGATGAGGACTTGACCCTGGCCCATGACCATAAGCTGATGAGACTTTATTTTGTTTGTCTCACAGAATTCTGGATGCAGAATTGATGAAATTCAGCGTGATTGAATCTTAGCGCAAACCCTTTTCCAACATGTGCATGTAGTCAATAGCTCAATGAAGAAATAACCGGTCGTCGGGTACGCCGTGCTCTGGGGCAACGTCCTCTAGCAACACAAGACGCCAGACCGAGTAGAAAATTATAAACTGATAATAATGATCTTCAATGCAGCACTCAGGTCAGCTTTTTACCCATGACCTTTGAACTTGGCTCGTGAATTTGACAAGTAACTAACTTTGATTTCACAATATAGTGCCACGTCATACTGGGAGACGACATCTGACCGGAAGCACTGAGGCCAATCTCTCTGATCATGGTAGTAGAAAATTACCCTGTAACATTTTACCTTAGTTGTGGCCTCCATGTGAGGTGGCCTTGACATATCTTTCCGATCATATGACATTATGCAGTCACCACTCTTTATACAGTGCAGGTAAACTGGTGCGACCGCGCAATAGTGATGATCTTAAAATATGGGTATGGTTTTGAAAGCCTATCAGTAAAAATATCACAGACTGATTAAAAAAATCCCACAAGTCACTTGCTCGTCAATTCACTCAGATTTTCCTGAGAAACATTTTATGATTACGAAAGGTTCTTCGTCCACCTCAGAAAGTAGGCAGAGAGTGGGCACTTTAGGATCCCCTCCACCACAAGTGTTAGGAGTAGGGCCATGCACATTGGCGTGATTTCAAGTAAACTTAAGAATACTCGGGGAAGAGTTGGAATTTTTTGGGGAGTTTCTAAGGCCTCCTCAGGTTAAACGAGCCATGTCCTCTTCAATTTAGTGATACATAGGATTCTCATAGCCTATAAGGCCATAGGGATCTCGCATATGAGCAAGCCCTCTGATGCTGATGAGGCTCTATTGGTCACGTCGCCCAGGGACCTACTGACCTAATCAGCTGCCGTGGGGGTAAAGGGATTTATTTTGGAATACTTATTTTGTTCTGTAAAGTCCGATGGTGATGCTAGAAAAGAGAGCTGAGCCTCATTAGGCTGCCGAAACCATTTTTGCGTGCCTCTCGTAAGCATTCAAGATCTTCATTTGATTCAGAGAATTGGTTGGCTTTTCAATGAAGGCAATCTGGCTATACTGAGTTCCTAATAACGATAAAAGAGTGCTCGCAATGGCCCGGGTCTTTGTCAAATCGAGTAATAAAACTCCGTATTCGATGACGGCAGAATCCTCAAATCTGGTCAAACCACTTAACGAAGAGACCGAACCTGTTTACCCACTCGCTCGCACTTTGCTGAAAGCGAATCTTTTGAGGCCGCAGAGGAGCATCTTTGGGTCAGTGCACTGCCCGATGTAGGTCATCCGATGTGACGCAGGACAGCCGGATGCGGCCCCGGGGGGCGGTTGGCGCTCACTTTCTCCAGCTCTCGATTTCGTCCTCCGACCGCACCTGTTTGGGCCCGTGCCATGCGATTACTACGACGACGTCATAGGCGGGTCCAGAGGAGGTACGGCGGATAGGTGGACCCTAGCCACTGACTCATCCAGCGTCCCCACACCTCCTCTGGCGCTCTTTCCCCCTGAAACGTTATTTAAAAACCCCCAATACCTTGGCGCCCCCACAATTAAATTTGGCACTCTTCGATTAGATCACGCTCTAAGAATTGTCGCACCCGACCGAAGTATTTAAGAATTGGGCGCCCCTGACCTAAGTGTTCAAGAATTGGGCACCCCTGACTTAAGTGTTTAAAAATTGGCACGCCTGACTAGTGTTTAAAAACAAACCTGACGGAAGTACTTCCTCTGATCGGAAATCCTGAATCCGCCTCGGAACCACGCCAAACTCGGCACAGTAAGGCATGTTCAGAATGGATAATGAGGAGTCAACATGGATACTGATAAACGCCTGACTCTCTGAGCATTAAGTTTGGCTTGTGATGAGTCTGCGGGAGGCCAGCACCAATAGAGGTGAACGATTTTTGAAAATGGGAAGTTTGTAGCTTGTCAGGAGGAATGTCTTTACCTAAACGTTCTGCGGCTCTTGGAAAACGATTACATCAGGAAGGAATGCGAGTTTTAGGTGTGTTGAGCTTTGGTGAGTGTCTGAACTGATAACAGTGGATGCAGGCTAGGATGCATTCCATCCTGCTGTTGTTTTTATGCTGCCCACGGCAGATTCACATGAGCTCATGTGAGAGATGCGATCATACTGTGGTTTTGGACGTTTCTTTACAGGATGTGTAATGGTGAGCAGGTGAATTACGTAGTTTTTTTGGGAACCCTTCACGATCACGACTCATTAGTGTTCAGCGGAAACAGAGCCGAGTTGTCTGGAACACCGGTTATCGAGCAGATGCGGGGCACCTACAGCCTTGTACTTTTTTAGGGAGATGAGAACGAATTGGTACAATCCGACAAGATGTCACGTGGTTGTGAGGTGATCGGGTTTAACAATGCACCAACTGCCAATGTTATACGGCTGTGATGCTGGCTAAGACTTCATATCTGTGCATTTTCCATCATATCACGGCTGAGCCTGCCCTGCTAAATAGGCATCATGTCATCATGTTGCCTGATCAATTGCATTGCTGAATAGCTTCTTGTAATCTCTCGATTCAGGGGGAGGGGTTCGTGTTGGTGAAATAGTATTTTGTGAAAGGATGAGGACATGTCAAGTCACCAAATTTTTGCCACTTTTTCACCATAACCTAACTTTGGGTCATCAATGTGAACTCAAACTTTGCATGTGATAAGCACTCATGATGCAAGTTAAGGTGTGCATACTTATTTAATTTCAGTTCAGACTAAGTAAACCTATCACTGAAGCACAAGTTTCCCTGATGTTCCATTACTCGGTTTCTATAAACAAATTAAGTTCAGTGACATAGTTCTAGTAGTGAGATCTACTCTGGTTTACTGTTTTTGGACTGGATAAAGGCTATAACGTTGTTTATTTTATTCCAACGTTGATAAATTTTTACCGCGACCTGAGCAAATTCTCCAAGAAGAAAAGAGCATGTGGGGTTAAACAAAAGAAAGGTAATGACAATTCCCAACGCACGGAATGAGTAGGGCAGGCACATAATTTTGGAAGAATAATATGTTAAAGGGATTATTTGCATTAAGATAAAGCTGCTTTGAAGAATCTCCGCTTGAAGAAAATGAAGAATAAAACAGGGGTACATATTAAAATAATCTAGTTCTCTAATATTTCTACGAGCTATAATGGCACGATCAGACATTTCCTGAACAGTCGTTAATGCCCTGCTGCTTGTACAAAAGCACATGCACGTTTGAGGTATTTCAATTAAAACCTTGGGCTGCATCGAGTTCATTGAAAAGGGTAGCTGTCGTCGAAGGGCCCGCACCACTTTCCCCTACTGAAAAAGTACAACAATTTTTACAAGGCAGATTTGCAGGAAATACAAAATTTGATGTTCACGCCTTGGAATAAGCCTTCAAGAGCATTGCCATCACAGTTCCTCGCATCAGTTTCCAAATACTAGCGCTCTGCGTGTACGAAGTATATGCGCAGATCGGCGAGTCATCTGGTGGAACGGACGGAAAGCACAAGACTATCCACGTTTGCCAGAGCCATCTATCAGAGGCTGCTTAAGCTGCACACCTACCGTAGGTCTGCTGACAGTGACGTAGGAACCATACGTGAACTCTATTAGGAATTTGAGGCTGAAAAAGACAGAGACTTACATATATTGCCAGAAACTGCATACTTGATCCTATTCCTGTCAGGCTTCTGGTCACCACTATTCCTGTCAGGGGAGGAAGGAGAGGAGAGGGGTGGATTCGATACCACTCTGAGGTCTCAAAATCTAGCAGCCCGATTTCTAAATTTCCAAGTGGGGTCGATTTGTCTTACTGTGAGCTCCATGTAAGAAAACAGGATGTAAGAATTCTGAAAAATGTGGGCAGGAGCGTGCAAAGTATACATGTATGCAAAGTATTTTTACCGCTTTTTAGATTCTCCATAACTCTTGCGTGATATCTTTGGTATGTGCAGACAGCCATAGCCTTCGGCCATTTGGTGCAAAGCACAAAATCATAAAAATATCCTGGTGTTCTGTTCTGTGAATGAAATGGTAAATGGACCCCTTGAGTTGTTTCAACTCACTGCAGGGTCTAGCTGTATCTGGCAATGAGTGTGATATGCCATATTTCTTTCAACTGCAAGCAGGCAGCTTCAATGCCCATAATTCATTTGCTGAAGGTAGAATGTATTTATTATATACAGACATGAATAGAATTTTGTTATATTGGTTAACATTTTTGGAAAAGGAGCGTAATGCTGTAGATTTTAGGCGTTCTATTATTTTTGCCTGATATTCCAAATAACGATTAAGGTTGGTCAGCTTGGGAAAAACCCACTTCATCCGACATCTTTCGATCCAATTTCTGGCTCATGTTGCCGATGTGTGCTTGTTACCGGTGAGCTTGAAACCTTCAGATAAGTCGGTCTCGAAACAGCCCTAAAGGTAAGGCGACATTCGTGGGCAGTGCAACACACTGAAACACAACCAAAGATTCTGGAAGTTTTACAAGTGAATGCCGTGAAATGAGAGGATCAATACTTCCAGTGGCGGATACAAGGGTGAGGCTAGGGGTGCTTAACTGCTAAAGCCCTCCTCCCGCCCCAAATGTCAGAGTGCCTTCAGTAACTACATAGCCGGAGACTACTCCAAGGCATGCTAAGGGAGGCTCGAGTCCATAGCACCCTTCCCCCTCCTGAAATGAAGTCCTGAATCCGCCACCGAGTATTTTGATCGTGAAGGGTCATGTCGAGTAATGCAGAACGGACGCGTCGACGGTCTGATGTATGTGCGAAACCCACAGGATTCCTATTTTCAGGAGCTGGTCCTGGAGGCCGCCTCTCGGCAGGGGTCACTAGCACTAGGATGATTGGGAGACTGCCACTCGGCAGTGGTCACTAGCACTAGGGTTAGCGAGGAGACTGCCTCTCAGCAGTTGTCAATAGCACGGAGATGGCCACGGAGACTGCCTTTCGGCAGTTGTCATTTACACTTCAATGAGCGGTAAACTGGCTCTTACTATATAGTATCGAAGATGAGCTGGGAGATCGTCCTTCTGGTGAGAAGCGGCATCTCAGGGGTGGGGAGGGGGCACCATTTTAGGGGTGCTGAAGGTCGGTTGTGAGGGAGGGGAAGTCATACAAGTAAAACTAGCAATTCATAGCATAGAATGAGACCTAGGCTTCTTTTTTGTATCGTCTGTTTTTATTGTATGTAATGACTAAATATTTAGAAACGAATTTGTCCGGTTTTCGCAAACTCAAAGATATTTTCTTCAGCTCAATATTCTAGAACTATCCAGTTTTACTGATTTTGTGCGTCAGTGGACTTAATATATATATATATATATATATATATATATATATATATATATATATATATATATATATATATATGTATATATATTAAGCCTCGTGAAATTTTCACTACCCTATTGAACAGCTCATGGACTCTAAGATAATGTATCGTTTCTAATTTTGTACAGCTGAAATACATGTGCCCACTGAGATGATCCCAGTCGGTTGTTTAGAGAACCGCGTAATTCTTAAACAAACAATATTTCAAAGAACAATAATTTCAACTAATATGTGACTATTATTGGTACTGCTTCCACTTTTCTACTCACATAACATTTCCAGGGCCCCTTCTTCAGATTAAGAATGTGTCAAGTGTTAGTTCTACCTTTTTCCATCAATATCATCTTCTTTCACGATTTCTAAGGACAGTTTCGCTGACTCCTTATGCCCTGGGCTGCTGTCCTTTCCGAAGCTTTCTAATAATTCTGGATAATTTTCTCATCTTAGAATCTTACATCTTCTCGAAAGCACAATTGATCTCCCTATAAACTATCTCTCCCCATAAATCAAACACCTATATGAGAAATATTTTTTGCACTGACTATGCATGTTTTCTCCTATAAAGGCAATAAGATTAATAATGCTTATATATCAAGGGTTGAATATCAAAACAGAAAACAACCTTCAAGTCTGGAGTAGTTCTTGAACTACTGCCCCAGCTGGCCTCCGAGCCACCTTCGCCCCAGTAGGTGATGGGGTGTTCAAAACCTCCCTCGATCTTAGCTCCTATGCGTGATAAGGAAAAATCCCGAAAGCTACTGGATAGCTCATAAGAATCAATGAATGAATTATATGGGTCACTTTTTTATTCAGGACATTATTGAGGTCACGGCGAGTGAAAACAATATGACAGGCTAGAGAAGGACTGCTGGGCGCTAGCGTTTGACAGAGTTGAGTTAGTCAACATTTCAAATGTCATTTTCAGTCTCTTGTGGCGGATAATCGAAGATAAATAATATTACCATACTAGGTCAAAACATGAAAATGACTCGACCTAAGGCCAGGTGAAGGTCACCATCTGACCTAACATAGTCAACGTGAATATCAATCGACTCGCAATAAAAACCAAAATGTAATGGTATCAAAATGAAAGCTCTACCATATTTGTTTTGCCAATTCATTGCCCAAAGCCTGAAACCCTTCTTAATTAGTCCCAGATGACCTCTCAGAGCTCACAAGTCCAAACATGGAACACGAACCTTGAGAGGAGTATAAGATACCACAATTTGGAGAACAGAAAGGCATTCTAGGCTGTGCTTACAGAAATAGGGCCATTTTCCGACCAACATGCCATTGGCATTGTCTTCCCTAAATGTCAGGTATATATGTATGTACCTACCTTACTGCGGTGGTACCTACCTTGCGGTGAGAGGTCATGATCCATACCTGACCCTAGGTTATCAATGCAAATAATCCCGGAACACATTTTGCAGTACCCGGTGGGTTCATTATGTGATATGAGTTTCAGATGGATATATTTACCTTGTTCTTACTTATGTTATCCAAACTTTTTGGATGTGAGGTTACTTGACCTGCACTATTAACCTGAACTGAGATAACCCAACCTTAAAAACTGGGAAAAATTGCAGAATTGATCAGGACTAAGGCATGACAAGCGCCAGAAAAAAACCGAAGAGAGGGGTGTTCGAACACCCTCCCTCTCAACTGGGGCGAAGGTTATGGTAGGTACCTAAATCATTAAGGCAAGGCACTTGATAATCTGTAGCAATGCCACCTGACATATCTTTGTCATCTGTAGCTGCTGTCTCGGATCAGACATCCCGCTCCCTTCGAAGTTTCCCAGGAACCTTTCCAGGTCGACATTTAGCCTTTACGTTTAGACCTCGCAACGGCAATGAGCACCAACGAGATAGTGTTGCCAGTCCTCTGGTGAATTTATATTACGTATTACGGCCATATCATTAAACTTAGATAGACGTGGGAAGCTGTAGCTATCCAAGCGTGGACAGGTGGAACCAGTCTTGGAATTCAGAAATTGAGGAGAGCGTGTTCGTTTGAACCTTTCAACCATTCTAGCTCGCGACCCCGGACTGAGCTGGAGCGTCAGCGGAAGGCGTTGGCTTATATGCGCCCGCACAGAAGCTCCATGCTTTCTAACCCACCAGTTAGGACCAATCACAGCCCGGTTGACGACTACGTCATGGCGGCACCGCCCACCGGCATTCAATCAGCAAATGAGAGTGCTAAGTAGCCTGATATCACGCCATTGCAAGGGCTCCATCGCCATTGCAAGGCCCCATTGGCGAACGTTTCAGGGATGCAATGCATCTGGGGCCTGGTTGGCAGACTGTCCAAGAACTGTGGACTATGCAAGTTTAACATATCGCAGTTGCATTGTTTATTGTTACTACATGAGCAACAGGTTGGGTTTCCAATATAATATCAGGCTAGGAATAATAAAACCGTCAGTGCGGAATAACATACTTCTCATCATTTCCGAAGAAGAAGCCTGGAGTGAATACACTACCAAAGCCTCGTGGGCCGAAAACTCATGCATTGAAAGTCAGGGAATTACGGAAACACGCAACTATCCAACCAATGCCTTGGTATATGAAAAGAAAATTGACAAGCTTTTTCAAAATCTAAACTGGTTAAATGAGCATCAAAGAGGGTTAGAAATGAGAGAAATTGTAACATGAAAGCTAATATCCGATACTACTTCAGCAGATTCTCAGACTTGGATCAATAACTCTTTAGGAAATAGTGATAGAGCTTTCATTTTGATACCAGCGCGTTTATATTACAACTGCGAGTCAATTGATTTACATATGGACTTTACTGGGTCAGAGAATGACCTTGACCTGACCAATCATACATAATACAGTTTGCCGTAATTAAAAGACTGATTGTTGCCTAAAAATGGACCAATTAAGATTGAAACCAGTCAGATGGTGGAGCCAGCAAAGTGATCTAATCTGTCACATTCTGTGACATTATCTCAATATTGAACTGAGCCAAGATGTGACTGATGTAGCTTATTTATCATTTCTTATGGGCTATTTATCGCTGTTCACATTTTTCGCGGTTCGGAATATAAGCCGAGATCAAGGAAGGGGTGGTTCGAGAGCCCTCCACTGGGGTAAAGGTGCAGAGGTGCAAAAACTGGTCTTCCCAGTTACTGGGGTAGGTGAAATATTTTCATTATTTCAAAACCATGGCAAAATGGGATTTTTTTTGCAGCATGGCCTAAGCATAAAATACATATTTTCGAAAGACAGAATGGAACGTGCAACTAGCATTTCAATCTAGCAGCTATTTTCTTCACTGACACGGCGCTCCATTAGTGATTAATATATGTAATATGTTCAGTTGCTACTAAAATGATGCTGCTTAATGTTGTCCCTTTCAGGATACCTGCGCTTTAACGTTCGTACTTGTGTATCCAGTTTTTTTTACATTTGACCCAAGGAAAGCTGGTAACAGGCTGGAAACCCGAAACGTTACAGATAAATCGTTAACACAAATCCAGTTTAAAGTTGTAGAATGTGTGGGGTCCATCTTAGCCTGGTATTCATAAAAATTGTGTAAGCACAAAACTTTTCCAGGCATAGTGTATGCAATGGCGGATCCAGGGCTTCATTTCGGGGGGAGGGGATTAAGGGCTCGAGCCCCCTCCCATTTCCTCGGATCAACCTCCACCACTGAATTAATTATAAGCACTTTGAAATTACAGGGGAGAGGGCTTGATACTCTTAGTCTCTCCTGGTATTCGCCCACTCATTTATCTAACATAAATTTCAGGAATATCACATATCGGGCTACACGACACATACTTAGTACAAAATGCAAAATTGTACGAACTTCGATTGCATATATCGCAGTGATGCGTTATCTTCAAGGAGCCCAAACTTCTTTGCTTAGACACTGTTCATCACATTATTCTATTCAACCAAATGTTATACTAATCATCCAAGCCCATTTACCCTTTCCACGCACCCTTCTTGTCAGCCTCTGTAATCTATGATTACAAGTTGTCACGTAGGGGCTACGATATTAGGTTTAACCCGCCCCCACCGGCGGTCCGGCCACCTTCACCCCACCGGGGGCATCGATGGCCCCTCTAACCCGAAAATATGGGGTTAGCGCACATCTGCGAAGTGCATTAGAAAGCTCGCATGAACTCAGTAAGAAATTAGTTCGCATTTTTAACCGCTCAGGGCAATTGTTTGACCTCTAGAGGTCAAGTTAGGTCACGATAGGCTATTTTCACTCAAAATATGCAATGCTTAAGAAAACTGGGTATAGTTCTTATGTCGTTAGAGCCATTGAGATCTGGTAAACTAAATTTCATAGGAAAATGTCAGTCCTTTTCCCGCTATGTGGAACGTAATAACCTCCCGCCAGTGGTTTGACTTCCAGAGGTCACCTCGTGACCTCATATGACCTTTAGTCACCAAAGGTCATTAAGTGACCTTGCTGTATATCGAATAAAAGCTAGTGATAATACATTCACGATGGTGTTTGATCCAGCGCTCTAGCTTAATTAGGTCAAAAGTTACTGCCAAAATACTGCTTTTGACCCCTGGTGAACTGGATGACCTCGGAGAAGTCAAAGGGAAAATATCACGCCTGGGACCCGTGAAAGGGTGTCCAAAAACGCTTTTCTGAGCAAGCCGAGTATTTTCAATCGTTTTTGTGGCTTTTAGATCATAAGACAACTTTTTCCCATATTTTTCAATGGGAGAGGTCACCTCGTGACCTGAACTCAGGTCACGAAATCGAAAAATACCGGATATACACCTTGTAGGTCCTGGAGAGGCCATGAAGTGTAGGAAGTTTCAAATCGATAGACTGAGAAACATAGCTCTTATAGAGCTCAATTTGAAGTGAGGTGACTTTGGTTGACCTCGCCTGGTGACCTGACCTTGGGTGACCCGGGAAAAATTTCAGGGATGGTGGAAAACTGATGGGATAAGAGATAGAGCTCTCAATCGTGGTCCTGCGTCTCATTGTTTTTCTGCTATCCCGAAAAACCTTAGGGGCATCAATGGCGCCGGTGGTGCGAGGGTTAAGTCGTTGTCAATGTAAGGGGACCATTTATTCTGGAATTTACTTACCTTTCTATTTTTGTTGCGATCATTTAATTTGTAAATAGTCTCATGAAAAACCAAGTAAAATTGTTAAGTCACATCTGTTCTTGCCTAAGCCACTGTTTAATAATGAGCTGTTTTGTGCATAATGCAATGAAATTTGCTTCATTAACCGTTGAAAACGATCCGAAGATTACGTTGTTGTCGTTGAGAATTAATTCCTTCTAGACGGTTAGACATTTTGAAATGACCGCCCGATCCCATATTCAAGAAGTGTTGAATAGTTTCTTTTATGTCATATAAGTCACACAAGTGATCATCGACAACGCTTCTGAGGTAAAGAAAGCGCCGGGTTGAGAAGTACCAAGAATTGGTTCTATATAGCAGGCTTTGAAGTTTTGTCGAGAGGATTATTTGGAATGGTAATGAAATACATTATTGGCCCAATTATATTCAAAATCGTAACTGTAGTCTATCTACTTGATTTTTGAGCTGGGGGAGGCATCCAAAGGCCATTGTTTACGAACGTACCTTGACTTGTCTAAAAGCATATTAGTCTTTGCTTTCCTTTTACCTCTATGATTGGATCCAATGTTTTCTCCTCCTCTATTAATGTTTTACTCGGATTGATTCGGTGTTTCTATTCTGCTGGTATTGTGCAGCACCATCCGATATATGTGAGAGGGATCACTGTATGTATATGTGTACGCATGTATTTTTCACGGCCCCCTGGATCCATCACTGCTTACGACTGTATTTTTTCGGAAATAGCAGACAAGTATACTATTGCACTTTCCGGCTCCGTATGACAGTGCAGACATGCGTCACGTTAAGATTGTGACCACCAGCATACTTTTTGCGCCTCTGCAAAGGTGGGCCGGAGGCTCATGGAGGCGGGTGTTAGCAGTTTTCACTCTTCCAAATTCACCATATAACAGATTGCTAAAAATATATTCTCTTTCTTGACACATGAAAGGGCAAGGTACCAAATCTATGTGACATAAATGGAAATAATATTGCGTGCAAAAATAATATCAAATCATAGTATTCGATCCGACATGATTTTAGTTTTAATACGTACCGGGACATCAGGTAGGTACACACCTCAGTAAGGCTTTTTAGATATAGCAAAAGAGGCAGCACAAAACGTCACCGCTTCTGCAGCTTTATCACGTAGTCTCTATCAAGCTTATCCCTAAAGGGGCAAAGCCAGCGACGAGTGTGAAATACAGCGTATGCTTCGGTGCTCTGATCGATAGAGAACACGGTCGTGCCAGTGTCAATGACTTTGAAATTTGTTGGGCAATTTGCACTCTCCCTGTGAGCTGACATCAACACGTGTAGCGGAGAGGAGTCTGCTGTCAATGCGCAGTTGAGGGGTCCTAAGCTTCCCCAACCCCCCCTGAGATCTCAGAAGCCAGAAGAGCTGAAGAAGTCCCTTCGGGGATTTGTGGGGACGATAGTAGTCTAGATTATAGCCAATTTCTATTGACCTAGGTCAGTATTTTCAAGGTTAACTCTCGCCCCACCGGGGGCATCGATGGCCCCTAAGGTTTTTCGGGATAGCAGAAAAACGACGAGACGCAGCACCGCGGTTGAGAGCTCTATCTCTTACCCCATTATTTTCCCACCATCCCTGAAATTTATCTACCCCCGGTCACCCAAGGTCAGGTCACCAGGCGAGGTCAACCAAGGTCGCCTCACTTAAAATTGTTGAGCTCTATAAGAGCTACATTTCTTGGTCGATCGATTTGAAACTTGCTACATGTCATGACGCCTCAATGGTCACAAGGTATTTATCCATGATTTTGTCGATTTCGTAACCTGAGGTCAGGTCACGAGGTGTCCTTTCCCATTGCAAAAGCATGGGGAAAAGCTGTCTTATGATCTAAAAGTCACTAAAATGGTTTCAAATGCTCAAACTGCTCAGAACAGCGTTCTTAGACACCCTTGTACGGTTCACAGGGATTATGTTTTCCTTTGACCTCTCCGAGTCATCCAGGGTCACCAGGGGTTGAAAACAGTATTTTGACGATAACTTTTGACCTAATTAAGCTAGAGCAATAATCAAGCACCATCGTGTCTGTCTTGTCACTGGCTTCTATTTGATATACAGTAAGGTCACTTTCTGACCTTTAGTGGCCTCAGGTCATATTAGGTCACGAGGTGACGTCTTGAGGTCAAACCACTGGCGGAAGGTCATTACGTTTCATATAGCGGAAAAAGGTCTGGAATTTTCCTATCCAAATTTACTTTACCAGGCCTCAATAACTCTAATGGCATAAGAGTTATGCCAAGTTTTCTTAAGCATTGCATATTTTAGTGAAAATAGCCTATCGTGACCTAACTTGACCTCTGGAGGTCAAGAAATTGAACTGAGCGCTTAAACATGCGAAGTAATTTCTTACTGAATTCACGCGAGCTTCCTAATGCACTTTGTAGATGTGCGCTAACCCCCATCTTTTCGGAGTTAGAGGGGGCCATCGATGGCTCCCGGTGGGGCGAAGGTGGCGCCGGACCCCCGGTGGAGTGCCGGTTAAAAGATGTCATAAAGGTCAAATCTGGGCCGTGCTGGAACCTATTAGGAGAATTCACGATTAGGCGAAAACCTGAAAATAGGCTGAAAGGAGACTTAGGGTATGAAGAACAGGTCCAACTCAATATCCTCTGCAAGTTTGGGTTCAAGGTCATTGGCAAATGACGTCACAATGTAATTTATTACCAATAATGTACACAGTAGCACATACATTAGAACTGGCTCTATAGCAGCCGTTCTGCGGGGAATAAGGGCTTAACCTTGACCTTTGAACTTGACCTGTGGCCTTGCCCTAAAGGGAATGTGGCACCTTCATAACGTGATGTTAACTGAGATAGCCAAGTTGTAAAGCAAGTCGGGAAACCCGGTACTCCATATATCATTTGTCTTGGAACTCGATATTTCCGTAGAAAAAAAGCTAAAACCTACCTGACACCAGCCCCCTCATCAGCCCCCCGCCGGGTGGCCATTGTTGTGAGCTGCTGGTGTGACGACATATGCTGACGTCACGATGAGCATCAGCCAATCGAATCCCTTGAAGCTTTTCAAGTATAGTAGTGGTTGCCAGATCGTGACATCATCCACAGGCTGATATTTATTTCTTTTTCTCTAGAGAAGCATTTTAAAAATAAAAATATTGAGCTTATTGAACATTTTTCAGAGAAATCATGAGTGGTTTCATTATTTTCGGCTAAAAGTGCGCCTAATTACACTAAACTCCAGGATTCGATCAAGGTGCCACATTCCCTTTCATTGAATAGCCTAATTAGATCTGTCATATAATAACATATGACATGCATCATGCTAAGTGTCGCCATCTGACCGAAAATACTGGGGTTGGGACCTTAAAAATGCTGGTAGGACCTTGGGCAGTAACCCTTGACCTTGACATTGACCTTCATGAGAGATGAACTTGACATATCATCCCGATTATATAATATTATTACGTCACCACTTGGTCCACAGTACAGGCGAACTGGTGCGACCGCAGGATTGCGGTGATCTTAAAACACAGGTCTGACTTTAAAACTTTGAAAGTCGAACCACTTCTGATAGATTTTCCAAATCATTTCACCGATTGACACGCCCATAAATTTCCTAAGACATATTCCAGGACCGATTACCCTCTGCGATCTTAAGTCTTCCACGCCCAAACAGATGTTACGCGTGTTATGAATATTGTGAAAGTTTAATTCAACAAATATGAGCCTCTTAATAACACCATTTTCTTATCTTGGAGGGCGCGCTAGTGTTTTTTGTCGTGCACTATCAACTCGCGCATTGACGGGGGAGATGAATTACTGTGTTATCTGTGTTATTACGTATTATTATTGTTAATTATCCGTGAATTACGTCTGTGGTGGGTACCCGCACCCCCTCGAGTTTTTGCAGACAGCCCAAAAACGGTGATTCAAAGCGCCGCCGTACTTGGCATTCCATTTCCCTGACCATTTTACAACTTTTTAAAAAATCAAAGGCTAGGTCATCTCAGGTCAGGTCACCAGAACAGATCAAATGACCTGACCTAAAAAAGTTTAAGTCAGCATAAGTCAGAACAAGGTGAACTTATCCAAGTAAAACTCGTCATATAATGGGCCCACCGAGTTCTTTAACATATGTTCCAGTATGTTTTATAACGATGACTTAAGGTAAGATACGAGCCATGACCTCTACATTGGAAATACATGGGAAAATGGTTTCAACTGAATAACTTTGTAATGGATGGTGATAGAGCGTTTATTTTAGCAACATTATATTTTATTCTTCTTTGAGGTTCTAATGATATATATTTTACAAAATTTGACCTTGACCTGACCTCAGGTCAGGTCAAATTACCTATCTGATCTGATTTGACCTAAAAAGATCATATTACATATCATTTGATTTGGCTTGCTGCGAGGATTCCAGAGGTGTTAATAGTTTTGCTCTATCTTTACTTGTTCACCAAAAACCTACATTTACATGTTATCCCTATGACGGCATGTTTTGAACTCTAGTGACCTCAGATGTGGCCTGAAAAAATGGTTCAAATATTTTCGATAGAGAAGTGGATGGGCTATCCAACACTGCTTCTCGTTTTTTTTTGCTATCTAGCGTGGTTCTCGAGATCTTAGAGGAGGGGGGGCGGGTACCCCCGTCAAAGCGAAGGTGGCTCAGATCCCCGTCAATGCGCGTGTTAAAAAGGGAATGTGCATTTCTTATAGGGCCTACCATCCAGATACCGGAAATTTTTCCAGTCCCTTGCTTGCTCATCCTTATCACACAAGTCTTGCATGCCATTCATTATTGCGGCACACAAAGACACAAGCATGGGGGCGCGGTAGTGGAGTGGTCAGTGTAGCTGGTTTCCACGCAACCGACCCGGTTTCAAAGCCCGGCGGCTTCCCTGAGCAAGGAGCAAGCTGGCTCCCGAGAAACCCTTCCAGCAGAAAGGAGTTGGCGACGCCATGTGACCCAGGCAGATGGTGTGTCAATAGGCCCCAGCAATTATTACACACAAGCATGAGATCCCAAAGAGAGTGCCAGCGCTGAATGAACAGGAAATAAGACTGATCACCAGACCATTGGAATATCAGTAATAAATTACGTTGAACCAGGTGCAGATCCGAGGACTTCATTTCGGGGAAGTGGCTTGGGGCCTCGAGCCTCCCCTGCTATTGCCTCTGAAAAGCCACCGGCTTTGCAAATATAGGCACTCTGACATACCGGGCTTGAGCCTGGTGGCACACCCCTTGTATCTGTCACTGTGTTGGACAGATATTTCCACTACTTCCTAAAGAACATGACTATCCTAAAGAATCCTAAAGAATTACTCGAAGCAAAATGATTTATCGGCCAGCTCATGGCTTGGGTGAATACACAAACGACTCCCCATCTTCCTTCCACCGTTACTTTCACTCTAATTTGAGACTCGTTGTCGGTTAAATCTCGTTGAACCCATCGAAAATTCAATTACACTCCTTACGCGGATTTTAAACATATGCTTGACCTGATTTCCCGGACGATGAAACCTTTTCATCATGCTTATCTACATGAGCGGGGCGCGCGTGGCCGGTGGTGACTTATCAGACTGGCATTGTCACCCCATCTCAAGTAAATGGAGACAGTGGTGTCATGGGCTGCGGCCACGGCTCCTTCACTTCTTGGCTACCGCAGCCACCTACCAGAACGGTCACACGAACTCTACAAACCGTAGCTTATTAAGATATCATACAGAGAGATATACCCTGATGACAACACTGAATGTAAGGTAGGCATACTTGGCGTCAGCGTCAATATCTTTTTGTACTTGCTCATGGTACATAACTGGCAGCAAGTCACTTAATGCAATGCTTTCAAGAAGATACTTTCACATCAAATTGCTGCACTGAATCGCATTTTTATGAAAGCTATCGCCGAGATGAGAGAAAAATGGTAGCGTACCAACTTATTTTTAGATGTAGGTTTCAAATTCCAAAGGTAAACTTGGTAAAGATGTGGTAAAGATAAACTGGTAAAGGTAAACTCCATAGATGTGTGCCTATTGAGAATAAGGCTCTGGAATATATGAAAAGGCACTTTTGTTTATATTTCACGAGCAGTCAAGTGAAAAGGCAGATAAACATATTCCTAACTATCTCGCACTGTTCACTGAAAGAACTAGCCAAATCAAGGTGCAATCCTGCTGTGCCTTGATTTAATTCTCAGCTAAGAAAACTTTTGCTGTGCCAGAGTGTTCATAGTTGAGACAAGGGGTTGCTGTATCATGGATGAATTCATCAACGGTTATAACTATAAAACTATACAAAAAATACTGATGCAGGCTCAAAGTCTCTTCAGACCCGGAGCGAGCCCGATTGTATTTGATCTGGCTTGATCACAAGCCACTTGCCTTGATGTGACACATGACGTGTCGTCATCGAGGCAAATCTGCCACGATGTATGTACAATAGAAATATAGCGCGATTGTAGGGAAAACATCCGATTTTTCATACGCGTTTCAAACATCCAATGTGCATCAAATATTGACAGCTGGAAGGAAAGCTGTTAAGTGATGGCGCACCCTCATAGTTTTCCATACTTTTTTGAAAAAATAGATATGTCGTAACTTTATTTTTTATCGCAGTTATTTTAAGATGATTTTGTTACCTAAAATGCATTTCAGAATAACTTAAGCCCGTTCTGAGCAAATGGGCGCCTCCAATGGCGGATACAGGACTTCAGTCGGGGGAAGGGAGGCTAAGGGGCTCGAGCCTCCCCTGTCATTGCCTCGGATCAGCCTCCGCCTATGTATTGAATATAGATACTCGGACATTTCAGGGGGGGGGCTTGAGCCTCCAATTCCCCTTCTATCCGCCACTGGGCACCTCCACCACTGCATAATAAATGTATAATCATAAAATTTTGTACCCTAGTGCGCAATATGGCCAAACCAGAAGCATGCACTCAGATGAGCAAAAATGAAAATATGCTGAAGCTAGCACAAAACATACTGAACGCTTGGCTTCAGGTCACCACCTTTTCTGTAAAGGATAACTGCTCTGAATTATATACCTAGGTGGATATCAAAACCTTTTGCAGATTATATCATATTACATTTGACTCGCCAGAGAACTCGATAGTTTTCGGTCTCGACTAAACGTTGATGTAAATATTCGTTATATCTTAAGACATCTGATTTGAATTGATATGAGTCTGTGCGAAGGACTGGTCTGTTTTCATACGGACAGTGTCTTATCTGAATTACACTGCCTCTGACGTACTATAATTTGCAGCTCATTGGAAGGTGTCAGCAAAAGCCGATTATGGGCACCGTTGCTAAGCAGCCGATATAACACAGGGAAAGCTTTAACTGCATGAGAATGACATGGCTGAAATGGCGAGGCCCGCGTGTTTCGCCTCTTTAGTAATTTTAGATGAATCTCCCACTGGTCTGAAACTGATAAGCGCCTTTGCTGGACATTTTTTGCTTAGAGGGAAAGTGATCTAGAAGACTGATCATCTGCGGCCGCATTGAAAAACATGGTGCGTCATGCTATCACTAAGCTGATGCAGTCAGCTTGTGCAGCTCGGAAGCCCGTCTAGTTACAACTTTAATTAGATAGTGAAAGATGTTCAGATGAATTATTGGCCTGCTACTCGCACTTAAATTGATAGGCATGGTGCCGCAAATACTGAGCCTATACAAGGTTTGTGGAAACACTCTGGAGCTGACTGAGGGCTGTAAGCCACCGATAGTGGGGTTAAGGGCGGCTGAGGAGGTGGTCCGCATTTAGCTTCGCGGAGGTGATCCAACCACGTCCCACCAGATACCCATAGCAAGCTGCTAGGCTACTTTTTATGGTTATAGGTCCACAGTTTCACAATCTGTGCCATATTAGTGATCTGACTGCGAGGACATGGACGGATCGTAGCGACCTATCACAAGCACGGCACTTACATCTGCATTGAATCCCTGTTTTGCTCTTCTTTATTATTTATTCACAAGTTGGTATTCAATCTAATTGCGTTGGAATATCGATAGAACAGTTTTTGACCAGGCCTCTCTCCATAGCACTTCTACCCCCACCCTACCACTAAAAAGTAAATGTCTTCTGTCGGCAGGCACATACGTCTACTCCGCCAGGGGAGCAGCGTGATATTGAATCCATCACGCAAAACGCTGGCGTTTCTTGCCTCAGTGGTGGAACTCTATCCAGTATGCGCGCCAAAAAATTGTGTTGGTATTCATCTGCAAAAAGTGAGCTTTATGGAAAATGGGATCTGGAATTTATTTGTATCCGAACAAACTCATGCATATTTCATTTAGAACATCAGAACCATTCTCAGCGCGAAGTTCCAAATACTCAGATATTTAAAATGTTTTCTTTAGAGTATGCCAGATCTATGAAAATTCCGATTTAATGCCGTCCATACCTGCAGATTCTCAAAAAATATAAGCAGGCCCTCTATCACACCATGACTATAAAAAACTCAATTCATTTCCCAGAAATACAACAACGGAGAAACAGGAATCAAAACTCATATCCAGATCCAAAGATACACAAATATTTTGAATAATCCAATCCAGTCAATAAATGGTTCGGATACACAGTTTTATACCAAATCCACAGCATACTCTAGTACCATTTTCCTTACGGTGTGTGTGTGTGTGTGTGTCCTTTTGAAAGCAGCATGCATGGTCTATTGCACCACCCTTCTTCGTGTATGTCCAAATGTTCTTCGAAATAAAGACTCCACACACAGTAGAGATGGGTCCAAAGTGTCTCACACCTATTTTTTCTATCTGACCGGAGAACTGTTAGTAGCCAGGAAACGCTACTTATGACAACTTGAGAAAATGTATTAGCTCGTCGATTGGTAAAATAATTTGAAAAATCGGCCAATGATTTTTGAACTCAGCATATGGGTCTAATTTTGAAAGATTTTAAGTCTAAAAGTCATTGACCGATTTTCATAATTATTCTACCAATCGACGAGCTAATAAGCTTTCACAAGTTGTCTTAAGTAGCGTTTTCTGGCTGCTAACAGTTCTCCGGTCAGCTGGAAAAAATAGATGTGGGGACATATCTCAGCATATAGGTCTAATTTTGAAAGCTTCTGTGACCATTGCAATTGGACTGTTGCACCAGTTCTCCTATACTGTAGAACGAGTAGTGATGTAATAGCGTCATACATAGGTAACAGAAGGCCATTAGGTGTTATTTTATATGTGCGTCATATAATTGAGATTACACGTTAAGGTCACCTCACATGAAAGTCAAGGTCAAGTTCAAAGGTCACAGTCTAAGGTCATATAAGCACAGACCATTGACCCCAGTGTTTTGGTCAGAGGTCAATCACTTTTTTGCCGCCCAAAGCCTGCTATAGCACCAGTTATATTGTATGCACATTATTGGGAATATGCCACATTGTTACGTCATAGGTCAGTGACCTTGAATAAGCTTAAACTAAAACTTTTAGATCAAATACTTTGTGACCTTCCCTCTATTACCATAGTCCGCTTTCATCCCGGCTTTTTCGGCAGAGTAATGCCATTTCCCAATAGGTCTTCAGCACGACCCAGATTTGACATTGAAGACTTGGTTTGACCTTGAAGATACTGACCTAGATCAATGAAAATTGGTTTCAATGTAGATCAATATAGCCCCTATAAACTCTGAAATGGAAATTTTCTACCTCTCTTGGTTTCCGCGATCTCAGGGCGGAGAACATTAGGGCCCCCCTCCTCCCTCCACTCCATGTTGACGCCAGACCCTTCTCCACTGCGTGTGTTAACGTGAAAGGTGAACAGATGTAGGGGTTTTCACCCTTAATAATATTGTTCTCGCATGATTGGTAACGTTTTTTGCGATAACGGTCTACAGCTAGGAAGCCAGTCGTGTCCTTGAAAAGACTGTCATTAGAGGGGTGTTTTATGGGTAATAAGTTTCACATGAGCACGTGGAGACTTAAATGTACTCATGGTTCACTGACGCTTGAATGACATATCCCGGCGAGATAGGCATCTCTGAAGTAACACGGAAGGATGCTTGCGAAAGCAGCAGTGAAGTAGTGATCCCTTCACTGACCACGCCGGTCCAGAAAGTGGGGCCACTGCGCGTGACGGAGAGAGACATTTCCGTATTCCCAAAGTACTTTGAGAAGTTCCCTTAGTTTTTACATGTATCTAAATTTGATGAATATGTCTAAGCTTCTAACGTGCTGAGAAGAGGCATATCAATTAATTTTTATGGCGCAGTGGCTAACCATTGGAGAAGAGGTTCTCACAAAAATGGTCCAAAAATATGTGAACTACTCAATTTTTGGTTTTAACAACGCACCAGCTGCTGAAGTCATTTGGCGTCAGAGGGGAGGGCGAAAGAGCTGGGATTGAGCTAGGGCAGGGCGCCAAATCCTGCCTTTGGGTGGACTCGAACCCATGACACCCTGCACATACCGAATGGTAAAGGCCGAGCAAAGTGCGCGCGCTAAGCGACTACTCCGCCCCGACTCAAAACAAATTGTGAAATATTCCTAGCATAAACTGAGACATTGTAAATCATTTATACCATCTCTCATTTAGATCTGCTTAATGTTTTGATGCCAAACCTCATCATGAATAGTGGGACTAAAAATCAATTTCTTTCAATATAACTCGATCGCCCCCGGATAAAGCATTCGATAGTGAAACGCCTAAATCGAAGAGATCATGGAAGACTGCATGGATCCTCTGTGGACAGTTCGTGTCACGTTTTGGATTAGCGGCTAATCAATCGCTCTGCGGGCGTCGCATCTGCCGCGTTCGATTCAGCCGCAGTCGGCCACCTGTAGCACCGCGGCGGTATCAGGACCACTGGCGCCGCCAGCGACGCCAGCCCGCTATCGCGCCCATTCAGCGTCGTCGCGCTCGGCCCGGCCGGCACGTCGCCGCCGACGCGACAGCAGGCGGTCAGAGACGACGAGCGGCCGGATCGCGAGAGCGGCCGACTGCTGCAGAAGCGGGTCAGCGACGGCGACAAATAGAAACCCACTCCATGTCACTAGCGCACGTGCTAATGTTGATGGAGGATCGAAGCACACACACATCCCGTGACGTGGGCGGGGCAACGCAGAGGAGAAGATGTGCTGATGCCACAGCCTCCGGCAGTTGCTACAAAAGCCTCTGGTACTTTGAGACTTCATTCAGTTGACTTTGGCTTCTGTGCTGGTCAGACAGCAGCATCCTTTACAACGTTTTGTGGTGCGATCCCATTACGCCGAGTTTCCGACCGAACGGGGACATATCGCCGAACGGGCCGCAGATATAGTGTACCACGGCTTGTGATCTTCATCACCTTCGGCTCTGCATTGAAGGTAAAGCGTGCAAGTGAATTTCAGCAGTGATGGTGCAATATTGCAAGACCGAGTCACATGTACGCTTCCACCGAGAAAGTCATACCATGCCTGTTTCTGATGAAGGATTGGCGATAACTGTGAAGTACACGGTATGATTTGAGCTCCTGGCTCGCACCATGACCAATAATTTATGTTTTCACCTATTGTGTTAACTAGAGCCCCATCAAAAATATGAAAGTTAGCGCAAATCTGAAAAGTGCAATGGAAAGCTTGTATGAATTCAGGACAGTTCTAATTCTCATTTTTAAGCGCTCAGGCCAATGGCTTGACCTCCAGAGGCTTAAGCTGGGTCACGATAGGCTATTTCCTACTAAAATATGCAATGCTTAAGAAACCTGGGCATAGCTGTGATGCTATCACAGCGATCGAGGTCTGGTATAGCACATTTGATAGGAAAATGCCAGGGATTTCTTCACTATTCAAAACATAATGACCTCCCATCAGTGGTTTGACCTCCAGAGGTCACCTCTTGACCTAACATGATCTAAGGTCACAAAAAGTCAGAAAGTGACCTTGTCGTATAGCACACACCACGCAAAACAAGCCGGCCCACCAACAACCCGCCGAAAAGGCACACCGTAAAAACACCCACATTACAAAACGGGCACAGCAGCGCGAGGCCGCCACCACCAAACGCCGCCAACATAGGTTCCCGCAGCCGCAGGCCGAACCATGGGCAAGGGCCACAGAGAAATAATTCCCGGACAAAGCCCAATCATATTAAAACCAAACGTGCAACAAGTTGTATATCAACAATAAACAACAACCCAGTCACAAAACCACAGCCATGCACCAAACCACGGGCCAAGCGTACCCAGCTCCCCGCGCCCCACCCACACCGCGGTACGCCGACTTTATTTTGACGGCCGTGGGAGTTCCTTCGGACATCGAGTAAACATGGACCATACAAGACAATTTTCAGGCAAGCACCACAAAAACTAGCTGTTAGACTTATAGGAAAAGTAAAGCCTTAGAAGTTAAGTGCGACTCTGCACGGACTTCCCTATCAAATGAAAGCAAGTGACGATACATACACGATTATTTTTAATTCAGCGTTCTAGCTTGATTAGGTCAAAAGTTATACTCAAAATACAGTTTTTGACCCTGGTGACCTGTGATGACCTCAGATAGGTCAAAGGGAAATATCGCCTCTGGAATTCGTGGAAATGGGAGCCTATAGATCCATGGTGTTTTCCAAAATGTTCTTAGATAATGACTCAAGCTTAATCATATTTTCATATCAAAACGTTATTATATTAAATCATTAAGTTATATTTTATATAAAAAAGTTGTTAAAGTTAAGTTGAGAATTTCGGCACACACACACAGTCAGTGGCGGCAAACATTGGATACTTTGGCATTCTGTTGGGGTAAAATGCCGTTTCTGTTTGGGTTAAGATGTAAATAAAAAATATATATCCCGCTATCATCGAAGTGTATTCAGACCCGCCAGCAGGATGACTTGACGAACAAGACCTGAAATTGTTTTCCAAGCAATTCCGAAAGTTCATTGCTTATTTTCTAAACCTGTCCGAGCCATAAATCCTTTCAGGGGGTCACCACAATAATTTTTTGGGTGGGGGAGGAGCATACTGCCTGCACAGCTGAGTACCATCGAGGAATGTGTTTTATATTAAATCTGATACAAATTCATTTACCTCACATTTATGTGTGAGGAAGAGGCTACGCTAATCAGTCGATTTCTGTTTTTGAGAGTGGAAATTTCCTGTTTCGCCTGCTGGTGCAAGTCTCCTCTCCCCACGCTTTCGGCGCCCATGACTCCTCTGACTCTCCTGTTCTCATGCATCCCTGTGATGAGGAGAAAAGATGCTTAAAAAGAAGATACACTTCTGTGACGCATTTCTAAGAGCACATTTTACCACCAAGTAGGTGAATGCATCTAAATACATAAAAAACGTAAAAATGAAAATAAAAAGTAAATAAAAAGAAGGGGACAGCCTGTTAAGACTTTTCAGTTGCTATTATTTTCTTATCTTAGGTGTCAACGACCGCACTTCAATGCACCTTTCAGTTGCCCGCAGATTCGCATTGCCCCTTCATGTTAAAGTACCCCGATATTACATCACCAATATCTCCAAACCCCAAAAGATCACAAGATTCTAAATTTGAATCCTTTTTGCTCTTCGCCGAGTTTTATGGCAAAGGATAACAGTGCCCAGTGCGAACGATACTAATGTTAAGCACAAATCAAAGCATAGCCTTTTGTGATATAATTGACGCTGTCTACATATCGTTACGGGTCAAATAAGTCTAGGATTGGATTTTTGTAAAGCTTCACCTGCAGACTGGAGTACATGCATGAGGTAAAAACAATAAGCGGCGGGTGCGCCATGTATCTCACGATAGCGAACCAGAATCCACTGTCATGCTGTGCCGCAGTACTTACCATTCGTCGATCAAGTACTGCGGTGCAGTATGCGCCCAGTAACGGAGAGTTTCGAAGGCGCCTATTTTTGCTTTTGTTTTTCAGTTTCTCACTAGAATACCAGAGCAGGGCATTCGCGATGGGAAACAAGTTTTGTCGCAAACCTCCTCTTCCATTTCCAATGCTTGTTACCTTCTATTATGTATTATTACACCGTTAGTAGCGGAGCCCATACTTGCTACCCAGTTTGATTTGAGAGCCTGTGGCCTACCTTACATTTGCCATTTCTGTCCGAGTCTGGTACTATTTCAAGAGATTCTATATATTTGTCATGGAAGTTAGCTCTACTGTTTTCAATTACATGTAATGTATGTATTAGAACGTAATATTTTCAAGTTTTCAGTTCCCAGGATTGTTTGACTTAAGTCTGGTATTGTTGGGGGTGGGGAAAGGAAAAAAAAAAAAAAAAAAAAAAAAAAAAAAAAAGTAGGAAAAAAAATTTATTATATTATATTTTTTTTTTTTTTTTTTTTTGTAGGGAAAAAAAAAAAAAAAAAAAGGGAAGGGGGAAAAGGGTTAAGTTTAAATTTTTTTTTTTTTTTTAAATCTTAATATTTTTTTTTTTATTTTTTTTTTTTTTTTTTGTTGGGGGGGAGTGAAATTTCAATATTTTTTTAAAAGGTAAAAAAGGGGGGGAAGGAAGGGGGGGGTTTTTTGGGGGGGGAAAAAAATTTTTTTCCCCCCTTTTTTTTTTTGGGGGGGGGGGGTTTTTTTTTTTTCCCCCTGGTTCCCCCCCTGGTCTGGGAACTTATAACTTTGCTACCTTGACAGCTTGGCTCCACGTTCATGTCCTCTTCAACATTTTCGTTTACTCTGGGGGCACACAGTTAATCAAAATGAGGGCACTGAAAATACCACAGTCAGGATTTTTGACAGCACGCATGCTTATCTATGGAAAAACATCGTATAGCTTGCAGCATTTCCAATAATTTCTAGTTAATCATCGCTGCATATTTCACCATTGGAATTGGTTTAGGCCTTTCCAAGAAGTTCCAAGTGCCCGCCTATACTATTTCCCATGAAATCTAATGCGGGCCCATGCAATGAGGTAGAGCTACTCTGTTCGTGGGCGATCCATAATTTTGTACCACGCAAGTGATTTGCAGTCATCAGCTGTATCGCACTTTCAGAGACTGCAGTTTCATATATTTGAAGTCCAAATATACTTTATCAATAACTTTTTAGTTTTGACAGGATCCTTCCGATCTCCTAGCAGTTGCATGTCCAGCAGCTCACTGCCTGTGTTTCAGATGGCGTCCCACTCTGTCCTCGCCCTGCTGGTGGCATGCATGGCCATCGCGAGCGTCGCCGCCACACCTCAGTACCAGGAGCAGTACACGGGCTACAGCAGCCCCTCCCACTCCAGCTACAGCAGCACCGGCTACCAGCGCCGACCCAGCATCATCGAACAGTGAGGCGCAGGACACCACCGCTGCTCTTGTAGTCTTGGCACTGCTTGGGCTCGGTGTTCACCGCCTCACCGTTTGGGTTACCTCTAGCTTTTTTACTGAGCTAACCTCAAAATGACTGGTGGCAGTGCGATTCATCTTTTCAATAGCTCCCGGATTATGCTCAGAAGCTGGATCTTGCTATGCTAGGAACTGAGTTACACCCTATTTTGGCCTACCTTATTTTAGAAGAGAAAATCGCCTTATATGGGCGTGGAAATGATGTAATAACTCCTTGACCTGACCTGATATCAGTTTCCAACAAAGATATCAAATGATAACCTGATAAGCATGTCAAACAGCCTATCTTTAATTCAAACCACCTCGGGATCATTCCAAAACATCCGAAGGGAATAAAAAGATTACCCCCAGGCGGTGGTGGATTAATATCGAGCATTATTGTGTTGTAAAAGGCCCCGAAAATACAGCAGTCTAACTCACCTCTTCGTTTCACGAGGTAATGCTGTACTTATGTACATATAATCCAGTCTTGGAAGTCCATTTTGTATCCTCATTTTAACAATATTTTAATCAAACCTTATTTGCAAACCCGAGACTGCCAGTTCTGACATGTCCCGGTATCAACATGTAGCGAGGAGGTACTAGTAGCGTTAGAATTACTCCAGCACTTCTCCATTGCAGGATGATGTACCGCATCACAGGAACTGACCGCCAAGACAACGCTGGACTTCTGGGTGAGCTTCTATCAGATACCATCTCACTTACTACAGAGCTGATTATGACATATGCCATGGGGGATCCAGAGGCAACTCTTAAAGGTGGCCAACCCAACGCTTTTGGGGTTTAATCGAGAAGAAATCACGAAAAAAGTATTTAAAAAACGGCAAAATGTGGTCCTTTTGAGGGGCCAAAAGATACTAGTTTAGGCTTTGGCGGGGGCCATGGCCTCTTTGCCTTTCCCCACTTGGATCCGCCAGTGAGATATACCATATTGATTACCTCACACAAAAAAGCTCACCAGATGTTCACAGTACTGGAAAATTGTGTGATAACATTTGTAACTTCAAAAGAGTATGTCTCGGGAGCTAATTAACGTTATGAGCTGTGGTTGTACGACGCACTGGGAACTGAGAAGTAGTCAGAACTCCGGCATAGTACCGATAGTTTCCATAACGCTATTGCCCTCAGCATGCTGACGCGTAGTTACCGCTTCCTCAGCGGCGGCACCGTTCCTGCTCCTCTCCCTGCTGGCCGGCATTGGACTCATCATCGTCTCCTTCTTCTACTACTTGGCCACACTCAACAGCTCCGGCCGAGGTCTGCACGATGACGAGTGGGAGATTAACCACTCCAGCTGGATGGAGCAACTCAACAAGGACTTTGAAGATTCATGGAGCGTGGAGTAAACAAAGTGATCTGGATGCGACTATCCGAGATTATGTTATGGCTTACGTTGGCTAGGGTTACGACCCATGAACCACGCTGTAAAAATGACCCAAGCCTGAGCTATTTCTTTGAAAGTTGAGAATGGGTGTTTCTGTGATTTTTCTCCATTGGCCATTGTTATTTCCGTTGTTATTGTTACCATTTTTGTTAAGTAACTACTGCAGCTGTTATGCTCTTGTTCATGGGTATGGCGATGCCATTGCTCTTTGCTTCCATGAAGCCGACAGAGGGAGGGGAAACATATAGTTGGTACACATCAGATGAGCTTAAGCTTTTGAGCGCGTTTTATTTCAATAGTTGAAGCTAACTCAGCTGCAAACTCTTTTGGTAATATATGACTGCTTAGATCATGTTGCAAGGTGCAAAGCAGGTTCCCATATTTCACCAGATGAACCAAAACTATAGCCTATTTCCTCTTACAAAGAAATATATTTACCGTACATTAAAAGATGAAAATCCATCTCGTCCTCCAGGCATCAGACTTATAGAAAATCAGACTTATGTCCTCCAGCTATATTTGCAGTGCCATTGCTAACACGACACAGAAAACCTTACCAAGTTTTATTTTTGCTTTCAGGGCAGAGAATTCATCCAGTGAATGAATTTCAATCCGAAAATATAGCAATATGCTTCAGAGATCCAATTAAGGTGTTCCTAGTCTTACTATGTGTCGGGAACCAGGAGAATATGCTGCTTAGGATATGTTTTGTAGTGTACTTCATCGCAATGCAAATATATTTGCCACTCTGCAAGTGAATTTTAGTCGTATTTGAAACAATAAAATAATTGGTGTGGTATTAGAGCTTGAAAAAATGTCCCACTCTGTCATCCGAATTTTCGCCCCTGCTCATAACGTGCCGCCCCTTTGTGTAAAGGACCGGTCACTCGTGATATGCTAATAATTTTTGGGGCTTAACGACGCACGAACTGCTAAGGTCACATGGCGTCGGAGGGGGAAGGGGAAAGAACTGGGCTTAAGCTAGGTCAGGGCGCCAAATCCTGCCTGTGGGTGGGCTCGAACCCACGACACCCTGCACATACAGAATATCGTAAGCCGAGCCGAGTGCGCCCCGTGATGAGAGTAATGTTCCCCAGAGGCAATTATAGCTTGCGGAACAGAAGGCTGGACACATAGCCTTTATTTGTCACATTCATGTGATATAAATCTTCACTGCGAGGTTCAAATCAACAACCTAGACGAGCCGGGCGCACGTTTTTTTGCATCGTACTCTATAACGATTCGTAATGCGTGCGCCAGCTCATCAGCCGGGGACGACTGCGTGCCAGTGCCTTCCACCGGAAGGCGAACGGATTCTCTTAACAAAAGTTCTTAGAGAACCCCGGCCCAACATCCCCGAAATGTTCTCCGGCTCTTGGTTCACTTAAAATGGCTAAAAACAATTTTTTTGTTAGTGGTAGCGGCAGCTAACATAATGAAGGATAAGGACTACAGAGACAAACGAGCTCATGCGATGCTCAAATAGTCCACGGTTCAAATAGTCCAAATTTTATTTCGACCTCAAGAACAAAGTGTCAAATCTAGAACGTCCCAATAAATAACTGTCTGAATTTCTAATGTTAAAAAGTCTACAAAGTAGAAAAATCAAGAATTCAAAAGCACCTAAGACATAATTCTCACCTGTAAGAAGACCAGGAATTCTGCAGCAGAGGAAGAATAAAAATGTATAGACTCCCCGGAAATTGAAGATACTCCCCAACTATGTTGGCGCATTCGTACTTTTTATGGCCTCTGCTTCAACCGATGAACAAACACTGTGTTACATCTCGTTTAGTACGCATCAAGGCCTTATAACTTAACGTAGTACGTAGTATTTGAAAGGAATAGGGAAGCTAGTTTTAGCCGTGCTATCTTCCCATCTGACCAACAGCAATTCTGAATATGGTCTCCATAGAGATGAACTATTAATTCTAAAGAGGAACTGTCATAAAAAGTTGTGACCAATTGAAGCCGAAAAGTGAACTCACCTAAAAAAGTTTAAGATAGCATAAGCCAGAGCAGGGTAGACCTATCCGATTGAAGCTCAAGCCACATAATGGCCCCACCGAGTTCTACAAAATATGTTCCGGTATGCTTTATATCGATGACCTAAGGTCAGGTGCAAGCCATGATATCTCAATTGTACATACATTGGAAAAATGGTTTAACCCGCGCCCCGGTGAGCCTCCAAGTCACCTTCGCCCTGGTGGGGGCGGGGGGTGTTTGACACCACTCCCCCATCGAACTCGGCCCCTATGCGGGTGAGCGAAAAAAACGCGAAAGCTGTTGAATAGTTCATATAAATTCATGAAAACTATATCAGTAACTTTTTGACTCGGGTCAATATTGAGGTCATGACAGGTCAAAGAAGGTGGAATTTTTAGTAAAGTTTTTGGGCTCTAGCATCTGACAGAGTTGAGTTAGAATCATTTTGAGGCACCATTCGCTTTCTCTCGTCAGAGCGAATCCAATGCTGCATAATATGACCATACTAGGTCAAAACACAAAAATGGCCTGACCTGAGGTCTGTTCATGGTCACTTTTTACCCTAACATATTCAATATACATATCAATGGACTCGCAATAGCAATCCAAACGCAATGATATCACAATAAACGCTTTATTATCATAGAAGGTATTCTTAGCTGTATATTCACAAATACAGCCCAATTTCTGTTTTTCCCATGTATTTCCAATTGAGAGGTCGTTGGTCCGTGCTTGACCTTGGGTCTTCGATATGAAAAATCACGGAATATGTCTTGTAGCTCTCGGCAGGCCCATTATGCGGTAGAAGTTTCAATCTGATAGATTCACCCATTTCCTATTTACGTCACCTTAATCATTTTTGGAGGTGAGGTCACTTGACCTGCACTGGTAACCTGACCTGAGATGACCCAATCTTAAAATTTTGGGGAAATTTGCGGAATTTATCAAGAATTAGTCGTGCTATGTGCGGCGGAGCTTCGCGCCGCCGTTTTTTCGTGCCGCCGGAAAAACCCGAGGGCAATGTTCAAACATCCCCACGGGGGAGGGTTAAGCTGAATAACTTAGTAATGAATGCTGGGAGAACACTTATTTTAACGGCATTAGGCATGCCTCATCCTTTCAGTCCTAATGATATGCATTTTGGCTTAATTTGACCTTGACCTGACCTCACACTGAAAGCAAAACGACACAATGTCATAATGCCAGGTAAATAAACACACACACCTTGTGTAAGCAACTCACGCTGGATGTGTTTTGCACCGGCAGCACGGCCATGAGGTGCTACCGGCACAAAGAAATAGTGTCCGCTGATTTTGGCGGGATAAAAAACCCAATGACATACACAAACATTTGGAATTCGACACAGCGATTCTGTGGGCACATGCCTCCCGTGTTGCTGTGGACAAAATATGTGTTGCATACCCAAATATACTGTGTTTTCGCCATTTTTTAGCTTTTGCGCGGCCGCCATCTTTTCAACAGTTGACTGCATGGCGTCAAGAAGAGTAGGTTGACATTGCTTGTTCGCCTTTTTTCATTACTATATGCTGGTGTTTTTGGCAATATCTGTGATCTAGGATATAGTATGTCTGGCAGAGAGTAGTATTCTCTTGTGATTGTTATTCCGGGAGCATATACCTAACAGTGCAAACAAGAGCTGAAAACCTTCCACGGTTCGGACAACAACAGACTGTAGCAACGCAAACAGGAAGGAAAAGCCCATCACAGGAGAAATCATCCGAGGGGTGTGATTTTCCAGTGGCAAACATGGAAACCCTTCTGCAACTGTGTTCAGGCAAATTTTATGGCAACTAAAACAACCTCTAGCATTCAGTATTGGCGTAGCAGGCGTCACAGGAATATGCCAAGTCGTTGCCTTGGGAAATAAGGGACGGTAACCTTGGGAAATTTGATACCAGGGGGAGCAGGGTACAGAGGCGTGTTCAGGTACCTGGGTACATGGAAGCATGGCAGCGGGCTCAGGCAGCTGGGGAAGGAAGGACATAGCACAGAAGTGTGTTCAGGTAGCTTGGGAAGGAGGAGCAGGGCATAGAGGCGTGTTCAGGTACCTGGAAAAGCGGATCAGGGTATAGGAGCCATGCTCAGGTACCTGGGAAAGGGGCGCAGAGCACAGGAGCATGTTCAGGTACCTGGGAAAGGGGAGCAGGGCACGGAGGCGCGCTCAGGCAGCTGGGGAAGGGGAATAGTGCAGAGGCGCGCTCAGGTTTGTTGGGGGGGGATTGGAGCAAAGAGTGGTTGGGGGGGTTGGGGAAAAGGGAGGGGGGCCCAGAGGGGTTTTCAGGTAGCTGGGGAAGAGGGAGCAGGGTACAGAGGCTCACACCATCTGTGTGCAAATATATTGTGTTTATGCATGAATAGCATGTTAATCTAGTTATTTTAGTGCAGCTGAAGCGTGCTAATCGAATAGGAAATACACTGCCGATATCTGATTTTAGCAAATTTGACATATTGGGGTAATTTTGGGGTTAATGCAGGTATTTGTGTTTGCATGCAGTTTTTAACACGTTAGTTCTGTGTTTTAGTTATTTTGGTCAAAGGAGTTTTGTGTAGCATTGTCGTGTTAACACAGCGCCAGTATGTAAATAAAATGTGCCCTCCGCCAGGTATGTGCTTTTTATTTAACCCGCGCCCCACCGGGGTTCCGGTGCCACCCAGGGTAAGAACATGTCAGGTTGGCTACCCACATCCCCTGATGCGACCAACATGGCTACCTGAAGCGAAATTAACTTCATGAACTGAGGCTTTAAATGGTTCCCAGAATAACTGTCTTAGTGAGTGAAAAAGTGTTCTCAAAAAGTGGAATTATGAAAGTAATTAAATTTACAGTGATTTGGAGACTAATGAATTACACATAGCATACTCTAAGTACCAAACAGCAAAAGGTTAAGTATATATGCAGTGATTACAAGTTGTGTGTGCTGTAATACAAGCATGCGTCCATTAGCTGAGCATATTAATCAGTCAAAAATGTTATCAAGTACCTAATTCAAAATTACATGAAAAATAATATGTGCCGTCAGAGTCTAGTACCCTTACTGCAACTGCTTGCTATGATCAATCATTGCTTAGATCATCATTGCTAAGATAGCAGACAACCACCATTTGGCTGTAGCAGTCACCATGCTGAGACTTACGCTACTTGAAGGATACATTCAATTAACACTCTGTTAAAAGAATACATATAATTTAAATATCTCCAATGCATGCAACCAAATATAGGTACTAGCCAGAGGACAAGTACCTCCTAATACCACAACCATCATCCAGCAAATTCTAGAAATATTGAAGCAGATCAATAAGCAGCACCACATTCACCTGCTGAATGGAAACTTTATGGAATCATTACAATTTTGTTAAGTTTGATTTGATAAAATTGACACCAAAACTGCAGGTAGGCACCAAAGAACCCTACCTGCAGTTCACCTGACTTCATGGGCACCAAACAGCATCTAATTTTCTAGGTGCAAAGCCAAAACTTGCAACTCTCATCTCCACAGGTCTACAGTTTTGATATCTCGCATGCACATGATTAAAATGTGTGCTCTTATTGACACCCTAAATCACACTACTCTCTGGGCTTTGAGATCTGACAGAGTTCACTTGCCCTGCGTTTCTCTGGCTGCGGCATAATATATAAGAATTGGTAGTGGGTTTACCACTAGCAACAAAACCTCCTATTTTGATTTAAGTCAAAATCTACAGCCTCATAGTAAGATACCCAAACAGCAGCTTCAACAACACGTATATCTGACTGCTTTCTTCTCGCTACTCCGCGCCAGAAACGCAAAACTTGTGGTTACCCAAGTGGCTACCTGGTGGTCCCTAATCGTAATTTTCGTTGGCGGCCTGGCTACCAGACCGTCTCTAATTCCGCAAAACGAGTCCTCAAGTACAACGTAAGCAGTGGATTTACTATCCTATGCAGAGTAATTTCACTATAAATCCTGATATAGATTTTAAATTTTTCTCTTTTATTCAAAATAAATGGTCAAATTCATATAAAATAATGAATATTACTGTTTTCATTTCATCGCAATTTAGAGTACCTTTTTCTCATGGCTTTATATGGGTCAATTTCGTTGCCGATGTGGTTACCTACCCATCTCTAACTTAGCTGTGAAATAACGCGAGTGAGTAAGGATATATTATTTGTCACTAATTTGTATCGTCTGTCACTAAAGTTATAATGTTACCTAATATCAGTCAAGGTAGCATTGCATATTATGGATAGTTCTTTTTACGTGGCGGTAAGATCGTGGAAATACTTGTTTTGTGCTGGTAAGTGCAATTCTTGATCTCTGTCAAATCTCCGTGATTGGCTACCTAAGTTCTGTTCCTTGAACCTCATTTGGCTACCCACGAGCGTGGGCGAGTTGGCGAGATTCTTGACCTCTGGTGCCACCTTCGCCCCACGGGAGGCATCAATGACCCCCTCTAACTCCGAAAGTATTGCGAGAAAGGTCGCGTGAATTCAGTAAGAAATTACTTTGCATATTTAAGCGCTCATGTCAATGGTTTTACCTCCAGAGATCAAGTTAGGTCACGATGGGCTATTTTCACTCAAATATGCAATGCTTAAGAAAACTGAGCATAACTCTTATGCAATTAGAGCTATTGAGGTCTGGTAAAGTACATTTGATAGGAAAATGACTGACCGTTTTCCACGGTGTGGAACGTAGTGACCTCTCGCCAGTGTTTTGACCTTCAGAGGTCACCTATTGACCTAATATGACCTGAGGTCAAGAAAGGCCAGAAAGTGACCTTGTTATTTATCAAACGAAAGCCAGTGACAAGACATACACGATGATGTTTGATTCAGCGCTGTAGCTTAATTAGGTAAACAATTATTGTCAAAATACTGTTTTTGGCCCCTGGTGACGTTGGATGAACTCGGAGAGGTCAAAGAGAAAATATAACCCTGGGATCCGTAAAAGGATGTCTTAGAACGCTTTTCTGAGCAAGCTGAGCATTTTCAATCGTTTTTGTGACTTTAAGATCATAAGACAGCTTTTCCCCACGCTTTTTCAATGGGAGAGGTCACCTCGCAACCTGACCTCAGGTCACGATATCCAAAAATACCGGATTTAAATTATGTAGACCCTGAAGGGGTCATGAAGTGTACTAAGTTTAAAATTGATCGACTAAGAAATGTAGCTCTTATAGAGCCCAAAAGTTGAAGTGAGGTGACCTTGGCTGACCTTGCCCAATGACCTGATCTTGGGTGACCCGTGGTAAAAAAATTTCAGGGATGGTGGGAAAATTAAGGGGCTTAGCGAAAGAGTACTCAACCGTGGTGCTGCGTCCTCTCGTTTTTTTGCTATCCCGAAAAAAACCTTAGGGGGGGCATCGATGGCCTCCCGGTGGGGCGAGGGTTAAAATACAAAGAGTTCGTGCAGACTCCTTGTGTTAACACAGTACCAGTGTGTAAATGAAATTTGTAACACAATTGACAAACACACTGCTAGCAGCGACGAAAATTTTTGTGTTAGTTTGTTGCGTAGGGGCAGTATTAACACAAAATGTCTGTGTATTTTCATGAGCTAACACAATATCCTTGGGTCGTTTTGTTTTCAGTGCAGGCCAGGGCAAAACCTATATTTGACCTGATTTGACCCACAATTTCATATTATATATAATTGGAGTTGGCTTGCTGCAGGGATTCCAATGGACTATATGTTTTCTCTATCTCTACTCAGATGTAATGGATGAAAACCTTCGTCTACATGGCATCCCTATGGTGGCATGCCTTGATCTCTAGTGACCTTAAATGTGGCCTAACAAAAAGTGTTCATATATTTTCTATGGAGAACAAGACAGGCTATCCAACACTGTTTACCGTTTTTTGCTATTTAGCGTGGGTCTTGAGATCTTATAGGGGTGGGTACCCGCCCCCCGTCAAGGGGAAGGTGGCTCAGACCCCCGTCAGTGCCCGTGTTAAAGCTTCAATGACAAATGCATGTGTTAAATGATTTCCCTTGATGGCACTCAACACAATTTAGCATCAAGACACATCAATGAAACGATCATAATTTCTTAATTATAGTTAACATGCGCAGTGGAGGGGGCCTAAAGTGACTCCCGCCTATTTTTACTGATGGCCGGATAAGCGTTCGCAGCCTGAAAATGCTACTAGGCCGCATTTGAGATAACATATGAGTGTGTAGATTGGTGAGAGAAGCTTGAGAATCAGTCAATAATTTGTTTTACTTATAGACCTTCAAATTCAGACCTATATTTTGAGACAGTCACAATCGCGCGGTCACACCAGTTCGCCTGCACTGTAGACCACATGCACTTCAATGGTGATTTGATAACGTCATATAATCGGGTTATATGTCGAGTTCACCCCAAACGGAAGGTCAATTTCAAAGGTCACAAGTAAAGGTCATTGGCCTCAGTATTCCCGTCAGATGACATTATTCAGCATGACGTATGTTATACTACGGCTTCATAGATAGGGCTACTCAATGTCAAGATCAAGGTCACAAGCCAAGCTCAAAGGTATTTTCTCAAGTTTAAGTCCTCATTTCCCACCCTAGGGCTGCTATAGCGTCAGTTATTTGAAACTGTCCATATAATTTACAGCTGATAGTGCCGTACATGTACATCATCCAGAACACAACAAAAATAGAATTCACTGTAATGCCTACAAACACTCGTCTCCCCGCCTCTATATCCCCCAATACGAAGATGCATTTCTTTTAAATTATTTGGAATATGCCATATTGTTACGTCATAGGTCAGCGACTTTGAAAGACCTTAAGCTCAAACTTTCAGATATCATTGTGTGGAAATTTGGTTTTTATGACCTTTGTCCACTTCCGGTGTGTTACTGGCTTTTCCGCATAATTACAGCATATCCCAAAAGGTCTCCAGCACGGCCCAGATTCGACATTTACGACCTGGTTTTATCCCTTGTGCAATTGGGGGGGGGTAGTGTGTGTGGTGTTATTTTTTTTGTTTAAAGGGGCCCGGTTTAAAACTTTGAATGTATTGACCTAGGCCAGTGAGACCTATCTATAATGTAGATCGTCATCGTCCCCGTACACTCCCAACCAGGATTTTTCTAATCATCTTAGTTTTTTATGTCTCAGGGGAAGTTTAGGACCCCCTCCACTGCACGTAGCGCCAGACCCGTCTCCAACGTGCACGTTAAACCAGTCCAAACACGTCCTCCTACAAGTCGTTCGCTGTGATGAAGCAGTGGCCGCGCGGACTGGTTCGGTTTTGAGAGGGCGTGCGTGCCGGGTGGTCTCCCCCAGAGGGGGCCTCAGCAATAGGGTGTAGTGAATCTGAAAAATTGTTTCAGATCAAAACTGTACACTGTTTTTTGTTGTTGTGTAAGACCCTTCTGAACATGGCTATGCCCATTTTGTGTAGATAAAATTGGGGGCTAAGGCCTTGCTTTTTTCATTCAAAATAGGCATGCAAGAGTGCTGACAGTGGGCATGCAAATGCGTCATTTAAGTGGTGATACATAAGCATATCTCGGAGACTTCAGTTATTTTCGATGTTCCAACACATACTGGGGCTGAAAACAGGAGTTACCAAGCAGAATGTGAAAAAATTATCAATCAGGGCAGTGGTGGATACAAGGAGGAGGGGGGGGCTAGAGGGCTGAAGCCCTCCTCCCCCGAAATGTCGGAGTGCCTTTAGTTAATACAAAGCCGTAGGCTGTTCCGGGGTAATGTCAGGGGAGGCTCGAGCCCCTAGCCCTCCCCCGAAATAAAGTTCGGGGAGTCACCATGCCCTATCCAAAATGCGTCTCTGCTTACATACACAAGCCTTTTATACTATTTACACAAAAACATACGGTGAGATAAGAAAGCGGTCTTATCAAACATTCGGTGAGCAAGAAAGCGGTCATAGCATACGCGTGAGAAAGCATACGGTCTTTTTGCTCTCCAGTAATTCGCAACTATTCAATAACCTTAATTCTTAATAAAACAGCCTCATCATCTCATCAAAATAGAAGAAACACAAGTGAATAATATTTATCTCAGAAATTATGGTTAGGGAAAATTTCACCAGCACTTCAATACATCTTCTTCCTGTTTCAAGAGGTATGTCAGTCCTTTATGGCTAGGGTTTCCTGTATCATCGTACTCACGTAAGCACTGCAACTGTTATTACATTTTTTCCGGATCATACGGTGACACACTATTAACGATGTCATTTGACTGGAGGGCTAGGCATGTACGCACATTCTGTTGTAACAGATATTGAGGAAAAGTTAGCCGGTGACTGGGGATTGGCTCGATGCCGCGGGCGTGGTGGTGGACAGAACTATGACGACACGACAGCTGGAAAAGGAGTATGTTAAAAGGCCACTCCAACCAGAGACACCACTGACTCAGTGACAGCCACCGTGAGTAGTGGAACATCCGTGATTAGCTCTTGTTTCTACCTTAGTGCCTTTTTTGTGCGATCACAATAAAAGTGCGACCAATCCACCAGCAAAAACGGTGAAGAAATCCATCCCAAGTCTCTTCGGTGCTGTCAAACTTCCCTTCACAAGGTAATCATCGAGCTGGCGCTCACAGAGCGGAAATGTCTTTGACCTTACTTTCAGCCTCTAATATAGGTGTATTATTCTAGGTGCAGTAAATACTTATTGGTCATATTTCTATCCTGCATCTGCCCTTATTGTAATTGTAGATCCCTTTTGCTTGTTTTTTATTGTTTTTACTATCAGTGTGGATCGTCACGTGCTGATTTGTTATCCATTTTTAATGTTTATGTCAGTTAGCTTCAGTCATCTTATCCCCGGACCTAAGTGCCAATGTATCTTATTGTTCCTTACTATACATTTCCCTTAATTTTTGTTCACCATACTTTGTTCTTTCATGATCACGATTGTAATTTTTCACCACTTTTCTGCCAATAAAGTGGCAGATACAAGGGGGGCTAGGGGCCCAACCACATTTCAAAATGCAAATAGAAAGTGCATAGCCGGAGGCTGTTCTTCCCAGGCAGTGGCGGGGGAGGCTCGAGCCCTACCCCCTCTCTACGAAATGAAGTCCTGGATCCGCCACTGTGAGTCTACAATAACTAAATATATAAATGAATAATATATTTGCGAGGTATTTGTTTCGATGAAGCATGATACCTTCTCTCAATTAGGTCTGAGCCGCTCAATTCAGCTGTCTCTCCTGGATAAGCACACGGGGCCCCTGCATTGTAATGACGCATGGCAAGCCAAACATATTTCTTAAAGGGAATGTGACAGCTTCATAATGGAACTTGAAGCAAGATAGCCATGTGATAGAGCATGTCGTGAAAATACTTACTCGAAACTTCATTTTCCCCAGCACTTACCTGTTGCGGAGAACAAAGCCCGAAATCTTTCACATAACAACCCCTTTCCCCGGTGGTCGTGTGGTGTGAGCTTAACTTGAGATAATGACGTAATACTCAGGCCCACTGTGCGGAACAATACTTATTGCTTCAACCTCTTTCAAACCTACGTGCTAAGCATGCCTTTGGCACTGGCAACTCTAAATACGTATGCATTTTCTCAATAACTTGCTTGAAACGTAAGATATGTTTAAATATATCAAGAAAAATGGCCGAAATCCATAAGCTGCATTTTGATGAGCCCAATCGATGAGCCCTAACAATAGCCTTTTTCAGCTAAACACGCTTTAGTTGTGTTCCTATTCAGTTGTGGCGCAAATCAAAGAACTCCAATCTGGCACAAATTATTGCAAATTATGGGCCGATTTGATGTGACGGGATTTGGAGGTGTCTTACATCTAACAATGGGGAATTCAATAAATCGAAATATCCATTTTTAGCAGAAATAATGTGATATCTATTATTGCAGATAGCCTCTAACACCACTACAGTATGGAAGTACACCAAGCTGTGCCATACTATCTTAAACAAAGCACGTGCCAGAAGAAGGGGTAAAAAAGTGTTTCACTCAAATGAGTTATTCTGTCCTTCAAATTCAAGCTTTTACTTGATGCTTAGCCTGATGGTTTGATTTTTAGGTGACAGTTATTGCTTTCACATTACAATTGACAGTACACCAAGCTTATTTTATAAGACGGAACGTTCCTGTAAAAAGACCATCACTCAAGCGCGTGAAGCTTGAAGCAAGGTTTGACACAGAATCCAAAATTGCAATCCATCTCTTGCTCACTGAAACAGCCTCAATGTATATGCCGGCTTTTAGTGTTCCTTCTTATCCTTATCCCAAACGAATGTTCAGGTTTGGAACTGAGCATGTGATCAGCATACTCCTATTTACACTTATCAGCCTTCCCGGACACAATGGAACCATTTAGCTTCTAGGAACGATTTTTTCTGGCTTTTTTATGTATCAAGGTTTGGGGTTTCTTATATATTCACTAGGTAATTTAACAAAAAGTTTTGCTTTAAGCCGTTATACTCATTTCAGATGAGTCGTTGCACCTACTCGGTTGTGCTGGCGCTCTGCCTGGCCACTGCCACGGCCGACACGCAGCGGTACGTGAACCAGTACCCTGCAGCATCTGCACCTGCCTACTCCGCCTACAGCGGCGCTGAGACTCCACCCCGCTCCAGCTTCTTCGATAGGTGGGTGTTATTGCTATAATGTGTGTTCTCTCATACAAGTCATATTATATTTGTATTTATATAAATATTATTTTTATTATGTACGTTTAGTTGTTGTTCTATATAATGTGTACTATATATATATATATATATATATATATATATATATATATATATATATAAAGTAGATATAGCCAATATGATATAACAGATCTGTACCATATTCCCTATGATAGTAGGGATACATACATTCAAATCACATATGATGTTATAGCGAGTCTGTTTAATGGATATTCTTAGGTGACGTGACACTGAAAGATACATATAAATGTTAAAAATTCGTATCAAAACACGATACATACACAACCACAACATAAAGTGGGCGCTATCATGAGAATTGGAAAATGCAATATTGACATTGTTGTGAATGTCAACTGGCCTAACAATATGAATAAATTTTCTAAAACATTTTAAGTTGCTCCTATTTCAAATTTGTATATTTTTGTACTAACGCCATTGCTTTGTGTCAATTTTGTTACAGAATCATCGATCAAGTGATGGGAGTAGACAGACAGGGTACCTTCGGACTTATTGGTGAGTGTCTATTTTCTAAAAGTTTTTATTTATTTCTTTAAGCCGTTAGGGCTTCATAGAAAACTATTACCGGAACTATCCATTATCTTTTCTTCAAAAGTTCACTTTTCTTGTACCCCTGCTCGCACAAAAAATTTGAAGGTATTTTTACCACGCTTCTCTGTTCGGCTTCGAGCTAGAACGTAGCTTGTTCTTTATGCAGATTGACTGATTGGTTTTTCTGGGCTTAAAGGTGCTATCCTCTGTGGCAAAAAGAGTCATTATTTCATGTAGAGCAATTGAGGTTCCATGTTTTCTTGCATTTACTAAACAAGACAGGGAGCAAACATGTATAAGTCAAAGCCAATTAATTATAACCATTCCAACTTTGGAGATTTCACTGAAGCAAGTATTTCTGACCTAATTGGCAATAGAGATGACATGATTTATAATACCGAAATGCATGGAGAACCTAACAACAAAGACATTTGTTTTTGCTCCAATATAGTGAGATTTATTGCAGATCACTCACGTTGGTAATGTATTTTCCTTCCCCAGCGGTGGCGCCGTTCGCGCTGCTTTCAATGCTGGCCGGAATCGGCCTGGTCATCACCTTCGTCCTCTACTTCGTCACCACCCTCAACAGCTCCGGCCGTGGTCTGGACAATGACGACTGGGAGGTCAACCACTCCGTCTGGATGGACCAGCTCACCAGGGACTTCGAGGACTCCTGGAGCGTCGAGTAATTCCAGCGGATGTTGTTTTGTTACGGTTTGATATGATTTTGACCATTGTACATACCATACATGCACTCTCAGCAGTCAGCTGAAATTGTTATGTCTTTTGAAGAAAAAATTGTTAACAAAAGCACTGTTCACCCATATGCGTCTACTTAGCATTATTGTTCTTTTCCAAGAAAGTAACACTTGCACGTATTTTTATCATTATCTGTTATTGTTGCTTGGAATCGCTGTGATGAGTACGAGCGTGAAGCCGTTATAAGCGCGGCATAGTTCTTTGCGCTTGCCATCACTCTGAACTGGAAGGCTTTCGCTTGATCCGTTGTGATATCTGTGTTTCTCGCATTGTGGCATAAAACACTCGTTAACTGTTAGCACCTTGCACCGGTGTTTTGTATCCATCAAGTGTCTTGCTGGTAAATACAGTCTTGCACAGAAACGATTAGAAACTTTTCGACAAGGCTTGTTTCGTCATTCATAACTTCTCAAACTCGCTGGTGATTGGTATCCAAGATTGCATCACTAAATGCATTAATTCTAGCAATCCATTTCGTTACTTGACTGAATTACTGGCTCCATATGTGATTATTAATTGTTGGGGTTTAACGACGCACCATAGGCGTCGCCAACTCTCACCCTGTTGGAAGGGATTTTGGGGATCAGATCGACTTATTCAGAGGCTCCGCCGGGACTGAACCGGACCGGTGGCTTAGAAGACAAGGGTTCTATCCACTAAGCCACCTCATCCCCGCTCCATATGTGAAATCATGCCTCACGGACACTATTGTGGGGGCCTCCAACAATTAGCACGAATTTTAGTTTAGAGCCAAAGCTCACTTGTAATGAATAGTTGCACAGCGTGCCTACCACGTCCTAGGAGCTTAAAAACAGGAAAGGTATGAGGCCAATGAAAAATAAACACATCAAAGTTCGCCCAATCCCATCAGAGGGTTATCGCCTTTACACAGTGTATGGGCGGCCAGAGAAGCACAAACCTACTTGTGGTCAGTGCTCACCATCTCTAACCGTCTCTTTAGTGCTATTCAGTCAGCTACTCGATGTTATTCAGTGCATCCGCCTACCACGTGGAACGACACCAAGTTTCCAATCAGCGAATGAATATGTTTCTCGAAAACGTCATATGTTACATTTCTCGAGGTATTAACCTTGTCAACATTAATCCTCGTCTTTGAATAATGAGAAAAGGCACTCAAACTTGCAAAGAACCGAAACAGCATTTTCAAAATTGAAGCAATCAAGCAGCACATTCCGTGACCGGAGACCAAGGATCCTCACAGAAGGATCAGAAGACATGTTCGATTAATCCCCTAGCGCTGGTTTTAAACTCTTTTTGATTTTGTCATTTTGTTTAACTTTTCCTAACTTAATTTATTTAGCCTTTTAATGGCCAGTACTATTCTATGGAACGGCTTTCATCATTTAACGTCTCTCATTCCGAGAGTGATGATGGTAACGATGCCAACAATAAGAAATCGGAATAATACTTATAGAATGATGAAAGTTACAATGATTTTAAAATAAATAATAACAATACGAATTCAGTTTGAGATCCGGTACTTCTCTCCACTGGAAAATGTTAAAAGTCGAGTAAAATTTAAACTTCTTACATATTCGATAAGGCGTTTGCTTGCCAGCCTCCTCAAATCCTGGATGGAAAATTAATATAATACCTGGATTATATTTTCGGGCACAGCCCTTCGTGATAATCAGGTTGCTACCAACCTGATGATCAGGCTGGTACACGATAGGGGAATTATTTGTCATAGTGTAGCAAGACCTCGAAGGGAGTTTTATGCAAATGCCTTGTAGAAATAATTCTTAAAAATTGGATACTGTGACAATAATACTCCCGCTAACTAAGTTAACACCCGCACCGGTGGGACTCCGAGCCACCTTTGCCCTGGTGGGAGCTGTTCAAACACCCCCCTCGAACTCAAATCCTATGCGGGATAGCGAAAAAACGCGAAGGCTGGTGGATAGCTCATAGGAATTCGTGAAGAACATACATCAGCCACTTTTTGGCTCAAGGTCAATATTAAGGTAATGACAGGTCAAATAATGTAGAATGTTACAGACGGTTTCTAGGCTCTAGCGTCTGAAAGAGTTAAGTTTGAATCATATTTTAGGCATCCTTCGTTTGCTCTCGTGACGACGAATCTAATGATGTATAGTACCTCTACACTGGGTCAAAACATAGAAAATGACCTGATCTAAGGTCAAGTCAAAGCCACTATCTACACTAGCATAGTCAATATCCACATTGATCGACTTGCAATGCCGATCCAAACGTAGTGGCATCAAAATAAAACTTTATCATCATTTCCTGCGAAGATATCGATCTGAGTCTGAATACCTAGGTAAGGGGGGAAATAGCAGGAGATAAAGTACGCACAGCGTTTGGTTATTAGCAACCACAAATGGTGTTACCCTAGTATAATAAAGAAATCAGTGCTAGGCTGCAAAAATTCAACGTGCTCCTGTTTCCGGAGTACAGAGCAAAATAAGTTTCGGCACCCGAAGTAATATTTCTAATTAGAAACTAGACCATGTTTCTATTATCAAAACTATTGTATTACGGTCTGCCATCAGTAAGAAAGCTGAGCTAAGAGTGTCTCCAGGACCGGAGCTCACGCAAAACGCCTGCCAACATTTTATGAAGACTTTCTTCCAAGGACATGTCGCAAGACTACGCAGAAGACCATTGGGCAAGAGTGCGCATGCTTAAGAATAGGGTAAATTAATTTTCGCTCGGGACAGAGTCCTAATTCATATTGAAAACCAAACGTTCAACATAGTTATTGTATATTCAGAACGATATAAAATCACATAATCGGCTATTTGGCACAGAAAAACTTCGCACAAGGCCTACACCTAAAGCAAGCAGGGCAGCAATGCTCTCAGGCGCCTCTTCGTACTCTTACCGTCCCACTCCGGCAAGATACGCACGTACTTATTTTATGGGCTCTGGCGAGTTCCTTTCAGACACATCGAGTTAAAACATGACCATACATAAACAATTCTTCAGGCAAACAACCACATAAAAATTTTAGCTTTAGACTTTGTAAAAATTAAAGCCTTTCAAAGTTAACTGCTACTCTTCACGGACTTCCCACTTAAGTAGACCAAGATGACCTCTCAGAGATCACAGGTCAAAACTTGCAACACGAACCTATAAAGGGGCTTAGGATACTATGATTTGGATAATACGAAGGTCTTCCAAGCGTTATCTACAGAAACAGAACAATTTTTCGATCAATTTCCGTTTTCACCATGCATTTCCAATGAAGAGGTCAGGATCCGTACCTGACCCTAGGTCTTCGATATGAAAAATCCATTTTAGAGTACTAGGCGGGCCCATTATGTGGTATAAGTTTCAATTCGATAGTTCGCGCTGCTGTTTTTCTGTGCCGCCAGAAAAGCCAGAGGGATTGTTCAAACACCCCCCTCCCATCGGGGCGAGAATAAACACGAGCCCCGCTGGGGTCCCTGGCATGACGCACTCCGCTGGGGGGGGCGTATTTCGCCCCCTGTGTAGCTCAACTCCCAGTCAAGCTAAATACAAATTATGGAGATGGAGAGCTAATGGAGAGCTCTCGAAAGCCCTTGACAAGACGAGGAGTAATTATGAGAGCCTATTTCTATGACAGGTCAATATTGAGGTCAGCATAGGTCAAGGAAGGTTCCATAGACTTACAACAGGCTAGGATAAGTTTTCGCTCTAGATCTTTAGTCAGCCGATCTAGAGAAAATATTTATGCATGGGTGGATTCCTCTTGTTGCAGCAAATCGAAAGATGTATAATATGACCTTCCTGGGTCAAATAGTGAAAATTAGCCGACATCGAGCTAGTTCTGGGTCCCCAAGGTCATGCTGCATATCAATCGACTCCCCGTGACAAGATAAGCACAATGCAAGCACATTGCAAGCTTTATCTTATTCCAGTGATATGTTATTGGCAAAATATTCATTGTATGCTCCTGTGACCTCATATGACCTTTGAGAAATCAAATTTTCAAAAACTCAACTTTATGGTCAAGATTGTGGTAAGAATACATGGTTTAAACATTTGCAGGTTTATCTATCCAGTATTTACTGAAAAGAGCCCCTTCCATTTTAACCATACACTTTTAATGGGGTGACCAAAAATTTGACCCCACTTTAGGTCAACAATATCCAAGGAGAATGTGGCAACTTTAAAGGGAATGTGGCACCTTGGTCGAATCCTGGAATTTAGTGTAATTAGGCGTACTTTTAGCCGAAAATAAGAACACCGCTCATGATTTCTCGGAAAAATGTACAATAAGCTCCATATTTTGGTTTTTAAATGCTCCTCTAGGAAAAGAAATAAACATCTACCTGTGGATGATGTCATGCTCTGGCAACCACTACCATACGCGAAACGCTTCAAGGTCTTCATGTCGTTACACCAGCAGCTCATAACAATGGCTGCCTGGCGAGAGGTACATGAGAGGTACATTTTGGGTAGGTTTTAGCTTTTTTCTACGGAAATATCGAGTTCCAAGACAAATGATATATAGAGTACCGGGTTTTCCGACTTGCTTTACAACTTGGCTGTCTCAGTTAAAACCACGTTATAAAGGGTGCCACATTCCCTTTAAGCGTCGAATGCGTAAACGTCTGGCTGCAAGTATGATCAATAATGAATGGCCTATCCCAGAACACATACTTTCACGCTGGTCTCTCCTTCGTCTTTTAACCCTCACCCTACTGAAGGTATTTTACACCCTCGCCCTACCTAGGGTCCATTTGGACCCCCATAGCCGTTTGGAAACTAAGAGAGATAAAAAGACGCAGAAAATTTCAGCGTGTTTCCCGTGGCCTGAATCTTCCGATGGTATACCATTTTTGATCCTAAGTTAATTGGTGACCTTGAGAATTCACATAAATGTCCTGGTCAAGCTATAATACATTGAAACACAGTCACGCCCAGGCTTTAGAAAATCAAGGCCGGGTCACGAACATTTGTTTTAATATTTTGGTTGGCGGTCATTCAAGAGCAATGACTCTCGACGTCACAGCATGATATATTCCCTATGATGCATATACCTTACACTGCACGAAACGTGGACTCAAAAATGGAACTGGGATTCGACCTTGAACCATAAGCCGTCACTTGTGGTATTGGCCTTGGCATTTGAAAATCTCGAATGTACCTACAGTCATAACAGAATATAGATCATATTGAATACATTTTTTAGGTAATGTTTGATGACTGAAGAACCTTGTAGTAGTTTCAAGACAACCGACTTACAAAACTCTTTCACAAATGGATCTGCTTCACCAACTCTCTTAAAGTTTCAAAATTCAATTAATGCATTCAATCTATAAAGAGAATGATGTTAAGGGTCATTGCCATGCCAGACGCTTGTGTTCAGGTTCATTCACAGGTCAAAACAGAAAAGAAAATGCGACTGTTTTTAACTGGATATTTGGATTTTAAAAGAAATCTACTGGCGTGTCCGTGACCATCAACATATTTTTTTGCAATCATGTCGTCCATGACATTTCCCCTCCAAGTCATAAATTTCATTGAAAAGAAGGTACGGTGGAGAAAAGTTATAGGATATATAGATAGTTATAAATATAGAAAGAAGAAAAGTCCCAATATATTTCCAACAGTTCAATGCTACTGTTCTTGTCCTCAATGATCAATGATGGAACATAAAAGCTGATAATTTTTTAACAGCTGGCCATGAGCATGATTATTAGTCAAAAAGTTGTTTAATGACCTACCTCCTTAAATCCTGGATGCAAAATGGAGCTCATACACTGATGTCATATATTCGGGCACGGGCCTTCACCCTGATCCTCACAATAAAATAGTTCAAACATAAATTTTTGGTTATTGTGTAAGCAGGACCTACAATAGGAGAGAAGCAAGACTTAACCTTCGAGGTCCTACACACACTGTTATCACGCGCATTGACGGAGGTCTGAGCCACCTATTATTACACTATTATCACTTTGACGGGGGGCTGGTATCCGCCCCCCTAAGATCTCGAGAACAACGCTAGGTAGCGAAAAACGGCAAACGGCGTTGGGTAGCCTATCCACTTCTCCAAAGAAAATATTTGAACCATTTATTTTTTGTCTGGTCACATTTAAGGTCACTAAGGTCAAAACTTTCCGCCATAGGGATAACGTGAAAATGAAGGTTTTCGGTCGTTACATCTACACAAGTGAAGATAGAGCAAAACAATGTAAAACATTGGAATCCTCGCAGCAAGCCAAATCGAATGATGTATAATATGACCTTGCTAGGTCAAATCAGGCAAATATGTCCTTTGACCTGACTTGAGGTCAGGTCAAGGTGAAATTATGTCAAAATGCATATCAATAGAACTGTAAAGACCAGGCCAATCTAATGAATCTAAAATAAACACTCTAGCACCATGCATTACCAAGTTATTTAGATAAAAACACTTTTCCCATGCATTTCCAAAGGAGAGGTCAAGGCTCGTACCTGACCTTAAGTCATCGATATTAAAAATACCGGAACAAATTTCAGAGAACTCGATATGCCCATTATGTGGTATGGGTTTTAATTGGGTGAGTTCCCCCTGTTTTGACTTATGCTACCTTAAACTTTTTTTGGGTCAAGTCACTTGACCTGTACTGTTGACCTGACCTGAGATGAACTAACCTTCAAATTTTGACAACAGTTGTAAAAATGATCAGAGGAAAGGTAAAACAACTATAGCAGCGATACGCACCGTCTTTCTACGGCATCTCCAAAAAACCCGAGAGGGCGGTTACCCGTCCCCCGTCAATGCGCGTGTTATAAAATAGTTTAAGTTTTATCGATTGTATCATGAGGATAATGATATAGGGCTGTGCCCAAATGCATAATCTTAGTGTGGTAGCCAAATTTTGCAGCAAGGATTAAAGGAGGCAGCCCATTAGACATCTTATCAACTAATGATGGAGAATTGTCGACAGTTGTGACGATTTAGGGGAAGAAAAGCATGTTTTATCACTTAATGGTGTCTTTTTCGCAATATCCGGGTCTCGATGAAAAAACAAACTTATTTTAAAATTATATTCGTTCGAAGAATATTTCTAAGAAAGTTATGGACACTCGATTCATTTGCGTTTTGAAAGGCCCTAGTTCGCAACACCAGTCAGCCTAAAGTTCTTATTGCTAGTTTGACGGTCAGCTTTCCTAGATTTTCGGCCTCCGATCATCCACTTCTTTTGCATGAAAGATGCATAGTTCTAAGATGCGTGTAAGTATCAAAAGACAAGTGAAATCAATATCTCTTTTCAAAGCTGTAGTATGTTTGGTATGACCTTGAAAAATTAAATACCTGTCTATATGATCGTTTGGACATTCTCTTGCAAAGCTGGTGCATACACTTTTGCCGCCAAAAAAAATCTCACCACTTATGATATCGTTCTCGAGATGATATAGGTCAAATTGACTCGATTTATGCAGCATAACATTTATTATCCTCGTTTGGCAGAGTACATCACCGATGAGCTTTTAGGAGAATGAAACCTAAAACGGCAAATAAACAATATAACAATGAGACATGCATTACGGCAAAAGCGATCCATTACTAATGGAGCTTAACACCGATATCTAGAACATCTAGATACGTGACTAACAGCATTGGCAACAATAATAGCAACAAACAAACTGGCAACAATAACGAACACATATTCATTAGACAAATCACAAGCATTCCTGGTCATTTTATAAGTCAAGGTTATCCACACCCTATCCTATGGCTTCAACAAAGCTATCACAGTTAGCATTGGTGAGGATATCGGCAACTCTCTGATCACACCGCGATTTATCCTTCAGCTGATTTTAGGTAACATCGTAGGCATTCCCGCAGATCGGCATAAATATTACACTAAACACGACCCATTAACGATTATTTGACGCTCCAGGAGTCCTCGAAGTCCCTGGTGAGCTGGTCCATCCAGACGGAGTGGTTGACCTCCCAGTCGTCACTGTCCAGACCACGGCCGGAGCTGTTGAGGGTGGTGATGAAGTAGAGGACGAAGGTGATGACCAGGCCGATTCCGGCCAGCATTGAAAGCAGCGCGAACGGCGCCACCGCTGGGGAAGGAAGTGGCACACAATTTAGTCCGAGTGACTTATGTGAATGATTGTGACTTTACGAATTCCATTAAAGTTAATTAGGGAGTAAAGTGTAGTAACAAAATGTTTCAACTGATCATTTATCACTAACATTATCTACGATCTGCGGGCCAGTAGTGTATCCAAGGAGCAGGTGGGTCAATCGGGGTTAAACTCCTGCCCCTCCCCTGCAAGTTTGCTACCGTTGTAGGCTACCCCAAACCAATGGGCATACCTTGATAGCCACTGCCCTTTTGGTACAATGACCATCCCTTTACCACCAGATGTTACACCACCGAGGGAGATTACAGAGAGCAGATAGACCCTCTTCCCTATCGGAGCCCGCTTAAGCATTTCAGGTGTCCATTGAAACGTGTTTTCTCTCCCACTTTCCGTTTGGAGTGCTGTAGGGAGGATCCCGATCATGAGTTGATAAGATGTTGATTAGCCTTTTTCTTAAGATGGACGTTGTAACACATTCACAGTGATCATATATTCCGCACAGTAAGTTGTCTATTTTGTGCACCCAGGACCCAAGGAAAATGTCCATGATCAGCTTATCAGCTAAAAGAAAATTAGTTGCAAAAATTACACAACACAGAATCGATGGAAAAACATCTTACCAAAAAGCGCAAAGTTGTCCTGACGGTCCGTCCCTATCACTTGCTCGACAATCCTGTAAAATCGGAATGAAGTTAATTAGTGTTGGCAATCTACCTTCATTAGTTCCTCAAATAAGATAAAAAACAGGTTCAGAAATACTTGTAAAGCATGAATGGTACGACAGGCAGGGCAGGGTGAGCAGGAAACCACAGATAATGATAAGGATCTAGCAATTCAAGCTTTCAGGACACACATCTTCGAAATTTATATTTTGAACACATGCAAGTGTTGGGGCAATCAAAGTCATCACTCTCAATCTTTACCAATAAGTTCGTACTTGATGCTGCATTATCATCGTTCTCGTAATAGCTGTGATAGGTAATATAAATAGATGTTGAGGCAAAAGCGAGAAAGGTGTCATTTCAAAACATAGTTTGAAAATTAGGTGAAATTTTATTTTTTAGCCAACGAAAATTCCCATACATAAGCCATGGTTTGAGCAGTGCAGGTTTGCTTTGATACATGCATCATTTGGCACCAACGTGAAAGAGGTCATGAGTTGAATAGTGACTAAGAGTAAGTATTTACATGTAGCGTGCACAGAATCTACAGCTCTGCCTTCTGCGATGTATTTGAAGGTGTGAAAAGAATGAGCACTGCAACGATTTTAATTCATAACATTTCATCCTATCTTCAGCCAGCATCGTGATCGACAAGTAAAAAACGGATAAAAATGGCAGATGGAGCTGTGCAAAATGATGGTTAAACATCGGGCGTTATGTATTTCTGGGAGTTACAACTGCTCTTTAGGTGGCCGGGTCAGAAAGGGGTAGGCTAGAGAGCAGTGGCTAGAGACTAGACCTTATCTTTATCGTGTCACTTCAATCAAGTTTTGAATGAAAAAAGTCAAACCGAAAATCAGGGCCCTTTCATCCTTTCAAATTGTATCATTAAAAATTACGCCTCTCTGCTTAAGGTCAGCAGCTCAAGCGAAGAACTACTATCACTAACCATTTTGAGATGCACTACCAAAACTTGAGCACTGGCTAGCTGGATTCTACCTCAAACACTTTCACAGTCCTCGCAAAAGAAAGTGAAAGTTGATGTTACTGATACTAGTGTTGTATATCACAAATGAGAACGGTTGAAAAATTTGATTTGCTCTTATTTCTAACTAAACTCTATTAGATTTTGGTACAGGAACAAAGTGTTAAAATCCCTTCCCATTTTCACACCGTGTTAGCTCAGAGGGAAAACAACAGTCTCGCCAGTCAGCCGCAGCTCGCGCCCACCTATCGAAGAAGCTGGAGCGGGGTGGAGCTTCAGCGCCGCTGTAGGTGGAGTAGGCGGGTGCAGATGCTGCAGGGTACTGGTCCACGTGCCGCTGCGTGTCGGCCGTGGCTGTGGCCAGGCAGAGCGCCAGCACAACCGAGTAGGTGCAACGACTCATCTGAAATCGGCCCGTATAGGGTTACATTTCCTGGTTACACTGTTTCAGGATGCAGAATCAGAGTGTACTCGAGTGCAAATGTACTATAGTTTCACTAACGGGTTAGACTGTCAACCAGTACCGTGGTATGGTTTTCCAGTTGCTTACGAGTGGCTGGGTAATCCAAATGAAAGTCTGTGATAAATTTAGAATAGGAATTAGATTTTATATGTCCTTATATACATATATATGGTCCTTTATATATTAGACTTTATATGGTCCTGAGGGTCGTAGGGATGTCTTTTTCAGCCTTCTGAGCCGCATTGTGCGTCTGATGCAGCATTTAGAAAAACACTTTTAAAATTGAATATGGAGAGCAGCATTACATTTAAAATTTCCAATCAAGCGAATTCGTTGATTTATATTTGAATTTAAGCAAAACATACACTCGGTTGATATGATGAGAGTAGATAAAAGTGAATGAGATTATACGATATTTAGCACAACAATACGTTACATGATTGTATGCCCAGCTTGATTTCCTGTGACCGAATGGTATAAGTCCCTGGGAAGTGGAATATTTACCTTTATATATATCTGGAGATACGGCCGTAGCTTTTGAGTGCCGATTTATTGGATGCAGCTCAACCAGTACTGCTGCCGAGCCTCACTGCAGCTCTCACGCTGAGGCGGGAGCTCACAACTTCGGCACAAGCTCTTCTCCTCCGCTACCCCTGCCCGTCGGCAATACAATACTGCTGGGCAGCCGACACCACCTTTTAATGTAACGCTCCAGTCGACGTTTCAACACAGCTTTTTCATCGCCACGCCCCCTGTATTGGACTAATCACAGGTGGTTTCCTCATAACTCTTACCGCCTCGCCGGAATTAGCGCGCTTTTCTCACACGCTGGCCAACTGTATATTTTTTTAGGCTATTACCAGGTCATGAATTTTATTGGTCATGGTTGATCTATTTAAACAGCACTAGCAGCATTCCTGCATCCTGGAAAGTACAGATTCGATCACGGCGGCTATTAAATATGGCACATATACCTTACGAAATAGTATTGTAAATATGCAGAGAAAACCATGTGAAAATCTGGAGGGAGAATACAGGGCTTTTGATTGCTCATTTCCCTTGACTATGAGATTTTGATAACATAAAGTCGCAGATTGGGGCATCGATCTCAGTTTGAACGAAAGAAATGTGCCAGGTGTTCTTGAGCTAAGAGGGAGCGAGAGGAATATCACGTTATACTCGGAAGCAGTGAGCATTGTCGACCAAGAATAGCACTACTGCTATGTGCAGCGGATTTGTTGGTTTTTCATTGGTGATTTTATGTTTTGCCCCCCACTGTCAGTGTCGAAAGCTGGTGAGACATGGTCGGTACACTGAGGCGTGGTGGTCAGAAATACCTGAAACACTGTCCTCATTTGTGGGTGGTAGGGTGATCATCTCAGCATCCTCATCTAACTATCGTTATCTGAAGGCATTCCTTCCAAGTCGACCTACTCTCTCGCTCTCTTTCCCTCTCCTTCCACCCCCCTCTCGAGGGTCTGCTGTTCGGAGGGGCCCACTCTGGGGCGTAAACAGGAAGTGAATTCCGGAGACTGCTGGAGCAAACACAAACAGCTACGGCCCTGCGCCCCGCTGCCGCCAGTGACACAAAGCCTGAGGGCATGTGACGTCACAGGCTAGTGGTTGATTAGACCAAGTGAAGGAGCATCCTCATTCTGCAGAAAGGATTCGGGAACACACGGTAAGTGCGCTGTAGACTGCCGACCCGGCACGCTTGGCTCGCTGGGCTCGGGGGCTAGTTACTGGTGACTGGTCGTTCCGTTGAACATTTCGGTAGGTACTGGCGGAGGTGAAGCGTCAGCTAAGTCTACCTCCAACTTAGTAGAACAACTGAGTTTAGGTAGAAATAAATTGAGCAATAGGAAAGTGAAGTCCGAATTTTGGTAAACTTAGTCTTAGTCTTAAACTTAGTAAAGTCTTAAAGCAAGGCCTTTGCCTTATATGCCAAGGGCGTGGGCGTGGATTTTCTCGAGATGCCAAACCGCCCTCTGAATACAGATTTTGGAAGCCTTCAGTGATTGAAAATTGAGATTTTACAAGAATACGCGCGAGCTTTGATAAAAGTCTTGTGATTCTGGAGAACTCTTACATGATAGTTGCGGACAATTAATCGGAACAAATTCATCCAGAAAGTTTAGCATTACAATTATGAAAATAGTTTTCCTCTTATGTAGCTTTTGATTCTGATTTATTCCGGTAGTTCGCTTATTCAGAGGTCTAACATATGAAACGTAGAATCAATAAGTATCAAATAAATATCCGTTTGATATGTTTACTGTGTTCCAAGAGTTGATAGATTTTGCAGCACTGAGCCGAGGAGCATGATTATAAGTTAATAAGATGTTTAAAAGCCTGCCAAATTCAAAATTGAATAGCCTCTAATTCGAATTCGATGTCTTACTACACTATGACCAAGAATGTGTGATTCTACCTATTGGATTATGAGAATTGTGATGAAGGGCTGTCCCCGAATATGTAATTTCAGTGTAATCAGTAATATCCATTTTGCATCCCGTATTCGAGGTGGCAGACCGTTAAACATCTTATCAACTTACTGTTTTCCAGGTTATTTGGTTATAGGTGAGATATTTACTTGTCCTAACTGAACTATTTGTGCAATTCGGGAGTGCTTATGTAAGAAAATATCCATGAGAAATCCATCAAAAATGTAATCTAACCTTTACTTGCGGTTTTGAAACAGAAACGTTCGATCGGTTATCGTCAATAAAGGCATTTTACTGGCAGTACTATCCTCAGTGAGCTGTCCTATAACCAAAGCCCAGATGAGTGTTTCAAGCTGAATGTTTGGGGTATTTCTTTTATTACTTTTGTGGTGGCCTTATACACATGACAGGAGCCAGATTAAAAACGAATGAACAATTTAATGTTATCCATTTAAGGATAAAACAACCCTGTTTCTCAAACAGATAGGAACTATGAGCGGTGTGACTTGACAGCCTTATGATTTCAGGGCTGTCGAAAATATTTAGAAATTGTTTGCCTTACGTTTCATGTCCGTTTCTCGTCTTAATTTCCTAAAATGTAATCTCCATAACCAATCGAAGGCATATTCAACTAACATTCGGCTTTGTGTTTTCTTCAGGTTGCGACGGTTCTACCCCAGTTCACACTCGCTAGCAACATGTGGAAGCTACTGTTGGTGGTCCTGCTAGCCGCCACCATCCAAGCCAAAAACACAAAGCGAAACTACGGGCAGGTGGAATCCTACAACCACAAAGAAGAATACGCCTCTGCTCCTGAATACTCCTCGTGAGTAAGCCAGAGCCAGTTATCATGACAAGACTTCGATCGGAGGTGCCTATCTGAAGTGTTAGTTTTCATCTGCGTTCTCAATCGGTTTCGATTTCTCGCATTCTTTGAATTCTGTGCCTCAACTTTGCACCAAGCGAGGAGACGAGTGGGGTATAGAGAAAATGTTCGATTTGCTGTTCCAAAAATATGAATGTTGTGTTGGAGAGAGCAGCAAAGCAAAGTTTCGACAGATATTCGTGCTGTGGCCCAATCCCTAAAACATACGGGGCGGGCCCAATCTACCACTGAACCTCAGCACTGTGCGAACTAAGGCCCCGGGTGAACTAATGGCTGCCTTTTGCTATAGTTTATCTGCCCTGTACCGATTGATAATGATTATTGAGGCGTACGACGCATCAACTGCCAAGGTTATACGGCATCACCAGCATTCACCCTTTTGAGAACGATTTAGGGGATCCGATCGACTATTTCAGAGGCTCCACCGGGAGCTGAAACCGGGAGCGGTAGCTTAGGAGATTTTGATGCTATCTGCTAAGCCACCCATACCTCCCCTCCCCCGTACCGATTGAACGCAGGCATACTGCTCTTGTATCTGTACCTGTTTATTTAATGCTAACCACGCTTTCCCTTGACAGGTATGAAGGATATGAAGGACATGGAGGACACAAAGGATATGGAGGGCTTGTCGGAAATAAGCTGCAAGGTTACTTCGGTTATGGCCTAAGTAAGTTAACTACCAGCTTCTAACACATATCAACTTGCTAAAATAAATCTGGAGAACTTTGTGCATTGAAAAAAGTATTACTATCCTCGGCGTTACCGTGGGTGTGTTCGCTTATTTCATCATTCAGATTTATCAAAATGCTAGGTAAATACAACATTAATACTGGTGAAAATGTGTGGTCAAATAGGAATATCTATAATAGTCCTCACAAAGTGTCAAAATATTGGCTGGAGTCTGTTAACTGAATCTAATCAACCATGCTCACTTGCGTGAAGAAGAAATAGGCATTTTGCTATAAGCTTAGAAGGAGAGAAATTATGCCGAGAAGCTGGATAGTGCTTGACTCGGAAGTGCTGGATTATCAACAACCTGTTTTTTTCTTGTCACGTTATCAGCACTAACTAGTCTACATTTATAGCTTGTTTCCTCCTGAATTGGCTGTTTTTTTAGTGTGGATCTGGCTTTGCTATCAGTGATATGATTGCGGTGGTTCAACTGACTGACGGGTTTTTAGAACACCTTCAAAATATTGTTCTCAATAGATGTGCATCACGTGATCGGAGCGAAAGTTAGAGAATACTTTTGCTCACTTTTTGATTATAATCAGGGAATCCATTGTGTAAGGCTTTATTAACTAGTGCTGTTTCTAGCAACATCTAAGTTGACGTTCCCTAACTACTCATGCGCTCAAAATAGGCGTTACAAAGATGTTCAGTCTATTTCTTCCCCTGCCACTAAGACAAGCGCAAATTTCGTATATAGCCCACCTTGCACCCGGCTCTGACTATTTTCATTTTTCAGGGAACTGGAAGGACTTCGGCATCAGTATTCTGCTTCTAGGGCTGCTGGCTCTGGTCTCCGTCAACGTCTTCAGTTCTGTGCTACCCAAACTGGAAATCACGACTCGAAACTTGCAGCACGATGGCTTTGACATGGAGACCTTGAATCGCTTGCAGGAGATCTACAACAGGTTTATGGACGCATGATGACACTGTCAGTGACTCTTGGATCACGAACACATAACAGTGCAAGCATATAAATGTTAACTACCATGCTTCAAACGAAGTGTGATAAAGTGTAAGTCAAGTAACCGGCTTTTCTTTGACAAAGAAGGCATTTTACTTGTGCCTTGTATGATAAGTTACTATGTGAAGTAAAACAAATATTGACGGGTTCCTTGGGCATTATAGGACAGACTTGGCATGCGTTAGGTGATGTTGCGCTAACGTTGTTATTGAATTTGTTGTTTACCAAGTTTGTTTGAATTGAAGTGCTGAATAAAATGGGCAGGCATTATGCTTTTTATTCGAAGCGTACAGTATGGTTTACTTACATTTTTCTTTAAATGTGTATTGCTTATAGTAGATTGGTTCCATACACATATGTGAGTGGACGAGTCTAAAATACTCACCACATCCAGTGAATTCCAAGTTCTTAACCCTCGTCCCGGTGGAGGGGGCGTTTGAACACCCTCCTCGGGTTTTCCGGTGGCACGAAAAAAACGGCAGCGCAAAGCACCACCGTGCTTATCACACCTTATCCTTGATCAATTCCACAACTTTCACCGAAATTTTAAGGTTGCATCATCTCAAGTCAGGTCATCAGTACAAGTCAAGTGACCTCACCTCCAAAAATGTTAAAGGTGGCATGCGTAAGAAATGGGTGTATCTATCGGATTGAAACTTATGTCACATAATGGCCCCACCGACAACTACAAAATGTGCTCCTAGATTTTTCATATCAATGAAATAGTGTCAGGTAGGGATCATGACCTGTCCATCGGAAATGCATGGGAAAACAGGACTTTGGCTGTATTTGTGTAGGTACAACTGCAAATGCCTTCATTTTCTCCAAATCTTAGTATCCTGGGCCTCTTTTCAGGTTTATGTTGCAATGTTTTTCCTGTGACCTTTAAAAGGTCATCTGGGGATATTTAGACAGGTTCCAGACTCAGGTCAAGAGCTTTGCAGGAAATGATGATAAAGCCTTTGCTTTGATACCATTACGTTTGGATTGCTATTGCGAGTCGATTGATATGCATATTGACTATGCTAGGTTGAATAGTGACCTTAGGTCAGGTCATCTTTATGTTTTGACCTAGCATAAGCATATTAAGCATCATTCCATTCGCCGTGACGAGAGGAAGCGAATGGTGCCAAAACATGATTCTAACTCCACTCTGTCAGACGCTATAGTCCGGAAACTCTTCTCTAACATGCCACCTTCTTTGACCTGTCATGATCTCAATATTGACTTGACCCAAAAGGCGACAAATGTAGTTTCTGCATGCATTTGTATGAGCTATCCAACAGCTTTCGCGTTTTTTCGCTATCCCGCATAGAAGCCAAGTTCGATGGGGGTGTTTAAACACCCCCCAACCAGGACGAAGGTGGCTCGGAGGCCCACGGTGGCGGGTGTTGATCGAGTTTGTCTCCAAAAAATAAATAGTGTACTCCCGCAAAATTCTTTCTTGCATTCCAGCACTTGGATATGGGATCCATGTGGGGAGATGAGTGTTAGAGACATCCCCAGACTTCCTCAAGGAAGGGTTTTGCCCCGCTACGGCCGATAGGTTTGAAGCAATGGGCCTTGGCGATTCGATGTTCCCCATGAATCTGACTTTCATCAGTTTATTTATATAAAATTCAGTTCGGTCGAAAAGTCAAGTCACAGTATCTGATCTAAGCATTGTGGCAACGAATTTCGTGCAAATTTCAATATCTGTGTTACTGAAAAGACGTGCACGGCCGCACGTAAAGTGTGGTCCTTGCACAGATTGAAGCAAGAAATGTATTTTATTATCGTTGATATGGATACCAAATTCTGCCTAATGAAGCGAGCAGTTTCTGAGATACCGAAGAGGAGCGTGCACGTAGGGACCTAAAATCAACCAACGCCCTTCTGCCCTTATATCAGCCTGAATGCATTCCGAAAATTTCGGCTTTATCGGATTCAGAGTGTTTGAACTAAAGGGTGGGGGTGAAATATGCTCACTACTTTCCAGTGCACCTGCACGTGACAGTATGGTCTCGTATTGAATTAATATTCACCAAGTAGCTCGTTGCACTGGTGCTCCCAACGCACCACGTTTGGGCTTATTCGGATAATCCAGAATCAAGTTATGCCGCAATTTGTGATTAGAAGTTGATGAATTGACGTGCCACATCCTTTCGCAATTGCTAAAGGTATCGTCAAAATCTCACCCACTTTGTATATGCTTCTTCGGAAATTGAATTGATCCTACTAGAACACACTTAAGACTCCGTCAAGATATGATGTTTTGATACTTACAACGAAGGCCTTATATAGATAGGCCGTATTATATAGATATAGACCTTATTATGCCAGGAGGTATCTCAAGGTTGTATCTCCAAAACTATGCCAAAACTATAGTACTAGTTACAACCATGGAATAGAGATACCTGGTATCTTTATTCCAAGATACAACTAAAAAGTAAGTTGGTATTTTATTGGACAACTTTTAAAAACACTTCTTTAAGCTCCAACTCCCATGAGAATCCAAGACATTAGGCGATTTTTATGTACGTAAGCAATTTTGCTTTCTACCAACTTACGTGGCAAATAAAAAACTGACAAGAAAATAATCACAGCAGAATTGATATGATTTTTTGAGCTTCTCGATAAGCTAATCATTCGCCTCATTGAAATCAACTAGGAAGCAATCCTCAGGAAATGCATTTATTGTTTTCAAAGCTCACACACATTCCGACGGATAAAAATCCGCAATCAGAGGGGATTGCGATGTTTTGGGGAACAGCGCATCTCTTCTAGGCAGCATTACTGTTTTAGTCTAAGATTTAACATAGATGATTCGATTGATGCCATGAGTACATCTGACATGATGTCATATCATGAATGAAAAAACTGTGGTTTGCTCAATTTACGTTCTCACCATGCATTTCCGATGGAGAGGCCATGATTCGTATCTGACCTTATTCGTACCTTCGTATCTCTTGTTGCCATCCTAGATGCATTAGCCATAATCAGAACCCAAAATATCAACTCAGCCGTCATCTGTTCAGACTCTAAATCTGTCCTGCAGGCCGTCAGTAACGTAGTCAACCCCAGCCACCACGTTATAGCAGATATTCAGAAAGGTATCGATGATACCCCTGATGTCTCTTTTCTTTGGATCCCGGGCCACTGCAAAATTCAAGGGAATGAAAAGGCCGATGAGCAGGCAAAAAAGTCCCTAGAACTTAGAGAGATCGCACCCTTAATGTGGTCTGGAGATGATAGCAAAGCTCTCCTCCAGGACAGTATCCGGAAGCAAATTCAAAACAACTGGACCACAAACCACAGCCCCCACCTATTCTATATCAAGCCTAACATCGGCTACTGGCCCAGTTCCAACCAAAAGAGTCGCCGGTGCGAAGTTATTCTAACCAGACTCAGAAATGGACACGCAAAATTAAATGCCTATTGGAACGAGGGTACCCGTGGTACCTGCGACGCAATGGAGAATCCCTATCACATTCTTATCAATTGTCCCCAGCACAATACCCATCGGCAACCCATGCTAGATTACTGCCGAATCCAAAACATCCCTGTAGACCTAAAACCTCTGCTCGGTAACGACCATCCTGAGCTACTCGAAAAACTCTTTACATTTCTAAAGGACTCTGGGCTAGAGAAGTTTCTATAAATCACCCCTCCCAGTATATATGATGGAGGGTGCATGGTGCACCCCAAAGTAGGACTTGCCTATTTTCAAATTAACCAGTCATGTCATAGACGATCCACTGCAAAATTTAAGCAATAGTTGTTTAACCTTTAAATGGTATATCGTAGGCTAAGGATAGGTTATGTTAGGCTAGCTTTGAAATCAGGTTAGGTTAAATAGGTTATATTTCTTCACCGCAGTGATACCTTTCACTGCGGCTCTATGCTAACCACACTCATACTCTTACTAACAATCTAACTGTTTACTAACAATCTAACAATCACGCAAAATTCTAAAATTCTCCCACACACTCCTTTAGAGGCGGGCAAAGGTGCTATGCACAGAACGCCTTATAAAAAGCCTTTGACTTGACTTGACCTGTATCTGACCTTAGTTCATCGGTATATAAAATCCCGGAACAAATTTTGTAGCGCTTGGTGGGCCCATTTTTATATGAACTTCAATTGGATAGATTAACCCCGTTCATACTTATGCCGACTTAAACTTTTTTAGAGGTGAGGTCACTTCAACTGTACTGGTGACCTGACCTAAGATGAGCCAGCCTTAACATTTTGTGAAAAGTTGCGAAATTGATCAATAATAAGGCGTGCAAAGCACGGCGGGGCTTCGCGCTGCCGTTTTTCTTACTGCTCGAAAAAACCCAAGGGGGTGTTCAAGCATCCCCATCGGGGCGAGCGTTAAGGCCAGGGCAGTCAAAGTCGAGCCCTGGTAGCCTTTTCCCTGACTGCTTTCTGCCCAGGATATGACATTGGGTAAGCTGAACAGTGTTTGCTTTGGCACGAGTGTTGCGCTGACCAATTAACGTCCTTGTTTTTGGGAGTACGGAATTAATCTGCTTTTAAACTGAGTCACCGCAGTGCACCGGTCCGGTGGTGCAGCCCATGAGCAAGGCCTCACCACGTGTCACCGGAGCAGTCCCCCGTCTCACCAGGCCTCAGAAGCTGGGATAGCTCCACCGTCTGGTATGGTGGCGCACGTGAAAGGGGGTGTGCGGACACCACTGTCTCGCCAGGCTGTCGATAAAGTGGAGACACCGCCATATCGTATGTTTGTGTGATTGTCGTGTAGTATGAAAAAATTGCCAGGCCGGGAGCTCAAATATATAAAAAGACAGTTGTGCTGTCGTTGTAAGCAAGCCAATATGCGCGACTTGTTTGGTGGCAGACTTTATAGGTGGGATCGACACATATAAACAAGCTCATCGTGAGCAGAGCACCGCTGGTGGTCAAGCGATTATTTAATTCTGATTTCCGGCGAGAAGCTGAGCGGTTTCAAATGTGGCCTCCCTATACTCACATGAGGCCATACTAGATCCAGCTGCATGGCGTGGCTCAGTGTTAGAGCACCTGCCCTCTGAGCCGCAGGTACCGGGTTTATATCCCGACAGAGCCTATCAATAGAGTTAATTTGATCTCGCAAATCCCTCCCAACAGGGCGAGAGCTGGCGACGCCGTATAACCTTGGCATTTGGTGCGTCATTTCACCCCAACAATAGACCCACCTGACTTCAAAGTTTTCTTGTTCCGGGGCACATGGCTGGCAGAAAACGGCAGTACCCAGCACTACTGTAATGTGTTTTTTTATTTAGTACTGACCGTGCCTTGAATCTTTTGCTTTTTTTACTTTCACCGAGCTTCAAGTCAAGACCATTCAGGTCATGGGGCTTCATCTCCAAAAAGAAGCTTTGCACTATGTCTACAAATTTCAGCTAAACCACCTCTAGACCCATTTTGCGTCATTTTACCCATTTTGGGTACCTAAGTGCACTTTTTTCGATTTGAGTATTTTCGTTTCAGAGCAATCAAGCTAACTTGGATCGCATTTAAGACGAAATTTAGGCTGACTTTTACTGTATTCTTATAGACAGTGTAAATTCCGTAAGTAATGTATTCCCTGAGTAAAAAGTATTAGATTTTTTACTCAGGGTGGATTGTATTTAACCCAACGCCTCACCTTAAAAAAGGTGGTTTACACTCAGGGTCATTGCACAAAATTTCAGGCTGGAAGGGACGAGCTCCTGCCAGGTGCCGACGGTTGCTAGGGCTGGGAGCCGGACATGAAACTTGATAGCTGTCCAGGAGGGCGCTGTCAAACTTTTCACTTGATATTAATTGGGGATATTCGCGTAAGATCATTGTGAAGAGGGTGAAAAAGGCTAAGCCAATCAGTTGAGTCTCAGAATTTTAGAGAAACGTCCCTCTGAACTGCCAGTCGGAGGGACGCGTCTCCCTTGCCCCAAACGCTTTTGACGCCATTGCTCATAGCCACCACCCGGGCAAGAAAAATGACACTCGCATGTGACTTGCCGCGTGCCGAAAAGCTTTCTACGGGCAATGACGGCTGTTAGACGTGACAGCGCTGGCTTTACGGGGTTCATTGCACCTCCGAGGGGTTGTTCATGTATATTTTGGCTTTCAGGCTAGTTCAAGGAAGTCGTGTACTGCAAAGGCATTATCAAAGAAAAACTGGGCGATACAAATTATCATCATCCATTTTTCCAACTTGTATTTACTGTTATCAAAACTGTTTCAAGCTGCCAAAAGTGATCGGCCGCATTTATGGAATACTGCTGTCCCCCGGTAGGAGCTTTCAACTGGCAGAATCGACTCCTAGAGCCAACAACTTCCAGTCTCTCCCTTTGTCAATGAGTGACTTCCCTACCCTACTTACTGCTGTGCTAGTGGGTCAATCCAGAGAGAACAACAGCTCCGACCGTCGGGGGTGTTGTTTACCTCCTCCGTTAGACCGTGGCGGGGAAGTTCCACTCTGCGCAGTGCCGGGGGCCATTCTCGTGACCGCTGGAGTGTTACTGGTAGCTTCTCAGGTTTCCAGGTTCTTGTTGGCTGCGAAAAGGATGATAAGCATACAAGTTAGTTAATTAGTGCGAGCTGAGTTCGTTAGCAACCAAGAAACTGTGCTCATCAGTCAACAGGAACTAGTGCAGCAAATTGGAAGCAAAGATACTATACAATGTTTGCAGTTTGACAGGGTATAATATAAATATTCACTACAACTTCGATAACCTTCACACTCACCAAAAAGGTCAATTTATTACATCTGTAACATCATTCTTGCCGTCTGTTTGCTTTTTTCTCTGATGATTTTCACCCTGACTGGATACCATCTTTCATATAACGGAGCGGTAAAATTGCGCTGCTAGTTCCTCCCCATCGTACCAGCGCTGTCGGTGGTGCCATCTATGTCGCTGCAGCGCCACAGAACCTTCGACCTATTCAGCACAATACCTGTGGAACTGTAAGTTGACCGGGGTGTGGGGATATGCTCGATTTCATGTCTTAATCGATCTTACAAGAGTGGATTGCTCAAATATTTCCCTTATTACGTACCGCTACAAATCACATCTCATGCTGAGACTCCTGGGAGAGCTTAACTCCTCGTGAGCGTATGATATAATTTCCTGGTACAGGTTCTTTTAATTGGTCTGATACTTTCATATATTACAGTAATCGCTTACAGCGGTGTGGTCGGTAAAATCAAGTCATATCTGGATGTGAAAATAAATTAATGTTACATCAGGAATATTTTGAGGATTATAACTTAATTCTGGTCCGGTTTAAATGAACTTTGGTTTTGTTGTGCAGATTTTACAATGTATGAGAAATAACGATGACGTACAGTTTTGGCAAGCTTTCGCCTTTCTTCTAGAGATGCACTTTTCAAACAATTGTAGAGCATCACATGGGGCTGTCTGGGAAAGCTTCTTCACTGCTTCCAAACAGGAAAAAGAGATCATCCCCATGGGTTTTCGCAGGACCTGGGTGGGGCCGTGGAAGCATGATCGAGTCCTGTTGAAATATTCTTAGTTTTACTTAGTCTAAACATCAAATCGGTGGAAAGGTGGAGCCTGCTTATAATTGCAGGGAAGACCCCTGCAAAAAATATGAGTCGGGTAAGAAAATTGGCTGCATTTTTCTGCTCCTTCTTGTTTAAAACTGTTAACCATATCTATGTAGATTTTCGGAAGAAAAGCTTAAATCACATTCTTTGGATTTGGAGATTTTGTCATCATTTGATGCAGAAAGACAAGCTGCATCTACTTATTGAATGATTTGGCACAATTCCCTTAACATTTTTAGCTACATTGTCCTTTCAAATCCGCCCCAGGACGGCGCTAATGTTAAGCCAAGGGGAAAAACGCTCTCCTGTGAAATATTGCGAATGATACGTATGATTTTCTTCCCTTCGACAGCAGAAATGTCTCTAGCGGGCCAATTTCTGTTTAGGAAGACATGCTCCACTTGACACCCTATCAATTTTACATTTTCCGCCAGCACCACTTGAACTAGTGTATGCAAGGTTCATCGAAGTTGGCTTCCCATATGGGTAAGTCAGCAGAGTATTTAGGTAGCTCATAAAGGCGTCGATCCTGTGGGCGTGTACTTGCGTATTTCTAACCTTGTTTTGGGATTTTAAACCTGAAACGCCGTTGGTGCACGTGTCATGGTGCCTCCCCGGCGTAATTTAGGGGCTCCGCGCCGGGGACGCTTTTGCAGACCTTGTGGTACGGATTTGCTTTCCTTGAGGTATGAGCTCATGTATTTACTTCAGGAGTGTATGCTTTGTGGATGATGTTTACTGTTAACATGGAAAGCTATAGTAGTTTACAAAAACAGCATAATATGAGTGCTTAATGAGAGCATAATAGTACTCCTAAACGTCAATAAAAGGCAATTGCATATTTATTTCGTGTGACTTTCTGTTGGATGCTGTCAAATATGCGTACAATTTTTTTCGTGAAGCTTTTGATATTATTTCTTGTTCATTCAACTAAGCAGTAACACTTAATGCATTTTAGACTCAGCAACCATGCTTCCCAGCCTAATCAGGATCGTTATCTTGGCATTGGTAAGTGGCCAATGTTACAACGTAAGAGATAATGAGATAACATGTTCACTCACTATGACAGGTTCGATCGAGTTTTTTCCGTCTTTCCTTCGCCGTTGGCTACTGTTGCTTCTCTGGATGAGCTGGTGGTCTCTCTGTGGCTGGAAGCACACGGGAGAGTCGCAGCTTACACCATCTTCACTGCAGATAGCGATGGCGACAAATGCTGCTCCTGGAACCAAGGAAATCAGCTGGTGGTCTGGTCTTACTCACTATTAGCCACCAGCAGGAACAGCTCAATCAATGGAGAGTGACATCAAATATTTTCATCGCTAAAATTTTTCCAATATAATATGCTAGTGGTGTCATAAGCCTGAGGCTATTGAAAAAAATGCACTTTTTTCGTCTTTGTCATCAGTTTTTGGGCAACAGAGAATGATAGGATTCCATTATATAGTGGATACCAAATCGCGTTGGCAAGCGCATTCTGAATTAACCCGCGACTCACACCTGGGTTCTTGCTTAGTTCCCATCCCTCGTTGCGCTTCTGAGCATATGTCCTTAGTCTTTACAGGCAGAGGAACAAACCTTCCAGTTATTGTAAAGAATCTATTGATTCGTACTTTAAAGGCTGCCAGACAAAAAATCGGTTTTCAATTTACATCATAGTGGCCCAATAAACCTGAGGTTATTGAAAACAATTATGCTGTCTTATTTTTGTCCTCAGTTTTTGGGGCAGCAGAGTATGATGTTTTCATAATTTTTTTTGTATAATAAACACGTCCAGTGGTGAATCCAGTGTTTAATTTCGGGGTTGGGGATGGGCTAGGGCTATTGAGCCCCCCCCGCCACTGCCTCGGACCAGCCTCTGCCAACGTATTAACTATAGGCACTCGAATATTTTGGGAGGGGCCTGAGCCCCTCTCCTAGCCCCACTTGAATCCACCACTAGACATATTGATTGATCAGTTATCCATCAATCCATGTTTGTTTGTGTCATCATCAGCAATACTTAGTTTAACACGCGCGTTGACGGGGGCGGGTACCCGCCCCCTCGGGTTTTTTGAAGATAACATAAAAAGGTGGCTCGTAGCCCCGCCGTACTTGCGATACCTTTTATCCGATCATTTCTAAAATTTTCGACAACATTTTAAGCTTAGGTCGTCACAGATCAGGTCACCAGTAAAAGTCAAGTGACCTCACCTCAAAAAGTTTAAGATAGCATAAGTCACAACAGGGTTAACTTATCCGATTGAAACTCATATCACATAATAGGCCTACCGAGTTCTGTAGAATATGTTCCGGTATTTTTATATCGACGACCTAAGGTCAGGTACGAGCCATGACCTCTCCATTGAAAATACGTAGGAAAAATGGTTTTAACTGAATACCCTAGCAATGGATGGTGATAGAACATTTATTTTAACTGCATTAGCTTTTTATTGTCTTTGCAGTTCTAATGATACGAATCTTACCTAACTTAACCTTGACCTGACCTCAGGTCAGGTCAAATTCCATGTTTGACCTAGCAAGGTCGCATTATATATAATTCGATTAGGCTTGCTGTGAGGATTCTAATGGTGTAAATTATTTTGCTCTATCTTTATTTGTTCAGATGTAATGGCCGAAAACCTTCATTTACATGTTATTCCTATGATGACATGTCTTGACGTCTCGTGACCTTAAATTTGAACTGACAAAACATGGTCCAAATACATATTTTCGACAGCGAAGTGAATGAACTACCAAACGCCGTTTACCGTTTTTCGTTATCTGGCGTGGTTCTTGAGATCTTAGGGGCCGGGTACCCGTTCCCACCACCCCCGTCAAAGCGAAGGTGGCTCAGACCCCGTCGTTGCGCGTGTTAAAGTGCGTTTATGTTTTTTTCTGTTCTTCAAAAATGTATTTTTTCGTATAAATTATACATTTTGACACACTTCTGGGCCAGATACCGCGCAGCAAACCACACAATCAGAACCAGCAACCAAAACTCAATCCAACAAGTTCATTTTTCAGGAACCATATGCGTGTTACCCATATATACAGTGACGTAATAAACATGATTCGCATAGAATCTCTCATTTATAAATTCATCTTTCTGCTTTCATCCTTGAGTCATACGAGAGGGTCATGAGTAATTTTTTTTCCCTGTGAAGACTTAGAAAAAGTATTGTTTAGTTTTTATGGCATAATTTCATGAAAACAATACGAAATAGATGACGTCATTAACACCACTGAAACAAAATTTTGTTAAAACTATGCCTCATTATGTCTGAAAGCTATCAGGGGCCTTTTACGTCTGCTTTCTGGGCTGTGATAAGCGTACGTTATGCTCTCGTTCAGGGAAGGATACAAAGGGGGCTAGGGGGCTAAAGCCCCCCCAGAAATGTGAGAATATCTATAGTAACTGCACAGCTGGAGGCTGTTTCGAGGTTATGACAGGGGAGGCTCGAGCCCCATTAGCCATAACCTCGACTAGCACCTAGCTCCCGCCTAGCCCTCGCCTAGCCCCCTCCCCCTGGAATGAAGTCCTGGATTCGCCACTGCACTCGTTGGCGGGCTGTTACCAATTACAAGTATAGTACTTACCAAAAGGTGCTTGTTGATGGCCTCATTATCATCTGCAATTGCTATATGATCCTGAATTGGGCCATGAATAATACAAATAGGTTGTATGGATGCAGTCTAAATCCAAGCGAAGTTGTACAAATCTCTGGAGTAAAAATATATAATTTCTGGGTTTTCAATGGTATTTACTGTACCTAGATAGTATTTTTAGAGCTGAGAAGCTTTATTTTGGTTTTCAGCCTTCTGGGTTTGAAATCAGGGGCAATAGAAATGTGATGTATAAAAAGTTCTTCAATTCTAGCTTAAAGTGCTCAAAATAGTGCAAAACTGCCGTAATTACGTGATAATGACATCATCAAATATTTGGGAATTTAATTACCTATATTAGCTTATGAAGCTTATGATAGCTTATGATCTCCTTAGAAATTCAATTTGGACCAAGTGTGGAGCTTTTGACACCCATTGGTAAACATTAATTATCAAAATGTGCGGAAATATGCATTAATGTTCATGCTATGACTACATTTATATTAATATTTGACAATAAACAAAATGGCAGCACCTGTATGTCGATTGGCTCTCATTCCAGGTCATTGAAAATGGGATCAAGTGTCAGGTATTTGGACAGGGTAGTATAAGCCAAAATATGTAATAATTTTCATATATCTACTTGGATTATAACATCACCAATGATTTTGAATAATCAACAGTGCCATGTTTAGGGTCGTTTTAGATTAGACTCGACTGCACTTTGGATGGATTAAATCGGTTGGGTAGTTTTCGAGCTAGGAATGGAGAGGAGAGGGGGCAAAAGCCCTCTGTGCCCGGTAAGTCACAGTTCAGACCTGTTCAGACGTGTTAACAAATCTTCTCCGGCGTAGGGGACATGATCCTGTTTTAGTTGTTAGCCTACGGGTCAAAGCGACAAAAAAGCCATAAGGTACAACGTTAAATGACGCACTTTTTAGCGTGCCATTTTCAAGAATGTTTTAGCTTCATGTCTTGCTGAAATTCAAACTGACTTGGTATTAAGAGCACTGACATATTTGCTCAAAGCTAGCAGCGAATGTGTTTTTAGTTATTTTATGCTCGTTACGAAAGCTAGCTTAGGCCTAGCACGCACATGTGCTGAAGTCACGCTTTTCCTACCCTCTCCCCCTTCCGCTGCGCGCATTTCTCTGAACTATTCTACTGCAGGTTGAATACCGTATTCTGCTTGAGTGGAGCTGCCAAAGGCTTCTGATAACTCCCATGTAAATGCTTCAAATTGGTGCCAATATGTTCCGGGGTCCGTGAATGTATATTAGCACCTCTGACAGAGTTGTGAAATAGCTTTGTCGCGTGAGTCCATATCTCGAGTCGCTTCAGCCATTAGCAGTCTTTGTGTTCTAGTCAATTCGTTTGTCAGAAAGTGGTGTCGATCCATCGTGTCTGAGAGAAAAAAACAGCGATGCTCTTGGATGTTCGTTAAAAATGACGTGCGTTTCGCATTTATAGCCACATGGTGTAAAATGCACCAATATAAAACGATTAAATCTGAAAGGCTTGTCTTGAATGTTCAGCCATCACGATTGTTCAAAGCTTTGCACGTGTATTTGCAACAAGTTCAGTCCTCGTATTGAGTCAAACGTCGGTCAGAATCATCAGCAAGTCCACAACATCGGTCATCAGTTCCAACAGTCTTTTCGTCAGGTCCGCATCGGTCAGCCACTGTCGTCGCACACTCGGCCGTCAGTTCAACTGTCGCACCTGTCTTATGAAAATCCGCTCCTGAAACACGAACGCCGCACGCACAGCACGCGTGGACGACAAGCTGACAGGCCGGGCCTCATGCTCTTCTGCGTCTCATTTGTCCTGCTTTCACCATCCCATCCCTCTGACTCGAACAGAATAAGAACGACAGGAGAAGTGAGACGTTAGCGTTACTAGCGCAGTTCTGGTATGAAGGATACCGTATTGGCTGCTCGACATTTTCCCAGATATGTATTAGTGGTGCACAAGGCATAAGAACGTGCAATACGGTTAAGCACAGCATTAAGAAAATAATGCGCAGAATCAGCCCTTGAGTCAGAAGATCATGAGAGAGAAAGCAGGCAGTCCTTGTCTTTTGTCTAGGAAAGAAAAATGCCTAGTGGTGGCCACTGTTGAAACGAATAAAAGTATGAAATATTATGTGATGTGTGATAGGGAGGCATTATGAACAAGTATAAAGAATATAGATTCAGACGTTATCCACTTAAGCAAATGCTAGAAGAACATAAAAAGCCGCACTTTGACAGGAAATTTCCTAGTTTAAGCATGCAAATAATGTTATACAGGTGAAAAGGAAACATCGGTACGTTACATGGTTCAAGAAGTATGAATATACAACAATGTGAAATCGCGAGCAAGCACAACAACAAAAACATATACACAACAAGAAGCGCCACAATGATTACTGTGAAGCTGAAAAAATCAAAGAACATCTACCCGGCAACGAATGGCAGCCAATGAAGCACAGACGCTATACAGATACCTACTACCTGAAATTTATGAGATGACTCAGGAGACGATAAGGGCATTGTGTGACTAGAAAAACCATAACATGAGCATTTTCACATGTTCTATGACTCGTATGCGGTCATAGAATACACATAGATTTGTTTGGGAAAAAATACCACACAACAAAAGGTTCCGGAATAAAAATGATTTAACACACAGTTGCAAAGTGTCAGTCAGGAAGGAGTGGAGCTGGCACAAGAGGCACACACATGAACTGTTCGTTATAAGAAATAAGCAGTGGTTAAAAAATTACAGGAACCAGGGACCAAGAACAGTTGTAAATGTAAGCAGTAATATTCAACAATGGTATCAAGTTTATAATTTTTGATTGAGACATTTTCATAGTTTCCCAAGACAGAGTAAGTTATGAAAGCGAAATGAATGACACAGCGCGTTAACGCATACCCAAAGCTCCATGAGCATGGGCAGACAGCTAGGAAAGTATGTGTGCTGCTACTTGAGCATGCAAAAGAACAAAGAAGAACAATGGTTCATTGCACCTCATGTTCCTAAGCATTACCACACTTCCGTCTAAGATCGTCATGAAGTCAAGCCAAGTTCTCAACAACTAACACAGTTTCCACGACAGAAACAACGTAACTTTGAACTCGACTGATTGGGTCAATAACAAGAAAACTCAACAATGGGATAATCATTCATCCTTCATCACAGCAGGGTGGGCGGCGGTTGTCGACACACTGCTGGCAGACTGCACGTGAAGGTGGCACGTGCCATTGCACGTGCGTAGTCAGCAGTCTGTCATGCAACGCAGGGTGGGGGACCAATCAGCGAGCAGGATCAGGTGAATCAGCTCATTTACTCCACCGACCACGAGTCCTCGAAGTCCTTCTGCAGCTGGTCCATCCAGACGGAGTGGTTGATCTCCCAGTCGTCGTTGTCGAGGCCACGGCCGGAGTTGTTGAGCTGGGTGAACAGGTAGGCGAGGAGGGCACCCAGCGCCAAGGCGGCCAGCAGACCCAGCGACACCAGGAACAGGGGCCCGAGAACTGAGAACGGGAAAACCGTGGTGTCTTAGTAAGCTGTGGTGGGTCTCACACATACATAGTCAATAGGTGGATACAAACGTGTACTGCATTTCAAAACGCTGAGGTACCAACTATGGTCTAGAAAGGTAGAGTGCAGATGTATTTGCCACTTTCTGGTCTCATGCTTAAGCTGAGCCATCGTTAAAAAGTTCGCACCAAGCGAAAGCTTGTACTTAAATCAGTTCAAATTCAGGACGGGTTCTCTGCACTACTTTTCGGGATAGAAAGGAGTAAAATCTCCTTGTCAAGCGCTTCTTGGTGGTTTAAGATTTCACTAGGCCAGTGTATTGATCAATGACAGCCTGTTTTATGATACTGCTGTCACTGGCCCCTGGGCGTGAAGGATTGGCAATTCCTGGGCAGACTACGCATTTCTAGAGTAATTACATGTGTGGAATAATTGGGAATGAGACAGCTGTATTTGTTTCGGCTGTAGTTAGTTTACGCCATGTGTCACAGCCCAGGCAGCGTGGTAATTATTGGAGTGGCTTTAACGCGTGGTTAATCAAACACAGTCAAACTTTCGCCACAGTTGTGATGGGAGACCACAAAATAGTGGGAACCCTTTTTGTTCTTCCATATAAATTCCTAGCGCCATCTTTCAATCCAGACGCATTCATAACGTCTAGCATTCTTTAGAATGTCTGATTTTAATTGCTTCTGTTCGCACTTTGAAGAACACGCTATGGCTGTAGTCCCATCCGGATAGCGCCTCATCCACAAATGCGCTCTCCGCGCATCATCCGGGTTCGCGAAATGTAGTGTTCCCTAGAGAAGCTGTCCCCCCCGGTGATCTAGCCTTATTTCGCACATTTATTCCGATAACGAAATACAGCCATTATGCCCTCTGAAAATTTTTGTTCAGCTCACTCAGCTTATATGACAAGTTCAGGGAGTAGGTCTTAAAGTATTGAGCCGAGCCTGTATTCATGTTCATATTATCTAAAAATACCAAAACCAGGTCTCCTGTCCTCATTTGGTAAGACGCGAGCATTAAAAAATCCAGGTTCACCAGGCCCAAGTGAAAAGCTGCAAATCCATTGGTTTCGCTGGATTTTCTGCGCGTCACTGCTTTCAGTAGAATGAAAAGTATTCCAGCCGAGGCCCGGCCAATATTGCTTTCAAGACAACACTCAGTCTTCGGAGCGTATGCCGTCAGGTTGACTGATCGGGTCGCACGCGTCACGGTGCGAATCCCGCCCGCTGCACGTGACCTGTGACGTCACGGCGTCAGCAGGCAGAGCCTCACGACCGCCAGCATGACGACGGCGGCGACGGCTGGCCGGAGGAACATCGGCCCGGTCACACATGTGCGCCGGCTGTGCCTGATGGTGACATTCGGCCAGAGCAGCCATGCAGGCGTTTTCATTGAGTGCGTCCCCATCTTCCCGTGCCGCTTGAGCGCAAAGCGGCAAACGCACACTGGTCCAGGTCAGTGTAGTTTTAGAGAAAAAATATGGCACGCTTTCACCGTTGTGGGACTGGGAAACAGATGGCAGGCTTTAGTGACTAGTGAAATGCCTCTTTGCCTCATTTTTTTTGTTCCATGCGGTGAGAAGGCACTTGGTGGAGACGTGGTCGCCGGATGGGGCAGAGACGCCGGTCAACCGACACATATCGATTTCTGGGCATAACGGAGGATGCGTCCGCTGTGCGAAGATTGTGGCCATGCCTCGCGGCTCTGCCATGGACCTAAGAAGGAAGTGACAGATGCTAGCTGTCATTCTAGATGGAAGGCAAAATGGGGCTTCACTAATCAACAGTCCATCAGATTTGTTTACGACCTGGAAATATGATATCTCCAATTGGCTTTCAAGAGCCCTGAATGTATTTCTGAACACTATTCCTAAACACATTCAATGAAATTTATCATAGTGTGAGCTGCTCCGCAAGCTTTGACGTGTAAGCCGTTTCACTGCTAGCGATGATGCTGGAGAAACGGTGACTTACTGTCGAACTTGCCGCCGCCCTGCTGCTGGGGCTTGTAGCTGGAACCCGAGTACGAGCTTCCTCCGCTGTAGCCAGAGTCGTAGCCGCCGGAGGCTCGGCTCACAATGCTGTCGGCAGCAATGCAGCACAGTTAGATCACGTGTAGTATTTGATAAACTAGTTGAAGGAGCACCAATTGTTATTGGTATATTGCGTGAGTCACCCACCCACTCACAGGGTCAACACCAGCTATGTTCACTTACTGCTTTCAATGCTAAGTAATCGTTAATGTCGCTGTCATGAATTCATCAGAGTTTGCGCTGCTACCTCGAACAACATCTTGTGAGGTCGAAGATACGGCGTTGAGCAATGCTGAAATTTCTGGTAGCTTCTAATAACGTTGTGGTGAATTTCCCGTCGCTTACCTCTGCAGCCAGCCAAATGGCGACTTGTTGCGGCGACGGTGGGGCTGCGGGTTCTGGTAGTTGTAGTAGTTGTTGTAATAGGTTTCGTCATCATCCAAAGCATATTCTGTGTCTCGCTTCTGGATCTTTCCTGTCGGGGAAAGGAGAGATATACGTGTAAGAAAATTTGTGGTAGGAATGGTTGCATACGGCACACAATGTTGTCGACGAAAAGCCATTTGGAGCAAAATTGCTACAAATCATTTGCCTTTAAACCCGTGAGAGGTCACGGTGTGAAGCAGTTTTGGTCACAATATGGGGTAACAAGTAACGGGTCGCAATATGGGCCATTAAAACAACCAAATGTTTCTCGCAGATTTTGTGGATAATCCACAGAGCAACAGTTCAAATGGCTTATCAGAACCATGGAAGTTTCCAGTGGTATCGCCTGCGACCGAGCGACTTTCTCCAAACCCTGCGCACCGGTGAGGGCGCAAGCACCCTCCAAGCGTGGTCATCCTGGTTCCGCTGGGCAGCGGTCAAAAGGATGCCACCGCCGCCCTGGTCGGCGAACTCTCACGGCTGAACAACACGAAATGGGGTGACTGGGGCTGTATACCGCCGGCGGCAGTCGGCTGCCGATCCGTCCTGGAGGGGAGGCCTGAGGAATTCCTGGCCGACGCCCGCTGTTGATGCGTGCCGCCCACCATACTATTGCTGCACGGACAAGGCTACTGCCCCGAAATACACAGATTGTGTCAAATTTTGAGTCTATAATTATTTCGACTTAAAAAAGAATCAGCTGAATCAACCTCACCAGTATATAATCATCTGTTTTCTTCTGTTCGCGGAAGAGTCTGTCATAGATTGAATATACATACAAACGGATATTCTAACCATTTACCGAATGGTTTGGGATGAATGAGGTTTTTTCAGAATATTTTGGGTAGCTTCAGGTCTAGGTGTGGGTTTGAAATCCCATGCTTGGCAATCTAGCCGTACTTTTGCACATGGATGGGATTTAGTTGGATGATTATGGTATGCAAACGGATTAACATCGATTTTCCAGAAAACTTCGAACACAGACCTGACTAGATCTGACTTTCGTTGCCAATGATTTATTCTAATTCACATATAATGATTATGTATTTGAAGATATTAGTCCAGGATTTAGCTTCTTACTATAATATTATGGATACATAACTTTTTATCGCACTTCAATGGCCTAGATTCACAAACGAAATCCATTATCGAGAAATCGCCACGTAAACTAGTCAAATCCGATGGAATGGATGGCCGGATTTGAATAAAAGCACCTCTACTCGGGGCTCGAGCCTCATTGATGGATGGGAAACAAAATAGTCAGAGTCACGCGAAAGTGTGGGTACGCGAGACTGAAAGTGTCTGCGCAGCATGACACTAAGATGGAGGACGGACCGGCCGCTGCGCGACGCAACCAAATTGGCGAACGTGGGCGAGAGAGCGGTGACGTCATATGTTATGAGAATAAGAGAGTAGTGCTTGGTGAAATAAGACATGGGCTGTACTGTGCAGGGCTGCTAACGTAATTATCTGCCACTAGTATTTATTCAATGGGAGTAGATATCGCAGTAAACATTTTGTTTTTTTTGTAGCATATGGCGGTACCAATAAAGATTTTCAAGCATCCAGGAGGCTGAAGATGTTTAGGGACTGAATAGGACGTTCAGCTGTCGCCTTAAGATCGTTTTCAAATGTGACAGCCTCGTCATTGATGCAGAAATTTCAGGTCTAAAACTATAAAGCAAAACAAAAATCGATGTAATTAAAAACTGCCCTCCTCTGTGGTAAGTACTTTTGAAGAAAAAAATCAGGGATGAGAAATGATCAATGATTTATCATTTTAGATACGAGTAGACGTTTTGGAGCCACTTGTCAGTTACCTCAAGCTAGATATTTGGAAATCTACATTCAAATACTGGAAATTTGAATATCGAATAACATAAGTTCCCTTCGGATGGGATTTTAGCAAGAAAGACCATCCATACGGAGCAGCTACGGAGTATATTCACGCCAACACGGCATTGTATGGTACACCAAAAAGCTCAGCGCCATCGTAGAATCAGAAGAGCGCTCAACACCTGCGGGCGCGACTGGGTGAGCTCTTCCAAATGCCAGCAGCATTCGACAGAGTGGTAATGGCGGACGGGTGAGATGGAGATGGGACGCAGGGCACTGGCCGACGGACAAGACTGCCTGTAAACACCCACAGCTAAGTGGGCCGGGAAATGCCCCGGGGCACATAGAAATCGGCCCCACGGCACTGTCTGCGGCGCCCGGTCGGATCACAACAGCGCAGTGGTGCGGTCTTACGGCATTGCTGAGGTAATAGTATGTGATTTTATATGGAGGCGTAGGGGAAAACACTCGATTGCTGCTGCTACGTTGTCATAAGAACATTCATGGTTCAATTGCTGCATTGATTCGGACCTTGCAAGCCAATCGTAAATGTTCTTGAATGGTTCTTTGCATTGATTTTATAGGCATTTGTCCCGATTAAGTCCATGTATGGAAGATATGCAATCATATATTAGTGTAGGGAGTGGTATGATTTTCCCTTATTAATTTTTAGGTACGCTAGATAAGGCATTCTCAGTCTAGAACAGTCGATACAACTAAAGAAAGTCTTCTCTTAAAATTTTCTGTAATGTTTCAGCTTCTTCGATCTCATGAAAGGCAGAAATGGTTTTGCAAAGAAACAAATGACACAAAAGAGACATAGATGGTGCTCACCTGTTACCATGACAGCCAGTGCCAGCATAAGAAGGCCGAACATCACATAACGGTCCATGGTGGTCTTCTAAGAGCTGCAACAGAGGGAGCTTACGGTTAGACTGCTACTTAAAGAGTGGTTATTGCTCGTAATAACTGGAATCTGGACCAAACATATTGTACGCACAATACTTGATGTCATTTTGTGATACCCGAATGTCTGTTCTTACTTAAAGCATCTTATTTATCACATATCAGGCGCTAACATTGCCCAAACATGAACAGTAAATCCGTACCCCGCCCATTTTGTTCTGAGAATGTATATACATGTGCTGTTTCGTTCTTCTTTTAACAGATATTAGCCTTTGCTTCCAATGCCTCTTCTACATATGATATGTTAATGCCTTCACTTGATTGTGGTTTAAATATTCTATGAGTTGTATCGTACTCTTCATGATATATCAAGCTATCAAATATCTTGTAAAGACTATTCTAGAATATGAAATATGTGTAATTAATGTTGGGTCTCCGCTACCACGTCCTTTGTGGAGAAGTAGTATCCCTCCTTTCACACTCACTCCTCCAGGGAGCTGCATGTTACGAGGGGTATTACATCAGTGCCTCTGGCAAACGGATCAGAGGCTTCGAAACAGAGCAGTTAAGGTTACAACATACAAGGCACCAGGTCAGGTCATGCCCCGAGAGGTCCTAGCGCGTACGCGCGCGTGCCTTCTCTTCCGGGACAATCACTGGCTGTGATGTAACGGCCAATGGCTGAAGGAGGGTCGTTAAGGAGGCATAGCGGCTTATTAGCACACCATTGTTCATGTCGTCAAGTAAGTGGATTGGCAGGAGAGAAAGGAGAGACGCTGTGAATAAGCCAGAGCTGCCCAACCCCGCTGATGTGATCAGAAATTGCAGGTCAGCCTTCCAATGAAAAATAACTCTCAGCCAGGCTCAGTAGCTTATGTTTTTTTAACATTTTAATATCTGTGAACTTCGTCGAATTTATATGTCCTGGATTATTGATGCACTTGAGTCATGTCTGACTTCCTGATTCTTTCTGGTATCATTGTCATTTTTGATAAATATTTCCCCGAAGTGAGTATGCTTATTGTTTTATTGTTATGCTGTTTGATATCTAGATCCTTAATCCTATGAGCTAATTTGACATTCTAGATATGAGTAGACGTTTTGGAGCCACCTATTAGTTATCTCAAACTAAATATTTGGACATCTACATTGAAATAATGGAAATTAGAATATCGAATAACATCAGTTCTGAAGATGGATTCGCAATAGGAAACACACAATTCGAACGGTATAATTGCATGGCAACATTTGTTTGTGTATTTGTGGGAATATGGTCAGCAGAGAGATTCAGCTCGCGCAAAAAAGGTAAGGCTTCAGTATGGTAAAGTTGTGTACTCCGTGAAGTTAGACGAGTTAGTTTGTAACCTAAGCCAAATAATTTATATTTTAGTTTCATTACAGGCTTCAGTTTCATTAATGCTAGGTTTGTGACACAACATATGAAGTCTGACTTCAATAATATATAAATCTACCTGCACAAGGGGAATAATCATTTTTGCTCCGAATTTAAACAATTAGTTAAAAACATTTTGCTATGTTATTTAGAATGATAACTTATCATGGGCTTGAAAATAAAACTAGGACAATTCCGTTCTGGTCAATGATGATGATCCTGCATTTTCAATATTACGTAGTGATGCTTGCTTTTCATTTCCTTAACAAAAATAGTAATTCTCGTAATCAATATGTCACAGCGTAAATTCAAAGCTAAAATTATTAGCTAGTTAGTAAGGAAGCAGCAGTGTGTTGCTGACATCAACAGAAGGAAAATCTGACGATGCAAATTGCTGCAACTGGCTCAATCAGTAGGAAAATATGAAACTCTGAGACATACACGGATAATATTTATGATACTTGTCAAAGACTAACGTATCACAAGTTCAAAGTTGCTAATTGGCCTGTCTCCTCGAGCCCTGAATACAAAATTGAAAAAAATTCGCTGTGACTCTATATTGGGCAAAGACCTTCATCAGAGCGCTGCGAATTCTATCAACAACATATCATCATCAATGTGTGCTTGTCAGTGGCGAAAGTTTCGGAGTTTGCGCCAACTCATCGTTTGCCCAAACTCAACCTAGATACTTAAGTCAATATGCAGCATCATATCAGCCGCCATGACTCTCAGATATTTCCAACTCGGAATATTCGATTTCGGCGTTCGTCTCATTTCTCTCCCCTCCCTTTCCCTCCACGTATCTGACCAAATGATGAGCGAGGGAAGCGATTGGAAAGGAGAAAAACATTATCATTTTTTATTCCAATAGGAAGCATAAAAACATACCACCAACAGATCTGAAAGTGAATGGAGCCTTAACAGCAATATCTCTTCTCCTTTACTCTGCAGTTCCTCTGGTGTCGATTAAACCAACTATCTTATCTCTAAGCAGGAACGATGAGGAGAAATTTCCCGAAAGGCTAGCTCCGGCCTACTTCTCGCGGTGTCGGGATAGTGACCTCGGTTCGCGGTGATGTCATCGTGCCATCGCCCGTCTCTTCCAGCCAGTGCCCGGGGGCACTTGCGGCAGGAACAGGACGCACTCAGTGTCCTCTGGCTGTAGCCGGCGCGGGCGGCCGGCGTAGCGACGCTCCGCCCGCGCGACCCGCGCTGAGTCTGATTTCAGATGCGCTCCAACGCAGCAAGTGGCCATGAATAGCGTAAAAGTACAAGTGGTGGATAGTGACGGGCAGCTGCGAAACTGCGCAAGCTACCTCAGAGGTGAAAGTTACCAGGCACGAGAAGTTGAAGAGAGAGAGAGAGAGAGGGGGGGATGGGAGAGTGGAGGGTTCTTATGAAAGCGCATACATATTGATTGCAAGCGTTGCACTGATCGACCCTCAGTGTCGTTTTGTGGATCTGGACAAGGAGGATTTGACAGGAGATTTAGTTAATTTTTACCTGTTTAACACGATTAAGGTTTTGGTGCCCAGGCGCAGACGTTGGGCCTACTTACTGCATCATTTTCCCATATGAATTTTTACCCATGTACCAAGGTCAGGTCACCCGAGGTAAAAGGTACTATTACCTTAGAGCTTTAAGAGCAATTAAATGATCATTGAAACTTACAACCCTCAGGGTTACAAGGTGTATATCCGGGATTTTCGATTCGTCGAGGTCAGGTCAGGGTACTATTGGAAAAGCATGGAAAAGCTATTAATATAAAACCACAAATATTCAATCACCAAACAACGTTCACTTACGGATCCCAGGGTCATATTTCCCGACTTAAGGTCATCCAAGGTACCAGAGATCAAAACAGTATTTGACAATAACTTACCTAATTGACTAGACGTGAACAACACATCGTGTTTGTTTGTCACGCTCATAAAACATGTACCTAGGTCATATTAGGTCACGAGGTGACCTCTGGCGGTCAAACCACTGGCGGGAGGTCTTACGTTCCACATAGCGGAAAAGTACTGGCAATTTGCTATCAAATGTACTTTACCAGGCCCAATAGCTCTAATGACATAAGAGTTATGCCCAGTTTGCTTTTCATTGCATATTTGAGTAAATAGCCGATCTGACCTAATTGACCTCTGAGGTCAAACATGACCGAGCACTAAAAATGCGAGTAATCTACTGAATTCACGCGAGCTTTTGCACTTGCAGATTTGCGCAACCCCAATATTTTCGGAGTTAGAGGGGGCATCGATGGCCGGTGGGGGAAGGTGCGGGACCGGTGGGGGCGGGTAAGAAGGTGGGAGGGCTAGTTTTCCATTCGCACTGAGAAAGTTTCATGCAACACACGATAGAGATGAAATTTTTTACAGGCCACATCGATGGCTATTCAGCCATTTCCTGTGCAAATTTTTCATCAATTACAAATTTCACGTGATTTAAAATAGGAGAGTGTTGAAAAGAGTGTCCTGTTAAAAGAACCCGCAAAAACTAGCACCGCTATAGAGGATAATAAAAAACTACCCTACCAGTAGAAGTATGCCAAAGTTTGAATATCTGAATAAATAGCCGATATAACCCGATCAATTTATTGGATTGCGCAGAGAATGGATTTGATCTACAAGTTGTGTTGATCTAATCAAATTTTTCAAATATGGATTGGAATTGGATTGACAATCGTGGTGTGATAATGGATTGACCTGGATTTTTACAGGGAAAATATGGGCCGGACTTAAACGTAATGCCTATACGTGACTTCGAAATGCTAGTTTAGGTGATCATGTGCAGTGGTCCTTCTATGGCCTAAAAAACTTGGGTGAAACCAGGCGAACTCATGGTGCTATTTATATGGTATCATAGCACATTTGGATAGTAAAACAAATCTACGCAGTTATTCTATTTACCTTTACGTGATCAGGATTGAAGACACTAGGCATGCATAATGTCCCAGAAATATTCTCCCATTTCAGGCTTTCATTTCAAGCATAGGCAGAACTAATTTTGAATACCACGTTTGGCACTTACAATTTGCGCTGTCATTCTCAGGTGGAAATATTTTATTGTCCGGCTGATTATGACCCAGCGTGATTAATGTGATTAGTATGAGTATGTGTCACGAGTTCTTCTTTTCTAGAAGTCGTCACTCGCAGGCATTTCCCTTTTCATGAAAAGCAGTGGTGCCAGAGTACGCTAGCGTCATCTATGAGCAGCGATTAAGCTGCTCTCTAGAGAAGCATACAAGGCATTATAGATGGCGCTAAGATTCTCTTCCCGATACAGGAGCTTTCGAGACCTCTGACTGTCGTCTACAGTATCAGCCGCGTCCTCTAGGCTTACTTTCGCTTTGAAGAGTGTGAAAGGACTATAGACGGCGTTGCCTTCGCGAGATAGATTCGAGAGCTGGAGGTAGTCAGATTTCCGTGTGAACAAATGCGGATAAACGCTTTTAGATACGACCAAAATGATTCGGTTCTGCAAACAACCTACCAAACGTCAAACTAAGTATTTACTTGGTTTTCTAAGATTAATTCCAGTTGGAGAGAAAGAGAACAAATTCCAAAAACAGAAAGGTAGTAGCGGCAGATATTGCCAAAGATTACACCTAGCTGTATATTTAAGGGTTTGCATCCATGTCAAAAGCCGAGAAATAAGTTTTACAATGTATGTGGCTAGGGCACCCATCCAGGTAGCAACACATCCCTCTGGGTTCTAGATGGCGACACAAGTGTCCAGGCCGGCAGGCCGAAACGCAAGCACCGTCGTAAGGTCGCCTCAAACGCGAGCTTATAAGCTTTAGTCTATGTTCTTATCGTGAACAGCAATTCTGTGACTGTTCTTAAGTCAAAAGAGGTGCTTACACGGGCATCTCTTTGATGATATGGCTTAAGCAAGGGTGCTATATTAGCAGAGATGGTAAACATAGTACCTATATTCAAATCTCAGAAACGAGATGCACTTTTTTCTTATAAATTTTGTCCAAGTTATGGCAAGTTCGGTTTTGGAGTCGGAGTCGTTAAAATTTTCTACAGTATGTGACTTCTAATGCATTTCTTGGGAGATCTTTCCATTTTATGACGAATCAAACACAAATATTGACTTATTGCATTAAAAGGCCCAGACGGGTCCAGATGTTTCATAAGAGCAGGCATTTGCACGGAAAGGGACACTATTTAGACCTGAGGGGCATTGCTTCTTCCGCACAACCAATCAGGACGCAAATTGTGTGGGCCCCACTAGGGACGCAGTCCTGGTGGAGGGGAGGCAGGGTGTGAACCAAGCTTCAAGAAGCGCCGTGACGATGCATGGAGACATCTTCAGCATCTTCAGGCCTAAAAGGGCATCGGCTCCCAGTGAATAAACATCTGAAGGGTTTAGGCATCAAAGGGACTGCAGGGAGCTACGAATAATTTCCAGTTTGTAGACAAAAACTAAAAATAAATTCTGAGCCACTTCCGATACACTGCCGTGGTTGTAAGTTCCCAGGAAGATACTGTTTACAGACTCTTTAGCTATTCAGATTATGGTTAAAGATTCAATAGGAATCTGAGAGCACATGTCATCAGAAGTGCCAAAAGCTTCAAAAATTTATCCAGTGGCCAAGGAGCCTCCACGTTGTACAGAAAACCTCTTTCCTTGGTCGTTCCAGGATCCTCCTTCCTCACTAAGACATACAAGAAGCCCGAGCAGCAGTAGCGTTCAAGATGGCATTCATCGTGCATTGGTTCCACCCTGGCACAGGGAAACAGGAGCTACTCTCAAGCGATGCATCTCGCAAGTGAAAGCGAAGCTGAGGCGCCGTGCACCTCTCAGTCACTTTTGAAATCCCGGTATCCCATAAAGATGACGATAACTTGCCATGAAAAACGACAGTTTTGAACCCCCTGCAGCGGCAGTAGTGGAAAACATGTAGGTGCCTCGGGGCTTCAGAGCGAGATGTCAGATTGATCAGGTGGCCCGCCGCATTACTTTGCTATGTACCCAAGAGCCTGAACTGTCTAAAATTATCCACAAAGTTTACCTAGAGATCACAAGACATACTCAACATCATGCCCCATCATACTTGTGACTGCCCGCGCAGAATGAGGAATATGTTAGGAACACCTCGAGCTGGCTAGGGATGAAACCAACATTTTCACCTTTGTTGAGCAGGTAATGAACCGGAGAAACCAGAGTCAGAAGACACACCCCTGAGGCGCCTGGATAAAAAACAACACATAAAAACGCCGTTATAACAACGGGGGAGCTGTGTACCGTGCCATCAACGCCGGCGTGAATCTCTTTTTCTGCTCTTGGGCTGGGCCTTCAATAATGACTCATGTTCTTGCGCGGCTCGCCTCCTACAATCTTTCAGCTGCAGTGGAAGATTGCTTGCTTAAGAACGCACACGCATGCCTATTTCTTTCGAAACCCTGTTGTCAGGATCACAAAGAGGCCTCGGACGAATCCAGTTGACTTATTGTCTCCTCTCGGCATTTATGCAGAGACAATGCAGCTGGCAATGCTTTAGAAAATATGCGGGTACCTGAAATTAGTCCTGAAATTGATGCTTTCTGGCACTGCCACGAAAAAATATCACTGTGTGATTCAGAACTTGTAACATTAAAATTTACTAGAGCAAATATGAACAATTTGCAGCAGGTTTGGGCGAATTTTGGGCGTTACACTTTTTGGATCTATCATGTAGTTTTATGCAAGCCTCCCATCAACTTCGTCAGACTGGTTATGAAGGGCAGGGACCTATTGTTGGAATATTTTGCTTAGTTCTCCTATATTCAAGCAAAACGTGCCTTTAAGTTCTGGTGTTTGTTAGATTACAAGTTTCAGGTCCCTGTGTTTTGTATGGTTTTGTGAGATTTAAGCTGCGTTCTTTGAAACGTTATCATTGGAAGGAATTTCTTACCAGTAAAGAATCTATATTTCAGAAAATGTATCACAATTTACAGTGGATATATTTCTTAAGAAAAAAACATGGCCAAATAATGGTTAGGTAAGTATCATACTGAGGAAGCTATTAAGCATTCGCCTGGACCAAAATTCGACAAACATTCATCACTGCCACAACGCCAGAATGTCCACGTAGCGTCTCGTCACGTGACCCTGTTTATTGAATGCGGCAAATGCGGGCAGCTCTCGCCCCCGCAGCGCGACCGTTTTACTGTGGGCAGCCACGTGAGACGCCGAGGGCACCGCAACGCGCTGTCTGGTGGCGGCCACCGCGAGGTGCTGCGGACGCGGAAAACCCGGCGTGATTCGGCGATGCTCACCAGCAGAGGCTAACGGTCCAACATGCACTGTTGTCACCGCACCAAACAAAACACACTCCTGGGTACTGATCAGTGTGATAGATTTGTTCATCTGTGCTAATGAACAAGCGATCTCGCGCCAGACAATGATGACCGAATGACCCTGTATATCCTGCCATTGAATTGTAAATATTGCTTTCCTTTTGTACGCGATAAGACTTTGATGGCAAGCACGACGAATGAAAAGCGTAGGAAGCCATTGGACCGACGCTGGGCCACCCGCCCGATAGGTAAATAGGTAAAACAGAAATGCCGAGAAAGAGAGCTGAAATATTGATCAAATCCCAAGTCTGATTTTCTAACACACCCATGGATCTAGTAGGATGGAATGGAAATGCTTAAAAAAACACTTTCTTACTGATATAGGGCCTGCTCCGTTTGAATACCTTCAAGGAGATAAGAGCGGTTCTGTGAACCGAAGGGACTTTAGGTCGATGCTTTGAAATGTGTGAAACTCCCGCCTCCTATTGAACTCGTCAGACGTACAGGCTTTCCAATCCACGAAGAAAGCTTGTAGCTCACTCGAGCTGCGTGGGGCGCCGGCAACTCTGGGCAAGAATACGAAGCAAGCAGAAAAACACGCTTGAAAAACAGCACGAAGGCGGAAGCGAGAGAATGCATGCTATGTGATCGGTGCGCGTTCAGCGAGATAAATGACCCGTTTCCTTCGGCAGGAGGGGCAGGGGTCGCAGCAGCCTGGGGTCGGAATGGCACTTCACCAAGTCCATGGACAGAAAGAATAATGCTGACGCGCCACACTGACTGGCGGCTTCTGGGTGTTTCACGAGTGTGCCCGCCTTGGCCATCGGTCGTGACCAACAGCGAGGCCAGCTGGTGGGTGGTGACGTGCATGGCCCGGAGAAACCAAGAGCTCGGCGCTGCCAAAACGGTCAGGCGGTGACGCGCGTGCTCCACGCATCAACCCGGCGTGAGGAGCGAGAAACAGGCGCACTGCGGGGAGCGGGAGCGCGCAGCCAGAGTAACTCATGCAAGGCGAGTGTGTGCCGAGTAAATAAATTGTACTGGAGGGAAACTCGACGGCTGCGAGTGCTTCTCCGTGTTCTGTTGCTATGATCCCAGCCAGCGAGTGCTATAACTACATCGAGAATTCAGAGAGTGAAAAATAAGACGATAGAAAGTCATATATTTAAAGTTCAGGCACTTTTATGAGACCAGAAAAAAATTGTGCCCGAAAGGAGAAAGTTTACCAAAAATGAATATTGTCAAAAGCTCTTATCTGGGATAAAATGGAATATTGATCAACACCATATTTTATCAGCTTTTCATGGTAGGTACGATGAAAGGGGAGATTAAGTATTGAACAATTTTCATCTCAGCTGTACTTTTTACAGATTTATATTCTTACATATAAAATCTTGCCTAAAGGTTTTCATAATGGGCTCATTCAACATTTGTTGTGCCATGGAGCCATACTGCGCCAGAAGATGTCTGTTCCTTATTATGAGCGTATAGACTTACGGTCATGCAGGATAAGGAACCAATTGAAAGAATTTGCATTTTGAACGCAGCTACTGCTTTGGCTGCCCAGTTCTAGAATTGAAGCGATTGGTTTAAACTATCCCACAGAAGCCAGGTTCTCCTATTTTAGAGATTGACCATTGTGCAAAATTTACAAATATCAATTGATGATGGTGTTATAAGGATTATAGGTGTTTCATCTGCGACAACTTTTGCATGAGTATGTATTTACTGTACCGACAAATTTCTTTGTATTTGTGCAATATAGTCAAATCACTGATCGTGTCGTAAAACCCCGAAACACACAATGGAGTCATACTGGGTTCTCTTCTCATAACGTAAACGCTGCAAAACAAAAAACAGCAAAATGAAGTTGTACGGCCTTCCATAGCGTAAAGCCATCATGATTACACATGAAAATCATTTTTTAGAATTACAATCACTTCTAAAGCGAACATTAAATATTCTATCAACTATATCTAACCAGACATCATATCAGGCGGAAAACTTATAGATTGTACTGAGCGTAACTCCGAATGCCACTCTGATATCGCTGCAAGTGCTGGTGAATTCGGATGCCAAATAACAAGTCTGTCAGATTCTTATCGCTGCGAAAGGAGCAGCTATTGAATGGAAATTGCTCCATATATGCTTGGAGGTTTTCTAAACCACCCTGGTCAGCCTTATCATTGATGGGAAATCACATAGTTCTTTGGCAGATTATTGCAAATGTAAGAGTTAGGTTACCTAGATTAAAAAAGCGATATACACTGAAAGTGTATGACGCCAGAAAATCAAATTCAAAGCATTTCTAGTAAACTTCTCTCTCAAATGCACCTATCAAGAACGGCGGACTCATAAGCCACATGCTGATGTCATGCAGTATCCAAGGGTACCATATGAGGCAGCCATAGGTACCCTTAAAACCCGGAAGCAAGCTATTCGTGAATACTGGAGCTGTACACTTTTTGTGCATGTTTTCTTCATGCTTTGTCTCAATAAAGAACTAGAGCAGGCCAGAGCTGTTGAGCTCGTGCTTCTAGTTCACCAAACATAATCGCATCATCAATGGAGTCTCAATGATCGCTTCGTCCGAGAGCTTAGCTGGTTTCAAGCGTAAATTGTCGTAGATATTTTAATTTATATTTGTTTTGAAAATAGCTCATGGTTCTGAAATTGTGAGAAGGCAAGAACTGACGTGCCACTTAAACACACCATAGGAAAGTTCCAAAATTGTTTGCTAGTAGTTCCAAAAGCTCCACATACTTGCTAGCACAAAAATAGGTAGGTCATTCGAAACGTAGAAGAAAATGTGTCATATTGCTCGAATTTCAATATCCAGTCTGCACTCTGCAAACATTTTTAACTATCACAGTGTAAACTTAAATTGGACTGAAATGAAGAGTGTAATCTTTGGATTTAGAGAAATGGATCAGCGCACTGGAAGGGCACATGTGCCGTCGTCTGAGTATTGCAGGGACGTAGAGAATTTTCCAACCGAGCATCGCGAGACAAAATCGCACAACTTATAGACATACAGTTATGAATTTTGCTAGTTAGCAGTACCGTCGCACAAGCAGCAGCTTTAAGCGGGCTGTATTTCATGGCAGCGCGGTGCGAATAAAGGAGGAGTGAAACATGCAAGGGTTTTCATGCAGCATTCACTCACGATGGGGCTCTAACTGAGTTGTTTTATTGCCTTTGGTTTGGGGATACCACACAAGCGTGCTCTCAGTGTTTAGAGTCCAATAGAACCTGTTGTCTTCTGGTGGCTACTGCCTGGATCTCAGTAAATCTAGGTAGGTCAAAACAGTTTTATGGCCTCGAAATGTTTTAAGCACATTGCACAAGATACAGAGTGTCAAAATACACTTATCTGAAGAGTGGTTAGAAATTATCCTCTTACGCCATTGGCTTATGGTTTGATTCCACAATTACATAACTTTTTGGTAAATTCCAAGTAGAGTTACTACTTTTGTCAGCTAACCAAAAATTATCGTGAAATATCAGCTTTGCAATGGCAGGCTCAAATTGTTGAGGCCATGCGACAGCAGTTACCTAGACTGTGGGCCCAAATGTCTTAAAAGATCACCATATAACGAGCAAACTACCGAAAAATATCACTGCGGAAGTTTTTCAATAGCTGAGTTAAAATTTTAGGTTAAAGCAGTCACTAAAAGATTTAGGACTACGCTCTTGGCTAACTCTTGGCAGCGTGACAAACCTATGTAGATTATACATAAATAAGAGTAGGACCAGTGTGGCATACATATATCTAAGAACGTCCTTTAAATGGTTATATAAGCGTTTTTGTCGTCACCATTGAATCTAGATATGTATATATCCGAGCTAGAATTAGAGCTAAATCAATCATTTTCCTACTCGTAGCAGCGCAGGGAGATTATCCTTAGAAGGCGTTAAACATTGATTATGGTGAAACTAAGTAAGCTGAAAGTAAAAGATTGTTGATAAATGTTCGTTTGTTATAATTAGGTACTTGAATTGGGTGTTATGGTTAGTTGTGTTACAATTTTTGGAAACAAATATACTAGGACTGTACAAGGTATAATAAATGCTTTGCATTTAGAGCATCCTTTGCAAGCTTGTGATCAGTAAGAATATGGTTTAGGTTCCAAATATGTTCAACTCATCCCTATATTTGATCCTGAAGCAACGTTATTAATTTTTTTACATATTTTGAGGTCTTTATGTTTTATAAAATCTTAAAATAAGAAATTTGTCAATTATGAACCAGTAATTACGATTTTTATTCATGCAAAATATATTTTAACAAAATTGACAGTGATTCAAACTGGAGAATTTAGTTAGTAACAAATCTATATGGTAATTCTTCTGCAAAGTTTCCATGAATCTATCTTTCTTTTGATTTTTTTAAAGCGGTTATACTCAGAATAGTTTTGTGATGTATCCTCGTCTATCACTGCGTTGTGCGCGCACCATGACTCACCTGAAGCAAAGAGTAATCCAAACTGTAACTGCAGGGAGGTAACCTGTTCACCACGAGCTTCAACCAATCACTGGTGCTTGTCTCCGACGCAGAGACTAGCTTTTATAGCAACATATTTTCGCACTCACTCTCCCTGGCTTTTTGACGGGAAACCAGGTCAGCGCTTTTGCTGGCCATACTCTTTTCATTGTCATTCGACAGAGTTCAAAAGTTTTCTCTTTCAGTGGGCTGGGCCTCCTCTGGAAGCCTATGGCGAGCAGGCTCTCTTAATCGGAACTACCATCACTTTCCTGCTTATACTTAGGAAGAATCTGTCAGACACTACAGCTTTTTCTCGCAATTACTTAAAATGGCATATACTCAATTTATAAATATAATTTTTTTGAAAGCTGTTGAACTTCCTCTGCTGGACTATCGAGTGACGATTGATATGGCATGATTTCCGTTCTTTGATAGTTGGTGGGCGGGGCCAGTGCAAAGCGGACGACAGTCAACCGATGCCGACCGCCAGACGCTGGCGGGCTTGGGTGGGTGGAGCGGTCTCCAGCCGGGCGTTCTTCCGACAGCACCCCCGCACGCAGCGCCGGCACCCGGCAGCCCACAGGCATCGTCGAAGCCGCCCGGTCTGAGCTGCGGTATTCGCACCGCGATCCTCTGCCGCTCAGCAACCACGCTAAAGTTCGGCCTCAGTTACCAGTGGAGTGTAGGATACAAGTGCTGAAAAAAGGAACAATTTACGCTCGGTCACATCTATCGTTTTAGGATTGTTAAGAAACCCTTTCATGAAGAACCGGCGTTGCGCACGACAAGAAAAATCAACAAGATAAGATCGTGGAAAAAGGACAAGTGAGGAAAGCTATTGAAGTGCGTTGTTTCAAGTGCCTGCAATCATGTCGTATCTTCCATGTTTTGTGTCCAGAAAACTAGTTGCAGGTCTGTGGGGTAATTCAGTGTGCAATTTTGAGAGCTCACTATTGTGATTTTCATAGGAGCTTGCCAAGCAAGCTTGTAAAGTGTGGATAAACGTTTTGTGAATGGTGAGTGTGTATAATTTTAAAGCTTATCGCCGTGCAGTGAGTACCTAGTGTTGGGTACTAAAATAATTATGCAAGTTGCAAGCGAACAGATTAGGTAAATGCTATGTACTTGTCATCGAGCTTCTGGATACCTAATACATGTCAAATAAGGTAATACCGGTCGCTTGTTATAATTATAGTTTTCAATTAAATTGAAGATGTGGAAGTGCCTACGTTATTTCGAAAGTAAAACATCTTATTATTCAAAAACATATCAGTTACTGAATCTTTAGCCATTCCTTGAAAAAGGCGTAAATGAATGTCAGATTGTTTTCGAATTATGAGATTACCACAACAATTTGATGACGCATTAGCTCAACGTTTCGCTTTTCTGGCTTCATCATTGGCTCAAATATGCCAATTCAATAAGATTCGAAACGCACGCAAGAGACACAGGCAATTATCGGATACAATCAAATCGCACTTTGAAAACAAACTATATATCGGTTAACATCTTTATAATCCGTTGATTGTTGTATGTGAGGTATCCTATGAGACGCTTTTGTTTTGGTGCGGGTTTGTTCACAAATCATTAGTCAATAAATCTGCGAAAGAAACACACTTGGCTGCTCGTTCGGTTTTATTTTTATAGCAGGTAATATTTACTTCTGATAACAAATGACTCTTCACTCACGGTGCGTAACATATGAGTAAGTGAACGCCAAGATACGTTAGAACCATTCGATTAATTTAAGCATGTTATCGCAAATTTAGTTATTGATAAGATGGTTAAAATAATCTAAAAACTATGCCATAAATTGGCCTTCACTTAAGCATTTCTCAATCTGTTTCAATTTGAAACTTGTATGTCACGTAGCCATTTCTTGAAACATTCCTTTTGAAGTTGCTAAGTAACATCTATCAGGAATTTGTTATCACTGATATGAGTGTAGATCTGAAACTAGCATTTCTACTTGTTCCGTGATTTGACTAACGAAGCCTATCCTAGGTGAGCAAAACTAGACCCACCGCACGGGGTATCTAGGATTACTTGTCATGTCCTCCCATCACATTTCCATGCTTGCAAGGTAAAAACCAGCACTTCGCCGTATAGGTCGGTTATCGTTGAAGCAAAACTCGAGCGCAGGTGATTAAATATTTGTTTTTGGCTAACAGCCTGTGGACTGCAGGATCTCAGAAATTACACACCATTAGCTGCATGCCTACAGTGAGTTTGTAACTGTGAGCTGCAGGTTAAGCCATTGTTTACCCACCAAGCCGGACGCTCAATTCTCAGGGTGGTTTATAGTGCAGTGATTCCGATGAGGAAGTTGGCTCCCTTGCAGCCGCCGGATTTTCCACACTGGCATGAACCAGGGTTAACAGCAATTTTAATCAATTTGGGTGAAATAGTATCGGTTCGATTCTTGCTTCTGCACCTTTTTCTTTACTTAATGATTCGATTTGATATAAAAAAGTCAACAACATAGCTGGATCAAGGAGAATCATCAATCCCATACAGCGTTTTGATCAATATCGCGTATAGAATATAGCGCATTGGTTCACTGGGCTGCGCGCAATCAATAAATATATAACAGAATAGATAGCAGCCAGGCCACTAGGGTGAGCCCTTCAACGTGCGCGGACGGATCAGAGTTTTGACTCAAGTGACTTTTAAGGTTGCATGGCGTCTCGCACTCCGATTCCATCGAGATTGAAAGAGAAGATTAGATGAACCCAACTGATGGTACCGCGGGGAGCATAACCCGGGTAAATGGCGAAAAAGGCGACAACACTAATAAATCCATTTCCTCACTTATTCTTATGACGATACCATCTCCGTGCATGCGGTGATAAAACATCTTAAATCTCTCCGTGTCTTAGCTTGAACTCAGTCGGAAACTCTTTCCCATTCATTTTTATCTGCTCAATTTTTTTATCATGTCATTTGGTCTGGGAATTTATTATCATTCCCCACATGGTCATTCTGAGTCCCAACTTGCCATGAATTCAGTCAGGACTGTGGATTTGTGAAAACAATTGGGTTTGTACCTGCATATTTGAAACAATATCAATAACTGTCAGATTGAAAGAGATATCACAGTATAAAAAATAAAGCGCTTTAGTGTTTTCATAGGCTTGTTGCACTGTATGAACTAATTAAAAAACCTTAAGATTAAAACACAAAAATCTATAGCGTATCTTACCTCTGCTTGGACATTCCAATCAGGGTGCACAGGCATCCCCAAAAAAGGTACGAATCCTCATTCCTGTATGCAGTTCTGATCCGCAGAAATATTTTCCAGTTTTCTCTTACTTTTATTGTATTTGTGTAAAGAGTTCACGGCTGTGAAATTGTCAACAATCTCAAAAATGTACTTTTTACATATCTAATAAGGTTTTGAGTTGACGTGAACTGATAGGTATCATTTAGTATATCAGACTACCCACACAATCTGTGTCTGCTTACGAAGAAAGTGCTTGGAAATGTATTAGCAAAAGCTACCAGATGCCTTTTCTAATCTGTCACGGCCATGGTATTGCTGTATTAAAAAAATGGTTAAATTTATCTGAGTCCGTGACTAGATTTGGAACGCTTATATAACTATCTCAAGTTCTGGCTCTTTATCAGATCTTAATATTTTATTTTGTACATTGGAAGAAGTTATTTGCAAGTTGAGCAGGGAAGTGAACTCCATATTCTATCTCATTTAAGCAATCTCATTTATGCCTGTGCCCAGTGGCGGATCCAGGACTTCATTGGGGAGAGGGCTAGGGGCTCAAGTCTCCCCCACCATTGCCTCGGGTCAAAATCCGTCAATGTATTGACTATAGCCCCTCAGACATTTCGGGGAGGTGTGAGCCCCTAGCACCCCCTTGTATCCGCCACTGTCTGTGCCTTCTCCCTGCAGATGATTAAGCTTTCTTTCTCGCTAAGAATGTATTTCTAGTGCTGTACAAATATTTTCGTGTATCTTAACCCTCTTTTGCTCAGCTTCTTAGTATATTTTATTGGTTTCCGGGTTGCTTTGATAATTGGTCCATCTTTACCAATTTCGACACAGTAATGACGATAGTACAACAAACGGAACCATACACCTTTAAACACTACTTCTTTGCTATGTATGGTACATCATTTACGACAGCCTCCTTTTTCCGAAGCTGCTCAGTTTGAGGACCCTTGTCAGAAGACAAATGGCCGTCTGCCATTATACGCCGCCGTTCAGCTCAGCGGGTGACACATCTAACAACACCGCCGGGTGCCGGCCAGGTCTTCATCAGATGATAAATATCAGTAGCGCTCCGACGCCTCCTCGCTAAAGGGCGCCCCAGGCGGCTGGGGCGCGGAGAGACGCCACCTGTCTGCAGACTGCCACCAGCATCTGGCCGTCATCATCGGCAACGATTTTATGTGACTAACATGTAACCTTGGGAAACCTGTTTATCACGCGTCGGAGTACTATGTAGAACAGCATAGAACAACCTGAAATGCTCACAAGGCTTATATTGTACCCAAACAGTTGATAGCCTTCCTAGTTCAAGGATTTCTTGTGCAAAGTACTTTTCAATTCAGCAGTGCCATTCCTTTGATCCCAAAGTAAGTGCTAGAAAGATTGTTGCACATGCTACCTCATCATCTATTTACTGCGTTTAGTGATTAACTCAACATGATATCGGGATGCAAGAGGAAGTTTAGTTTCATTTGCGTGATTGAATAGTTTATTTTATTGTAGAGTTGATAAGCTTCTGTTCTATTTTTCTCTTTCTTGGTCCTGTCCTGCTTTTTGAAGTGAAAAGTATGTTTTATATATTGTGATTTGTGTTGCAATTTATGCGTGTTACGTTTAGTGCCGGGATTTGAACCAACATAGTAATGTAATAGAGGCATGCTTGCAGTATGCTCTATGCAACTGATAGCTCAGTTCGAATCCGATGAAGGTGCCGTAATCCCTTTAAGCTACCGCTCATTTATCTATTGGATTAGCATAGCCCTCGTACTGATTCGAGTCTTTACCGTGATCCAACTTCAAGGGGATCTTTGCGGCCTCGTGGCGTTCCTCCCCTCATTTTCGACTATGTTTGGGGTAACAGCAGCATGGTGCTTATCATAATAGCTCCCAGCTGTTACTAGATTCTATCGCCTTAGAGGTAGAAATATTTAGTGTTCCTGGCAGTACCTATTATGGTGACAGATCGCACATGTTGGAGGGGACAGCTGGACATGACAAATATATATATGATATCTGCACGGGGCTATTCATCCTTATATGCCCAACTGTATATATATATATATATACTGTATATATATATATATGCTATATGTATATATATATATATATATATATATATATATATATATATATATATATATAACTGTATATATATATACAGTTGGGCATATAAGGATGAATAGCCCCGTGCAGATATCATATATATATATATATATATATATATATATATATATATATATATATATATATATTTGTCATGTCCAGCTGTCCCCTCCAACATGTGCGATCTGTCACCATAATAGGTACTGCCAGGAACACTAAATTTTCTACCTCTAAGGCGATAGAATCTAGTAACAGCTGGGAGCTATTATGATAAGCACCATGCTGCTGTTACCCCAAACATAGTCGAAAATGAGGGAGGAACGCCACGAGGTCGCAAAGATCCCCTTGAAGTTGGATCACGGTAAGGACCCGAATATATATATATATATATATATATATATATATATATATATATATATATATATATATATATATATATATATATATATATATATATATATATATATATATATATATATTCCCCCTTAGGCGTTGGAACGTCCAGAACGTTAGGGGTCATAGCTCTATTGACACAAATACTAATACACCTATTTTCCCCTCAAACGAGGGGATATAGGCTATATATATATATATATATATATATATATATATATATATATATATATATATATATATATATATATATATATATGTTAATATATATAACATATATATTAACATATAACATAACTATACACATATATCTGCCTTTGAGTGGTTCGAGCCGACCCGAATAATTAACCAAACCGCACCAAGCCGAGGCCTTTACTCGGTCAATTAGCCAGGTGGAATTCTCGTGCTTCACAACTAGAGGGCACCACTACCACTTAGTGGTGAAGCTGCCGGGAGGCAGCAGTACGCCTTAAACAGCCATTAACGCCAGCACTGGAGTGGGGTCCGATACTACCGTGCACTGAAGGGGGGCTGGTAGCCCCCTAAGATCTAAAAAATAAGAGCCTTAGAAAAACGTCAGTTAGGATGCATGTGTGAGCTATGGCGATCAACAGTAAAGCCAGCAAAGTAATTGGTAAATACCGTGATTCAGTAGCGGACCCAGGAATTCATTCAGTGGGGGAGGGCCTAGGGGCTTGAGCCTCCCTCGCCATTGCCTCGAAACGGCCTCCGGCTATCCATTAACTGTAGGCACTTTGATATTTCGGGGAAGAGTGGGCTGAGTCCCCTAATCCCACGTGTATCCGCCACTGCCATAATTATGTGGCAAATGGAAATATACTGAAAACGAGCCAAGGAAGTAAAGAGCAGGTCCAATAAATGTTCCCTGAACTTTTGGGGTCAAGGTCATTCTGATCTATGACATCACAAAATATTATATTCCTTATAATGTAGGTACAGTGTAACTAGCACCATGGCAACCGTCTGGCGGGACATGAGGATTGCCCTTGAATTATGACTTTTGACCTTGGCTTTAAATCTTGACCTTAACATTGAGCTACCTTAACTATGACGTCATTACACAGTATACAGCATACTGGGTAACAGCTCTTGACAGGAAGCAATATGGTCAATAACATTGACAATGGTGACAGTGCCTTGACCTGTGACCTTTGTACTTAACCTTGACCTTCATGTGAGGTGACCTCGACATATGTTCTTGTTTATGTGACATTAAAATGTTGCCGCTTTGTCTCCAATGTGGGGTTATCACAGACATAATGTGGTATAGGTGAACACACAGAAAGTTATTTAAGTTATATTTAATTTACAAACGTTTCACTGTTTGTAAATTAAATGCACTGTTTGACCCCAATGCAGGTGAGCTGGTGCGATTATGACGGGCTGAAAACATTGGTCTGATTTTAAAACCCTATAATTGGAAAATATTTTTGGATGATTTTTACCCTTATTCTTTTTATTAGCGTGCCATTGAATTCTCTCAAATTTAGCCAAGTAGCATTTTTAGCAACGAACGGTTCTCCGGTCACCTCGGAAAACTAGGTGGGGGAGCTTCCAAGGCCCCTTCCAGTGCGCGTGTTACGGTGGATGTCTGCCTTTGTCCCAGAAGATACCCGTTTATCGGTGTCGTGATCGGAGTCTCGTCACGAGGCCGTTTTGCCCCGCCGCTGCCTGTACCGACGAGGCGAGCTGTCGTGGCATCCGTTCACACATTACCCCTGTACGCTGACCATTTCTGAACACCGTGTGCCGCAGCTCCCGCAGAGCAAACGAGAATAGCTGGGAAGTGGTCACACCGGTGTCGATGGTGAGGCATCACGGCGTAAGTTAGATCGTGTGCAGGCTGTCTGGTCGCGCTGGCTGCAGATAATGCATGATAACTTTGTTGGCCAGTCTTGCTTGGCATTAGCTCTAGAATTGAGGACTTACAGCTCAAAACTGGTCTAATATCGATATGCTGATATGTGATATTCATGGCGTTTTCCGTTCTAGCGAGGCGATTTATTTTGCTAGAAATCGTATTTCAACTGGTATCGTTAAATTGTTTCGAGTCCAAGTTGTGTCTTTTTATTCAATGATATTATGTCACTTATTGATTAGGTTATAACTGTCATGAAATCTTACTTATGCAATATCAGTGGGAGCTGTCATGAAAAGTAGATTGCATGCTAACTAAGTTTGATAGGTTCTTTCTGGTTTGAGCCAAATCAACAGGAGCAAAACTGATTGAAAATTGTCTGCGTACGTTTTTAGCTGTATTTAGTATTTAGTATCTGACCGCTGTAGAGAGTCATTCTCAATGAGACCACCCACAGATTTCACCCCGACCACGGTCGACAGGCAGTCCCTTCTCTCCCGCTCTCTAGTGCCCCCTTCCCTCCCCTCCGATGTAATTAGCAGTGGGCGCACGAGGCGTGCTCTCGGCTCAGCTGACGCGGGGCGCCCGCTGTGCCTCCCGTCAGCCGCTCACCAGGGCTGGCTGCCGCAGGTTTTTGGTGGGTTATTTTTGTCTGTTGGCTGGAGGCATGGCGCAGTTTTTCAGATTTTCTGGCAGTCAGCGTTCTCGTGCGCTTAGCAACATCGGCTGTGGCGTGTTCTACGACGGAATTAGCTGCGGCCGTTCTACGACAAAACCAGCTGTGGCGAGCTCTTTGACAACATCAGGTGTGGCGAGTTCTACGGCTTCCAATGAGCTCCTAAGGCCAAGGAAAACTTGCTCTGCATGACGCCGCACATATGTCTACTTCTGCATGACGCCCCAAACAAAAATAGGTCTCACAACTGATTCTGTTGAAAACGTAGTGTTCGAATGAGTTGAAAGTGTCTGGGATTTTCGCATCATTTAAGAAACAAAGATCGCGACTGGTCCTCAAGAAGAATGCACAAAAAGGCCAACATACCTCTTCGTTTCTAAATATGACCACTAAGAAAATCCGTTCGCCGAGAATATCTCAGAAGATCAGCTGTTCTCGTATTGCATTACGCACACGTTCGCTCTGTCCAGAGATAAAACAATCTCCCAACTCGCCAACAATGTTGGTGACAAAAATACATCGAGTCGGCAACAAAATAGGCAAGATCATGCTGACCAGTATGAGGAGTTGATGTTCAGTCTGCAAATGCGTTCTTTAATTTGGAAGGACTTGGAGTTCTCGTAGGGCTTGCTGCAGATGCTGCAAGGCACCATGCTGGATATATCAAGGGAAGTGACCTAAGGCACTAGATGATAAAGTATCGAGTAAAAGGCGGCAGGTGTAAGAAGATCCCTAAAAACTGAAACCAACCATGACGAAAAAACACAAAAATTAAAAATACTTTGAACCCCACAATAGATCCTTGCGGAAACACCGTGGAAGTAAAATGAACATACAAACCCCGAATAGACCTAAAATGGGTTCAAAAGCACAGATGAGATGCGGAATGAACTAAAACGCTGCTCAAAGAACCAAAATCGGTGGAAAACTAGCACAGCCCGGACAGAAAACGCCACCCCAACCCCGATCATTGCAACTGGAAAATTTAAGGATGGGTCATCAGGTCAGGTCACCAGTACAGGTCGAGACACCCAAAAAGTTAAGATAGCATAAGTGGAGCAGGAAACACAATGAAACTATATCACACAATGGACCACCATTCCTAAAATATATTCCGGTATTTTATATGATACCCAAGGTCAGGTACGAGCAGACCCCCATTGGTATTACATGGGAAATATGTTTTTACGAATAACAGTAACAGATGGTGATAGAGCGTTTATTTTAGCTTCATTAGACTCCCTGGCTTTGCGGTTCTTATGATATGCATTTTATATAATTGACCCGACCGACCTCAGGTCAGGTCAAATCTTGAATGACCTAGCAAGGTCAAATCAATATCATCGATTCGGCTTGCTCGAGGATTCATAGGGTTTAAGTCGTTTTCTCTATCTTACTGTTCAGATTTAATGGCCGAAAAACTTAATTACATGTTATCCCTATACGGCATGTGACGGCATGTTTTACCTCGGACCTTAATGTGACCTGACAAAAAGGTACAAATATTTTCGATGGAGAGCGGATGGGCACCCATTGCCGTTTACCGTTTTGCTACCTACCGTGGTTCTCGAGATCTTAGGGGGCGGGTCCCGCCCCACCCCTCTCGTCAATCGAAGGTGGCCAGACCCCGTCAATGCGCGCTAGAATTCAGTGCACAAACCAAAACTGCATATGTAAACTAAAATTCCAAGTACACACTTAAGCCGCAATGGAAGACACAAAACCGCAAGAACATTGTGGATAAGAATAAAAGGGAACTGAAAGTCAAGGAAAAGTAAAACACGACGTTTCAGTCCTGAACCATCATCAGGCAGTGAAAGACTGAGAACGAAACCGAATAAATGAAATGAGAAGCCCGCCGTAAAGCGTAGTTTCAAGCTAGACGGAACATATTCGGGGGATGTGTGGCTCAGTGGATAGCATCTAAATCTCCCGAGCCGCTGGTCACAGGTTTAAGTCCCGATGAACCCTCTGAGCCAGCTGATCTGATCCCCCAATCCCTTCCAACAGGATGAAAGTTGACGACGCCTTGTAAACCTGACAGTTGGTGCATCGTTAAACCCCAGCAATTATTATAGCAGAACAGATGCTGAGCAATTAGGACGATGCGCTATTTGATCAAAGTGCCTTTTCACCTATGCTCCAAGGTATGCTCCTTCTTCGCGCCTTTATGAAACGGAGCCTGGGTCCATTTCCTTCATACGAGCTGAGTTAACTGATTCAGCGGAGATGGCTCCGCTTCCTGTCTCACCATGACCTGCCCTCGATAAAGTGATTGAAACATACCAGCAAGCCGGCATGCGCAACTAAAGGCTGAAGCTCATCCAATAATCGCCGATGGCGGGGTCCGGCCTTAAAGACCATCGACAAAGGCTCGGTATTGGCATATAATCGGGTCACAACGCTCAGTAGAACCACGCCCAAAGTACAGAACGGAACAAATACAGCTCGCACGGTGATATAAATACCAGTACAGGCTCAGGCTCTCTATTTAAAGACCACAGGCTCAGGTGCCTGTGATGCCAGGAGTGATTTTTTGGGTGAGGGTAGGCAGGTGTAAGATATAGCTACAGCGTGAATACCCTAACTTCTTTCTGACAACAACTTGTCTTCTTTAAAAGCACCCAATCTAGTGTAGTCTGAATACTCCGCTGGAATCTTCACTGGAAGAAGACGCGCGTGATTTGCTTGGACGCGTCAAACCAAACCGAGCCAAGCGCGCGTCCGGCGAGCGATCCAGAGGGGTATTGGGACAACACTGGATTTGGCGGTTTTAAAGAACGCAAATTGCCGTCAGAAGGAAGGTACAGCCTTTCGCGCTGTAGCTCTATCTTACCATTCCCCCAATCATTCCTGGCATCGCCAGCACCTGTATTTAAACTGTCGCGTGCCGTTCCATACCGCTCAAATTACAGTGTAAAGTGCGCTGGAGACAGTTGAAGTTTTTATATTGTAATGCCTAGATGCGCTTTACTGCGCGGCTGGGAGGGCGTTTTCACCGAGAGCGCTAGGAGGTGGCTTTACATACCTTTGGGATATATAAATATAAATATATATATATATATATATATATATATATATATATATATATATATATATATATATATATATATATATATATATATATATTATATATACTGAGACTACGCTTTTTTCGCAACGAAGGCTTAGAACTATATTATGTGTGTGCTCGCTGTTGAGATTAAAAAAACTGTAATTTGAAGTGTTACCGAGTGCCAATGCCACACCGTATGTGATCATGCTTAAAAATAGGCGAAATATTATATCTTATGACTTTTAACACATGCCCTTTGCCTCTGTTCTCTATAAACATTCCGAAAATAATCGAAAACGGATAAGAAAACTTGAATCTACATCTAAGAAATTTTCCGCGGCACAGCAATCAATCATATTCAATACCCAGTGCATTAAAGAGAACCTGCTCCCCAAATACACCAATATATGTATATGTATATATATATATATATATATATATATATATATATATATATATATATATATAGTAACATATATATGTATACATGTATCTTCCGAACAGTTTGGCGGCCATGGCTGCGTCCGATATGTTCGAATAAAGACTCTTTTTTAAGTTGTAGTTAAAGTATGAACTTAACAATTAACACGCGCATTGACGGGGGTCTGAGCCACCTTCGCTTTGACGGGGGTCGGGTACCCCTCCTAAGATCTCGAGAACCACGGTAGGTAGCGAAAAACGGTAAACGGAGTTGGGTAGCCCATCCACTTCTCCATCGAAATCATTTGAACCATTTTTTGTCAGGTCACATTTAAGGTCATGAGAGGTCAAAACATGTCGTAATAGGGAGAAAATGTAAATTAAGTTTGTTCGGCCATTTCATCTGAACAAGTAAAGATATAGCAAAACGACTTGAGCTATAAGAATCCTCGCAGCAAGCCGAAACGAATGATATATAATTTAACCTTGCTAGGTCAAACCAAGGATTTGACCTGACCTGAGGTCAGGTCAGGGTCAAATTATATAAAATGCATATCACTAGAACCGCAAAGCCAAGGAAAGTCTAATGAAGTTAAAATAAACGCTCTATCGCTATCCGTTATTGAGTTATACAGTAAAAACCATTTTCCCATGTATTTCCAATGGAGAGGGCATGCCTCGTACCTGACCTTAGGTCATCGATATCAAAATACCGGAACATATTTTAGAGAACTTCGTGGGCCCACTATGTGATATGAGTTTGAATCGGATAAGTTCACCCTGCTCTGACTTATGCTATCCTAAACTTTTTTTGAGGTCAGGTCACTTGACCTGTACTGGTGACCTGACCTGAGATCACCTAACCTTAAAATTTTAACAGAAGTTGTAAAATGATGAGGAAAAAGGTATACCAAGTACGGCGGCGCGTAGCGCCGCCGTTTTACTGCTTTTTCCGAAAAACCCGAGGGGGAGGGTACCCGCCCCCCGTCAATGCACGTGTTAATAAAGACACATATGTCAACATGCAGACCGGTTTCGATATATTACAATATTATCATCAGTGTGATAAATGAAAAACCTTTATATACATATATATATATATATATATATATATATATATATATATAATATAAGTTACAATGATGTTTATATATATTTCAATATATATATATATATATATATGTTGGTGTTCCAGTATCTTAACTGTTTTTTCGTGGGTGTTAACTCTTTCATCATAACATATAGCCTCCAAGTGATCGGATAAGTTTTAATTTGAGCAGCTTGTTTGTCGAGACCATAAATTCATATATCGCGCTATTGGTCTGATCTGAGAACATATTGAAAAAATGATTGGTGGAGTACCCTCAAGAAGTCCACTCTCAACCGTCCGGTCTTCTTCCGTGTTGCGAAAGCCGTGCGAAAGCATGCTGTAACATTTCCCTCCGGCTGCAGACAGTAGACAGAAATCGAACGGGTTAATGTGATTCCCGCATGCGAATGTCCACCTTCACGCCAAAAGTGGCGAATTGTTCAACCTGAAATTACACACATCTGCCGTCTTCCGGACGTGAAGCAACTAGGTTTCTAATCTTTTTCCCAAGGAAACGTCACCAACATATCCGACGGATGGCACATCCGGCGTGGATTTACATTGGACACTGGACAGGTATGTACCGGTTGAATGCTTAGTTCTCGTGTCGTGTTATGCAAAGGAGAAAGGTCCGCCGTAATATCACGGCGCTGCCTAATTTGCCAGCACAAGCCAGACTATGAGCCTTTATTGTCGATAATTTTCCATGTGACGAATTTCAAAATGATTTGCTTCGATATCAACCATTAGTGCCCTTATGCCCACACTTATGATAGTAAGTATTATATATATATATATATATATATATATATATATATATATATATATATATATATATATAATATATATATATATATATAGTATTATATCGCTCTTGATTATAGAACCAGATAAATCAATTCATTTGGATGAGCTTTTGGCTTTCAGGGATCTCCCTAATTCAGCTGCTGAAAGACTCGTTAACATTCAGAGCTGGTATCAAGGCTCCTAACATTTGTAGCTTATAAGTGCAGCAAGTATGTAGTACAATTCCAGTCCACATGCGTACTCATTGCGTTATAACCGTAACATTTTAGTGCACGCATGGATATTCCCACTGTAATCTTTAGCGATCAGCACTTCAGTACAATTTTCAAAACTCAATATGTCCTGTTATAATGCAGAGACTACTGAGAATAGACTCAACAAGATTCAACTGCTTTTGATTATGTATCTCATTTCCCAGATATGGAGGAATTTTAAGAAAATAAATGTCTGGAAGAACAGAACAGGTCTCTGTATTCGGAATCAAGAGTATCGAACGCGGTGAAGATGCTCGACCTTTCCTGACCCTTTTCCTTTGTTTTCTTTCAGGAGGCGGGCTAAGGCGTGTAATGGTCATCCTTTCCCTTTCTCCTTGATGTGAATATCTGATGTCAGACAGAGTCTCGGGTCGTGACGGGCGCGGCTCGTCTGACCTTTGGTCGCGTCTGAGGTACTGTTGTGCGCGGAGCTGCCACCCCGTGTGATTAGGTGAGGTAACAGGGAACATCCATCCGCTTTCGGCTCTATCATGACGTGGGTAGGCGTGATCAGCGGGGCAGGGACGAGTGGTACGGAAAGCGGAACGGTCAGTCTGGATGCTCTCCTATGATGGGCATCCTGTCAAGAAGGGTCTTCTCCGGGACTTGTTATTTCGGTGAGTGATAGTGCCTGGACGTCTAGACATTTCAATAACATTGGTCCGAGTCTAGTGAGGACTGGGTGTAACGATGACGAAATGGGCCCGTTCCATTCTGTCTGATTTTCGACTGCTTATTACCGAGCCGACGGGAAGCATTTGTTAGTTTACCACTGAGTTGGACAAATTTACATATGACTCAGCCCAACCCGGTCCGGCTGTACTAACGCTGTTGGCGTGCTTATTACTCTGCGAGTAATTAACGTAGGTAAATTAAATTTACACCATCAGGTAGCTGCATCAATTCAGTTAAATATTGCAAAGTTCAAACTAGATTGTTACACTTCACACCAGGGGTGGGCGTTTCTGCGAGACCTTGCAAAACCCTCTGGGCAGCGATTCTCCAAAGCTTCAAAGCGTGAAAAACGAAATATTTGCAGGCGTTTTGCATGTGAGCTTAGATGAAGAAACCTTTATTTCTAGACATAGTAATATTTAGAATTAACCGATAACCACTCATACTAATCTAAAGTGGTATTCTTGAGATAAAGTTTTGAATTGAAAAATCACAGATGGGAATGGTTTTTATATGCAAGGTGGATTTCAGGCGAACAGCATGCAAGTACACGTGATTAAGTTTTTTACCCTCTCGCAAAACATACAGCTTGATGACCTAACCACATATTGTGTACCTAAGAAATTTCATAAAAAACTACACGCTGTTTACACACATATACAATCTACAACATAATTATGGATGCAGGGTAAGGGCCGGTAAGAGTACGCAGGAGAAGAGTACGCAGCAGCAGTTTTGGTTACTTAGCAACCACTGAGATGGTAGATACTCTAGTATAAAAAAGCAAATATATGGAAAAGCAAGGCTAGTGCCTTGGCCATGGAATGGAGATGCCTGGAATAGAGACCCCAAGGCAAACCCTCCCCGCTTTTGGGTGCCAATCTAGAACATGAAAAAATCATCCGGTAAGGACTAATGCAAAGTCTATGGGAGATGTGGTGGCCGATGACTTTGATGTGCCACAACTTAAACTGTGGCTTGCACAGGAAAACGACCCTGCATTTCGGAAAGCCCAATTTGTGCTGTGTCCGCTAAAATACATTTTAAGCATGAAATATATAAAAACTGAGAGAATAATGCAAGACAAATCAGAATGTCATACGGCAGCTCAACTTGTAATTTCATCTTTAAAGCTCTTCTTAGGCATCGCCGCAATAGCGCAGTGATTCCTTTTTAATAAGCCCCACATTGGCATCCCAGAAAGCGACGAGGGTTCCATTCCAGGTATCTCTATTCCATGCCTTGGCTGCCAAAAAAGATTAAACGTGCTCCTGTTCTTTCTGCGGGGGTACTGAGCAAAACAAGTTTCAGGGTACCCTTCATGTAATCTTATCTTATTAGGGCCACTCCCAACAGACACACTTGCCCAATTACAGGGAGTATTGGCGTGTGTGTTTAAGGATCCTCCCACCGGGTCAGATCGGACACGGAAGGCGGTTTCCCGCCGTGGGGATTGAACCCACCTTAATCCATGCTACCCGATCCGAAGACTGACAACGAAGCCACTAGGCCACCCCGGCCCCGTGGCCGGGGTGGCCGAGGTATAATATTTCTTAACTAGGTTAACTTGTAGACCATGTTTCTATTATCAAAAGTATTGTATTACAGCTTGCCATCAGTAAGAAAGTTGAGCTAGGACTGTGCTGCAAGACTGAAGCTCACGCTAAAACGCTTACCAGCATGTTTATGAAGACTTTATTCCCAAACGAGCATGTCCGGCAAAAGTACGCAGTAGACCATTGTGCAAGAGTATGCATGTTTAAGAGATAGGAAAATGTATTTTTGCTCGGGACAGAGTCCTTAGTTCATATTTGGAAAACCAAATATTGCAACATAGTTCTTGTATATTTAGAACGATATAAAATCCTACAATCGCCTAGTTTAGCGACAACAAATTTCGCGACATGGCCTATGCTCCTAAAGCACAGTGGGATATGAATGCGTACTCCAGCCTCTTCCCTGCGTACTCTTACCGACCCACTCCGGCAATAATACGCACCTGACTTTATTTTTGGTGGGCTCGTGGCGAGTTCCTTTCTGAGACATCGAGTTGAAACATGGACCATACATAGGCAATTATTCAGGCTAAACTACGATAGAACAATTTTTGCTGTTAAACAAATAGGAGAAAATTGAGAGCCTTTAGAAAGTTAAGTGCATACTCTTGCATGGACTTCCTCTATCAGTGAGCAACAAAAAATATCAGCGATAGGTGTGTGGTGGTGTGGTGAGTAATTATAAGCGGTGGTTTGGTCCCAGGTGGCAGATGGAAGTGCATTTGTAGGGTACTGGCTGTAGGAGGCGCTACGAAGAAAACTGTTTATGAATGCGTGGTCTACGGTTTTACTCACTGATATATTTAATATTTTTGTTGCAAATTGTATAAGTAAGTGAATAGCGTGTAGTTGTTTAGATGAAATTGATTAGGTATACAATATGTGGTTAGGCCGTCAAACTAGATTTTTGCAAGATGGTAGAAAATATACTTGCACGCGTACTTGCATGCTGCTCGCCTGAAATTAAGATTGCATTTAAAAACATTGCCATAAATTATTTTTGATTCCAAATTTATCTGACGCAGCCAGGGCGTCTAAATATCATAATATACTCGTTGGCCTTTTTTATTAGGTACTTTAGATCATTATGAGCGATTGTCGGTTGATTTTATACATTATAATCAGGACTAGCACGCTCAGAACTGCACCTTAAACCATTAAAACACATTTATAAAGAGTTGTTTCACTTTATGTAATCGGAAACAATATATCTGAATGATAAGTTGATTCAGAAAGTCCAAACCAACTAGATAAATTCTGATAGAATCAATTCCATAATAAATCATCTAAGTAGATTTGACTAGATTTATTTTACACCACTTTTCAACCATGTTTCATGGTAATTGGTTGCAAGTAAGAGAATAACACCTGTTTATTTCAAACATTTTACTAAAGCAGCTTAGAACACATAATTACAAACCTCGGAGGCTCTAGCCACCCTGAAATTAATCCTCGCCCCAGTTTGAGCCCCTTTAGGTTTTTCCGGCGGCACGAAAAAGGCGGCGCGAAGCACCGCCGTACTTGGCACATCTTATTGTGGATCAATTATGCAACTTACCCTAAAATTTTAAGGTTGAGCCATCTCAGGTCAGTTTATCAGTACAGGTCAAGTGACCTCACCTGCAAAAATGTTTAAGGTGATATAAGTAAGAAAAGGGTGAATCTATCGAATTGAAACTTAGGAGCATGACCTATCCATTAGAAAAGCATGGGGAAAACAGGAATTGGGCTGTATTTGTATAGATACAGCTGAAAATGCCTTCATATGCTCTAAATCGTAATATCCTGAGCCCCTTTCTAGGTTTATGTTGCAATTTTTAACCTGTGATCTCTGAGAGGTCATCAGGGCTACTTAAGCAAATTTTCAGACTTTGGTCAATAACTTTGCAGGAAATGACGACAAAGCTTTTGTTTTTGTACCATGACGGTTGGATTGTTATTGCGGGTTGATTGATGTACGAGTTGATTGATATATCAGATGATGTGCATTATGGCATCGATGCTAATGATGATGAATCGGCAATCAGATGATGTACTATCACGATGCATTGACTGTTAGATCAGATAGGACCGACCTGACCTCAGGTCAAATCATTTTGTGTTTTACCTAGTATAGTCATATTATACATCATTCGATTCTCCGTAACAAAGGAAGCGAATAGTGCCGAAAAGATTGGACTCAATTCTGTCAGACGCCAGAACCCCGACTCGTCTTTAACATGTCACCTTCTTGACCTGTCATGGCCTCAGTATGACCGAGCCAAAAAGTGACCGATGTAATTTTTCATTAATTTTTATGAACTATTCACCAGCGTTCGCTTTTTCGCTATCTCGTATAGGTACCGAGTTCGAGGGAGGGGGTGTTTGAACACCCCCACCATGGCGAAGGTGGCTCGGAGGCCCACGGGGAACACGGAAAAAAAGCCTCCGAAGCGCGGCACCCTACGTGCCTCAGCGCACTACCACACGAACTGTGTAAAGCACAATAATAACAACTAAAACCGAATGGCAGCGCAACAAAACAATCGCCATTACGACACGAACGCCTTCGAGCGAAAAAATATACGCGTCTCTCTTCTCGGCCCATGGTGATGTAAAAAGTGTTGATTCGTTCATGCAGTGAAAGCATGCGATCCGAAGGACACATAATTTCTCTTCTAATTTTTCTAGAGTCTGGGCTTAACTATAGACTGATATATTGTGGGCTTTGAAGTGGAGATGATGGTATTGCTGAAGAAGGTGCGTGGGCTAGTGGTGTTAAAGGACTCCCCCGCTACCTCAAAAGCTCCAACCTCAAATCACTGTACGTGCACTGGATAACCTGCTTCACTTCATTTGTGAATGGTTCCATGTCTGTTTTTAGGCGATGGAGGGTTAGGATGGACTTGGACTTCTTGGAGAAACAACATGGACTTCTCAATCCGTTTCTTTTCAGTGAATGTCATAGCACCTAAAGGAAACAAAAAAATACATGTTGTGGGGGCATCTTGCCCCTATGCCCATCCCTCACCTTTGTCCTACCACCTATGCCTGTTGGCGTTAAATGTGAAAAAATAGATAAATCGTAGTTTGATCATGGAAATTTTCCTAACCACATTGTACGCTGGCACCACCAACTCACGATACATTTTATGCATTGCTGAAATTGCATATAGAAGCAGGTCTAGTATGTTTTACCAGAAAAACCAGGAATTGCCAGGACCGAGGAAACTACACCACAGTTTTACTTTTATCGCAAATCCATAAAACACATCTGCTGAGGCCACTAATTTCTTTTTGGTTGCACTACGGAGTCTGCCGGCGAGCTCAGGGCCCCGTAACCTGTAACTGTCCAGAGGCTGCTGTCAGGGCATTGTGTACACTAGCGACTTGAGTCGATGTCTGGAGAGAGAGACAACAGTTCGAAGAACTGACAACAGGCGGAGCTGCTCCGTCCTGAAGGACGATCCCCGACCACGGTCGACGGCGTGGATGCCAGACAAGGTGATACAGTAATACCAGAGTCGGGCACCGCTATCAAATTTGTTAGGCCGCCACCGCTACTTCTGTTAATTTGGCTGGCGGAAACCACTACCACAACTAACGCTACTTTTTAAAAATTACGAGGCCACTACCCGCTACTCCGCTTTTCCGATATTGCAGATTTTTGCTATACAGCGGTATTAAAGCGCTGCTCCAAAAAAATAATTTTGATCATTATCTTTTCGATAGATTTCAAGGAAACGTCTGCTTATATGTATCTTACAAAACCAATTACGGTTGCATTGTAAGACGGGGATGGGTGGTTTAGTGGATAGCCTCAAAATCGCCTAAGCCAACAGTCCTGGGCTCAAGTCCCGGCAGAGCCTCTGAATAAACTGATGTGATCCTTCAAAATTCCTTACAACAGGGTGAGGGTTGGAACGCCGTATAACCTTGGCAATTTGTGTCTCGTTAAGTCCCAACAAGTATGCATTGTATTGTAACATATGGAAGAAAAAATACGCAACAAAAACATACACTCAAAAACATTTTTGATCATAGGTTGTCAAATCAATTACCCTAGAGGCCTGCAAAGCGATGCATGTCTCGTTTGAATCGGCTCAGAAATATTTGCAAAAAAACCGAGGGTGTAGGGGTCAGATCGGACCCCCAGGCGGTGATGGCTTAGGAGCTAAAAACATATTACACGATTCAAAAGATCCGCAAAAGCTTGGGTGGAGCCCGTAAAAGTTGGGGGAGGGGAGGAGGCGTAAGACCATGTGCGGTTCCGCAAAACTCTAGGGGCCGGAAAACTACAAGTTAGCACCCCACGCTGGAGCCCGTTCCAATTTGGAATGTACGTCCACAGCTGCAAGGGCCCACAAAACTTCGGAGTGGAAAAGTGTCATCGCAGGTCTCACACAACTCTACAGCCTGCTCATTTCCTGAGTTAACAAAAAAATATCACACAACTCCCAGGGGCGCGCGGGAACTCAGCCTGAGCCCGTAAGTAACAGAGTGACTATGAATAAATCTAGGGGCCTGCAGAACTTCAGATGAAGCCTATGTCCGGTCAGGACCTGCTCGATTCTGAGAGGCTGCGCAATTTCAAAGCTAAAACATATCTCACAAATTGGAAGGCATTTTTGTGTTCGTTTGTTTGAATTGGGTGGGTGGGGACCCGTACTACCTTGGGGGCCTGTGTTATTTTGGGGGCCGCGCAACCCCGGGGCTAAACGGCAAAATTCTGTAGGCCCGTAAAAAATTGCATCGGGCCCGAAAAACTCGTATGGGGCCCGCAAAACCCTGGGCCTGTGCTAGTCCAGGAGAGACCCACACCAAGCCGCGGCTGGTACAACCGGAGATCTGGGTAGGGCATGCGTCATTTTATCATAATTAAAATTATAGGGGCCCGCACAACCGTACGCACTAGGATCTGGGTGAATCGATAGTCCCCAGGTGGGCCCGCTGTGGGGGCCCGTGTAATCTCTTTCGAGCCAGCCGGGCCCCCTGGTCTTCATCGCCTTCAGCTGACTTTCCAAAACTTTATTCCCTTCTAGGCCATAGCAGCTTCCAGACAACAAACTTTACGATACGATGATTATGAACCATTAAAATTGCATGCACATAGTTTGAGGCAGGCGTTGATAGACTGGACAGTGTCAGCTGCAGAGTTTGTCGCGCGCAGGAAAGTTCAGGTCCAATTTGGTCCATATCCTAAATTTCCTGAGAAGACTGGGTCTATTATATAATTTGCACTACAATGCATGTCCATAAATTATGACTAAATTGACGCAAAAATGAACATCCAAATCCAGATTTGACTTTTCTCAATTCTCTGGGCAATTCAATCTGATCTGTTAACAGCTGGTAATCCATTCGGATATACAATACCTGACATACTTTAGAATAGGCGTAACGAGCTACCTTGGGAACGCAACCGTCACCGGTTCCCCCGCCTGCGGTCTGCTGAATGCGTTGTTGCACACGATGCTGGCTTCTGATGATGTGAACCTGCTCGATTTTGCTGTGAAAACCATATGCCAGATCAGAAAAGCGGCGAGCGATAGCGGCTCTTCAGAGAAGTCCGTTGTACATACACCTAGACATGGACCGCAAACTTGGATGAACCCTATGGACAGCTAGCTCATTGAAATTACACCGGGAGTCGGTCCTGGTGTCAGATTTTGTTTGTAGCCGATGCAGAATGTTTAACCCGCACCCCACCGGAGGTCCGGCGCCACCTTCGCCCCACCGGGGCCATCGATGGCCCCCTCTAACTCCAAAATATACGGGGGTTAGCGCAAATCTGCAAAGTGCATTAGGAATGTCGAGTGAATTCAGTAAGAAACTACTTGCATGTTTAAGCGCTCAGGTCAATGGTTTGACCTCCAGAGGTAAAGTTAGGTCACGATAGGCCATTTTCACTCAAATATGCAATGCTTAAGAAAACTTGCCGCCACTCTTATGCCATTAGAGCTATTGAGATCTGGTAAAGTACATTTGATAGGAACATTCCAGACCTTTTACCGCTATGAGAAACGTAATGACCTCCCGTTAGTGGTTTGACCTTCAGAAGTCGCCTCGTAACCTTATATGACCCGAGGTCACAAAAGGGCAGAAATTGACCTTGCCGTACATCAAACGAAAGCCAGTGACAAGACATACACGATGCTGTTTTATTCAGCGTTCTAGCTTAATTAGATCAAAAGTTATTGTCAAAATACTGTTTTTGACCCCTGGTGACCTTGGATGACCTTGGATATGTCAAAAGGAAAATATTGCCCCTGGGATCCGTGAAGGGGTGTCCAAGAACGTTTTTCTGAGCAAGCTGAGCATTTGCAATCGTGTTTGTGACTTTTAACCCATTAACGCCCGCACCTACTTCCAGCTTTCAGATTGGCAACGAAATGTTTTCCTATGTTTAGAATATGCCAAATAAGATGTTCCGAAAGTTTTAAACCGATACCACTTTTAGATTCTGAGATATGACACCGTACAAAAACCCGCTGGGCGTTTGGGACATCGGCTGGCACGACACGGCCGGCTCCCGGGCGGCGCAGTCACCGCACTCAGCGGCCCGATGCGCATCGCTTTACTGCAGTTTTGTGAAGTGTTTTTTTCCTCTTGTATATTGGCCATAGTAAAATGTTAAGACAGTTTATGCTCCCCAGGTTTAATCATAGACAACACCAATCGCATATTTGCATATAGTATACAACGGTGGTTAACCTAGACTGATGATTTACAGGGATAGACTAAAATTGTGAAAATCATAGTATTTTAAGAATGTTGTGGTATACTATAGCACAGAATATTAAGAATATAAGGTGAATATCAAAGGTTTTGGAAAACCGTTTCTTTTGTCTCTACCCCCTTCTTCCTCCGTCTCCCAGAATTGGTGACTGACGTTCGCTGAGCTTTCAACGAATAATGGTAATATTCAGCACACAGATGAAAAGTTTTGAAAACTCAATCCGTTATCTCCCTTTTGCGGTGTAAATTAGCCTGATTAATCTCCAAATCTCCAAACGGGGCCATTTCGATCTTTCCAACTTTTCTTGGAGCAAGCAGCGTGCTCCATAGTTGCATCAATGTGAACCTTCACATTTCTAGGCACGCCGCTGGTCATTGTAAGGCCGGTCAGCGCATCATCATTCTCATCCTCATGACTAATATATTTTGTGATGGCGTACTCATGATATGCACCTGATCCGCTTCAAAACAACTTATTTTGCTTCTTTTTCTGCAAAAATTTGATCTGTGCCATTGCTAACAACTATGCTTTCGATATATTTAAGTCTCCAAGGCTGGATATTTCTTCTCGATCCAGGAGGGGTTCTGGATGGCTTAACACTGGCAATACAATCCAAGCCCTAGACAAAGTCTGTGGGAAACCAAAATCCAGGCGGGTCTTGAGCCCTCCTCTTAAACCCCGGGATAGTCACTCATGGTAGTTTCACTTGACTAGAAACAAGCTGCAACAGTGCTAATTACGTTTTAGACAGAAGTTCTAGAACTTCCCATGCTTTCGCCCCTTTTAAAGTGCACCAGACGTTTTACACCGTACCATCTCGTCACAACAAACCAGCGCGGCGGCCGCGATAATTCTAAACTCATTTTGTTAGCTGGTCATTGGCTTTCAATCAGTGGTGGAGCTAGGGGCTAGGAATGCTCAAGCCCCCCTCCCACCGAAATGTCAGTGTGCCTATAGTAAATGCATAACTGAGTGCTGTTCCGAGGCAATAGCGGGGAGGCTAGAGACCCCTAACCCCCTACACCCGATGAAGTCCTCAATTCGCCATTGTTCCCTATCCTCTCTATCCACTACACACAATCCATCGAGGGAAAAAGAAAAGGCTCTGCTAGTTTAACAGTGAAGTCATGCTAATATTTCGTCAAGTTTTCAAAGCCCTGAAAATTATCTTGATAACGCGTTCAGAAAACACTGGAACCATCTTGCATGTTTTCGTTAAAAATATTTGATAATAATTCCAAAAATAAGACAGACCTGAAAACGTTCGGAAGCATTTCATAAACTCCACAACTTCCAAACGTATCGACATTGCACTAAAAATCCGCAGATTTGATGAAAATTCTATAAGCTGGCAACCCTGAATTCGCAGGACCCACAATACCCCCATTTCCTATAGGTAACACTACGCACCTAACCCACGAGACGGGACGACAGGACACATCCTTTCCTCCTTTTCAGCGGCCCGAAGATGTCCGCAACGCCCAGCGGGTCATTTTTGTCCGCCTCATATTTGACGATGTCTCATGGCAAAGCCGTTCAAGAAAATCTTACTGTTTCTTCACCATCTGATTCCTTGTGGTCTTAGCTTGATGTCAATCATGCAAACTCTTTTCGGCTTTCCATATGCTATTGCAAGAAACAAAATTTGCAAAGCTATCTCACGTTGACCAAAACCTCGCCAAAATAAGTTCCACCAAAATCGTCCCATAAAGACCTAGGATTTTCAAATGCATTGTTATAGCTTGTCTACGCTCTGAAACACACATCCATATCATAAACCTGAAGATCACTTCACTGGTACCGATTCTGCAGCCTGTCAAAGTCAGAGGACAAAAATGACCCGCTGGGCGTTAATGGGTTAAATCATGAGACAGCTTTTCCCCATGCTTTTTCAATGGAGGAGGTCATCTCGTGACCTGACCTCAGGTCACGAAATCGAAAAATCCCGTATATACATAATGTAGACCTTGGAGGGTTAATGAAGTGTAGGAAGTTTCAAATCAATCGACCCATAAATGTAGCTCTTATAGAGCTCAAAATTTGAAGTGAGGTGACCTTGGTTGACCTCGCCTGGTGACCTGACCTTGGGTGACATGGGGAAAAAAGTTTCAGGGATGGTGGGAAAATCATAGGGTGAGAGATAGAGCCCTCAACCGCGGTGCTGCGCCTCGTCGTTTTTCTGCTATCCCGAAAAAACCTTAAGGGGGGCCATCGAGGGCCCGGTGGGGCGAGGGTTAACTCCGTTCCTTTCGCACTTGCTATCTCTCCGTTCAAAACATGTGTGGCTAATTCAATGTGATCGGGTAATATAATGGTTGGCAATTCATTCAGCATGCGTTCAGGGCGTGGTGGTGAAAAAGTCTGATTGCTGCTACTGGGCTGAGGACAAATGGATTTCGAAGTATTCTGTGTAGATAAAAATATTTAATGGATATCATGCTTACTGTGCTTTGTTTTCCCGAGAAGCTAACGTTTTTGTTTTACGTATAGGGCCGTAATCCCTCCTTTACCAGAAAAAAGAAATTTATAGTACCAGCTCTCGGCGTCATGTCAGAATTAGCAGTGAGAGAGTGAAATCGCAGGTGGCGGACAATAAAACAGGCAGCATGAAGGTATATGCCGATTTGCTACTATCATTCATAGCTCATAAATGCACAAAATATGGGCTTCCAAGTAGTGAAACTCATTTTAGAGTCACGCTATGTTAGTGTCGCAATGCACCGCAAAGTTTGAAATCTTGGAGAAAGAAAAGAAAAGAAAAGCAATTCACGTAAATTCCACCGACGGATATCACTTTACTTATAGACAATCAAACATACATCAATGGACATCGTTATCTCCCCTATTATTTCGTAGGTCAGCTGCTGGCACGACTGGCGTGTGTCAGCAGAAGCTGCATCAGTATCCCTCCCTGGAGTCCAGTTAGCTGAAGGCCTGCGTCGGCTTAAAGCACACCGGGTCGTCAGGCTGACAGTGCTGCTAGCAGATGAGTCTGCACATTTGCAGGGAAGATGATGCGGCTGCTGCAGCGGTCCGGTAGGAATCGCCGGAGACTGATGGATAAGGTCAGGCATAGGCTTATGAACGAGGGACGGGGGCCATGCCCCCTATTCTCCTGGCTGGGGAGCCAGCCTGTTACCTCCCACCCCCCATGTCTGTATGTATAAGGAACTAAATTTGTGGCGATATTCACTCTTTACTTATCATCTGTTTTTAGCATTGGATAAACAGTCATCATGTTTATGTTTTCAGTATATGTTTGGAAAATATGGGTCATTAACATACACCTCTTTATAGAAACCCCTAAATTCTTATCCACATCTCCAGCCTCCTCCGGGTTTTCTAAGATTACCCACAAATAAATTTTTTGTGTGAAAATGAATGCCGAGTCAGCTCCAGTGAATGTAATCGAATTCACGACGTGTAGCAGGATTATATTTTTAGGATATAATAAATGAGTTCTGCTGGAGCAGCGATCGCGAGCATGGATAGTGTGCCCGGAAATTAAGTTTTATATTTTCTGGATTCTTACACTTGGCATCAATAGGAAGAGTTCTTTGATTTTGTATTAGTTTTGGGGTAGCTTTTAGCGCCACAAATCATTCAAAAATATGCGTGCATCTAACTGTTCAGGACGGAGCAGATAGATATAAGTCCGAATGTGTATACGTCTTGTGCACTTAATAGACATACAGATAGGCATTCTAGGTATGGCAGCGTAGTGAAACATTTGTCAGGGGGACAGCATGGGCTAATGTTAGCTGCCAACCACCCTTGGCCAGCCAGAGAATGTACTATGGCCCCCTGGCTAAACCACCGTCTTGTCATGCTACACGGGTACCAGAGATGACCCATTACAAGGCCGATCGTGGGCAGAGGCGGATATAGACCGGTTGTTTTGAGAGGGGGCAACAATACAAAATCAGGAAAAAATACATTGCTCTTAAGGAAAATAGGGCAATTCGTTTCTTTTAGTGGTGGCCAAATGCTCTATTGGAACTCCTCCCCTCCCTGGATCCGCTAACGAAAGCGGATGTCAATCAAATGAGGAATAATTATAATTTAGTGAGCAAGTCCGACAATATTTATAAAAATAAAAACAAAACCACTTGAAGTCTGATATTTTAGCAAGGTATATTTTCCATTATTCATTGCTTTATCGTAGTCGGTTTGCCCTCGGTAAAATCACGCCTATATTACCTGACTTGTTTCAGGGGACACATTGCTTTCATGTTGTTATTTTCACCATGGTCGATGTGGCAGAGTCCCTCTGGCATTGGTTTAACCCTCGCCCCACCGGGGGGCCATCGATGGCCCCCCTAAGGTTTTTCCGGGATAGCAGAAAAACGACGAGGCGCAGCACCACGGTTGAGGGCTCTACCTCTCACTGCATCATTTTCCCATCATCCCTGAAATTTTTTACCCCGGGTCACCCAAGGTCAGGTTACCAGACGAGGTCAACCAAGGTCACCTCACTTCACCTTTAGAGCTCTGTAAGAGCTACATTTCAAAGTCGATCGATTTGAAACTTCCTACACTTCATGACCCCTCCAGGGTCTACAAGGTGTATATCCGGGATTTTTCGATTTCGTGCCCTGAGGTCAGGTCACGAGGCGACCTCTCCCATTGGAAAAGCATGGGGAAAAGCTATTTCATGATATAAAAGCCACAAAAATGATTGCAAATACTCAGACTGCTCAGAAAAACGTTTTTGGACACCCTTTCACGGATCCCAGGGGTCATATTTGCCCTTTGACTTTTCCAAGGTCATCCAAGGTCACCAGAGGTCAAAAACAGTATTTTGACAATAACTTTTGACCTAATTGAGCTAGAGCGGTGAAACAAACACCATCGTGTTTGTCTTGTCACTGGCTTTCATTTGATATACGGCAAGGTCACTTTTTGACCTTTCGTGACCTCAGGTCATATTAGGTCACGAGGTGACCTCTGGCGGTCAAACCACTGGCGGGAGGTCTTTAGGTTCCACATAACGGAAAAGTACTGGCAATTTGCTATCAAATGTACTTTACCAGGCCTCAATAGCTCTAATGACATAAGAGTTATGCCCAGTTTGCTTAATCATTGCATATTTGAGTGAAAATGGCCGATCTTGACCTAATTTGACCTCTGGAGGTCAAACCATTGACCCGAGCACTAAAACATGCGAAGTAATTTCTTACTGAATTCACGCGAGCTTTCTATTGCACTTTGCAGATTTGCGCTAACGCCCATATTTTCGGAGTTAGAGGGGGCCATCGATGGGCCCCCGGTGGGGCGAAGGTGGCGCCGGACCCCGGTGGGGCGCGGGTTAACTCCCAAAATAGAATCAAGCGTCGGAAAAAGATCAAGGGATCCCCTCAGAACACTAATTCAATAAAGCGCCCTTATTGGTGGTAGCAGAGTGAACGCCGTTGTCTCAGGGTGACGAATAAAGGTTGGCTGAAATAGTGGCAAGTAGCTCCTCGTTATTCTGCAACATTAGCGCGATAAAGTCGGAAAATAAGTCCTCCCGTAATAATTTGATGTCTCACTTACCAGCAATGTATATAAACACAATAATATTGTAATTAAAAATAATTAAAATCGGCAATAGAAATGCTTAAGAAAACTTTCGATTGCAGGATCTAGCGCCATTCCTTGTTGGAGTCTCACCGAAATGGGCGAGCTTCCCCGTAAACAATCTAGGGAAAAGCGCCACCAGCGGAACCAAATTCACTGTCCGTTAGTTTTCTATTCACTCTCCGGAAAAATAAGGATTTTAATTTTCGACATATTTAAGAGCTTTGATACTTCGGCATGCAAAGCGAAGAGCTGTGTCAGCTGGGGCATACTTATTGATAACAACAAAGTTGATTTTACATTATTTGCAAAATTTCTGATCAAACAGAATGCTCATTTGGCAGACCGAGGGGGAAGGCGGGAGGTGGTACGAGAACGGCACAATCTCGGGAATGTCCTCTGTGGCTTGCTGTTACATGCCGTGTATATTTTCTGTACAAGAGAGTGCAATGGTGTTTCTCATGTTGTGGTGCTTCCACTGCCTCTCCTGTTCCTTTATTCAAAAATCGTAGAAACATTGAAGTTTCTCTTCGTATATTAGCGGGACATGCTGGATGCAATTTTTACAGTCTAGCGTTATATTTGTCAATATGTGATGGTTGAAATATCTGAGAAGCTCAGACAATGGCATGGCGTATTTTTTTACACGGCATCGTCCTCATCCTTACTTGCTTTTGTTGCGTTTGTAGCTACCTAGGGGATGTGATGGCGGCGTGGGAAAGAACATTCAACTTCCACGCCGCTGACTCAGTCTCGAATCCCCGGCCGGGTATTCTGCATGAGTCTTCCCGATCCTCATGCTACCCTCCCGACATGGTGAGGGCTGGCGGCACCATGTAACCTTAGCAGTCGGTCTGTCGTTAAGTCCCAAGGCTGCTTGCATTTAGTTTGTACCTACCTTAGAGGTCGACTTTAGGTTGACATACGACGGAAGTGTAAAAGCGTTTCGCCGTTGTGGGCAAACACCTGTCATGAATGAAAAAATGTCGTTTGTATATTACAGGGTAACTGTGTCATCCATCGATGCTAGAATTAAATCCATCCTGCAAGATTAAGAATACAGAAAATGTTTATTTTTATTGCACTAAGGAAAAAAATAGATCAATTATCAACTTGCAGAGCAGAATACCATCTTGGGGTGTCCCGGTACCTGATTTGGACTTCTTTTGTTTCAGTGGTCCTGTTGTCACCAACAATTTGCCCGTTCCCACACCCGTGAGGCCGGATGGGCGACCTTGTCCAATTAGCTGGGTATATTTATGTCCTGTGATTTGATTCCTGTGTCCATATTCTTGCCTCTCCATCACACAGGGGCATGCCGTATGTCCATGGTAGCGCCCGTGTGCAATAGTCCTACCCTCACATCCGCTCTTGCGTTTTCCTCAGGGGCATCGCAAATAACTCAGCATGGGCAATTGGGCATCACCCTCTCGTTGGCTTTTTCCGCTGACTGCCCATCTCAACGGGACTGCCATCGCCGCGGAGATTACTTGGGAAAGCGATGGCGTGCAACAGTGCATGAAATCCATCGCGGCACGTTAAGGTGCCTGGCCTGCGAGAAGGCCCGCTTTTTGCTGTATCTGGCCTTTAGGCCACGCCCCGGCGTGATCTCGCTTGGGTGTGGCGCTTTTTCGGCGGGTGCCTGATGCTAGGTGGTATCGCGTCATAGAATCAGTGACGTCACGACTCTGAAGTTTAGAGCGGCAGACAACTGAGATCTAAAGACACATTATCTTTCCGAACAAAAAGTACACAGAGAGCGCCGCGTCGGAAGAAAACAGGTCTGTCTTCTCGGCTACCCTCCTCGAGAAGATTCTATCTCTCTACAGTCAACATAAATCTTGAATCAATGAGCAAGTGGCGTGTTGTTTTGCTGTTTTTGTCCCGTGTTGACCACCTGAACACTGGCTTAGTACATGAAAGCTCCCTTCACGGCTACCGATTGAGAAGTAATCGTGCCTACTACAGCCGTCTTACATCTCCATTCGGACAATGACGACAGCCCATGAAGTGGAGGGTGGGCACGTCTTGGCTCGCTAGTAACAAGAGGCGAACAAGTTTGAAATATTTCCGCTTGATTCTTGGCGAATTGTGGGTCAGCCGTCCAAGCCAAAACTAATTAAGAGAAGAAAGACAGGCGTCACTGTCAGGAAGACTTGTTGGTTTTGGAATTTTGCTTATAAATTGGTGGAAGTGAAGATAACGTAAAGTAAATGCTCGTTGTTTCCTTTCAGCTCAGTGCTGCCTATGTGTCGTGAAATTTTGAAAATACTCATGCATCGTTCCATAAAGATCCGGCAACCAGCTAGGGTCAATACAAAAAAGGCATGGACTATTAATTCTGAACTTAGACCTGAACTATCACTAAGGGGAAATTGCACCAACTGCTGGGTGCAGGATGCCACTCTACGACGAGTGATATAATAAATCGCCGAGTCATCTTAAGGCAACAACAACACAACGACGCGGAAGGCCTCCTTTGAGGAAGTGTACGCAGCTGTCATGCACCAGTTTTGTCACGACGCGCCGGCTTTGTCACATTTGCGCCGCGTCAGTGCCGCTCTGCGGGCGAAAGCGAAAGTGCCGCCGTCGTGTCTTGCCTCGTCTGCATCGGCCGCGTGCGGTAACGCGGCCAGCCGCCGCAGCCCCGAGTGGTCCCTGGGGCACGCGAGAGAACGGGGAACAGCCGGACATGCCTCCCTCGGTGGAGAGCCAGCCTGAGTCAGATGTCAGCTACGCGGCCGTTGAGGTCACAGTCCGGTCACGTTTCCGTCTAGTTTGAATAAAGTTCCATTTTTAAACACGAGAATGTTCAAATAGGAGAGAAACTTTTATATAACCGATGCAAATACTGCTTACGCACCAAGAATAGGTATGTGCATAGATAAAGGGTTAGTCAAAGATCGCGGCGCCAAGGGCAATAACGATATGTGGGACACAGCGAAAAACCCGGCTTCGATGCATTTCCGCTTGATCCAGGAGTTGTGACCGCAAGCAAACAAAAAAGAAAATTAATCAGTTTCTGTCGGGGCTGGGTCTTTTATTGATCCACCCTACATCTGATAAGCTTTAGGGCATGTAGCAAAATCTACATCTGTACCCGCCCGTTATTTGACTATCCGAAGGTTCCATTGTGAGAAGGTATGCGTGCCTGGAATTATTTTGCAGTTTTAGCTGAACACCGAAAACCCTTCCTAACGAGTTCCTTTGGTTTCTTTTCATCGGATACCCCTCAGTTATTTTGGTGTACAGAATTTCTGTTGCTTGCTGAGAGAGAGAGAGAGAGAGAGAGAGAGAGAGAGAGAGAATTAGGAAGAGGAAGAAAACAAATAGATACGGAGGAAGGGAACGGAATAAAATGCTTAACACAAACAAAATGATGGCGGGCTACTGTGTCACGGAATAAATACACAGCCTTGCCATCCCTGTAGAAGGGTGGATAACACTGGTCAACCAAATTTGGCTTTTGTCGTGGATCCAATATAAAATAGTCCGTTTCTAGGATAATTTGTGGCGCTGAACACGAATCTGGCAGCAGAAATTCCATATCAGATCATAATTTTGCGATCCAGTATGTCTGTTTGTCGTCTTTGTGCAAGCCTACTTGGCATCAGTGACTTTGACAGTGCAAAACCCAAGAGGTCTAGGAAAATGAACGTTTAGCTGTTTGTGGAGGCTAGAGTATTCTACCTTAAACCCGATTTGCATAGACCTAGGTCAATATATTCAAGGTAAAACGAGACCATATAGGTCAAATTCTGTAGGTGCAGGGTAGCCATTGGGAAATGCCGTAATTATGCGATGAGAAGCCGGATATGGAGAGAAGGTGGCATAAAGTAACAGAGGAAAGGTCTGAGGCAATGTTCTCTGAAAATTTTAGGCCAAGGTCTTTCAAGGCCATTGACCTTTGACGTCAAAATATTACATTTTGCCTATAACGTGTATTGCAACTAGCACTATGGCAACCGTCGGGCGGAAAATAAGGTTTGACCATGACCCATGTCCTTTGTCTTGGACCTGTGACTTTGGGCTCAAGATTGAGTGACCTAGCGTATGACGTCATAGCATGATATACGTCATATTAGGCGGCATCATCCGACCAAAGGCACTAGGGTCAATAACCTTGAAATGGGGGTATAACCTTGACCTGTGACTTTTTCAACTCAAGGGAGGTGACTCTGACATAAAATCCTCATCATATAATGTTGCGACGTCACCTCTCAGTCTACAATACCGGCGAGTTTGTGCAACCGAGCGCAAACCTTGTTCAATGTACAATGTTCGTGCACTTGAATGCGGGGTAGTCTTTCGTTGCAATAAATTCACATGTATATTGATAAGCTGCGTTGTCTGGGTGCAGATAATCCAGATTCTCGACATCCTTGATCTATATTTTTCCACAAAAGACTAGGCTGATGACAGTGTGTGGAAAGAGTAGGGGCTATACAACAGGTATGCTCTGGAGAAGAAACCAGGTCCGATGGCAAAAAACGGTTACTAAATTTGAAATCAGTGGTATTGTAATAGGCAGAAACAGGTGTTCACGTGCCGAATCCATTTGGGCTGTTGACCAGTGTAATCCTTCCGCAATGCTGGGTATCAGGTTAGAAGCTGTGAGCGATGCTCATTGGCATCCGCAAGTACCTACAATATTACCTCTCACAAACTATTTGGAAAAATATGGTACGGCTGGCTGCTGACTAATCTCACAGTTTTGCATCCTGTATTAAGTTAAAACTGTGTTTTCTCACCGAACATTTTTTCAGCACGATATAACCACTAAAAAGTGATGGCTGTTTTGCAAAAACCTCAGATGGCTGAGGAGGTTTTAGGCGTTTGGTTTTTAGAGGGGATCTGAGACCACTTCCTTTTCTCATGTTGTTCTCCTTCCTTGGGCAACCGGAAATTATACTCTTAGTCGTAATATTGTATCGAGGGTGTCAATGTGAGATGCCTTTTCAGTTCTCAAGTTCATACATTAATCAGCACGATGAAAACACGCACAAGCACGCTCTGGTCATGGTAGTCATAACCATTTGTATCACTACCAGCCCTTCTTATTCCTTAACGCTCAGTCATCTAATTACCTTGCCATCTTTTTCTCCGCCTCAAATTCGACAAAACAGTGAGACGTTACACCACTGTGCTTGGCACACTTTATCTCCAACCGCTTCTGCAGCTGTGTTCAAATTTCTATGCCCAAGTCATCTCGGGCCAGATCTCCAGGCCGGGGCAAATGAGTTCAGTTCAAAAAGTATTTAGTTTGACGCATTGATCTGATATGCTCACTTCTTCATGAGCTTACTGAGCGTAACAGCTTGAACGTCAATTTCGACATTACTCATCTGAGGTCATCGATGTCATGTCATATCTATGGGAAATGCACCAAGTAAAGCTTAGAGACATGAAGATGTCTGTTTTTCACTAGTTACAGCTCAAAGTCCTTCAGAATTTCAAACACTGTTCTCATTGCTCACTTTGAAGAGCAAGTTATATTGGGAGAGGGGAATTTATATTATAGGGGATTCATATGATAGGGATAAGGGAATTCATGTTATAGGGGAATTCATGGATTAGTTTAAGAGGCTAGAAAACTAAGCAAGGCAGATTATAATCAAAACTCATAGGGTAGGGAGTATTGACAAGGATCTGCTTCCCTTACGTTCCTCGCCCTGTCATCTGACTAACTAATCTCACTCTTTTGCCTTGACGACCACCCTAACCCTGGATTCCGTTTCCAGCTCGGAGAGCGGTGCCGGGCACCTAGACATGGAGATCGACGATGGAGTCACCAGTAGGGCCGCACCAACGTTGGAATCGGCCCATATGAAGGCACACACCCGGCAAGATAGGAAGGGCTGTGCTGCTTCTGCTGACAGAAATGCCGAAGAAATGGAGGCCGTCATTACCACCGGTGTGCTCCGCTGGGCTGAGGTGGCAGTGGCGGTGACGTGTACGGCGCCGGCCCCGTGGGATGCGGCCGCGGGGTGTTGATGAGGCCGGAACAGTCGTTGGGGGAGGCAGCCAAAACCTCCTGCGATGCTGTCGTCGTGTCCGGTGGACTGGGTGGAGCACGGGACCTGGCCAAGAGTGCAGCGGCTGAAGAGGCGCTGCGGCGGCGGGGCCGCCGGGCGCCTAGGGGCCGCTATCTGTGTCGCGCCGGTGGCACTGCGGGCGCGCAGCGTCTGTTATTTTTTTTAAGTTAAAAGATTGGGTCTTTAGTTCCTGAGAGGTCATCTGAGGATGTGTCAAACTGTGACCGCAACGTGTCCATGAAGTCGCAATGAAGGGCATTAAAAATATGTTATCACATTATTGTGTTATGTTTTCTTCTGGGAGTTATTGCTATACATTATGACCAGATTACGTAAGTGTCACCACCGACAAAAAAGTGAAGGGGCCAGCCAATCTGCATTCTTCTGCTGTGTTGGCAAGACATTGCTCCTCTAGTACTAAAAACTATTCGAATTTGGGCCCCTTTTTGCCCGTCCCACATATTCGTTATAAGAAAATTCGGATTGTTCTCCAACTCGGCCGCAATTAAGAATACCTTTATCCATAGCGGGTACAATCCCCCTGTTCCCCACTTTTCAGACTCATAGGCCACATGATAGTTAAAATTTACTCAGTATTGCACTGGGAAATTTTGGACCAGCTTGCTGTCAACCGATTAAGATCGGCTAGTAACTCAAGGCCTGTAAACATTCACAAAATAATAATTCAGCACCAGAACGAGCAAGCTTGCCGCCTCCCTCTGCACAGTCAAACATGATGTTGGGGGTCACTCATAACCAATGTAAAGTTTTGGTCTCAGGCAGAAAATGTAAGGGGTGATTCTGTAGAAAAAGTCACAAGACACAAGATATTCATTTGTTATCCGCTTGTAACCTGGAAATGCTCAAAGCAATAAGAGACCTTCGAAGCAGCCTAACACTAAGCGTTAGCATAATTTCTTAGAAAGAGTTGGAATTTCAGAATTACTCCTAAGAACATTTCAGTACCGGCTATTTTCCGAGTCGCAGAAAAATGAAAATTCTTAGCCTCAGTGAGCCTCAACTGTTTCGTGTCCTGAAAGTTAACATTCAAACTAAGTATCCACATGAATAGGAAAGCGCCTGTTTGTAGATTTCTTCTGTGCACACCTCAGTATTTGGCCACCAGAGGCCCAGCGCGGCAACGAAAAAGGAGGTAGCGGTGCGAGCCAACCCAGTCGTGACCAGCGAAAGGGATGACTTGAGAAACGCTCAGATGCAGATATTCAAAGCCAACAGTGTGCTCAAGGACTCTTGTTGATTTCCAGTCGGATTCCAGGCTTTTGTGGGCAGGGTGTTCGAGACAGTGGTTGGAGGGAGCATGACTGAACGGTGAACCATGAATATGTTCACAGCGGACGTGGCAGGCGACAAGACCAGTGGCTGCTTATTCAAATCAATCTCAACATAGCTGGCAGGGCTTTTTCCAACAGAAGTATTAACACGCGCATTGACGGGGGGTGGGTAACCGCTCTCCCTCAGGTTTTTTTTGAGAAAGCACAAAAAACGGCGGCGCGTAGCGCCGCTGTACTTGGCATACATTTTCCCTGATCATTTTTACAAATTTTTACAAAATTTCAAGGTTAGTTCATCTCAGGTCAGGTCACCAGTACAGGTCAAGTGACCTGACATAAAAAGTTTAAGAGAGCATAGGTCAGAACAGGGTAAACTTATTCGATTAAAACTCATATCACACAATGGACTTACCGAGTTCTCTTAAATATGTTCCGGTATTTTTCATATCGATGACCTAAGGTCAAATACGAGCCATGACCTCTCCATTGGAAATACATGGAAAATGTTTGTAACTGAATAACGTGGTAATAGATGGTGATAGGACGTTTATTTCAATGGAATTAGATTTTCATCGTCTTTGCAGTTCTAATGATATGCATTTTACCTAAATTTATATTGACCTAAGCTCAGGTCAGGTCGAATTCCCTATTTGAACTGATTTGGCCTACCAAGGTCATATTATATATCATTCAATTTGGGTTGCTACGAGAGTTCCAATGGTATCAATTGTTTTGCTCTATCTTAACTTGTTTACCAAAAACCTACATTTACATATTATCCCTATGACGGCATGACTTGACATCTAGTGACCTTAGATTTGACCTGACAAAAAATGGTACGAATATTTTCGATAGATAAGTTCATGGGCTACCCAATTCTTTTTACCATTTTCGCTATCTAGCGCGGTTCCCGAGCTCTTAGAGGGGGTGGGTAACCCCCCCCGTCAAAGTGAAGGTGGCTCATACCCCCGTCAATGCGCGTATTAATTTTCTAGCCAGCGGGAAATTTGCAGGGAACGTGAAGGGTTTCAATTAACTGTAATATGTGACCTAATTAGAGTTTTCCTGTGGATTTCTTGCTAACTTTTTTTATATGAATAATTCTTATACATTATAGATTTCACATACATACATACCTTATACATGTAACCTGTTTTTATCACATTATACTATATGTGTGTTTCACATGTCTGTAAATTATATCCAAGTTATCACATGTTCAGCTTTTGGGATTGAAGTCATCAATGGACTTGGCACGGGAATTCTCGCCCTGCTATCCGAACGATCAATCCCCACAATGATGGGTCAATTTGGAAGCCAAAGTTTAACGGCCCACAAAGCACAGGGCCCGCCGCCCCGTCCAGACCATCCACTCGCCAGTTAGTTGCCAGCCGACCTAATGGTGATGGTTATACCAAGGTGTAATCATCTGAAAAACTCAGGCGTTTTGAGCAACTTAGGATTTGAAAGACTCAATTACCTACCATTCTCATACAGACCAAAGGATTCGTCCTTCCCCTGCCCAACAGACTAATGCACTGCAACGGCTCAGAGTTTGTGCTTGTAAATATAGAATGAAAGTCGTCATTAGATTGTTGACAGATCGGAGGAAAAGAAGTTGTTCCAGACGCGGCATCATATCTCAGATATGTAGTTTCATAATGCTATAGAGAACATAGCCAATCTTGTCTGATGTAGCGAGCTAAGCTCCTTTATCCCAGACAGACATCGTGACAAATCACCTGAAAATAGCAGGCTGTCAGTCCATTAAGTATCCAGTCGGTGGTGAGGCCGTTCAGCTGGGTGCTACTGTGAGGAGAGACTGTTGAAGCCACCATTCATATCACAGTCGATTTTCCGTACGCGGATACGCTACCACTTTCATAAGTAGCATTTGACAGATCTAGAAAGAGAAGACGTTAGCTTCATCGTCATGCTTGTTGTTCAATTTTCTTTGGCGAGTCTAGCTTATTGTACAGTCCTACCAAGTGACGTCTGGCACCCGAGGGAGGGCAAATGAACCGAATACCTAAGGAAAAAAAACATTTTTTGTCAGTGAGTATATTCAGCTCAGAGTTGATGCAATAGAGCTCAGATGAAAATATGTTTCGCTAAGGTAATTTTTCTGCAGTTGCTTACTACTCTCGCATGTTTAAAGATCACTTAACGAGACGCAGATCGAGTTTCGAGCCTCATATTTGTACACGTTGCCCCTGATCTGAGAGAGCGGAACCCGAAACGATCTTGGATAATGTGCCGCCATATATGCTTGGTAATGTGGCATGACGCGTCAGATGGGTGATCGAAGTGTGTGTGGTGTGACATTTATTTGACTTATATTTTCTTTCTTAGCCTTTAATTTGATGATTGGCACATTTTCATCTCACGTTTATATTTCAAACATTCGAAAAATGTTTAAAAATTTTAAAGATATATGAAAAACATTGTAATGCGCGTTTTTTCAGACCCGAAACGTACTAGACACAACAATGTTGTATATATATTTTTATATATAAATCCAGATGCATAAATACTCACACATACACACACACACACACACACACACACACACACACACACACACACACACATACACACACACACACACACACACAAAACACACACACACACACACACACACACACACACACACACACACCTACATGCCACATAGCACAAGCTGCTCAGGTATGCTACACCGGCAAGCACCCGCCATTTGTGTAAAGCTGAAGTGCGTTTCATGCATAAATGCGCTGCCGAGCAAATCACTTACTTTCTGACTCTGCCCTAGTAGTGAGGCTGTTCTAGACGGGGGCAAACCAATCGCTATTTTTTCTGTTGATATTTTTTCGCACACCGATTTAGAATAGACATTATTAGTAAGATCCTAGTTCATGTTAAGCTAGATACATTCTATGTTCTGCATACAAATTTCCCCTCTTGTAATTTCAATAATTCCCGAAATTAAAGCATAATTTATGTCCACAAGTGTATGTTTTTCCATCATTTGCATTCTCTGGACGGGCCCGTTCGACTGCTGCCGTAGGCAACAACGAAGGAGGCATACCTAACCTGTCCTGAGGCAGTGGTCAATGACCCGAGCGCTGGTAGCCAGTTTAACAAGTATGTTAAAGTACTTACTTGAAGCTATCGTAAATTTTCAAGTAAAAATATTTACACCAAAGTGTGGGGATAGTTGAATATTTTATATCACTCACTGTCGGACAAAGTCACAAAGATCCTATATTAACGTAGAGGCGAGTCTAAATGACAAGTTTGGAGGTGGGAACCCGTGTAAAATTGTAAAAACACAGTTTTTTAGCTGGTAAGATCGTCTAAAAAAGGGAAAATTTTGGTCGTTTAATTATCCTGTCCAGATTGGACTGGATTCTCCCCCTGGATTGCCGTCCAGACTGCGGAGCTGGACAGCTGCAGTGTGTTTGCATACCACTAAGGTGTCTGGGGTTTGTTCTGCCGTGGTTACTGGTGTGGGAGATACGCTCGGGACACATGCACTGGATTCAGGCATTACATCAGTGGTGGAGCAGACATGGGATCTTTTAGAAGTGAATACAGTTTCCAGGTGTGTGCGCTGCAGCCGAAAACCTTATGGTGGATACTAGAATGTTAGTACCTAGCTGTCACCTACATGATGTCAAGAGAAAACGAAACAATACCGGAGGACTAAATGATTTTAATAATTACGTCTATATATGCATTACTTTATGAAATATATCAAACGCATTGCCAGTCAGCTGTTTCTCAGATTTCGATGACCGGAACTTAAGAAACGTGTTATCCTTTCGCTGCCTGCGTGTTGCCGAGATAATGGTTCTTTAACATTCTGGGGGGAGACGACAAGATCAGCCAAAGGGTCAAGAACATCTTAAGCCGAATACTAGCTCGGATTTAACGATGCACCAACTGTCAAGGCTATATGGGGTCGCCAGTTCTCACCCTGTTGGAAAGAATTTGGGCGAGATTCTTAAGTAAAACACCAGTTCAAAATTTTCCAAATACGCGAACACCTGAGTCATGACAGCTAGGGGCGTTGCCAAGGAAGAAACGGCTAGGACGAGCCCCCCCCCCACTGAGGGCTCCGAGGGCCCCCTGAGGACAAGGGCCCGAGGGCAAAGATGCCATAGCCTGCAGGATCTAAGAGCAGCAGGGCCCGCTGCGACTTGCAGGGCCGTCAGGGCCTTGTCTGACCAGCTGGGTGAGAAAGCCATTGTAAGTAGTATGGACATTTTTAGCCTACAGGCTCCACTCTGGCTATCAGAACACTCCATAAGTAGGGGAGGCTCTGAACCAGGACCAACTGTTCTCTACAGGGCTCTCTATCGTCAGCAAGGCGCTCTCTGGTCGGCTGAGCCCTCTACAGAGGCGAAGCCAAGGGGAGGCGGCAGGGGCGGCGGCCCCGTGAAGTCCCCCGGGGATTTTATGATGTACATGTATAATATACATGTACATCATAATATCATATAACATCATCATATAATATAATGTATATATATATAGTATATATATATATATAGTTATATATATATAAGTACTTATGTATATATATATATATATATATATATATATAAATTAATACTTAATTTATCGGCAGTTGTTTTACTGGGGCATTCTCATGCCAGTCAGGTCTCAGTGTACCTCCAGTATTGATATATAAGTATATATATATATATATATATATATATATTTATATATATAAGTACTTATAAGTATATATATATAAGTACTTATATATATATATATATATATATATATATATTCATATATATATATATTCATATATATATACATATTATTACTTTGCTCATATATATTTACGACACTGCCGCACGGGCTCAATGACTTTGAGAGCTGATTGACGCCTGACGACTGACGCCCACCCTCAATGCTGGAGATCTCTTTTCAATCCAGGGGGTTCTGGATAGGTGAGCGCTGACAATGCAATACAAGCCCTATACAAAGTCTAATGGAGACCAAAAATCCAGGGGGCCCTGACGCCCTAACCTCCCGAGATCTCCACCCATGCCCACTCTTATAAGTGTTCCAAGATAAACTACTTCTAACGTTGATAGGTTTTGGAGTGCTGCGGCGAGGAGCATGATCATATGTTGATAAGGTGTAGATTGGCCTGTCTCCTCGAATCCGGATGTAAAAAATACTTAGATGGTATATTCGGGCACAGCCCTTCATCACAATCATGTAGGTAATTTTACAAGTTCTCAGTCATAGTGTAGCCAGACCTGTTGTTGTTGCTGTTCCTCCTCCCGGCCACTATCGCGGCGTAGCCTGGCGGCTCTGGAGGGCTCCAAAGATGGCCGCAAGGGCGGCCACGATGTCGCTGCCGCGTACCTCTTCCGGTCTCGGCAAAATATTGCCGAGGTGAAGTAATTGGGTCCTCATTAGAGTTGGGCACTGTAGGAGGACGCAACGGGGCGTATCCGCCGCCTCCCCGCAGACGGGGCACCGCGCCGCCAGGCAGCGGACGTCGCTGCACTGGGGGCAGCGCGGGGACGGGTTCCGTCCGATCCAGTGGAGGTACTGGGCCGGCCCAGACCAGTAGCCGGCCCCGTGCCAGACCTCGCATTGAGCTTCATGCAAATTCCTTTTAGAATGATTTCTTTAAAAACAAAATTGGATGTCCTGACTACAACGATCTTGGTACCTCTAGCATAAGGGTTATGTCCACGATACAAAAAAACTAGACCAGTAGTTTTGTGACAAATTTTCCTATTGTTTCAGACAAGCACTAGCTTTTCATTAATAATGAAACAATTTCTGAATTGTTTTAATCGGTTATTTATTTTTGTTCTTATTATGCATTCTATTTTTGTTTTTGACTGCAGCTAAAATGCTAACAATAACTACTTATTTAGCACTAGTAACCTTGATACTAGATCGGTGCAAAGACTGAAAACTTTCCTATTTAATTCAGCCTAATGCTATCTTTTATAAGATATGCCTCGCTCGAATTATTCAATTAAGATTGTCAGAACCGCATGACGAAATCCATGGAGCGAAGCGGATTGAGATCTCTCAAGAGGCTCTATTCTGGCCGCTTGGCGGTTCTGGCAGTTGATGCAAGGACTTTGAAATTGTGTAGGGTGATAACCCTCTTACGCTAGACGCCCAAACTAAGGCCCCCGAATCTAAATTCAAAATAGTTTTTGTGAAATTTTTGAACAAATGTTTTCAATTTTGCATTTTTCTCATTTGTATTTCTTAAGCGACGAACTTGAAATTTGGCTCCTTTTGAATACGCAACAGGGGCCGCCTAAGAAAAAATTTCGAACTGGTCCGACAATATTTATTACGCCAAAAGGCAGCATTTCTGATACAAGCAAAAAGTAATTGAAATTTAACAGCTGAATTATAAGCTCCAAATGTCAGAAGGCATGCTTCAGTTAGTTTAAAGACAGCCACCTGAAGGCAGCTAAGTCCATTTGATTGTGCTTAGGTATAGCTTCCAGTGGAAAACGTAAAATTCTGACCTAGTTTGACCTAGTTTGACCTATTGCCATTCTGCCGGAGGACTGCATTTTTTCACATTTCATTAAAAGCTTAATATCTCGCGATCTAATGCGCCGATTTGACTTTTCATTTCAGATAATGAAAGAACATTGCTTGCGCCTGATGATATTTGGAGATGGATATTGTGATATTGAAATTCATTGTTTTATATGTATAAATATAATTTTAGTAGAAAACCTTTTAGTTGTAGCTTCTCGGTTTCGAGCACATATCACTCACAAGCTCAGAATTGGCATGGCTAAATAGGAAAATCGATTGCAGTTATTTCATTCATTTACACAACCAACTTATCTCCAACTGCTTTCGAGTAATTCGTCCGAAAGGGTATTTCAGGGAGCTAAGTTTCTCGGAACATGTTTGCTTCTCACCATGGTTGTAAGTTCTTAAAATGAATGGAAGTGAATGAAATTTGGCATGAAGCTAGCTTAGGGTCCTGGGTTGCCGATACAAGTAATTCTAGGCCAATATGATGTTTGGTTCGTCTTCTAGAAACAACTTTATACCATGCCTCTTTTGTACGAACACAGCACCCGGCGCCACGATCACGGCATCGTTTTGGTTAAGCGATACCTGCCAGTGACCTCCTGACGGGTCACAGGTGTAGGGCTAATGAGAGTCGATATGGTATGGCGCAGTGATCTAGTTGTCAGAGGCCCTGACTCGTGATCAAGTGTGCCCGGTTCGAATCTGGGGTTGACCGAGAGCTATTTATTTGTTATTTCAAAGAAAAGAATGATAACACTGACCTTCAGGCTTATGAAGAGATACATTGAGAATGAAATTTGTTTTGATTTCAGCACATTGTCATGCGGCTCTCCTGCGCCGGTGGGGCGTTAGCCCAGATCGCAGACCGGGGTGGTTAGTGGTCAGCAACTATCCCAAACTGAATCCATTGAAAAATTAGTTGATATGGTAAATAATTCATAAATCTTTTTCCCCAGCCTGTACCTGTGACCCAACGCTAAGCGTCGAATGAGTATACATTTGGCTGCAGAAAAACATTATCAATTTTTTGTTCATTTATTTTACTTGATGAACAACCCTTACCCATAGCATGTGCCCCTCAAACAAATCCATCTCTCATAGATAGTTAATGGGATCAATTATTGGAAAGTCCTTTCCCTAAGCATGTAACTCTGGCCAATCGGTAAGCGTCGAAAGAGTATACGTTTGGCTGCAGAAAATTAATATCAATAACTATTTGCATATTTCAAAACCACAACCCCAGTACGTACCCCTCAAATCAATTCATCTTGCTGCGCTAGTTAATCTGATCAATCTTTAATAAACCCTTTTCCCCAGTCTGTGCCTCTGGCCCAACGTTAAGCGTCGAATGAGTATACATCTGGCTGCAGAAAAGCATCATCAATGATCAATTACGTATGAAAAACGAGTCCTGAGTACATACCTTTGACCTAAGCCCATCACTTCTGACTAGTTAGCTGATTAATCAATCACAGCCCGAATATACAATCTAAATGATTTTTACATCCAGATTCGAGGAGGCAGGCTAATCTACACCTTATCAGCTCATAAACCACTTCTCGCGAATTTCACTTCCCAATGATCAATTCATGAGGTTAAACCAAGTTCAGGAGGTGAACAGTGTGAAAACATGGGCTTTCAACACCAAGCGAATTCATTTATTCGCTTATTCATTTATTCATGGCACTGGGGTAATATTCATTGGCTTTAGTGGCTTAGCAATATCACATAACCTAATTCAAAAACAGATTTGACACGAGCATGCCGATCATGCAGCAGTTTAGAAAAGGGTAACTCATAATAGTAAAAAGTAAGGCAAGTAAATTATTTTAGCTCTGACGTCATTATTTGAGGCTCAGGAGAACATATGGATTATGGCCACTGTTGTGTCACTTCCATGTGGATTAATTTCACAGTTCTTTAGGTCTCCAGTGCAGCAGATAGCACTGGAATTTCGTGACCCGCGTTACACGGTATCACGTGATGCGTAACGATGGCAAAACAATCGCGGATGTGGTAACGGCAAACCCCATTTGACCCTTCACAATTCTCACGCAGGAGAGAGTGCGGGGAACAGAGAGTCACACGAGTGGGAAATACCATGGCTGACGCTTCGCCTTTGGTGCGCTTTGCTAGCTTAGGCACAAATATCTGTCTTTTACATGTTGCAAGGAAAGTATACAGGTCTCGCTTCTGCTGGTATGTGTTATCTCTTCAGACTTGAAAGCATATCATAATTCAGATATAATTAATGATGCAGAAATATAGACAGGGTTTCGACCCTCGGTGCATTGAATCTGAAGTATGCCCCAGATCCGATGGAGAGGAATTGAAAACCGCCTTCTTTGTTGTCTCTCATGGGGACTGGTGAACGCTAGTAAATAGCTTGTACGTATTCAAGTGCAAAGTTTTTTTTCAGTTTTGCTTGTCCTGGCTTGTTATTTGAGCCAAACAGTCTCATGAGAAAACTCACCATGGATGCTAACAGTTATATCAAGCATTTTATTAGATTGAGTAGGAGCAATAGCTAAGGGCTCTCTTGAATCCATCTATTTAGAGAGTGTTACGAACGAGATATGTAAGCTCAAACGTTGTAGTGGGGAGGGGGGGTGGAGTGAATCGGCCACTAAAGATATGTAGTTTCGGCTCCAGGTGTAATCGTTTCCGGCCAATGTGCTTTATTTTCCACGGAAAAGAGTACTGAATATTTCCCATTTTTTATTGATTCCAAAATTTGGTAAATTTTGAATATTTTCAACCAACTAGCAAATTGTCTGTGCTAGCTCGGAAAACTCAGAGCATCCGGTACTATATCTAAATTTTCTAAGTCGTGACATTCCGACAAAAAAATATTTATGAGCAGTGAGTAGGCACTCAGTAATTTCATCCAAACATTGATAAGCATGATTCTATCGTCTTTTCCGAGGACGGCTACTTCAATAAAAATAACTGGAGAATAGAATATAATATTTTTTGTAAATTGAGAACGATAACGATAACTATATTTGGGTGTTTAATGAAGGAAACACAATGCAATTTATGAAAACTTTGGCAACTAGATGATTTTTTTGGTAGTGTTCTTCAATACGAGTGTTTCACAGTAACTGACGCTAAGAGAAAGTCTTAGTGAAACAGTGAAAAGTTGTATTTTGATATGGTACTTAAAGAACAAACAGAAAAATATACCAAAGATATGCAAACTAGGAAGATATGTCCACCTGGCGTGGGAAAAAACGGTAAGATGTCCGCGAATCGCGACATCTCGCCAAACAATCACGAATCCATCTCCCTGGCCACTCTGTAGTCGGCAGTCCAGTTTCTAGGGATGATCTCAAGAGAAAAAATTCGACCAACACATCCAAGGGCTTCTTTGGCTCTCCTCACTAGGCTTCTTCTAAGGAAGTATATTTCGTTTTCCTGCTTTATCACCTCGAGGTGGAACAGGTGCGAGTTTCCCTCCAGCGCCACAAAGACCCTCATTAATCTTCAAGATGTCTGAGCCAGCCAATTGAGAACACCTTTATCATCGCGGCTTGGCTGGAGATGGTCGTGTTGCATCATTTCGACAACATCTCGAACGCCTTAACCCTTACCTCGCAAATGATAGACTATACAGCTTATTGTAAAAACATTTGTGTACGGTCAAGTCAGGTCAGCGAGTTATGAAATCATTTTAAGCCCATTTAGGGCGATTTTGCTGTTCAAATTGAGGGCGAAAAAACAGACTGTAACTCAGCTACCAGAAGAGCTATGTCAAGATTCTAAACAGTGTACGAAAGCTCTTGTAAAAAATTCCACTACAATAAATTTGGTTTTAGGCACGAGGTCCCCACGCAAGAGGTCGTCAGAGGTCACCGATGGCCACGCTTTTAAAATTTTTTAGGTCTATAACTTTTGAAGGAGACAAGATACAGCAATGCAGTTGATGTCATAGTACCAAGCATGATCCAAGAATTTGAATAATATGCAACGTGGTCTTAAAAGACCATTACTTCACCTTGACCTTGAGTTGAAACTAAGGTTAAAGTCACTATGCGACTTCAAAAGATCATGATACATATAATATAAATGTTTGGTACAAGACGAACACATTCATGTCTTTACCTTAGTTCTAGGGCTAAGGGTTTCTGAGTTATACGGGATTTTCTAAATTGGCCTAGATCTGAACCAGTTAGCCCCCGGTGAGGTCACAGGTCAGCAGATATTGGTTCAAACTTGGCTGAAAAGTAGAAAACGGTTGGACACTTTCAGTTCGTTTCCGTATGTCCGTATCAAGACGGTTGCCAAGATCTCACGGGGCCAATCAGACCCCCAGGCGGTGTTGGGTACGAAGGAGCCCAGGCGGTGCTGGGTTTCTGTTATACGAAGGGAAAAGACTCTTATCCACGGCCCCTTGGGCATGCCACCGAACCGTATTTCCCCGTATAACACTTTTTCAGGCCGAAAGTGTAACCTCTGATAATGACCTGGCTCACCCCCAACCCACCCCCTTGCGTTATGTAAGTTATGAGCGGCCCCTAACTATGCATTGAACTGATTGGCTACTCTAATATGGATGGTGAGGCATGTGGGACTCGGCTCAGGGCCGAATGTTTGTCATCATACCGGGTTTCTTCAGATAAAGCACTGGCTCTCATTGCTTGGGCCATTCCCCTGTCACGTACTCCTCGACATCTCTAACTTATCCTTCGCTTCCTCATATTTTTTATTTTTAAGATTGCCTCACAAATACGACAGGTCTGCAAGTGCCGTAATAATAATTGTTGGGGTTTAATAACGCACCACCTGCCAAGGTTATACGGCGTCGCCAGCACTCACCCTGTTGGGAGGGATTTGGGGATCAGGTCGTCTTATTCAGACGCTCCGCCGAGACTTAAGCCCGAGAGCGGTGACATATGAGATTTTGAGGCTGTCCACTAAGCCACCCATCCCTGCAAGTACTGTCACGATTGATATGAAGTGATCAGGACTATGAAAAGAGGCAGTAAGGCTGCTCACGGTGTCGGCCTCAGTAGTGTTCATGACTCTCAGAATGGACATGCTGAACCCCATGTGCTGGTGCTACTCCTGGAAGACTGCCGAAAAAGCTGGCTCCCGAGAAACCCTTCCAGCAGGGAAAGAGTTGGCGACGCCATATGACACTGGCAGTTGGTGCGTCGATAAGCCCCAAAAATTATTATTTGGAAGACTTTGCATTGAAATCGGTGTTGCGGCCGACAACGTCCAGCATTGCATTTACGAGGTCACCGACGTAGACTTAAACAATTTGTAAGAAGCTAAATTGCTTAGAAATATGCGGAACGTCTCCTTTTCACATTATGAACGTCTGTCAAAAAAAACCGGTTAAAGAATGAATTCGCCCACTCGCCCTACTCAATTTGTAAGAAGCTAAATTGCTTAGAAATATGCGGAACGTCTCATTTTCACATTATGAACGTCTGTCAAAAGAACCGGTTAAAGAATGAACTCGCCCACTCGTCCTACTCCCGTGACAATTTCTTGAGGATTACTGTCAAAGAACATGTGTATTGAAGGCTTGCACCTCCAGCACTGATGTAAAAGTGTCTGATTTTCCTGTGATATGCATTTTCAAGGTGAGTTAGAAATCATACCCTGAGAAAGAACGTGTTTTTCAATATCTTTAGAAAACAGTTGTCGTTATTGATTGGGAAAAAACTTGATGGGGAGGGGCGGTTGACTCCGACCTGATAATGAATAGGGGGACGAAGTACAAGCCTGACAGCTGGCTCAGAGAGTCTTAGTAAGGCAACAAACCCGCACCAAAAGTGGTAGAAAATTTGCTGGTCCACCCTGGAAAGTGTAAAAATGCAAAGCCTAAATCAAGCACCAAACATGGGGGTGACCCCTGGTTCATAAGTTAGGAAGACGCTGCCCTCCCGTCTCTCCTCTTTCGACACCCGTGAACAGATGCCGAACATACGCTCCCGCGAATTACGGTCACTCTGTAGGATAATTCTCTGTTTTGAGCTATACCTGAGTTTTGGGCTAAAATGATAAATGTACAGTATAAGCAACGCCAACTATCGGTGACGACGAAGGCCGTCAATTTATACCCATTGAAGGAAATGTCCAGGGGTTTTAGATTTGAAATCCGAACCCATCCCTTCCGCCGAGCAGCTGCTTAAAGGGATCGGCGCGAAGTGCCTGTATTGACAAATTGTGATGGAGCGCCGTAGAAACTCCAGGCTTGACGTACTCACGAGCTTTGTGGCGCACGGCCATAGAAATGCGCCATCTTGTTGATCCAGGTGACTGGGAAAAGTAAAGTATCGGTCGGTTTCGCTACTCCGTGTTCAAGCACCTACCCAGGCTCATCCGGGTCTTAATCTGGCTGGCTGGATACAGATTTCTCGTAGCACGAATGTTTGAAAGCCAAAACAAAATACTTCAAAGTGGACGAGACATGTCATGTTTAGTCCGTTGGGTAACTATCGTTGCAAGCATATGCTGTTAAACCATCCCGAATATGTGATCGTAAAGCCCTGTCCCCAATCATCATTATTGGGGCTGAAAGAGGCCCCAGTGATGATGATTATATCAGTGATTGGGCGAGGAGCTCCCAAACCTACTTGCCTGGACGACTTACCCGAGAACAGGACCGGCAATATTGCATCAGACTATGCATAGAGCCTTAATTGCAATTTAATGCACTTGTAGCAAAATTACGATGGTGATTTGGCAGATTAGCTGTCACACAATGGGCCTGTTACTGAACATACCTCAAGGAAAAGCAAACGCTGCAAAGGACGATCTGCTCGGCAGGGGGCCGCGGGTGGTTGATAAGTTTTTTAGGAATAGCCCTGGGGAGTTACATAGGACATCACAAACCGCTTACGTGATTTAAATCATTTGTGATACGATATGTTAATGGTATGATAATGGTATTTTTATCAGTCAGGTTACCAGGTAAAACACATGTCTTAATAATGTGTGCAAATATGTTTTACCTGTACGGTGCCGTGATTTGCTGTTTTGGTCAGATCTTATCATTTGAGTTATTCTGCAAATTGGTATTGCTACCCATAAACCATAGAAATCAAACATAAAATTATAAATGCAGTTGTTGCCTAATTTTCTTTCTCGTGGGGCCCTGTTCAAGCAGTTGCCTCATAATCCCCAAATGTTAAGAACATATGGACTTTATGTTTTTGATACACTAAGCCCCTCACACCAACTTATGTACTACGTAAGCTATGGCATTTTGCTGTCCGTTGCACCGACGCACTCCTCCCTGCGAGAGCACGCGCATGCCCTACCCGAAACCAGTGGAAGTTCTAGCACGGGAAGTACACCAAAAGCCATGCTATAGCATATCGAGCAGTGTCAGGCTTTGATGTCCATTATTTAGTTTTTTGTATTTTTGTGAGGATTTAAGTCAAAACCGTTATGTTTGTTAACATGGGCTACTGAAATCCCTTCCGTAGTGCAATCCAGAAGGGTTAGAAAAATGGTAATTTAGCTGCAAAATGACTGACTTTCTTGAAATATTTGCATTTGCACCGCTTTGGCGTTCAAGCCAGACATAAATTTAGCACGACTCGTTTAAGTATTTGCCCCGGTGACACCCTACCAATGTTCTTCCAGTCATGTCGCTCAAATCGACTTCGGCCCATCGATCAGATGGATCTCTCCGCAGGTTGCATAACCGAGAGACGCGGAGCGATGTGCATTGTTGACCATCGCCAGCTCTCTCGGCGCTGAAGAGCTGTTGATGATGGGACCAGCAGGGCCGAGAAATCAATGGCGGAGGACGCCTGGATTTCGCCAGGTGCGAACAGCTGAAATGCGATTCGTGGAGTCATGCCCCCAGTGGCAGGCAACAAGCACTTGGAAAGCTGCCGTCGGGACGGCCCTGAAATTAGTCACGAGGAACGCAGAAAATTGACACGATGTGGATACTTATTACCACAGAGATTAACTATTACTATTACTACTATTACTATTACTAGTAATAGTTCATTTCTATGCTTATTACAAATATTTTCATGCCAGGTGTGTGCAACTATAATGCATACGTGGATGCTTGCAGCCTACCATGATGGATTAACACGCGCCCCGCTGGGGTCCCTGTCATGACGCGCCTCGCTGGGGGGGCGGTTTTTTGCCCCTCCGTATATAATTTCCCACGAAAGCCAAAGAAAAATTACGGGCAAAGTTCAAAACCTCTTGACAAGACGAAGATATTTTTATACGAAGAAATTCTATGTCAGGTCAATATTGAGGTCAGCATAGGTCAAAGAAGGTTCCATAGGCTTACAACAGAGCAGTGTACATACGTTTCTCGCTCTAGATATGTACTCAGGGGAGCTAGAGCAAATATTCATGCATCATTGGATTCCTCTGATCACGGCAAATCGAATGATATATAATATGACCTTGCTAGGTCAAATAGTAAAAATGACCTGACCTTGAGCTAGGTCAGGGTCACAGAGTGACCTGGTATGGTCATGTTGCATATCAATCGACTCCCCGTGACAATATAAGCACAATGCAAGCAAAATGAGAACTTTATCTCAATTCAGTGAGCAATTATTGGCAAAACAATCACTCTATGCTCCTGTGACCTGACATGACCTTTAAGAGGACAGATGCTAAAAAATCAACTTAATGGTCAGGATCGTGCTAAGAATAGACGGTGTGAGGATTTCCAGCTTAATCTATCCAGTGTTTACTAAAGACGAGTCCATTATATTTTTAACCATAGACTTATGGGGTGACCAAAACATTGACCCCACCTTAGGTCAACATTATCGAAATTTTGAGATAGAAGATTTTTAGACCCTTATTATCTCATAATATTGTGAACGTTTCAAACTGATCGGTTAGCTGATGTTCCCTGGGCGCCACTTCAAACTCGTGACTTTAGGTTTTGAGGTGGGGTCACTTGACCTTGAATAGCTCCTTGACCTGAGATGACCTTACCCAAAAATTCAGATTTGTTAAGTTGATCGGGAATAAGGTACTGTAAGTTTTTTTCTGCGTCTGTTTTCTTGCGTTATCTGGAAAAAACCAGAAGGGGGCGAATTTCGCCCCCCAAGCGGGGCCCGTGTTAAGCTAACCTCAGCGTGAAAATGCATCTAACTGAGATAATATTCCCTTCACCTCAGGAGAGTCAAATACTGGAACAATCGGTTTTTTAAGGCTGCCAAATTCGAGAGACTGGGGTCAATTGTACTTTTTTGACATTTCTGCTTCAGGAAAAGCCTTGATTGAAGCTAGATAATTTGTCCTTATATTTCTAGCAAGCTTGACGTTTTGACCATCTGGCAGATGTAGCAATGTCTCAAAATTAAAAATTTATGGGTTAAAACCATGCTTTGAAAAACTTACATCAGATGTTACATTTGATCCCATGCAAGTGTCAATTGTAACAATCCCGAGGGCCAATTGTAACATATTAAGGCCACAGCAGTTTTCGTCGACTTATTTGTAGGAACGAACCTCAAAGAAACATCATAATCTGAACACATTTCAGAGAAACATTACAGACTGAACACATATTTTTGTTCACTTGTGGCTTGTTCCGTTCAGTCGCAGTCCGAATCACAGGTCTTGCAGACATATGTCTGATTCTTTTCAATCGCGTTGCATACCTCGTGGGCCCACAAAGAACATGATTGACACGGAACCCATGTTCCCTTTGCCATGCTGTTTTGGAAGTTCTCAACGCATACGAAACAGAAGACAACCTCTTCTTTCTCATCACTGCTTCTGCTTTTGCTGGGTGTTCTCTGAGCCTTTTTGTTTCCGGCTTTCTTAGCCTTTTATCCTCTTCCTTGCGTAGGCTGAGCCTTCTCGGCATCCTTTCCTATTTTTTACGCTCGTTTCCCAGCTCTAGCGTTCTCTTTTCGGGCGTGTTGGTCAGAATTTCTGTTTTTCGGGTCTTCCGGCCCACATTGGTCTGCTTCCGTGGGCTGGTCTTTGGTGAAGGCCGAATGATCTTAGGGGTGATCGGCCCCTGACCAGTCCCCGATGGGTCGGGTTGCTCAGCATCCAGATGGCCAGAGCGACCCATGAACCTAAGTACTATATTGATGCTGTTAAGAATCCTTTTAATAGCAGGTAAGGTCATGAGGTCAATTGTAACTGTTACATTTGACCCCACAGAATGCGTTACAATTGTCCCCTTCGCACCGCACCATCTTCAAAACGGAACTTCCGCTTAACGATTTGGTGCACGTGGTAGGTACTGCGCTCATTTTGTACCTAATGTAGTCCTCTTAACCGCGCCCACCGGGGTCCGCGCCACCCCACGGGGGCCACGAGGCCCCCTCAACTCCGAAAATAGGGCGTTAGCCAAATCCAAACAAGAAAGCCGCGGAATTCAGAAGAATACTGCATGTTTTAGTGCTCAGGCAATGGTTGACCCAGAGGTCAAATAGGTCAAGATCGGCTATTTTCACTCAAATATGCAATGATTAACAAACGGGCATAACTCTTATGTCATTAGAGCTATTGAAGCCGGTAAAGTACATTGATAGGAAATTGCCAGTACTTTTCCGCTATGTGGAACGTAAAGACCTCCCGCCAGTGGTTTGACCGCCAGAGGTCACCTCGTGACCTAATATGACCTGAGGTCACGAAAGGTCAAAGTGACCGCCGTATATCAAAGAAAGCCAGTGACAAGACAAACACGATGGTGTTTGTTTCACCGCTCTAGCTCAATTAGGTCAAAAGTTATTGTCAAAATACTGTTTTGACCTCTGGTGACCCGGATGACCTGAAAAGTCAAAGGCAAATAGACCCCGGGATCCGTGAAAGGATGTCCAAAAACGTTGTCGAGCAGTTTGAGTATTGCAATCATTTTGTGGCTTTCTATCATAAAAAGCTTTCCCCATGCTTTCCAATGGGAGAGGTCGCCCGTGACCTGACCTCAGGCACGAAATCGAAAAATCCCGGATATACACCTTGTAGACCCCGGAGGTCATGAAGTGTAGGAAGTTTCAAATCGATCGACTTGAAATGTAGCTCTTACAGAGCCAAATGTAAGTGAGGTGACCTGGTTGACCTCGTCTGGTACCTGACCTTGGGACCCGCGGTAAAAATTTCAGGATGATGAAAATAATGCAGTGAGAGGTAGAGCCCTCAACCGCGGTGCTGCGCTTCGTCGTTTTCTGCTATCCCGGAAAAACCTTAGGGGCCATCGATGGCCCCGGTGGGGCGAGGTTAATGCACTGAAGCTCTTCCGGCTGTAACTTACAACATCCGACAATAAGCTACACGTTTTTCAAAATTCAAAAAGTTCAAAAACACCCTTAAAAACACATAATGTCAAAGAGCGCCCGACCAACCAACCGCACCGTGTTGAAACTTTGGGAGAAAAGGTATCAGCTGACTGCACATTTCCGGTGTTGCTACTGGCGACATGGATTGATTAATTCAGAAATTATGGCCACTGTTACAATTGCCCCGTGTTACATTTCACCGCAGTCTCCCCTATGGCGGCGCTGAGTGCCGCTGTACTTTGTTCTCCTTATTATTGACTCTTGCAAGTTATTCCACGATTTCGGGTCGATCGTCTCAGATCAGGGTTTCATGCCAGGTCAAATGAACTTACCTCCAAATTTTTTTAAGTGGCACCGGCGATTCACGTCGTATGATAGGGGCACCTAGTGCCATAAGTTTTTGTACCTAAATTTTTTTTTCATATCGATGGCGTAGGGTCAGCTGCGGACACCTTCCTCTTCATATATATAGATACCTAGATAGCTACCTCTCTGCTGGAAAAGCATGGGGAAATGAGAAATTTCCAAAATACGGATATACCTATTTCGGCACATGTAGGTTGAAATAGCTTCGTTTTCCTCACAACTGTGGTATCATAGACCAATCTCATGTGCCATATCGGTTGTTTTAACCTGTGACCTCTGAGAGGTCATCTTGGGATACTTAAGGAGTTTTTCAGATTTGGGTAAAATTTTTGAAGAAATGGTGATAGGGCTTTTATTTTGATATGGTTTTGTTTCTTTTGACATTGCCTATCGATCGATATGCATAATGATAATGCAAGGTCATAAAGTGATGACCTATGCATCATTTGATTTACCGTAACGAACAAAATTCAATGAGCCCTAAGAATTTACCTTAGAATACCGCCGTGAGAGTGTCCAAAACGCTATCCCCAGCCTGTCACCTCTCTGGTCTGTCCTGCCCCCGATTTTGGATTGAGTCAAAAGCTGACCGATATAGTTTCATAACAATTTCTAACGGGCCATCTGCCACCGTTCATTTCTTTCGTTATTCTGCGTTATTCTGCCTGCGTGAGATCCAGTTGAGAGGAGGGGAAGATTTGGAAAAAAACATATACCTACTGCCGTGGGGCGAAGGAGAATCGGAGCCCCACGGGGGTGGGGGTTAAGACGAGCATTGAATTCAAAGTTCACAGACAAAATACGCCCCGAAAGCTTACTTCTTCTACGAAAAGTTGCAATGTTCAGTGGTATGTTAGGTTAACCCTATTACTATCAGGTGTTTGGGAGGTCCCCTATACATTCCGTCTAAAATATTGGAAAGCACTGGTCAGATTTTGGAATTTTGATCTGGTGTTGAATTTCTGAGACTAAGCTCTTTTGAATAATTCAAACATTTCAGCATTGTGCAAAGGGGATAAATAGCGTAACTTTCTACTTTTAAGGCCCTCCATTACGTCTCTTTTTCTCTTTCTTTGTTTAAAGAAAGTCTACATTTTGACAGAAAATTGCATGAAAAAATCATATATTTGAAATAGTTGACAATTCACAATTCAGTGACAATTCAAGACCCAGACATATGCGGTGAAATACATAGGTACATTTACCAGTTTTCCTTTAAATATATCTGAAAACGTGGAATACTGTGTGACATATATGTGATATCGATGAAATGGGCTTATACCATAAACTGCACGAGGCGAAGGCAGAAAATTACAACAGCGGGGCAAGATGCATATTACGAATGGTTAAGAGGCATGTGCTAGTGTTCCTCAGCCAGTAATGCTTTTTATCTCGCCCAATTTTTTTCCACCGATACCAAATCGAGCAAGGTATGTGAATGATCTTGTTTCCCTGATTCGCCTAAAGATTAAGTTTGTTTTGCTATCAGGCTCCTGGATCAAGGCTGACCTGTGGCAGCCTTTTTGCTTCTATCTTGGAAGCAAATGCATCGGCTCCACCGTCGGATCGCGCATTCCCCATGTTACTGCCTTCTTCTGCGCAAGAAGTGGCCGTTAAAAAGGCTGTCACAGGTCAGCCTTGATCCAGGAGCTTCCCATGCTCAAGCATTGAGGCTGTGTAAAGCTGCGCCAAAGTGGTGACTGCTGTTTCATTTTTTATCCGAATGTGAGGACGTCTTTGACCTTAGAGCTCAAGAGCATGTCGTCAGATTATCATAGGTTATTATGATATTGATGCTGAACTATTCTGGAACTGATTTCTTATTTACATCCTGATAAGTGGTGTTATTCCGGACACGAGAAAGCAGGAAACTCATTTTTAAGGTTTGATCAAGCATGGTTGTCAAAAGCAGGGGGGGGTCTTGGGTGACGCATACCCCAACTGTGCACCAGGGGCGGCTTCCCCCAAATTTTTAGTGCTCAACCTTTGGTTTTTAATCTTCTCCATTTTGTCAGCAGGGGCCTGTGTAAATGTTCCCAATTTTCGCGGTGGCGTGCTGTATCGATAACGGTCTGCAAAACAGTTGTCAAGTTCAGGATTTGCCTACAAAATACCGTCCTCCCCCACCCTGAGTCATTGTCAGGTAAAAGTTCATTCCCTCAGTGAAAAATCTGTGGCAAACCCCCTACCATCAATTATCGTGCATGTGTTGTAAAACGACCATGAGAGCACGACTTTATACACCTCCACAAGTTCTGTTTACACGCCGTGACATTAACCAGCTCTTTGGAAATTCTCAGGCTCGGCATTCGCCTAGCTGGTCTGTTCTCGGATGCAAAGGCAAGACCAAACGAGGGGCAGCACTCAATCGGTTATCGACCCGCCGGTCTAGAGGTATCCTTCAGTGCGGTTTCCGGTTTCCTTCATAGAAGCTAAGTACGTGGTCATCTTTGCGATGAACCGGGTATAAAGACATCACTCGATATCATGTTCTAAAAAGATGGAATTTGAGGCCAGAAGAAAGCAGCAGCTTTTCTTGCTGAGCCCCAATGTTACCGCATACCCCTTAAAAGTCTGACCTGATACCGTTCATGCACGCTGCTTCTGCCGCGTGGGAACACCGGCAACCTGCATGTTGGCCGACTTCAGCTGGGCTTGGAAATCCCCAATTACCTGGTCAATGCCATTGCGTGCATCGGCATAAACAGGACTACATATTTGAAAAGCCGCATTTTGATGAGATTGTAGGAGCACGATCAGACTACCACGCTGCATTAAAACTTTATGGACTCACACCTAAAAATCCTCTGTTTATGTCCCATTTTTAAACTTTGTGCTGGTGTTAGAAGTGTCATAAGCACTGAATTTTTAACCGTTTCCTTTAAGCTGTTTGCTGCATGGTATGTGTATGACTGATTAAAGTGAAAATGAGTGTCTTCAAAGCAAAAATTTGAGCGTATAATGCGATGTGCATAAGCAGCCCAACCATTTTGAAATGCATTTTGTGTGCGCCGTTGCCTCCAACGCGTAGTGCTCTGATAAGCAATCAGTAAACCGAATTAATCAGAGTCGAAATTAAACTTAGCTTGCTATCATTTTGGGAGAAATTGTATCATCTCGGAGCATTTATGTATGCATGTATGTATGTACCTGAGAGGTAGCAGCACAGTCTTCAGAACTGGACGAAGAAGAGCTTGCTGAGCGGAAGGAAGAAGGTGCACAGCCAGCAGCAGCGATCACCTGTGTCCGTGGTTTAAAATCCCAGTGTGCTGGGGAGAGGCATCACCCGGAAAAGCCGGGTTTTCCACTCACTTGTCTGATATTTTTGCTCAGTTTTTCACTCACTTTTCAGGAAGAGATTTTTGCGAGAATTTAATAAACCTGATGCATATGAACTCAAGAGAAATATGAAAGCAAAAAATGTTTAAGAAAAATATATTTCCAGTTTTTAAGCAAGGATTTTGATAAGGTTCCAATCAACTCTCACAATATTGTATCTTCTAAATTCTTCGCTGGCGTATTATATTTTCCAGTATGAATTTTACACTTCACACCCTAGCGCAAAACCAGTTTTGGGACACTGCGTTCCGATGTTCGAAATTCCACGCCAGTAGATACTTTATGAAACAGAATAGACTCTAATGGAATCTATTGCCTGGTGAAGCTTTGTCAGATAGAACCGCACAGAAGCCCTTCGTTTACGTCAGGCGGTTTTTTTAAGCGTTGTTATTTGTCGCCAGGCCATTTAGCTATCTCCCAATCATGAGAAGGTTTAAGTGGCCAATTGTGCGACGTTCAGTGGATACGGGAGAGGGCGCATTCAGAGAAAGTTCGGTGGGCAGGGTCGAGTCATACGCATACGATGGTGCTGCACTCTGCTGAGAAGTCGGAAGGTCGAGCCGGCTTCGCCGTGAGCTTTCTCCTCTCCCGCCTCTCGATTTCTGACATAGCCTCACAAAAACGCCAGAGGTGACTTGGCCACCTCCGGTTGCCTGGCCCCAAACGACACGGGATAAATATCGGAAATGTATGAGCAGTGCTTCAGCGTTACTAATGAACGGTACCAGTCCTCATTCTATCTCAGCTTGTGCTACTGCACTGTTGCAGTCATCCCAGAAAGATGCAGTGGCCCCAGCCGATACTTGTTTTGCAAGAACAAACCTGGTTTAAGTATGCGATTGGGATGAACACAGGAAACATATTTCTACATGCCTAACGCTGTCTTTTTTAGATACTATGAACAGCGTTTTGAAAGTAGGTATAGCGTAAAACATGGATTTTACTGTTTTCAGAGATCACTTAAGCTTTGTTAGACACTGTTACATTTAGAACCAACATTGAGACTATTTCTCTTGAAATGGTAAAATGCAAGGTGGTGCCGTGGCCCATTGGGCTTTTTTTTGCATATAAGCATGGGAGGGTGGATGCTCACCCTGCACTGTAGGTGCAAGTGCGGTTTTTGGTCTCTCTCTCTCTCTCTTTCTCTTTCTCTCTCTCTCTTTCTCTCTCTCTTTCTTTTTTTTCCTTCTTCCTCCTCACTACTAGGAACCCAAGCTGACCGAGTAGGCTGGTGATATCACCATAGGCATATTATAGTCCCTTCTCCGTATCTGCGCATCCGTATGTTGTTTGCTTCTGAGGTATTTCGTAAGCACTGACTGAGCCTAGTGAGCGAAAGTTGATGCAGCAAGCAGCTATTCTGTCTTTGTGAACGAAAAAAATCGATTCTAGTCGGCTGTTCTATTTCTTATTCCCGTAAGCCTAAATCTTAAGCGTTTATTGTTATCCTGATAGACAGCAGCTTCCATCGCGATAAGGAGCTCGGTCAGTTCTCCCTAAATAGCGTATCTCTGGTGCATCGCAAAGTGCAGCATTAACCATCGTTTACGACTTCCCACTTAGACACCCTGGAGAACTCACTGACGGGAGGAAGATACTCATCGCGCTGAATAACTTTTTTGTGCCATAATCCTAATCTTTACAGCTCAGTGGCTCCTTTTTGCTGACAGTAATAGCGTGGCCCGTGTCCATTGCGGTACCGGAGAGAAGCAGCCTGCCTTCCGCAGTCAAAAGCAGAGGTGGCCAGCTCTCCATCTTGTAGTATAGAATTGCTTATTTATCTATCAGCTGCGGACACTTCCACACATGAGGTGGCTTTTTAAGCACAGTCGTAATGGACATGCAGTAATGCAAACTATGGAAGGAGACGGTAAGGATAAGGTTGGATGACGGTAAAGAAAGGTGGAATACTACCTGGGGAGTTCTTATGCATGTAAGAAGCTGTGAACATCCATGTTCCACTATTTCAGTCGCATCACCACTCGGGCATTTACTCGGTATATTTGCTCTATGCAGAAATATTTGGAGTTCATTATGCGTCTGAAAAATCTTCGACTCTAGTTTTATTCTGTTTTTCGTATTCTCTGAAAAACTTACATAAAGTAGCTCAAGTAGGCAAGGCAGGATATTAATAGGATATCAAGCGCAATAAGCATTTACCAAGTTGCTCACCGTTAGAGCTGTTTGCTCAGGATGAGAGACAGAAAAAGCCAGGTTCCATAATGCTGGACTGATTTTTTCGGGTCAGAAATATGGTAAGCATAATTGATTTAACCCAGGCACTTATTCCGGCTACTATCACTCTGACGCATACCGGTGAGCCTCAGGCGTCTGGCGAACAGGCGTTGTTACGAACCTCCCTTTTGATTCGGCGAAATTTGACGTAGAGCTTGGCGGAAAAATCAGCGTATTGACTGCGACTAGAGTCCGTGACTTACGCCAACTTGTGTGGCCTTGTTCCTTCAGGGTTGGGTCAATGGCCTGATCTTTGCCTCCAATGGCCGACTTCTCCTTCCAGGGTGACATTGACCAAAATGTAAGGCAAAAATTAAATATATCGCCATAACATGTCATAAAAAGAATATAACGCATTTTTCCTTCATTTCTATTTATCCTACAGTTATGTGAACAATCTAGGTCATGCGTGAGGCTGAGTCAAAGGTCATAGGTCATAGACGGCCGAAAATTAAATTTGCACAAGATGGTACTCAGAATTTGACTAGGTATTGAAAAAGACCGAGGAATTTTGGACTCTTCCAATATGACCATTTTCCTTAAAATTCTCGGAATGTGCAGTTAAATTCGCCAAACTCTTACAGACGTCACCAGAGGAAAACAAAATGAAAATATGATCAAACAGTTTTAAAATCACGAAAGTTCATTGAAGGTCACAAAAGGTCAACTGAGGTCATATCATCTCTAGTAGTCAAATTGCACCCGAGGAAACACAGCGCAAAACCTAAAAAAACAAAACCTGCCTTACCTGTTTTCACAAATGGCGTCACAGCGTGTCGATTCGTTGATCTAATGGGACTCGGGTGTGTTTTTTTGTTCTTCAAAACATGAGCTGTAAGTGATCGGTAAGCTACGCAAAGCGGTGTAAGCCCCGGCGCCGCTGATTCCGGGCCAAATCAGAAAAAAACTAACAGAAGAGCCAAAACAGTCTCCCTGTAAGTGAAGACAATAGTGGATACCTGATTTTGAACACTAATAAAGGCAAAACACCAATACCCTGTGACGAGCAGTGGGAAAGCTTCAAGCCTTGGACCAGCGTACCATGTTTAGATGGCTCAGGCGAAACCCCAAAAATAAGGGGATTCGAAGATTCTCCAGGCACTGGGTAGGTAGTCTGAAGTTTATGTCACTCCCCTGCAACTCTTGTGCACATATTGTGCACTAAAACAATCGGCCACGTGAGATACAATCATACGCGTCGGAAAAGAGGGTTCAACGGCTCAGGAAACTCACTTTTGGTTGAAAAGATTTAGATTTCTACCCTTGTGGAGAAAATTAAACAAATTGAAAACAGCTAGTTAGGAAGGCAGCATTGAACCAAAAAACCGATAAGCTTTTGGTTATAAAGGGAACCATCTCTTGTCAGCAGCAGGCTGAAAATAAACTCCCGCCGCGTTTTTTACCGGTAGCGATGCTTATGGATATGATCTTTGAAACAACATATTTAAGAAAGAAACTGTTGCTCTAAGTTAGCGCAACGGATTTTCATTCGCTGCGGGAAGGAAATTAGGACTGGCGATATCTGGGAAGTAGCGGAGGGGGGGTGGAAACAAAGCTAACATGGCTCAGCATTTTAAAGGCATCACTGATGTATGTATGTACATGTGTGCATACACAGGTACATACCTCACAAATACTAGAGGGGGTGTGTGGCTCATTGGTAGGCACCGGCCTCCGGAGCTACAGGTTCCGGGTTCAAGACCCCGCGGTCTCTCTGAATAAGTACAACCTGATCCGTTAAAAATGGGGCCAAAGTGTAGAGTTGTTAATGCCCTACAACCCTGGCAGCTGGTGTGTCGTTAAACATTAAAAATTAATGTTATCACCAGCACTGGAATCGATAACATTTACGTAGGTCTACCCTGTTGAAAAGGGAGGGGGAGACATATGGAGAACACGCAAAAAATAAGGTCGGGTGCAACATTTTTAGGAGACATCCTATCTTATTTCACCACCTCGGGGGACAGTGCGCCCCCTCCCCTTCTCGTTCCCCGCTTTGGACACATATGCCCACTAGCCTGGTCCGGATTTAGGCTTTTTTCATTGGACATTAACGGATTGCTGATCATTTCATGCATTTTTTGGTGCTGATTACAGGGTGCTCATCAGAAATGGAATTTTCAAAAAACTTTTGGTGGCCCACTCGATTTGAAGGTTTTTTATTTTGAAAACTTCAAAAATAAAAATAACCACAATAAATTCGAAAACAGTCAATAATGGCCAGCGAGACAGGTCGCCATCGCGTCGGCCCCCAGGCAAAACAATTCAACAAGTTTAAAAACACAGGCATCCCATACATGTTTTTTATTTTGCCCAATTTTCCACTTTTTGGCTCACCATCAACCCATATTACCAATGAGGTGCAAATAATTGCACTGGGGTGGTAGTTTGGTTCGTTGGTGTTGCATTCGCTTTGTTTTTGTTGCTATAACTTGCACACATTCTGACACCCAGCTGCATCTCACTATCTATTACAAAAATAGAAAAACTTCCAATCTCATCATTTGCAACAACACATCAGACAAGACTACCCCTCTGTCACGCACCAATGTACTTTATCAATTTAACTGTCCCTTAGGAGACTGTAGGCTCCTTGCCGCTAAGTACATCGGTGCCACGACAACATCCCTCTCACGACGCCTCACTCTACACAAAGCACCAGGCCACACCAGCTCCATCAAGAACCACGTAGAACAACACCACCAAACACAGCTCACCAGAAAAATCCTCACCGACAACACATTTACGCACGAGCATATCAATGATCATCTCAGAATATGGATCACAGAAGTACTATACATCCGCGAACACAACCCAGAACTAAACACGCAACTCGATCAAACTGAGAAGCTCCATCTGTGGGATACATGATAACTTTAAACTAAGAAAAAAATTGTGAAAGACTTTAGGCCTCATGTTTTTTTGTGTATGCTCAAAAAGAGGAAGTTAGAAGCTTAAGTCACGTTATCATATATTCATACATATTGTGAGCTTCATTCTTCATGCAACCGATCATCTTTTGAAATCCGCTCGACCCTGCCACGACTTTTATATAAGATGTGTTTTTGTATGTAATATTATTATGTGGTTATGTCATTAATGTCTCGATAATGATCGCTCAAAGCCTTCGAAACGTCGACTGTACCTGTAAATGCCGTGAATAATATAACTGTGTAATGCCTACCAATTTAGGACTTATATTATCTTCCATCAACGACAACAGAGTGAAAAAACTTATACGAACCTGCGAAAACGAAAACAGAAAACTAGCTAAAACGAACTCTTCGCTGAAGTTTAATATATATATATATATATATATATATATATATATATATATATATATATATATAGCCGAAGGGTGTTCTGTTAGAATTGATGAGCAGACTTGGTATCTGAAAATATCATTGTTCATACACAGATAATATCCCTTGGATCGGGATTACCGAGTCATTATAGCTTAGCATATGATAGCGTTACCTGAGACACCAGTTTCCGCGAGCGTGTTTGCTGTCTCGGCCGTCGCCTGTTGCTTTGCATTGTACATAAACGATCTGCCAGCTGGAAGATCCTCTCAGGTTCTTATGTTTGCTGACGACGCAAAAATGTATAGGAAAATTGAACACCAAGCAGACGCCTTTGCTCTTCAACAGGATCTACTATATCTCTGTCAGTGGTCAAAAACTTGGAAACGGAGACTGAATGCTGCCAAGTGTAAACCTTTTCGGATGACTCTGAAAACTAAGCCACTGGTAACAAATCATACTATCGAAAACACTGTGCTTGAGCATGTGGAACATATTCGTGACTTAGGCATACTCCTGGACACAAAATTAACCTTCAAGGTGCACATCGATCAAACTGTAAAAAAGTCAAACCGCGCGCTTGGTGTTCTCATTCGATCTTTTCAGAAGGCCAACCCGAGAGGATATCTTAATGTTTCATCGGTTTTAACCTCATATTGCGCGGACGTGCGTTCCAACATGGAGTTTTGCAGTGTTGCGTGGACTGGCGCTGCTGCATCGCATACCACCCGCCTGAGCCGCATAGAGCACAACTTTTTATATGGATCAACATGCACAGTCGCCAGCGATCACAATCACTAGCCTATAGAGACTTACTGAGACACTTTACACTTGTATCGGTAGACGCTAGGTGAAGGCAGCATGATCTCATTTTTATCCGAAACATTTTTAGGGGTGGCATTTGTTCTCCCCCTCTTCTTGAGTCATTTTACTTACACGTACCATCTCGTGCCACCCGTCAGCAAGAAAGAACAATGCTGCGTGTGCCATACGCAAGGGCTGGCACGACAAAAGAGGGTCTTTTACGCGACTTCCGAGACAACTGAATACATTCTTACATATGTGCCCTGCTGCAGACATCTTTGCCGAACAATTACGAAACATTTCGTGCAAAAGTCAGGGCCTACGTCGCTACTTTGTAGCCATGGTTTGGGACTGTGTTTTACCGGACTGTGTTTTATGACTCTTAGAGGTTTGTCGCATTAATGTTTTTTATTCTTCACCCTCATCATTTTAGCGTCGTATACGCGTGTGCCCTATTGGGTATTTTACTCCGGTTGTGCAGTGTTTGTGCTCTTATCATGTGTGTATAATGTCGATTGCCCTCTATACCGATGTACCATTGTTTTATCTCCTCTACTTTGCCTTTTATTCGGGTCATCCCGTGGGCAATGAATTAAATAAATACTAAATACTAAATAAAATTGGGGAGGTGACGGCTGCTCCTCTTATGACTGCTCGACCCGCTCGCTGAGCTCTCCTCTGCCACCGCGCTGTGGTTTACTGGTCGATGCTGCCTGTCTGAAGACGTCAGGCACTTGGCTGGTCGGCCAGAAACACTGTCTTCTGCTAGTCCTGGCTCACGTTCTCGGCTGCTGGTATCAAACAGCGAATCCATCGCAGCAGTTGGTATAGTAGCTCGCTTGCCAAACCTTTTTGCATGCTTCTTTTTGTCTCTTTTTCTTTCCACAGCCCTTTTAGTTGCTTCAGCATGGTCTAATTTGGACGTGTATGGAGTGATACGCTGGCACACACATCCATAAACTCAGCCGTTACCCTGTTGTTGCATTCTTGTCATAAGAAGACGCCCTATGATATACCAAACTCACAGTAAGGCTTCTTAATTTTTTGCAAATATAGCCGTCCGTTCATTTTCCATTTTGATCAGAGGAAACATAAAACTGAAAGTAAAACATAACGTAATTACTTAAATTTTGCCGGTACGTGCATTATCCAATGCAGCCAGTGCAAGGTGCGTAAACGTTGGGAAGTTTATTTTATAATTTCATACAACATATTTTCTTCAGTCCTTAAAACCTGGCGAACAATGTCACGTTTGTAGAAAAAATGTTCGCATAATGCCAAACCAGTCGAATTTTTCTGCTAGACCACAGCGTTAAAAATTATCAATCCTATCCGTTTACGTGAAACAAATAATTATCATCTGCGCCATAACGGCCTCTAAATACATATGACAGAGGGGACTGGGCCAGAGGTCACTAGCCTCAAAACTGATGCCCTCGCACTTCAGTCAAAGTAGTGTTGCTGCAGAGTCTTTCTGGCGCAAATGTGGAAGAATTCAGTCGGTGAAGGCATAGGTGGAGGAACTATTTTAGTCGGAGGAAAGGTCTAAGTTGGAGGAACGGGTTTCCGCGTTGGTGTGGCCTGGGGTGATTAGTCAGATCGCTTAAATGTTAACAGTAAAGTTCCAGAATTGGCTCAAACTGGGGGAAGGGGTGGAGCTGCTGCCACATTATGAAAGTTGGGTGCGACAGCTACCACCACTGCCCCCACGGTTCCTGCGCCTATTGCTAAAGGGTTATGGTCGGGACTTCCGCAGCAGCAGTATGTTGGGGCATGGCATGCTTAAAATAATTGAGAAACAGTGTTAAAAACTTCAGTGCTGCTTGAAAACAGCTCTTTAAGTGCATTTATACAATCCAATTCGCGATTGCTTCACACCTTTCGCGTAGCTGTTCATATTTCCGGTCCCAGAGGAAATCAGTATTCACTGACCATGCCACGCTGCTAGCGCCATCTATGGAGAGCCAATGGAAACTCAACTCAAAGCGAAAATAATAAGCAAAAATAACCGTTATGTGTGCACGTTATAGCAGCAAGAACAAAGCGAATGGAACACCAACGAACTAAACTACCAGCCCAGTGCAATTTTTTTGCACCTCATTGGTAATATGGGTTGATGGTGAGCCAAAAGTGGAAAATTGGGCAAAATGAAAAAACCTTCCACTCGACTGGACCACCAAACGTTTTTTCTAAAATTGCATTTCTGATGAGTGCATCGTAATCAGCACCAAAAAATGCATCAAATGAGCAGCAATCCGTTGTTATCCAATAAAAAGACCTAAATCCGGACCAGGCTAATGCCCACATTGCCTGCTAGACTTTTACGCATCTCTGACTCGACTGTGCTGGACCCCTGCCCTCAGAGTGGTAAAAACTTAATGGTGGACAAGCATGAAAGCCACGGAGAGACCACATGCGAGAGCCGCTCCAGGCATAAAGCATTAAGTGACTCGTAGAAGACAAGCATATATTCCAGGACGAGTCAGTCGATGCCATTGCCCATGAAAGGTAATGGAATACTCAACCAAATATCAGCTCTGAGCTGTGAAAGTAAACGCTGTGGACAAGACATCTAATGATACTGCAGTGCGTCTTTTGTTACTGATTCGTCCCTAACTCACTTACAAGCCTTAGAGCCTAGTTGCCCCATTCCAAACTATTGTTTGCAGGTGTATGGGTGTGTTGCCCATAAGGAATATAAATAGCAGAAGAATAATCCCTCATATTCATCCGCACATATGTTACTCGAGTCTCTATATGGCATCTTCTTGCATTATATATTATTATTTTTCACCCACTCATGTTCTTCTGACCAAAATCATTTAAGTATTCAGGGTAGACGCTCAAATTGGACTCAGCACCTTCCTGAGGAGTACGAGCTCGATAGGTTTGTACAGAGGTTACTGGATCACAACTCGAATCTCTTCTCAGTCACATCCGTATCACAGCCACTCACACAACTAATTCCCGCCATCCGGTTGCTTGGCAGGGCGTGTGTGCGTGTCACGGCCGGTGATTGCGTCGCGTGCGTGACACCTGGCTAGCGTGCACCTTTCGTGATTCGGTTGTGACCACGGGCTGGCCTGTCGTGGCCCAGCAAAATGGTCTTAGACGGCGAGTCGCCCTAAAACGCCAGCACACACAGCACGGCTGTGACCCCGGCGCTCCGCTCACGGTCACCTGATGGCAGCACCGTCGCCAGAACTGAAGTCGGCAGATGGCTCAGAAAGGTGGAAATTCCGCGGTTAAGGACGGCTGTTATAACATGACTTTGCACGTTTTTTATTCTTCCATCTCCCAGAGTCGTCGATCCCATTAGGCCAACACAGCATGACGATGTCAATGTGTCGGAAGAAAGCGTCCGGCGCCTCTGACAAAAACCAGGAAAAAATTGGAGAAAATATTGTTTTTCATCACGCTTGTCAACTGCAAGCGATTTATACTTCACGGTTCTTGGTTAAAGAACTGCCTGGCTTGAGACTCTCAACTGGGGAGACTCTGAAATCTGGGACTCGCCTAAAACCCTGGTCTTACAGATATTCCAGTCCTAAATTCTCTGCACTGCATTTTGCAGTCTTTTGTGCCATTTTAGTGACGTATGTGCGCAAATAAAATCTGGCCGGACAATGAGGATGGGAAAACACATCTTTGGTATATCATGAGCGTACTGTCTTTGCCTTTGAGGGCCGTTGTGCAACAGGTTTTCCCTCGCTAGAGGGGATTATAGGGTGAGGCTCATGCATGCGTAATCATGCGTTCATTTTAAGTAACTGGTTAATGGTTGAAAAAGGCCAATAAACACAACCCATGAATTTATTTTCTTTTTACTTTTTATTTTCTCCATTTCCTTTACTTTTTATACAAACCACTATGATCTTACCGCCTGCGTTTTACCACTCGTCCGGCTTTAGTCGACACGTTCATTATAGTGGCCTTCCTACGATCAGCCCGGGCGTGGCCACGTTCCATCGCCGCCACACGCAGTGTTCCCGACCACATGTCCGGAATACGGAAAACAGGACAATATCATACGACACGTTCACATTGTTTTTCTCCTCATCTGTTTTTAATCCCATGTTTGCATTGTGTTTTCGTCTTTTTGGGTTGTCTTGTCTTCTGTAATACACGTATGGATACAACTCTTACCTCATCATCTAAAACAGGCTTAAAATACGTTATAAGTACGTATATTAAACTTGTCTGTGGTTCAGTGTTCAAGATCAAGTGGCTCTGTGGTGTTCCCATACTTGTCACACAAAATATCAGGTTCTCATCTTAACCCGCACCCCGATGGGCCTCTGAGCCACCTTCACCCTGGTGGGGGGTGTTTGAACACCCCCTCGAACTCGGCCCCTATGCAGGGTAGCGAAAAACGCGAACGCTGATGGATACCTCGTAAAAATTTATGCAGAGCCTATATTAGGCACTTTTTGGCTCAAGTCAATATCGAGGTCATGACACGTCAAGGAGGGTGGTATTTTGAGAAGAGTTTTTGGGCTCTAGCGTCTGACAGAGTTGAGTTAGAATTATTTTTAAGGCACCATTCGCTTCCTCTCGTCACAGAAAATCTAATGATGTATAATATGGCCATGCTGGGTCAAACCATAAAAATGGCCTGACCTCAGGCCAGGTCAAGGTCACTTTTTAACCTAGAATGGTTAATATGCATATCAATCGACTCACAATAGCAGTCTAAAGGCAATTATATCAAAATAAAAGCTGTATCATCATTTCGTGCAAAGTTATTGACCGAAGTCTGAAAACTGCTTAAATAGCCCCAGATGACCTCTTAGAGGTTGCAGGTAAAAAACTGCAGCATGCACCTGGAAAGGGGGAGTCATGGTATTATGATTTGGAGAATATGAAGGCATTTACAGCTGTTTCTAAACAAATACAGCCCAATTTCTGTTTTTCCAAGGTATTTCCAATGGAGAGATCATACTTGACCTTAGGTCATCGATGCAAAAATCCCGGTATACTTGTCGTAGCACTTGGTGGGCCCATTGCTTGGTAAAAGTTTCAATCCGATAGATTTGCCCATTTCTTAGTTATGCCATCTTAAACATTTTTAGGTGAGGCTACTTGACCTGCACTGGTGACCTGACCTGAGATGACCCAATCTTAAAATTGTGGGGAAGTTGAGGAATTGATCAAGGATAAGGTGTGCCAAGTACGGCGGCGCTTCGTGCCACAGTTTTTTCGTACCACTGGAAAAACCCGACGGGGTGTTCAATCACCCCCACCGGGGCGAAGGATCACCCCACCTCGCCCCATCGATGGCCCCTAAGGTTTTTCAGAATAGAAGAAAAACGACGAGTCGCAGCGACGTGGTTGAAATGCTACCTCTCACCCATCGTTCTCCCACCACCCCTGTATTTTTTACCCCGGGCCACAAAAGGTCAGGCCACCAGGCGAGGTCAACCAAGGTCACCCCACTTCAACTTTTGAGCACTACCATAGCTACATTTCTAGGCCGATTGATTTGAAATTTTCTTCCCTTGATGACCCTTCCAGGGTCTAAAAAATATGTATATCCAGGATTTTTCGATTTAGTGACTTGAGGTCAGGGCACGAGGAGACATCTCCCATAGTCAAAGCATGGGCGAAAGTTGTCTTATGATCAAAAAGTAAAAAATTGCAAATTCTCTGATTGCTCAGAAAAACATTCTTGGCCACTGCTTCACCGATTCCATGGGCAATATTCTCCCTCTGACCAATTGGAGGTCATCACAGCTCACCAGGGTCAGAAACAGTATTTTGACGATAACTTTTGGCCTAACCAAGCTAGAGGGCTGAATTAAACCTCATCGTGTATGCCTTATCACTGGCTTTCATATTATATATGGCAAGGTCACTTTCTGATATTTTGTGACCTCAGGTCTTGTTAGGCCAATGGGTGCCCTCTGCAGGTCAAACTATTTGCGGGAGGTAATTTCGTTTCCACGTAGCAGAGAATGGCCTGGCAATTACCTATCACATGCACTTATCAGATCTCAATTGATTTAATGGCATTAGGGATATGCCAGGTTTCTTAAGCATTGCATATTTTAGTGGAAATAGCCTAGCGTGACCTAACTTGACCTATGGAGGTCAGACCATTGACCTAAGCGGTTAAATATGTCAATTAAATTCATTCTGAATTCACGCGAGCCTTTCCAATACAGTTTGCAGATTTCTGCTAACCCACATATTTTCGGATTTAGAGGGGGCTATCGATGCTTCCCCGGTGGGGCGAAGGTGGCACCGAACCCCTGGTAGGGCGCGGGTTAAGTGACCCTCACCTCATCATTATAATAGATAAAAAATGTTTTGGTACCCGGTGTCAGCCTGCACTGAACTATTCCCACGTGGAACACAAACAAATCATGCTCACATCCTTAAGTCACTCTCACCTCATCATTACCTTCTGAAAAGACTAAAAACACGTCATTATGTGATTGATATTAAATATGGCTGTGGTTCATCACTCGGTGCGAATACGTTTCATGGCGGCCAAACATTAAAAAAATCAAATGTCTTAGACATGTTACGAACTGGTGAGTTCAATTTGGAGACGACACAAGCCATACCTCCCGCGAAAACTCATTATTATTAGAATATTTCAATAAGTTGTGCAACGTAAGGACTAAGGAAAATGTTTTAGACTAAAAAGCTGATCAAAAATAAGCAGAACGATCATCTCGCTGTCCTTTTTGAGTATCTACCGATGCTTGCAAAAATTAGCAACAGATGACTCTGTTGTACCAGATGAGATGTTTAAATCGTCGCTGGTGGTTCCAAACAAATAAAGGTGGTTAGCTTTTCAGCTTTGACTGTTTGTGATAAATTTGCTGGAACATTTTTCACTTGTGTGGTATTTTAACTGAGGTATCAGTTTTGAAGAGGAAGAAAAAACCTTTTTGAAACCTCTCTTGTCATTTTTAATGGGTTCATTGCAAATTATATCTAAAATGTGACAAGAATCAGGCAACACCTGTGTTCTCATCCCACCCTACACGTATGAAAAGAAGATAAATTTCCTCAAGGTCACAGAACACCAGACGAATTTCCTAAAATCGGCATCGGTGGACAATCTGAGCATCTTTCCCAGTTTAGGAGGACCTGCCAGCACCAGTGGACCTGCCAGGTCCACCTAAACTAAGCTCGCCTGGAGTCACTTCTGGGGACTAACTGTCTGCTTTCGTAAAAATGAATGAGAAAGTGGTACTCTGACCGGCTTGTGCTTTGAGAATTATTTTAGGGATCATACAGCATTCAAAGCATCTTACATCAAAATGAATTTGGAGGTGAATTCAGGATCATAAGCTAGAGGGACACAGCAAACTACGTGGTAACAAACTACTATGGTTATGCGATTATACATTTCATAATCAAATATTATCTCCCCAGCTATTATCACAGACAAAAATACTGTGGCTGGAACTTCTCATGCACAGCACTTATAAATGGATGCCTGATAGGTACTTGTAAGTTTGAAATTTTAAGTAGGTGGATAGACTTATAAATACCTGAGATAGCTATTTATTTATTTATTTATTTATTAGCAGCGAACAGCCACAGGTCACGACCCACTTACGGATGAGCTCATCGTCTAAAAAAAACAAACATCTGACTTAAGGTATACCCACACACCACACCACGCATACGCTGTTAATCGCTTACATATATACATGTAGCACACATACGATATAGCTTAAATAAAATTTCCCAGCTAAAAGGCGCCCCAAAGTATCTACACAGCAGAGCCGTAGCTACTAAAATAATGGATATGTGCATGTAATAGAACGAAAACGCTATCTCATGTATGTGCCTACACTACTCGCATATCGCAGCACATTCGAACGAAAAATCTAGTCGGCTGAAAAGTCTTCTACTGGTGTTTGGCAGGAAATCATGGCAAGCTTCGGTAGACGTATCCCAAAGCCATTCGCACCGTATTAACTCTACCACGAGGCACACTGAACAAGCCAGTGTGCCGAGTGTCGACGGAGCTAGACACAAACATAGGCACAAGCTCGTTACAATCCAGCCGGCCATTGAACGCAGAGCGCAAGAACCTTATATCAGCTGAGCAAATCTCGCCTAATAGATAAAAACCGAAAATGGCATAAGGACGATAATCCATGCAATTGGCATCTGTATTGCGCCCAACCACATTAAGAAACGATGCTGAGCCTCGAGGCGGGAAAACGAACGCGGCACCAGACCAGATTACACTGCCATATTCTAGTAATGACCTAACAGAGCCTTGTAGCACACATAACAGCACAGTGATTAAACCTCGAAGGCGCACAGGAAGAAACCGAATCACGCATAAGGAGCCCAAGCCCGGTTGCCCCCAAACCGAGTCCACGTGCCGCGAATGTCAGCTTAGAGTCTAAGACCACCCAAGTCCCTAATGTTAAAACAGCGTTCCAGTGATGACCGTCTAAAAAATATGGACATGTGGTGGATGACAACGGAAGAGACCTTGCACTTGGCTGGATACCTTAAGATGCCAGGTTTTGACCACTCGTTTAGGCGGTTTAGGTCGGCCTGGAGAGAATCAACATCTGTTGGGCCTGAATTCTGTGGCAAATTTGACATCATCTGCGTATGATAATGAACAAGTTTTAATTTGTCTTGGAAGGTCAGCTACGTAACAAGTGAAGAGGATCGGGCCAAGAATACCGCCTCCCGAACCCGGATAATACCGGGACCCAGTCAGAGTACTTCCCATCGAGAATGACTCGCTGGGAGCGCTGGCTCAGGTAGGACTCAATCCAACCATATGCAGAACCGGTGATATTAAAGAGTGCCCAAGTTTATGTAAAAGAAGCCTGTGGCTGACGCTAGTAAAAGTGGATGAATAATCCGTGTAAATGGCATCCGTTTGAAATTCTTTGTCAGTGAGATCATGAATCAGCAGTGGTCCATGAAACACGCTAAGTTGGTCACACACGAGCGGTTGGGAAGAAAACCATGCTGGGAGTCTGGAAGCGCTGGACAACATGCGCGAAGCAGGTTCTCACATACTACCTTCTCCAAAATTTTCGAACTGATTGCCAAAGAGAGACCGGTCTGTAATTTCTGGAACTTTTGAGCCCCTTTGAAAACAGGAATCACATTGGCCTTCTTCCGCATCGACGGAAACACCCCGGATTGCACTGACAGACGACAGATAATTTCAAGGGGATTGCAAACTCTCCGAACACTCGCGCACAACCTCGCGCTAAGTCCGTCCGCACCACAAGCCTTGGAGGACTCAACTCGCGCAAAAGCTGGGCCACCCGGCCCTGTGGTACCCAAAATGTGTTAACCGGGTGTGTTCAAAAGGGGCGGCTCGGGCAATGCACCGTCGTACGGATCGCTAATTTTTCTTAAAACAAGCCTTAAAAACATTCGCCCGATCTACTACATCCGTCACTTTCTGGTCACACCATTCAAGCACAGGAGACACTTGAGCACACGATTTAATTGATTTTATAAACGTCCAATACCGCTTGGGATTATCTTTGAAATTCCGGATGAGGCTGAGCAAGTAAGACCTAAAACTATGAGCGGCATGCATTTAAAATTAGCCCTAGCTCTGGAGTGAGCCTCGATATTATCTCGGGTTGGGTTCGCTTCACACCCATGCGCCACCTCCTTGTCTTTCAGGAGGTCACGGACAGTACGATCATACCAGGGTGGATATTTGCACGCAACTCAACCATTGGCACATAATTACTGATAGCGGCAAAAGCAAAGTCATAGAACACACTTACAGCATCATTGACGTCTAAATCCTCCAGAACATTCCATGGTAGCTCCCTCAGAGCCTGACGAAGTTCAGCAAAGTTCTCATGCCTGTAATTATAAATCTTAGATCTGGGGGACGGGGCCACAGCTCATGTTTACACAAAAACTGCTCTCCACTGCTTTGTGATCTGAATTAAAAATGTCATTGCTAACTTCACCGTCCACAGCACCACCACAGTTATGGTATAAATAACAAAAATTTCCGCCCAGGCAATAATAGTATTACTCTGCAGCTCATCTCTGCACCCAAAGTCATTTCCGGAGAGCATGAAGCGCGCCAGCGCTAAGATCTGTTCTAAAGCTGAATATGGTGGGCTTCTTGGCGCCATGAGGCTTTCCCACAACCCCGGAGCGCCGTCGTGCATCCCAGCGGTACGCGCGAGCAGCGCTCGTGCCGCTCCCCGCTGCTGATAAGCCGACGCTGGTCCTGTCGCCCCGCGCCTTTCGCCTGTCCCAGTGAATCCGTTACCAGGTGCAGACGAACGGGGCGCCATCTGTGGACAGGAGAAAGGAGTGGGTGGTGGGTTCTCAGAGACGGGTGGGTGCTCCACATACACTAAAAAGCAGCTCCATTCCTCTCCCTGAGCAGTTGTAGAAAATGAGGAAGTGTGTATGTGTGTGTGTGTGTATGTGTGTGTGTGTGTGTGTGTGTGTGTGTGTGTGTGTGTGTGTGTGTGTGTGCGTGTGTGTGTGTGTGCGTGTGTGGCGTGTGTGTGCGTGTGTGTGTGTGTGTGTGCGTGCGTGTGTGTGTGTGTGTGTGTGTGTGTGCGTGCGTGGCGGTGCGCTGGGGTGTGTGCGTGCGTGCTTGTGTGTGTGTGTGTGTGTGTGTGTGTGTGTGTGTGAGAGAGAGAAAAAGAGAGAGAGAGAGAGATTGGGGAGAGAAGAGAAACGTACATATATGGCGTAAACAAATGAAATTGAGATAACGAAACGTAAAGATAGAGTAGGTATGGTGATGTGCCAGAGATTGGAGTTCGTGTACGAGATAACTGATCGACTAAAAAGTGGAGTCGATATGGCAATAGTAATGAAACCAAATGCCAATAGAAAAAGGGGCCAAAATGCCAAGTGTTATTCTTTAAAGGGTGTGCCTAGATATACACTAAATACTAAGTCCCATAAAGTTTATCTCAAACTGCATCAACATCGAAAACAAACTACCTATAATACTCGAAAATGACTAGACTTACTCGCCGCAATCTATGGTATGAAACAAGTGCAGTAATCTCTTCTTTCCCGATGTGTCTTGTCCTTTTTAGATTCTTATATTAGTACTTCAGCGTGTAGAATTGCTGATAGGCCTGGATGATAGCTACATTTTCGGCGTGTAATCACTTATTCGGACGTGTGGCGTTGCTGATTCCATGCTTAAGTTTTACGAAGCTGATATTCCACGCATACATCATCTGCCTAATTTCGTGGATTACAACCACCTACCCAAAAAGGGATAAGTGGAATGTATGTACCATTTAACACAAGCCCAAGCTTAGAGACTTACAAATAAATGGCCAGTAGACTAAATATATTCCTACTTTGTGATGTTAAACTATTTTGGGCAAATGGCTCAATTGCAACGATGACAAAGATTTGGCGGCTTAATTTGAATATACGGACAAAGAAAAAATGGAAACATACATGATTTCCAAAACTATTAATAGCATAGCGATATACTATAGCTATCTATACTATATAACATAGTAGATTTCTATTATTAATAGCGATCAAAATAGAAAACACGTGAAGTCTTCACGACTCGTTGATGCTCTTGACAGGGTTTGTGTGCGAGTACGTGAGAAAATCCCTTATATCTCGGGGAGCAATACATATAGAACAAACCAAGGCCATCAATGTGTTCGTCGTGGCTCTATTAAACTATTTTGTGGCATTTTGTTTCGTTCAAAAGTTATGAGCATCAACGTATTGGAAAAGAGTGACCGTGACCTATGGTATGGTTATTACTGGAGACGTTGGTATTGATCTAATATCACAATGGCTGACAACTCGTCAATTTGTTTTTCCAAGGGCTTTTGAATGATGTACAGAAGCTTGATTTAGCCCTCCTATGAGTCAAGTTACAGCCAAAATGGTCCACCGTATTTTAGAAGAGTCAAATCGCCCCACGAGGGTTTATAAGTGACTTCATGGCTCATCAGCCTGACCTGATCTAGTACTGATTTCCAGCCTAAAGCTTTAAATCGATCTCCTGACAAGTGTGGAGAGCGACGCATCTCTCACTAAAACCGGCTTGGAATCACTTACGAAAAAGTGAGTGTAGGGTCAGAAATAACCATTGGCAGTGGTTGATTACTTTGGGGATTATTGCGTAAAATAGCCCAGAAAATGCTACACCCTAACTGTTCTACGTTTGATGAGATAATCTAGTCACTAAATTGGTCGTGGATGCACGTCTCAGCCACCGGTCCCGGGTTCAAGTCCCGGCGGAGCCTCGAAAAGTCGATCGATCCCAAAATCCCTTCCAACAGGATGAGAGTTGGCGACGCCATGACCCTGGCAGTTGGTGCGTCGTTAAACCTAACAATTATTATACAGTCACTAAATTACACGACTCATATTTTGTAATTTTCGCCCCCCCCCACTCACACCCCCATGTAAAGCTCTTTGACGGTCATTTGATAGCAATGGGACTGACTCCTATATCCCAAGCCGAGGCCTGTTGTTTGTCGTTTAGCCGAACAACATATTCTGCCCGATTTCTGAATTAGGTAAAATCCTATAGCCTTCACACACGCCATGAAACATAGCCCTTCACCTTGCCAATGAATTCCGGTAGTACAATTTGTCACGTGATGTTGCATGCTTTGCCAGCGCGAAACATGTTTGGCGGTACAGTGGAGTTTCAGGAGGGACATTGCGGCACAGTATAAGGTGCAGGCCAGAAGCTGCTGAACTACGGCACAGTATAGCTACAGGCCTATACCGCGGCAAAGCACAGCGACAGGGAAGGGGCCTTTGGCAAGACGTAGGCGACGTTTTCCAAAATCAGCGCAGCTATATTTGCACCAATTTAGGTATACCATGTATTTGCATTTCGTTTTGTGTCAGCTTATGCGCTGTAAATACCCTTTTGATGGATGTTGTTTCTGCATGCCTACCTGGCACCCATTTTTTCTTCAACCGCAAAATACTTCACTCTGGTGCATGGCGTGTGTTTCCATTGACTTATTGACACCAATAAGAAAATTGTTTGTGCCTAATTTATCATTCGAGTGATATAAGTCATGAGCGCATGCACTAGGATGACATAAATACCAAAACTTGCCAAACTAAGCATTGAATTTTTTATAGCCAAGTCTGTCGACTGTCACTCCACTAAATTTCGTGGCGCTGCCGTATGATCGTTATGACTTGGAGGAGCATTAAAATAGTTGTGCTTTTCAGGCCCCCTCTTCAATCTTTGCAGCCCTGATATAGAAAAATATAGCCATTTACGTTTGGAGATAAAGCTAGCCTTCCTCCCCCCTCACCCTTCCACTGATGAAAGGTAGGAGCGGGAGCGAGGAAAATGTATTTGTTAGATTGATGTCCCTTTAAATATTTGCCTAATTTACATAATTTTGCTCTGTGACACAGTACACGCTCCGATTCGCACAAATTTGATCCCAAAACTTATGACTCTGCCAAATCTGTCAGCACACAAGTTTCAATTATCTCTTGACCGAATCGTGACTTGCGTGCTAATCGAATATAATGGACTAATCAGACGAATCGTGACTAAATACAAACGCATGCACCCCTGACACCATTTGGATAGTTCTTGGGCCCTGGAGTGCAAGCCGTAGGGCCTCCCAGAGAAGTTGTTGCTAGGAACTAGAAATTATCTGGTAGTGTACACTATGGTAGACTACAGCAACCATGAGGTAGTGGTAAGATAAAATTATGATGAATTCTATAAACTGTAAAACGTGGCTTAGATCAGAGGATGTGCGACTCCCCAATTCAAATTACAGTAGCACTTCCTAACTTAGGAGGAATAATTGTGACTGCAGGCTAAGGAAGCGATGATGGACGCGCGTTTATGTCAATGACTTCCAGCTGCGGATTTCTCCAATTAACTGGACGTCTATGCTGATGTTGTCATCGCCTGATATTAATAATTAAATCTTTAAAGACTTTTTGCTTAAACTAGATGGTGTTGCACCTCTCCGCTCTGTCCCGTCCCGTAAGCCGGTCATGTGGCCAGTCACACACCATACACGGCAGATCCTTCACCAGGCCCAAATTGCACTTGGTCCGGGAATCTCGTCTAGAGTATGAACAATTGAAACGTTTAAGTAAATCTGCAGTTCGGTGTGACTCGCATGAATTTTTCAACGTGAAATCTTAATTAAAGGTCGTGGTCGCTTCTGATGAATATTGAGACCCGTTCTGGGAAAAAATAAGCGGCCTCTATACTCCTCCACGTGACACCCGATATACTCAACGATTATTACGTTCCAGTAGGACCAACCACTGCTGCTTCCGTAACCACCCCAACGATCCCCGTCCCAGTAGTGCGACTGCCTCGCGTCACCACATCCAGTTTCGCCGTCCATCCCATCGACATACAAACCTTACACGCCACTATACTCAGCATGAAACCGTTCAACAACGCCGGAGGTGATGGGCTCAGCATGACTATGTTCACCAAATTATTTTCTTCAATTTGGTTTCTCCTTCTAGATATCGTCAATTATTCTCTCTAGCGTCACTAGCCAAGTCTCCTCACTGGCCAAGTTCCAGCAGAGTGGAAACACGCCCTGATAACCCCGATTCCAAAAAGCACATCGCCAGCGAGCTCGGCCGACGCGCGACCCATTTAAATTCTGCCCTTGATCATTAAACTAGTAAAAAAGTAGTCCAAAAACAATTTGTAAATTACCTCAAAACCATTCATTTATGGTCGAATTCTCAGCGCGGTTACCGACGAAATTTTTCCACAGTGTCCACTTTGAACGTGATCACTGACCATGTTTATCGTACCATGGACCAGGGTGAAATTAGCATTCCTGTTCTATTGGATTTGTGGAAAATGTTTGATGTGGTTCCCTACCACATCCTACCACATGGTTTTGAAATCATTTGCAAGCCATGTTCAACAAGTCCGGATAAAATCCCCTGGTGACGGCACAGTCATCAGATCTGGCTCATAAAGCAGCAACAGTGGGAGCGTTTACGGAGGAAGTCTCACTCGTGTACTCTGTATTCTCTTCACTAACGACCTCTGTCATCACGTCGAAAACGACGTGACGATCACTTAGTTCGCTGGCAACACTTCCGTTCTCATATCAGGCAAAAAAAACTTAAGACATCTCATTCGACGCAGGGAAGCCATACTATCTTCCCTTCCAATGGTTTTGTGCAAACGGCATGCAAACGGCACTCCACCACAAATAGTACGCACTAAGAGCTCCCCACGCAGCACAATACACAACCACACAACACACCGATCAAGAGGGAGGGAGCTGTCGCTGCCGCAAATACGCATGGAGGCAGGTTGACATCGTCTTCATACCGGGGGGCAGCTCTGCTGAACGAGCAGGACATCGGAAGGGACATGCCGTTCAAACATACTTTGAGAGGCCTGCTATTTAAGATGCAATGGGGAAGTTTGATTTGCAAGTTTTGTTTGTGTTGTTGTGCGTGGTGTGTGTGATCTTATCTTACTTTTCGGTATATTTTTATCCTTAGTTTTTATCGTTAGTTTTACCTACCCTGCCGTATCATATGACGTGGAAATGTAAAAAACTACCTACATGTTTTATCAATGTGTGAGGACGCTTCTGAATAAATTCTGACTTTTGACTTCTGACTTGTGCAGACATTATTGATAGACGCTCAAACATACCAGGAGGCTTTATCAGTGGCATACAAATGCTCTGCAACAGGAGACAGAACAGTAGTTAACCTATCTGATTGAGCCTGCCCTGCCATTGCCTCGGAACAGCCTCCGACTCTGTATTAACTATAGGGGGTTATATATTAACTATTAACTATACCTATGCATTGTGAAATTTCGGGGGGCTTGCGCCCCCTAGATCTCCTCTTGTATCCGCCACTGCCTTCACCCATAACCTGTCGTGGAGTAACACACAGGACACATTGCAGCCAAGTCTCTTTACAATAGTATTTTTGGCTTTCTTATCCATCAATGAAGAGACTGAACTGCTTGGCAAGTCGTTTATGCTACATAAGGGGTTTTCGCTGCCAGCTTTGTTTCCTCCCGACTTGGTAATCCTATATCACGCCAGCGCATGGCTATCTCCTGAGCAGAAGGGACCGCCATTTGGCTCGTTGAAGCCGCTGGAGGCGACGTTTCGCTGTGGTTTCGACTGTCGCCAGGCGGCACAAACGAATGATTCACGCCCGGCTAGCCGCCGATGTTTTTTGTCAGTGGCACCGACGCGGTGCATTTGGTTGTGACGCCAGGGACAGCTCTCTGATAGGGTGCTGGGCAGCTGATGTATCTATAGAGGTGCCGGCACGTTGTGCCGTTTCCTCCCACACATGCCGACCACCAGAATCTGCAGCATCAGCACGCAGAGAAAGTAGCTTGTGCACCTCAGTCGGCCATATCTGTGTAGGGTGCGTCCGCCAGAGTTTCACATAACGCAGGCAAATAATGGTAAGGCTTCTCAAATATTGGCCAGCCATCGAGTCAGAGGTTGCGTCATTATGAAGAATCTACACAATTATCGGGCATTAGAGTGACACCGGTTGTATAATTTATTTGCAAAATACTTTGCCCCCAGGATACTTAATGTAATACTTATATTAGTAATACTTTGTCACAGACTGTGTTTGTTACACTTAGCTCTGCAAAAAGTTTCAGGCTTCATTACAAGTTTTCCTAATATTTTAAAAATTTGGATATTTGGCATCCTTAAATGGTTTGAAGGCAGACTGGTGGCTCCAAGAAGCGTTTTAAGAGCAGCTGCGCGTTCTACCATTAACTGTGGGGCTTGCATCGCCAAAAGACTACCTAGGTTGTGCACATTGTCCCACTTTAGGTACCTGCAGGACCTCTGGAGCCAACCGGGGTTCTTTGTCATCAGTCTGGGCCCCCACGCCGTCAGTCTGGTCTCCAAAGCTATGTAAGGTCAGACCTCTATAACCAGCTGGGACCACCAAATTGGGCAGCGAGCGACCCGGTGGACGCAGGCCAGGGGTCCAATGCAAATCGCAGACCCACTTCTCTAAGGCGGGGCTATCCCTGTGCAGGCAGCTGGGGCCTCTTGTGACCAAAGCCGGGCCACGGCCAATAATAGTTTCAATGTGGCCAACAGGACCCTGCCTGTAGCCATCCAGGTCTCTTGTGTTTAAAGCCCAGGTAATCACCGCGGCTACCTGGGATCCCTGTAGTCAGCTGGCGCAATCTTGTCACTAGCTGGGCACAGTTATAACGATTGTGGAGCCCGCGTGACTATCCGAGGCCCCTCTGAGCAGCCGGAACCAATCTGCCGTCCAACGGAGGAATGGCGTCTGTCACATTCGGAATATTTATAGGAGAATGCTTTTCTTTTTTCCTAACATTATCGGAGACCTGGGATTGATCTGGAAAGACGATATAACCAAAACTTTGGAGAGAATTTTGTTAGATCATTTGATAGGTAGATGCAGCTTGTTTTCTTGCATCGAACGATACCAAATTAGCAAAATCGAAAAAAATGTGACTCGCAGTTTGAGCCACCTCAGCTGACCCCATTGCTGCCGTCCCACGGAAGAAAATTGTAAGTCACATTTTTTCGACCAAGTATGACTTCTGTTATTAGTTTGCCATAGAGACCTCTCTCGGGGAAGAAGTTCATTATGGTCAAATAGCCTCCAGCCCATAACGCCACAATTGATCATGCGGGCCCCCAGTGTCAAGTAGGGCCTTTTGTCTGGCGATCCAGGGCCCCCTCTGTAAGAAATATGCTGATCATCTATTATGGAGGTAAGCAGAGCTAGCTGTCGCTCGTCGGGGTGTCTCTGTAGCGATCTTGGCCTATATTAACATCTAAGAACGCCACACGCTATCCAGGACACGGCCCTTGTTGGTTAAGACTCAGTGCAGTCAGCGAGCCTCATGAAGAAACTCAGGATCACGGGACGGGAGCTAGCTGTTTCCTGTTGTCCTTCGGTGCTTCACTGCTACCTTCCAGAGAGCGCCCAACCCGGGATCCAGGCTGTTGCTATAGGGAAGGGTCCAGGCTGATCACTCAGAGACCTGACCGATTACAGCGCTTCCGGCTAACCAGAGGCATTCTTGGCTGACACCATAGACCCATGATCTACAGTCATATCCCAAGTGGTCCCCTGCTGCCAGGGCCCTAAGGACTCCCTGAGCAAGGAGCAATCTGGCTCACGAGAAACCCCTCCAACAGGGAAAGAGCTGACGACGCCATATAACCCGAGCAGTTGGTGGGTAGATGAACCCAACAGAGAGAATACCGCCAAACCAATGCGAGAGCCCCCTGTCACAAAAAGCTGAAAATAATTGTAACGAATACTATTTCCAATATGCTGAATGTCATCTACCTGTCTCTACTTTTGCAACAGACAAGGTTCAAGCACCAAGCCATTACGCAGAAAGTATTAAACCGTGCTTTCATTTTTAGATCATGTTTTGTTTTGGAAGGAAAATTTCCAATTATGGATCATTGTTTCCAGTATTGGGATCATAACTTTATTGGCAACTCGACTGCAGTTCCCCCCCAGACATGCATTTCCCTTTTGAAAATTTCCATTTTGGAAGGAGTGTTTCCAATATGGTACATTTCCCCATGATTAAATGTGGCAATTATCATAAAATAATTATTATGGGAACTAATCTATGAATGGGAGCGTCACCTACACACAATGGGAACCCGATCACAGCTTCCCCCCACTGAACTTCTATCTCACATATCAACAAAGGGACAAAAAGCAATGTCAACATAGGATTGGATCACCTAAAATGTTTGGTAAGTGGAACTAGGTAGCATTTTATAGACAGATCAAATGCTAAAATTTCCCCCAACACCGATTTCACCTGCCTGTCATTCCTTCTGCGCAAAAACCGAGGCAACTACCCGCAAGATAAAAAGTCTATGCCAATGGCCTACAAGGTATGAAGTCCATACCAAAAAAGATCAGTAGTCAAAGTCCTGCTTAACCCACAGTCGGGCCGTGGACTACCACCACTGGTAGTAAGCAGCACACCCCCAACCAGCGTTTTCAAAGTCTCTTTCTTTGAGATTTTCTGTGATTTCCGAGATGAGAAGGGGGCTCAGGCCCCCCTCCAGTGCACGTAGTGTGTGTTTTAACACTTGTGGAGGACTGCATTGGCACACATTGCTACCGACAATAGACATAATGACAAAATCTCACCAATACTGCTGTGCCAGTCTGTTGCGACGCCAACTCTCCCAACTTCCTCCAGCTCCAAATCACCTAACCAACTTGATCTAGGCACAAATAAAAGGCACAAGCAAGCAAGGAAAAAAACCAAGTTGATAGAAAGCACAGTCTCAAGTAGCCACATCATCTAGATTACCATGGGCACACTATTATTCCAGCCAGTTTAGCCGCACTTATCTCAATAACCCCAAAAATATGCCCTAAAACCCCACCTGTGTACATTTGGCAGGCCACATGACATCAAATAAACATACGAACTTGTTTGTCGCTGTTGCGAGTTTAAGAGAATTGCTGCCCAGCCATATTTATTTCTTTCACTCATTAGTACTTTCTAGTAGCTTTAGGCGTACTTAATACTAAATCAAAAAATAGGACCCAAATCGAAAGACTCAAACTTAAAATTATTAACCACAAAACAAAATACTTATAACGATTTTCGTTATCTTTAATGCCTAAATACGCCCACAATCATGTATTTCTAAAAAAGACTGTCACATTCGGCATCCAGGCGGCAACTTTCTCAACTACTAACAATCGGCACCATTGGGCGCATGTTAAAATCTGGCAACACAGCGGTTTCCGGGTTTTCTGCAGCGGGGTCCCTCGTTTTAGTAAAACGAACACAGACCAATATGACACTATGGTACGCGCAATGAAAACAAATCTAAATTAAATTTATCGCACACGCTTTATTCTGTATTTCGAAAATATGCGGTTTGATTTGAAACCCACTGTCACCATAGCTATTTTGTCACACTTATGCACCTCAATTTTCAAAATGTGTCACAAACCCCAGTAGCCGAGTTGGCAAGTTCTGCCCCGGAACCCAAAAGCTACAATGTGGATTAGTTTGAGAACCCATGTGAAGGGAGTGACGCTGAGAGAGGCGTGACTGAGGTGGAGGGGAAAGTAAAAGGAGTAACCACTTGTCTCTGACAAACCTGAGCGTGACGGAGCGCCAGCAGATGCCGCTCCGGTGATACATCAGCAAGACAAGAAGGTGATCGACAATAAGACATGGAGGCAGTCAGCGGGTTGTAGACAAAAGCACGTAATGAAGAAGTTCGTATGGCCAAAGTACGCATGAAAACGTACGCATGGCTAAAATTCATTGGGTAAAATGTTAGGGTTTGAAAAGTACGTAGGAATGAAATGGCATGTTTGTTTACATTTTATTCAGTAGCATTGTTATTAAGCATATCAAGCAAGATTAAGTATTTTGTAAGCATTAGGTGACATTGTTTCTTTACATTTATTAAGTAAATGTTAAATGTGTACGTACAAAGTACGTATTGAAAAGTTCGTACGGTATACAGTATTTAAAGTAAAATATTTGTAATGAAAAAGTTCGTGTATATAGTTCGTAATCTATAAAGGACGTAAGATAAAATATATACAGGATGGTAAGACCAGTGAAATAAAATGTCCGTAATGGAATATGTGCGTAAGGATAAAGTTCTTACGGTATCTAAAACGTGCATAAGGTCATGGAACCGCATAAGGTAAAAAGTTGTGATGGGAGAAGTACATACCTAAAGATAAGGTTCGTGTGGTATACATTATACAAAACAAAACGTTCGTAATGGGAAAAGTACGCAACGGAAAAAGTTTTTTTTCTTAAGATATGCAATAAAAATGAAGGTACTATAGAGTGTCCCGGAAGAGCTTCCGATGAAGAGAGCCCTCTCTTCTTTGAGTGGGCGAAGCTCAGTCAGTCACCGGCAGGCCTAGAACTGAGAGCCTGATAAGGCCGGAAATTCTGGTCAGTAATAATATGCATTGCTCAATCTGTTCCAATATAATTCAAAGTACTGTGTAGCATCTGACATTCTCACCGAGGCCTCCTGAGAATTTAAGCCTGGAACTGCTGGTTTCATTCGGTTGAAGAGGAAGACTGAAGCGGCTGCACCGTAGTACACGCGCATCGGTTGTGCAACGTTACCAGAGCTCTCTCTTCTTATGGTTAAAAGTACGTGGGAAGGCAGATGACGGGGGGCTGGAGGGGAGAGGGTGTGCCGCATGGCACCGGAAGGACGGCTGCTTTGTTGTCGGCATCGGTCTAGGCTTTTTGGAATTTTATTATCGCTTCTGCTATAGTGCCTAAGATCCGAGTACATTGAATCTGCTTACTTTACACGCTATGTACTATTTGAACTCTACATGCTTTTACTTATGCATATTTTCACTCACGTTTTCCTACGTGCTTTTGGATATCCTACGTTCATTTGCTTATATACTTTTTGCGTACGTAATTTTTCCTGCGTACTTCTAGAATGCGAACTTTATACCCTACGTACATTTACTTACGTACTTTTGCGTACGTATATTACCGAAACGTACTTAAGGTATACAGACTTCAGTCCGGCAGTCCGGCAACTCAGCCAGCAACGGGGCAGCAGCGCCGTCTTTACTACCTGCGCCTGACCTCATATCAGTATAAACTATAAGCCCAGGTGGCAACAGCAGTGCCACAGGAGCACTCGGGGCACGATTGTTTGTCGCAGAGTGGCAACCGCTCGCGGTACACTCCGGGCACAGCGCAAGCTACAATTCTAACCGAAGCCAGGGACGGATCCAAGGAGCAGGGGCGAAGGGCGTTCACCCTCTCAGGTCTGAAGAGCGACCCTCTGTGGACATCGGACGCCCATGTTGGGAGCCGAGAGCACCTTGAACAACATTAAAATGCGAGTACACGTACGGCGACCCAAAAACCTAGAATTTTACCGTGTAGTATTTACCCGTACCTTGTAAAATATTACACGGTACGGGCGCCTCGTTTTCAGATGTAATTGTTGTCCTCCCATCCACTGCCAGCTGGAGACCCTGGTGCTGCAGACGTTCGTTGAACTATTTTCCTGCTCATTTCCAAAACAGTAGCGCCTGGGCAGCGACCAGATTTTTCCAAAATTTCCCCGGTAAACTTTCGAAACAAACTCACTACTTAAGCAATAGTCAAAAAATCAAAACCAGATGACACCCTCAGGAGTTAAAAAAGACACCCCATGTATAGTGATAACCCACCTCGCTGTTGGTTCGCCCTTTCCCTTCCCCTAAAAAACCCTGATCAATCATTGATCTGAGCCGTGCGCTTTTTCCAATCAAACCAGCCACCGAACAGCAGCAGTACCCTATCAACAGTGGCGCAGGTACAACATACACCTAGCAGTCCATAGCACTGACCTTGACGACCCACCGGGCAGGCCAAGCTTAGAGAGGTAACTCGGTTTCCTATTGCGCATCGAGGTTGTGCAGAATGCACTCAATGAGCGCTATTCATACTGCCCGTTAGCCACATAAGAGCTGAAAGGGAAAATAATCCCAATCTTTATTGGTGCGGCTTAAGGTTAAATTAATGCAATTAATGATCATCGACCGCACGATGCCACTGCTCCACAGAAATATATCAACTTTCACTGCGGTAGAGGCCGTAATGCTCCAGCTTGAAATAATGAAATTAAAAATTGTAAGGCTTCCGGTTCCTGCGTGAGGCAGCACGCGCATATATAGGCCGCCCCGAGCCATTAGGGATTTCAACAGCTACAAGGCAGCACAACGGTGCAATTAAACACGAACCTCTCCGTCAGCGGACGATTATAGGAGTCCGCGGGGTCAGCAGGGCACTTGAAGCAATTCAATTCTACTTAACGAGCAGCCTGCACGGGAGGGAGGGCATTCCCCCTTCCTCTCTCCTAACTCGAGAAACACCCAACCACTCGAATTTCTAAAGTCCATACATGGCTCCATTCTCTCCAGCAAACACGTTTTTACTAAGAAATGGTGACCTCTGTTACAGTTCAATGAAGGTTCGGGCTTCTTTCTGGAGCCGCCAATGTACTTTATTCCGTCTACAGAACTAGACCTGTGACTTGATCAGAGATGCAAAACTTTCGAACTTAAATCAATCTAAACTAACTGTCAATATCTACCGACCACGCAGAGTTACACCAGTTGGTCTTAGCGAGAGCGAACAAAACTGCAGTTTTCACAGGAAAATTCCTTTCTCGCCGCTCAACTTCCCGAAGCTCTCCCTCGACGCCCAGACGCAGTGGGAGAGCATCTGGCGTCCGACGAGACGGTGTGGCGTTCCATTGTAGGCGATATGTGCCGTGACCCCGGGCCGTCACCGTCTGGTCGTCGCCGATACTGCGCCAGAAGTGTGATCGACTCTGCGACAGCTCTGAAGAGTCAGCCTTCCGTCACAGACTGCACCGCACAGCTGTTGAAGCTTTCCCACAGCCGACAAAGACTCTCAGAAGCGGCACAGACTGGTTATAAGGAGAAGGTCGGGACTTCGCTGTGAAGTGGTCACTTGGTCGGATCTTCAGCTGACATCGTGTTTATCCTAGATTCCTGGCGTCGTTCCAATAACCGGTAGGGGAGGGCCGATGATTTGGCAAAAAATTGTAAGAGCTGGGAATGATTGTTCGAAAAAACGGGCATATAGTGCGTGCAGACATGGTTGCCTAACTCTATAAATTGGATGCGAGGTCTCAGAGGCGACAAGCTTTCTTGTGATCTCTTCTGTGTCAATAAAGCAAAAAGAAAATGATAGTTCTGAGATTTTAGATTTTAAGAGAAAATGATTTAACCTTACTCTATATGCATATAATACAATCTACCTACTGAGAAAGACGTGTTTAGGTTTATTTTTGCTCGCTCATTCCGGGGATGTGATTCTACGCTTCTTCTCCAATAAGGCATTTGGAGATGCCTTATTGGATTAAGGCATCTCCAAATGCCTTAATACAAAAGGCATTCCAATTTGCTACGCTTCCTCTCAAATAAGGCTGTCAAAGCGTGCGACTTAGAACAAAACATATTTTTGAAGGTCAAAATATAAGAAGGCAATTAGTACAAATAATCCTTGATGACGTCATAACATTAGATATGATCGCAAAGAAAATTGGTCAAGCCCAATTCAAAAGTAAATACCCCTCCATAGTTCCAAAAAATTAACACCGGCCACCTTCCCCCACGGGGGCCAATGGCCCCCCAACCCAAAAAGGGCGTAGCCAAAGCAAGCAAAACCGCGGAATAGAAATACTCCATGTTTAGTGCCAGGCAATGGTTACCCCAGAGGTCAAATTAGGTCAAGATCGGCTATTTCACCAAATACAAATTACAAACGGGCAAACCTATGTCATAGAGCTATGAGGCCTGGTAAAGACATTTGATAGCAATCCAGTACTTTTCCGCTATGTGGAACGAAAACCCCCGCCAGTGGTTTACCCAGAGCACCGTGACCAATAACCGACGAAAGGTCAAAAGACCTCCATATCAAATGAAACCAGACAACAAACACAGGTGTTGTTCATTCCTACTCAATTAAGTCAAAGTTATTAAAAAACTGTTTGGACCTCTGGTGACCTGAACCTAAAAGCAAAGCAAATAACCCCCGGGATCCGAGGGTGCCAAAAACGCTTCGAGCAGCGAGTATTTCCAATCATTTTGTGGCTTTATATCAAAATAGCTTTCCCCATGCTTTTCCAATGGGAGAGGTCGCCTCGACCTGACCCAGGCACGAAATCGAAAAACCCGGATAACACCTTGTAGACCCTGGAGGGCAGAAGTGGAGTTCAAATATCGACTTAAATGTAGCCTACAGAGCTCAAAGGAGAGGACCTGTACCTCGCTGGGACCGACCTGGACCCGGGAAAAATTTCAGGGTGATGGAAAAATGCAGGAAGGTGAGCCCAACCGCGGTGCCGCCTCGTCGTTTTCTGCTATCCCGAAAACCTAGGGGGCCATCGATGGCCCCCCGGTGGGCGAGGTTAAGACTACTATGCAAAAGCGACATATTTTGAGTCTTATATTTATGACGTACCTGGAACTAATATGGTGCTCAATAATCGTCAGTTTGCCGTTAAGGCATAGGAAAATCATTTTCAGACGCATATTCAAAGCTTCGTTCCCTTGCGGAAATGTGGCAAGATGAGCACAGTTGTGTCTGAGGTTTTGCTTTTTGCTTGCTTTTAATTTTTTTTTTTTTTTTAATTTTTTTTTTTTTTTTTTTTTTTTTTTTTTTTTTTTTTTTTTTTTAATTTTTTTTTACTTTTTTCACCCCCCCCCCCTCCCCCCCCCCCCCGGTTTTTTTTTTTTTTTTTTTTTTGGGTTTTTTTTTTTTTTACTTTTGGGTTTACTAATCTTTCCACTTTTTTTTTTTTTTTTTTTTTTTGTTTTTTTTTTGGTTTTTTTTTTTCATTTTTTGTTTTTTTTTTTTTTTTTTTTTTTTTTTTTTTTTTTTTTTTTTTTTTTTTTTTTTTTTTTTTTTTTTTTTTTATTATTTGTTTTTTTTTTTTTTTTTTATTATTACCCTTTTTTCTTTTTTTGGGTTTCAGGGCCATTCCCTTTAACCTGGCGCCACCTAAGCTCTTTTCGTCCCCCCACCGCCTGTTGGGTCGGATCCGAATGGGGGTGGGAACAATGCGCAGAATGAATAGTTTATTTACCCTATCTTTATGTCACGCTATATCGAAGGACCGTTCGCACCTCAATGGACACCAGTCTTCCTTGTGAAAATGCTCAATGTTTGTGCTCCCACCTATTTGCCCAGCTATGGCGGCAGGAGCAGGGTTTTTTGATCCTGCCCTACAATCTCTGGAACCAACAATGATACGGAAAAAAATGACACTATAGTCGAGTGCACATTATAGTCGAGTGGCTCCTGATCCCACTGCTCATAGCCATGGCGTGGATGGTGAGACATGGCCTTGAAAGTAAAATAGAATTTGGATTGATATGGAGAGAGCCCAGTCTGTGGTCGAGAGCCTTGGTATTGCTGGCGCTGTCTTCCAGTCCGCGGATGGTTTTCAATTCATTGTGGAGCTTCCCCTTGCTCATATGGTCCTCAGGCAGCTGCAGGAATGCTCAACCAGTGTGCAATTTGAGCATCTTCTGTATACCTACTGTCGAGTAAATGTGTGTATGAATGAGTGATTCGGCACTGGGATTAGTACCAGTTTTATCCGTTTTTAAACCTGGGCACTGAGGACTATACATAATTATTTTGCCTATATATGGTGCGTGCAAATGAGCGTACTTCACCATCTGCTGGCTGAAAGCCTGAGCTCTACTGGAATAAGTCAGATTATATTCATAGACCTGTATGGAGTACCGGCTCTCAGTCAGTTGTATAGGAGACATGGGCTACAATGCGGTGAGGGAGAGAGACCCATGCTGACCCTGATGGAATGCTGTACGGTTCAGCTCACTCATACGATAAGGTGTATACCATCGTTTAGTCTCTTGGTCAGGAAGTCTCCCACCCTCCCTCCTTGCATATCTTCTTTACTTCCTTCCACCTTCCCTTCCTGCTCCTCTTCCTTGCCCCTCCATCCTCCCCCTCCCTCCCTTCCTCCCTCTCTCTCTCTCCCTTACCTCCCTCTTTCTCTCTTGCTCTTCTCTGATAAATTTTAAACCTAATAAATGCAAGCATTTCACCATGACATTAAGACGGTGCCTAATTGAGACAGCATATGAAATTTAAAATTTACCCCTTGAAATAGTTACAACGATAAGGGATCTCGGTGTCTGGCTTGACTCAAAATTAACCTTTGTTGATCATATAAATTTTACTGTTAGAAAGGCAAACAAAGTGTTAGGAATATTAATAAGATCTTTTCAGGCAAGTAGAGTCCCCGGTCGACTTAAATGCGATCCAATACTTGCAGCTTATTTTGGAAACATTCGGTCCCTTTTAGAATTTGGATGCGCCATTTGGGGTGGTGCCTCAAAAACTCAACTAGAAAGACTAGACAAAATTTAACATAATTTTCTCATCTGGCTACCCTCACACGCACACTCCTCTCGGCCCTCAGAATATCTGTCCTATTCAGAACTTCTTGTCCACTTTAAGGTATCGAGCCTGGCGAGTAGACAGGTCCAATGCGATATTCTATTCTTCCATAAAATTTTAACTAGAAATTTTGACTGCGCCTATCTACTTGGATATTTCCCCTTACGCACCCCAACTAGGAATACGAGAGCATCGGCAAATAGTTTGTTGCACATTCAATTTGCAAGGATAGAAACAGTAAAACGCGGGTTATTTTGCCAAGCCGCGACAAACACAAACATATTTGCTCACTTCCAGCCTCAATCTGACCTCTTTCACGATTCTCCCTTTGCTTTTAAATCCCAAGTAAGAAAGTATGGTAAACAACTGACGAGCAAGACATTTGTCGTGATATCTATGAATGTGTGTGCTTGTATGTTCGACAATGTATCGAAACGAGATGAGCTGTAATTGGGTGACGCACGATAACCTGTTGCTCATCAACTGCAATAAACAAATAAATAAAGATTAATAAGTTTTGAAGTGCTGCGGCGAGGAGCATGATGATGAGTTGTTAAGATGTTCCCTGGCCTCTCCCCTCGAATCCGGAAATGTAAAAAACACTGAAGATTATATATTCAGGCACAGCACTTCATCAGAATCGTGGAGTAAATATCAAATTCGAGGTCTGGCTATACTAGGACTGAGAATTATTGATATTTACTCCACGATTCTGATGAAGGGCTGTGCCCGAATATATAATCTTCAGTGTTTTTTACATTTCCGGATTCGAGGGGAGAGGCCAGGGAACATCTTAACAAATAAAGATTAAACTTTACCATAATGTAGATCAACATCGCCCCCACACCCCTCCACCAAATGGGCGTTTTTTCAAACCCTCTTGGTTTTTTATATATCAGGGGAAATTTAGGGCACCCTCCATTGCACGTTGACGCAAGACCTCTTTCCGCGGCGCGTGTTAAACGAACTAGTGACGACCACAGACTTCGCGGTCGTCTTGTGCTGCCCCCTACAACCGTTTGCTTCCAGATAGCGCGCTCTGAAGCTCCTTCTGTTGCTGTTCGCCTCTGTGGCGTTTTGCTTTTTTCAAATTGGCAGCATGTGAAATGAGGGAATTAACTCATGGTGGCATAAAACATAGTTATCAAAGCTCACGCATTGAAATAGACCTCTCGTTGCAAGGCATTGAATCAAACCCAGGTACATACGGTAGCATGACGGTACGGTATAGCATGAACGGTATCACCGCAATGTTGACATCATGAATTACATCGACATATCTTTCTGAGAATAAATCGGACTTCGCAGTTTATTCGATTAGGTACAATGAACACGGATTCCATTCAGCTTTGCTCTACATACGCAACCGCCACGGAGTCTTGTGTCTTGTGTCTATTTGCCTTCAGAGTTTGCAGGTGCCAAGACTAGAATAGTTCACTGATTGACTAAGCGACAGTATATTCTTGGTTGTAGCGTACGCACCCAGTGCAATTTCAACACGCGATGTAAACATCGGTAACAGCTATGTGCAAAATGGACACAGAAAACCAGCAGTGGTGTCACAACGTTCGGTGGAAACTGGAGGACAATATGAAAGCCGTGAACCTGAAAAAAATTTATCGTAGAACCAACCAAGTTTGAGGGACAGAGTCACAGCATTAGACACCTATTTTTTATTTTCAAAAAAATGATTGCAAGCAATAGTGGTATCCTGGCACCTTTTTTCCATATCGATAATTTATCAATCTAAGCATCATTTGTCATTTCATCAGTAAACACTCCCCACCCCTTCACCACAAAATAATCCGATTTGGGATTGATGAAAGTTGAACATTAACGATTTTTCATGAAGGCCATTCCCAATTTGCCGAAACAACACTTGCCCAACGACAGGGAGCATTAGAGTAGGTGCGTAACCTTTCTGCCGGGCCAGATGTGACATCGAAAACGGTTTTCCGCCGTGGGAATCGAACTTACGCTAATCCTCCCGATCCCAGTCTGGATGCAAGCAATGGAGCCACTAGGTCAGCTGGCCCAAAAGCCCCCGGTTTCATCCGAAGTCCCCAAGACGTGAAAAAGATTGGCTGTTTTTTATAAATGCATGGACGATGACGGATGCTATCTCGAGTGTAGGGCAGAATGGTATGTAAACCATGGTAAAACGGGTAGGTATCACACAAAAATGGTCCTGGATGGGATTAGCACGTGCATTGACGGGGGTCTTAGCCACCTTCGCTCTGACGGGGAGGCCGGGTACCCGCCCCTCCCCTCCCCTAAGATCTCAAAAACCATGCTAAATGACGAAAAACGGTAAACGGCGTTGGATAGCCCAACCAATTTTCTACAGAAAATATTTAAACTATTTTTTGTTAGGTCACATTTAAGGCCACTAGTGGTCAAGGCATGCCACCATAGGGACAACATGTAGATTAAGATTTGCAGTCATTTCATCTGAACTAGTAAAGATCTGAGGAGTAAAGGAACAAACGTTACACATGTCATACGTCCCAACCTGGTTCACTAGTGGGTTAGGTTCGGGCAGAGGACAGATAAGTTTTCATCAGAACTGGGATTCAGTAGGCTTTTTCTACCGGCGGTATCGGTATTCGATAGATGAAAACGGGCCATTTGGTTCGGTATTTCGGTAGATTTCCAAAAAATATACCGAATGATTCGGTATTTCAGTAGTTCGGTTCGGTAGGTTTGAAAAAAACCTTATGAATAAAAAAACACCTTTGAAGGCCTTTCCATACAGGTATTAATGTATTTTATTTGTGTACAGGTATATAACATGTATTGTACTCTAAAGCAGATTAAACACACAGTTTAATCATTTCACTACAATTTATAGCCTTTAAAGCATTTTGTTTAGCATATCTGAGACTATTGCAACCATTTTTCGATGTTTTAAAGCTTACAAGACCTTTTAAGCGTAAACAAACTAATAACCTATCTTCGGCAACAAGCCACTTCAGCTGAGTCAACCCGGCCTCTCTACGAGAGGTCTGTGCACCGCTAATGAATGATGACTTCCATGTGATAACAAACCAAACACAAGCTGTAAATTATTGAAACGTTTTGGGCGCAATCAAAGAGCTGGGAGGCATGGGTCTATTCTGCTCGAAATACCAGAAGAGAGTGGGCTTCCCACCAATACCAGCGTTATCTGCTAATTCGAGGCTCGATGCTGGTTGGCTGCGCGGACCGGTACGGCCTGTAATTGGTTGCAGTGGGGGCAAGTCCAGACTAGCATCTGCTAAGAAGATTCTTTGTCTGTGCAGGAAATTCAAATCTACCGAAGAGTCATTCGGTAGATCTATTCGGTATCGGTAGAGGTTCGGTACCGAAGATTCGGTAGCGGTAGATAATTCTACCGCCGGTAGCACTGAAATACGAAAATTCATTCGGTAGTCCCTGCTCTGGTTTTCATATAGTCCTAGTGACAAAGCATTGCCATTCATATCATGAGGAACTAAAAGATTTTCAGGCCGATGAAGAACTGCACTATACCATGCATTCATTACCAAAGTTTCAGGTCCACAGCCTCACAAGTATGGTCAGGGCATCACTAAATGACTATCCATGAGCCTTGAATTGGGAAATGAAAGTGGTGTGGTAAGTGGCGGCATCGTTTCGTGGTTCACCTCTCTGAAAGCATTTCATTTTAGCATGAATTATCTCCCCTTAAAATATCGGTCCCAAGTTTGTTTAGATACTTCAGCGTGAGTATAAGAACTACATGCAAAATCTTAGCCCGCACTCCATCGGGGATCCGACGCCACCTTCGCCCCACCGGGGGCCATCGATGCCGCCTCTAACTCCTAAAATATTGGGGTTAGCGCAAATCTCCAAAGCACATTATAAAGTGATCATGAATTCAGAAAGAAATTTCTTCCCATGTTTAAGTGCTCAGGTCAATGGTTTGACCTCCAGAGGTCAAGTTAGATCACGATAGGCCATTTTCACTCAAACATGCAATGCTTAAGAAAATTGTGCATAACTCTTATCCCATTAGAGCTATTGAGGTCTGGTAAAATACATTTGATAGGAAAATATCAGACCTTTTTCTGCTATGTGGCACTTCATGACCTACCGCCTGTGGTTTGACCTTCAGAGGTCACATGACCTAATATGACCTGAGGTCTCGAAAGGTCAGAAAGTGACCTTGCCGTATATCATATGAAAGCAGATGACAAGACATAAACGATGATGTTTGATTCAGTGATCTAGCTTAATTAGGTCAAAGGTTATTGTCAAAATACTGTTTTTGACCCCTGGTGACCTTTGATGACCTCGGAGAGGTCAAAGGGTAAAACTGGCCCCCGGGATCCAAAAAGGGTGTTCAATAACGCTTTTCTGAGCAAGGTGGGCATTTGCAATCGTTTTTGTGCCTTTTACATCATAAGACAACTTTTCCCATGCTTTTTCAATGGGAGAGGTCACCTTGTGACCTGACCTCAGGTCACCAAATCGAAAAATCCCGGATATACATCTCGTAGACCCTGGATGGGTCATGAAGTGTAGGAAGTTTCAAATCGATAGACTAAGAAATGTAGCTCTTATAGAGCTCAACAGTTGAAGTGAGGTGACCTTGGTTGACCTCGCCTGGTGACCTGACCTTGGGTGACCCGGGGTGAAAAAAGTTCAGGCATGGTGGGAAAATGAGGGGTTTTCAAGTGTAGGAAGTTTCAAATCGATCAACTAAGAAATGTAGCTCTTATAGAGCTCAAAATTCGAAGTGAGGTGACCTTGGTTGTGTAATTTACGTTGTTCCATGTCTCAGTGTTTCTGCCTTATTCATGAGAAACCAGAAGAAGGCGAGTTTCCCACCCCCACCTCCACCATTGGCGGACGCAGGGGGGCCATTCCGGACGTGCCCCCTCCCCAAGCGCTGGATGGGAGGCCAGACTATCTTTTGGTTCCCCAAAGGCCGGAGAAATTTTTGAAAAAGGTGTTTACACTTATAGGTCTGTCGAGCAAAAAAATTCGTTTCCAACCACCCCCCCCCACGAGAGAGATCATGTACTTGGAGAGGTAGCTTATGCTAGGTCTGTCGAGCATCCAAATCGCACGTCCCAACCGCCTCCTCCCGGAGAGGAGGCAGACATGGGTTTGGCCCCCAAAATTCGAGTCTGCGTCCGCCCCTGCCCCCCCCCACACCAACCCCGGAGGAGACTCCCGAAAGTCTACTGGCTGCATTCGGTTACCTTTGGGTTACCAGACACCAGATTTTGAAAGCCCCATCAGGTCATCACTTGGGGTCCCTGCAAACCCTGGTCAGATACCTGTTTGATCGGGGCCTTTTGCCGGGCTTAACCCGCGCCCCACCGGGGGTCCGGCGCCACCTTCGCCCCACGGGGGGCCATCGATGGCCCCCCCTCTAACTCCGAAAATATGGACGTTAGCGCAAATCTGCAAAGTGCAATAGAAAGCTCGCGTGAATTCAGTAAGAAATTACTTCGCATGTTTTAGTGCTCAGGTGAATGGTTTGACCTCCAGAGGTCAAATTAGGTCAAGATCGGCTATTTTCATTCAAATATGCAATGATTAAGCCAACTGGGCATAACTCTTATGTCATTAGAGCTATTGGGGCCTGGTAAAGTACATTTGATAGCAAATTGCCAGTACTTTTTCCGCTATGTGGAACGTAAAGACCTCCCGCCAGTGGTTTGACTGCCAGAGGTCACCTCGTGACCTAATATGACCTGAGGTCACGAAAGGTCAAAAAGTGACCTTGCCGTATATCAAATGAAAGCGAGTGACAAGAAAAACACGACGGTGTTTGTTTCACCGCTCTAGCTCAATTAGGTCAAAAGTTATTGTCAAAATACTGTTTTTGACCTCTGGTGACCTTGGATGACCTTGGAAAAGTCAAAGGGCAAATATGACCCCTGGGATCCGTGAAAGGGTGTCCAAAAACGTTGTTCTGAGCAGTCTGAGTATTTGCAATCATTTTTGTGGCTTTTATATCATGAAATAGCTTTTTCCTATGCTTTTCCAATGGGAGAGGTCGCCTCGTGACCTGACCTCAGGGCACGAAATCGAAAAATCCCGGATATACACCTTGTAGACCCTGGAGGGGTCATGAAGTGTAGGAAGTTTCAAATCGATCGACTTTGAAATGTAGCTCTTACAGAGCTCTAAAGGTGAAGTGAGGTGACCTTGGTTGACCTCGTCTGGTGACCTGACCTTGGGTGACCCGGGGTAAAAAATTTCAGGGATGATGGGAAAATGATGCAGTGAGAGGTAGAGCCCTCAACCGCGGTGCTGCGCCTCGTCGTTTTTCTGCTATCCCGGAAAAACCTTAGGGGGGCCATCGATGGCCCCCCCGGTGGGGCGAGGGTTAAGGTCAGCCAATGGAGGTGGTATTCCCTCCACCACCCCCACAGGTAGATGCTTGGCTTCCAATCGGACATACACATGGTCGTCGGGGCGCCGTCCGAACCAGGGGTGCCACTTAGTTGGGTGGCAAAGTCTGCGAAATACTCCTGCGGGGATGCCGATACTCGCATCCTGGGGACGGGGTGGCATGCTTCATTTCTTGAGGGGCACCATCGACATTCCATGGAGGCGCTGTGACCATTCCAGAAGGCGCCATGGGTTTATCTGGGGAAATCACCCCCTCACCTTCCCCTTGATCTACCTATGCCTAACCCAGGACCCTCTTGAATCAGTCCTTTGTCCTTGATCGCTTGCATCTTAACACGCGCATTGACGGGGGTCTGAGCCACCTTCGCTTTGACGAGGGAGGGCGGATACCCGCCCCCCTAAGATCTCGAGAACCACGGTAGGTAGCGAAAAACGGTAAACGGCGTTGGGTTGCCCATCCACTTCTCCATCGAAAATATTTAAACCATTTTTTTTTAGGTCACATTTCAGGTTACCAGAGGTCAAAATATGCCGTAATAGGGATGACATGTAAATTAAGTTTTTCGGCCATTACATCTGAACGAATCAAGATACAGCAAAACGACTTGAACTATATGAATCCTCGCAGCAAGCCGAATCGAATGATATATAATTTGACCTTGCTAGGTCAAATCGAGGATTTGACCTGACCTGAGGTCAGGTCAGGGTCAAATTATATAAAATGCATGTCATTAGAACCGCAAAGCCAATGCGAGTCTAATGCCGCTAAAATAAATGCTCTACCACTCTCCATTACTGAGTTATACAGTAAAAACCATTTTCCCATGTATTTCCAATGGACAGGTCATGCCTCGTACCTGACCTTAGGTCACCGATATCAAAAATACCGGAACATATTTTAGAGAACTCGGTAGGCCCATTATGTGATATGAGTTTTAATCGGATACGTTCACCCTGCTCTGACTTATGCCGTCTTAAACTTTTTTTGAGGTCAAGTCACTTGACCTGTACTGGTGACCTGACCTGAGATGACCTAACCTTAAAATTTTCACAGAAGTTGTAAAACTGATGAGGTAAAAGGTATGCCAAGTACGGCGGCGCTATGCGCCTCCGTTTTTCTGCTATCTCCGAAAAACCCGAGGGGGCGGGTACCCGCCTCCCCATCAATGCGCGTGTTAACCCTATTTCCGTCAGGCTCCCGGCTACCCCTATTTCCGGCAGGGGGCAATATCGGCCCCCCTAAGATCTCGTAATCTAACCGGCCGATTTTGAAAATTCGAAGTGCTATAGATTGCCCTGACGCTAAACTTTATTTTGAAAAAAGAAAATTTCAAAATTTTGATTTTTAAGGAGAAGGTCGTGCAAAATATACAATTTTTGTGTATTTTTTAGATTTTCCATAACCCTTGTCTCTGTTGTACGATTTTCACAAAACTAGTTCAGATTTACAAATAATTGACCCAAAATTGTCATATATTCGAGTTACGCAAAAATTCGAAATTCAATGGCAGTTCCAGGACCAGGACTATGAGGGAAATATATAAAACCTAAAAAGTTTTTGTTACGCGGATTAGAAGCCGTGATATACTGCTTGGCATCTTGACACATAAATAAATGAAAAAGTGAAAAACTCATCAGGGGCGGATGCAGTAAGGTAAAACAGTTAAAATACATACCAACAATATGCGAGTGGTATGCATGAGTATATTAGTCCCTCGACTAGTTGAAATTTATTTCGATAATTTTACCCTCCCATGGCAGCTCTGGGAAAGGGGGTGACATAGGCGGATCAAGGACTCTCGTCGTGGGGGCGGGTGGGGGTGATTGGAAACACATTTTTAATATACAACGATATTGAGTCGCGGCGGTGATACTGGCTGGGAATATGCATTTTGAAAATTTGTAGTGACTGGACACGCCTCTGGTAATCTAGAATTTGGTTATAACTATTTTGAATCTTCATATACCCAATTGTATTCGCCCTGGCACGGCTGTAAGCAGTCTTCTCACTTACTAACGTTTAGTCCTTCTTGATAACATTCCCCCCATTTTGAACTGCTGTAACCGCCCCTGATGAATACAAATAGTGACAATTGGAATGCACCATCATCTCACATAAAAATGATATAATAAAACCATATAACTGGTATCAGGATCAGCAGAGACGGCTTCCTTTTACAAAGAACCCATCGCATACGATAATACTTGGTTTGTGGATAGAACCTCCCCAAAAACCCAGCCATAGCTCCGCCCCTGGTAAATATATAATATTGACAATTTCAGAAAACCTGCCTGTACTAGTTTTAGGAAAAGTCAGGAAGTTTCAAAGTTCTATCGCAAGCCGTTTCGGAGATATTCTTGAAAACCTGAGGGGGCAATATTAGCCCCCCTGCCGGAAATAGGGTTAATCGTTTGTGCGCTGGAAACCATTGGGGGCCTAAAACGTCCATGGAAACGTTTTCCCTTGGATGGCTGTTTAAGCCGGCTCTGGAGGCAAAAGTGAAGGTTGTAAAAAATATTTCGAGATCGCACCTAGAGAATTTGGTAGCCTCATACAAGGTTTGTAAAAAAGTTTCCTCGATGTAAATATTCAACTGAGTGGTATGACGTAATATACTAGAATCGGGAAGGTAAGGACTAAAGAATGACTAAAATATACTAGAGTTGATACGATAACAGTTTCGTTCTGTGCAGCTTATTCACTTTTTTGCAGTGCATAATAACACATTTTTATCAAAAACGCTTTTATAAGATACAAGAATATCGATTTTAACTCTAAATGGTGAAATTGGTCACACTGATATTACTCATTCTGTACAGTTTGATAAATTTAGCCTACGCAACTAGTTTTCTACCAAGACCTGGGATGTACTTCTATCATTCATTATAATACGTCACGGACTTGAAATATTTGTTGTCGTGCCAGCCAGCAGCAGCAGCAGGTTGTTGTATGTAGTATCCGATATAGTTTGATTTTTTTATAAATTTTTACATTTCACTGAGTCCAAGGCCTTGAACTGAGAGACTGAGTCGGTGGGGAGTGAAGGTAGCTAAGAGGGGCAGATTGTGAGCTTATATCGGTCATTGCTTTGGCGTGTCCTTGTTTTATGTGTGGGGGAATTATTTTCATCTTTCCCAAAAAATTATTTTTTCTTTCAACTCTGACTTATATGTCAATGTGGTCCAATCCAAAAAATGATTGTGATACGGATTGTGATACGGCATATTGCCTTGTGGGGGAATTACTATTGTCGTTTCTAAATATTTTCCCATCCCCAACAATATAAGGAACAATTCCCCATGATTGGGAATGGTCCTTCCCAAAATGGGAACCTGTTTCATGCGAAATTGCTGGCCACGGGTGTCGAGCAGTTTGAGCTGAAGGCTCACTGTGGCTCAATGTGTGCTGTCAGCTCTGGAGATGCTTGGTGAATTTGTTTGCATTTATGTGAACGTACATACAGCCCCAATTGAAATTTAAGATTCTCGAGGATGTGCTACAATATGATATTGATTGTATTACTGATTATTTTTAGAGCATTCATGGACTACAACCAGTACTTATATTGCCCCAAGAATTTTATGTATTACAGTAATTCAATATTTTATTTCTGTGGTAGACTTCTGTAATGGGTAATGCCCATTGAGTTGAAAAGATGAATATGGAATACTCATATCCAAGTCCGCAGAATGTGGTAGGGATCTTAACAAGGTGTTTTGGGCAGTTCAAATCCTGCCCCAGCTGGGGCATAAGTTTGGTTGCTGGGCAGCAATATATTTGCATAGAGGCTGACATTCTTATTTTATGTTAGTGAAAGGTCACTTAAAAAAGAATCACAGTTTCTTTTTTCTATTTTTTCTTCAGTTCTTAAGAATCTGCCTTGTTGTGTCAGTGCTGCCTCAAGTGTCAGTTTCAGCCCCCAGGTTTCCTTTCCTTCCCCAAAGATGGGCAAAGGCTGCCCCAAACCTGTAGGTCTTCCCTGAGGCTGCCCCAGCAGTGTCTTGCTGAATCCTGCCACCTTCTGCAGACTGGCTCATGACTCACAAAATGACACACACCTCCCATACATCAACATCTCAAGACAAACTATATTGCTTGAAGGTAGTACACTATAGCATCTGAGGATTGTTTGAGGCCTTGTCAATGTAAAACTGTCTGAACTGCATAATGACTATTTTTGAGCACTGCTCCAACAGATAACCCTTGAAACCAGCAAATTTTAATGCCTTTTCTGTCACTAGGTTATGCTTGACAGCACTTGTTTTATAGAAATAATACAATTATAATATTTATTGCACACATTTTTTCCATTTATTGATGTGCGCTTATTCTAGAAATTATAAAAAAATGTATTTAAGTTCAGAATGATGGTTTTAAACCAATTATTGGGTCATTTTGTACATATGGGGCTTGATTGTGAAAATTAAAGGTGAAGTCAATAGCTGAATTCCTGTCTCAGGGAAGATCCATCCAATATTTGACAAAAAGTAAAGACCTACATTAATCAGCCAAGGAAGGCAGCCCATTGTGTTTTCTGATGGCCTGTTGGAAGTTTCTGCAAAGATTGTCCAAAGATTGTCCCAGGCATTCCCACCTTTGGGAATGATAATTCCCATTTATGGTCAAGTGTTCCCCAAATATGAGTCACAGCTCCACCATTGCCATTGTTTCCATGGCAAAAATTGGATCTGGATTTGACTGTTGATCAGGATAAACTGGAGTAATTGATGCCATCAAGTGTTATTTCCTCAGTATTAGGTATAGCATGTTGTGCTATTTCCCCATAGTCCTGGGGAAATAGCACTTGATGGACTCAACTTCTCAGTGCATGCTGACCGACGTTACGATCTGGATCATACTTTGGGTACAGATCCTAGTCCATTTGGAAAATTTGAACCTGGTCAGCATTCATTGGAATGCTGACCAGAGTTCCCCTCACTGTTATATATTGGTAAGCCCTCATTGGGCAGAGTACCTCATCCTGGTGTGGAGGCAAGATAACTTTAGAGGAGTGTGGCACCATGTTGCAATTTCAGACCAGTAATTATAGAGGGAAATGAATTTGGCCTTATTTCTGCTGAAAAAGGCAGAAAGTCCCAATATTTTGTACTATTTAATTTTTTCTAGAGGTAAAAATAGAATATCTATATGTCACCATGATCTGGTAATACTTTGTTTCTGATTGAACCTCTTTTTTGCCACAAATGGGTATGAAAGGGAATGTGGCACCTTGGTCGAATCCTGGAATTTAGTGAAATTAGGTGTACTTTTAGCTAAGAATAATGAAACCACTCTGATTGACCACATGATTTCTCTGAAAAATTTACAATAGGCTCAATATTTTGTTTTTAAAAATACTCCTCTAGAAAAAGAAATAATTATCAGCCTGTGGATGATGTCACGATCTGGCAACCACTACCATACTTGAAACGCTTCAAGGGCTTCGATTGGCTGATGCTCATCGTGACGTCAGTATATGTCGTTACACCAGCAGCTCACAACAATGGCTGCCCGGCGACGGGCTGATGGGGGGCTGGTGTCAGGTAGGTTTTAGTTTTTTTCTACGGAAATATCGAGTTCCAAGACAAATGAAATATGGAGTACCGGGTTTTCCGACTTGCTTTACAACTTGGCTATCTCAGTTAAAATCACGTTGTGAAGGTGCCACATTCCCTTGAATGCTCAGGAAGTATATTAAGCTAGAAGGTGATATAAGAACCCAAAGCGACACTTATCTATTTCTGTTGTTTTTCTTGATGTATTCATTTATTTTCTTTATCTATGTTGTCTAAGTTGTTGCAAGCTCAGTTTTTTTAGGTAAAATCTCACTGAAGTCATTAAGGGACTTATCACAGGACCCTCTACCTCACCATCGGAGCGAGCAGCTCCTGACATCTGAGTTTCCGGTCTCATACTGTGACCACGGAAAGAAAAGTGAACAAGAGAATCGGAACAATGAAAGCCCTCGCCAGAACAAGATGGGGATGCAGGGTGAGCGAGTATCACTCTACTTCAGTGGCGCATGCATGCAGTTTGCAAAAGCAGCCGACAAAGAAAGCATGGGTAGAACAGCAAGAGTGGCAGCCTGAGTCATAACAGGATGCCCTATTGATACATGTACTGAAATGTTTATGGCAGAGGCTCAGATCCGTGATGTGTCCTCCGTAGCTGAGGAGATCGGGGCCATCCAACATGGGAAGTTTCTAAGACTGAACAACAGAATCCCAGCGTACAAGGCAGGCCGGAACCACGCACAATGCATACTTTTCCCCGGGCGGCTGACCACTTCCCGCTCGGCCCAGGCGAGCACATGCAGGGAAGCATACGAGAGTATCCTGAGAGAACTACCCCTTGTGCAATCAACTGGGGTGCACTGATGTGCAAGGGCCGATGTGCAAGCCAAGCTGTTTCAGGTTGTGGAGCGAGGCAGAGTGGAAGAGAACGAGGTGGCCGACGTGGCTGCCTATGAGGGAAGAGACCTAAAACGGCCCGACCGGCCACTGCCGACTGACATGACTTCCGCCAAGTCCGCCATAAGATAGGTGTCTCGCCGCCGTTGGGTAAAGTGATACCATGAGGGAGTGCCGCTGGATCACACCCACTTCCGCATATCGGCTGGGAAACCACCCACAGTGGACAAGACGTGGCGCAGGAGGGAACAGGTTCTCTAGCACCAGCTCCGAGTTATCCGTTGCCCCCTGAAAGTGGGTACACTCCGCAGGTGGAGGAGGCCGGGAGCGGACGGGCTGTGTGTCTTCTACGGTGAACATCAGGACACGGAACACTTCATTGCATACTGCCCTAAGTATCAACAATCACGCACGCGGCATCTCGGCCCGGTGTGCCGGATGTGCGCATCATGCAGGAGGATCCGGAGGCGACTGTGCGGTTTATCCGGACCTCCGGCCGCCTGCGGGTTGCCCGATAATCGGCGATGCCGACGTTCTGGGAGACAGTGAACTTCACTGTTGAAGAAGAAGCAGTTCCCACAATGAAGGGATAATTTAGAAAGCAAAGTTTAACGTCCTACAAAGTACATAGATGGCCACCGCACTCAGATCACCCTCTCACCAGTCAGTTGCCGGCCGACCTACGTCGGGTGAATATTGAATTACGGAGCGTCTCAGGGGAATCGATCCCAAGCCTGCACACACACTGGCACTGCATGTTCCTGAGCAGGCAATCAGAGCCCAACGAGCTACCAACTGAGCTACCAGGGTAGCACATTTCAAACTAGTCATTGAAGAATGTTATTTACATTCACAATCAGTGGTGCCAAAGCATGTTTAGCAAGCAGTTTTCAAAGTTCCAAAAAGACAGTTTTGTCCAGTAGCAGGGCTTGAGCATTACCTCACTTTCCGAAGGCTACCTCATTCTACCTGGGAGGACGAGATCAATGAGTGATGTTTTATGTATTTTTTATCCACGACCGGTAATTTCTGGGATGTAGAATCAAATAAGTGTAGAATCAGTGAAGCGTAGTAGAGTCAAATTATTGTTTTAAGAAAGTGATCATGCCCTTATGACTGAGGAGTTGGGCTCTTTGATGACATATATGCCTCGGATGGGGTGGGATTTGAGCTCTCCCAATCATCTTGTTTAGCTGCATACTATGTCTTTCTGACTTGCTTTGGCGAGGTTAAGCGATGGACTGTCCTTTGGCCAGTGTGCTTTAAACAGAGCCAGTGGAGCTGACTGCTGTCTGTATTTAGTTTAGGAAACACTACCCCTGCATCCTGGCCCAGTTATCCTGTGCCCCTGTATCCCGGGGTAGGAGCCGGTTTCAGAATAAGATAACTCAGGTAGCTGTAGGTACCTAATCTTGTGGTTGCTGGCATAATTATCAGAGCACACAATTACAATGTGCCACCAGGAGTGGTACCTAATATGTGGCGTAGGCAGTAGGTAGTTTAGGCTAGACAGCTTATATCTTTTAATTGAACTTGAAGGGAATATGGCAGCTTCGAATTGGGTTTTGAATGAAGATAGCCATGTGATAGGGCATACCGAAAAACCACTTGATGGATATTCCATTTGTCCCAGAACTTACCGTTAGCGGAGAAACAAAATATGAAACTCACCGCCCACCGACCCCTTCCTCCCCCAGGCGGTTCACGGCATGAAGTGGCCGTGGAAACCTGACAATGCTCCAGCCGCGCTGCGCCGACAAATATGTATTGCTTCGACCTCTTAAGAACCCACGTGCCAAACGTGCCTTTGGCACTAGCGATTATGGATGCCTTCTTCAATGACTATTTGGAATGGAAAGTTGGAATATGTACTTATATATCAAGAAAAATAACAAATTGATGTAACTCCCACCTTGGCCCTTAGTAATAGCCTCTTTTTCCTAAAAACGTTGCATTTGTTTTATTATTCATTTGTGGTGGAAATTAAAAAATGATATGGCATAAAGCATTACCAGGTCGGACGCCAATTTGACGTCATGCCAATTGGATACATTTGTTCCCTTTAACACGCGCATTGACGGGGGTGCGGGTACCCGCCCCCCTCGGGTTTTTCGGAGATAGCAGAAAAACGGCGGCGCGTAGCACCGCCGTACGTGGCATACCTTTTCCCTCATCATTTTTACAACTTCTGTTAAAATTTTAAGGTTAGATCATCTCAGGTCAGGTCACCAGTACAGGTCAAGTGACCCGACCTCAAAAAAAGTTTAAGATAGCATAAGCCGGAGCAGGGTGAACTTATCCGATTGAAACTGATATCACATAATGGCCCCACCGAGTTCTCCAAAAATATGTTCCGGTATTTTTGATATCGATGACCTAAGGTCAGGTACGAGGCATAACCTCACCATTGGAAATACATGGGGAAAATGGTTTTTACAGAATAACTCAGTAACCGATGGCGATAGAGCATTTATTTTTGCTGCATTAGACTCGCCTGGGCTTTGCGGTTCTAATGATTTGCATTTTATATAATTTGACCCTGACCTGACCTCAGGTCAGGTCAAATCCTTGATTTGACCTAGCAAGGTCAAATTATATATCATTCGACTTGGCTTGCTGAGAGAATTCATACGGTTCAAGTCGTTTTGCTCTATCTTTACTTGTTCAGATGTAATGGCCGAAAAAACTGAATTTACATGTTATCCCTATGACGGCATGTTTTGACCTCTCGTGACCTTAAATGTGACCTGACAAAAAATGGTTCAAATGTTTTCGATGGAGAAGTGGATGGGCAGCCCAACGCCGTTTACCGTTTTTCGCTACCTACCGTGGTTCTCAAGATTTTAGGGGCGGGTACCCGCCCGCCCTCCCCCCCGTCAATGCGAAGTTGGCTTAGACCCCCGTCAATGCGCGTGTTAATAGAGGAAAATTGAATAAAAAGGGTAACCCTCAATGCTGATACATTGGAGTTCCTTTTCCCTTTTGCACGGCAGAAACAGAAGCTTGTGTTTTATATGGATTTTTCACATCATGTAATCATTTGTAACCCTTCTCCTTTCGCTCATCACAGAAGCCTTTTTGAACACACTGGTCATGACATAGACCTTGGTAAAAATATGGCAGAAATTGCTATGAGGCACACCAAAACTGTTATATCATAGCGGTAGTAGTTTTGGGGCAAAACAAGTGAGCAAGAAAAGAAAGTACTATATGCAAAGTAGAATTGTTCATGCTGAACATTCATATTGCGTCCCAAGATTTGTTATCTGTCTAGGGATGTATTATGCCCACCTGCAGCGTCCTAATTGCATGCGCTGCATAATCAGGTCTGGAATTCGACTTTAGCAGTTCAGTTATAATGCAATCTGCCAAAACATAGCATAGGTATTGTATTTATCAGAACCTGTTGAACTGTGTTGGCCTTGTGGCATTATAGAGCTGCGAAACTTCTCTGGCACTGCCGTATAGTATTTCACTCTCTGTAATGAACGCCATCGCCGTCTGACGCTCTTGGTGGTCACATTGACAGTGGTCCTGGTTTGGAGTGTGGATGGCGACCGGGCACCCGGGCATGCCAGCCACCATGGCGGGCTACGGCCCGGCCCCGCCCCTCAGCGCCGGCGTGGCCGGCCTGCTACCCAGTCAGCACCCGGCTCACACCCAGGTCAGTGTCCTCCCCACCTGGCACCTGAACCACACCCAGGTTAGTGTCCTCCCCACCTGGCACCTGAACCACACCCAGGTTAGTGTCCTCCCCACCTGGCACCTGAACCACACCCAGGCCAGTGTCCTCCCCACCTGCTCCTGAACCACACCCAGGTCAGTGTCCTCCCCACCTGGCTCCTGAACCACACCCAGGTCAGGGTCGTCCCCACCTGGCACCTGAACCACACCCAGGTCAGTGTCCTCCCCACCTGGCTCCTGAACCACACCCAGGTCAGTGTCCTCCCCACCTGGCACCTGAACCACACCCAGGTCAGGGTCCTCCCCACCTGGCACCTGAACCACACCCAGGTTAGTGTCCTCCCCACCTGGCACCTGAACCACACCCAGGTTAGTGTCCTCCCCCACCTGGCACTTGAACCACACCCAGGCCAGTGTCCTCCCCACCTGCTCCTGAACCACACCCAGGTCAGTGTCCTCCCCACCTGCTCCTGAACCACACCCAGGTCAGGGTCGTCCCCACCTGGCACCTGAACCACACCCAGGTCAGTGTCCTCCCCACCTGGCTCCTGAACCACACCCAGGTCAGGGTCCTCCACACCTGGCACCTGAACCACACCCAGGTCAGTGTCCTCCCCACCTGCTCCTGAACCACACCCAGGTCAGTGTCCTCCCCACCTGCTCCTGAACCACACCCAGGTCAGGGTCCTCCCCACCTGCTCCTGAACCACACCCAGGTCAGTGTCCTCCCCACCTGCTCCTGAACCACACCCAGGTCAGGGTCCTCCCCACCTGGCACCTGAACCACACCCAGGTCAGGGTCCGTCCCTCCTGGCACCTGAACCACACCCAGGGTCAGTGTCCTCCCCACCTGCTCCTGAACCACACCCAGGTCAGGGTCCGTCCCTCCTGGCACCTGAACCACACTCAGGCCAGTGTCCTCCCTACCTGCTCCTGAACCACACCCAGGTCAGTGTCCTCCCCACCTGGCTCCTGAACCACACCCAGGTCAGTGTCCTCCCCACCTGCTCCTGAACCACACCCAGGTCAGTGTCCTCCCCACCTGGCACCTGAACCACACCCAGGTTAGTGTCCTCCCCACCTGGCACCTGAACCACACCCAGGTCAGGGTCCGTTCTCTCCTGGCACGTGAACCACACCCAGGCCAGTGTCCTTCCCACAGCCAGCTCCTTGCTCACTCTAATATAAGTTTGCGTCGTAAGAAACATTCAGTGCTCTCCGTGATTAATTTCCTGGAAGCCGTACTGCCCGCAGATTCTGGTAAAGTCTTCAGTATAAGGAACGAAATTCCACCGACGTAAACAGAAAACTTGCGCTCTTGGTAATGTCATGTGATGCATGACATTTATAGTATAGTGTAGTGTATACTATTGATTCGAATCAGATGCAAGGAGAAGGAAGAGGGGGTGTGGTGATTTTGCTCGACTTATTGTTCTTAACGTAGAAAATGGAGTGAACTATGTTGGATCTTTCTCATTTTCAGTCTGTAGCTATGTTCAGAAAACGAGGAGTCGCTGCTTCGTCCGGTCTTCACTGTGTATCATTATGTTTTCGTTATATTTCATTGCATTTCCCGATGAGCGTAATATGCGTGGTGACCAAGCGATTTGAAGCGACCGATGTCTGACGGAGCTTATTTTCCAACAATTGATTCCTGCCTTGATATTTACATGACGTGACGAGTAAACATGAAGGAGCATTGAAGAAAATAAACTTGAGAGTTTGGTAGTAACAGAGCAAACGCATATCCGTCCCAATACCCCATAGATACCGTGTGGTTGTGGAAATGCGCAGTGTGCTGGGTAATTCTGTGATAATCGAACACGTTATCTAAATCTGATTGAATTTAGGCTATCTCTTAGTGATATCCGTATAGTTTGAACGTTTGTTTATTGTTGGATGCTATTCTTGGTGAAACGGCAGGCTGTTGACGATCTGAGGCGGCAGTTCCTCGAAGATAGTTCCAGCCAACCAGGTGGCTTCTATGGATTTATGTCAGAAATAGCCGCGTTACCTAACCGCCAAAAATAAGTCCTCTCTATTTTTGAATAGACACGTGGGCATTATGCACTCGAGTATTCATTATTTCTTCATTGGAAATCACTCGGCTTGGAAGATAGGGATTGTGAGATTAGCGCCCGGTATTCAGTATTTACACAGGATTATGGGCGCTGACCTCATCTTAGAACTAACTATAAATAAAGCAGTAGGTTAGGATTTAGTGCGATCAAAAAGGGGACCTTCAAATTTATCTCAGTCAAATGGGAACGGACATTTTATATCAGCGCGGGGAGCAGGCCCAAATTGAAAGTTTTGGTCGACGTGGTTGCCGCATCGGGTGGTTTGGCTGGCCCCCCCCGGTGGCGCACGAGTGCGATAGCGATTGAATGAGTCCAGTTGGTTTTGTTATTGTGGCCTCAGTATATTACTATTGGTACCTATTTCTTCGCGCCTCAAGTTTGTTCAATTGCTGGTCACCGCGTCACTCTGTGTCATTCGAAGTACGGTGCCCATCAAAGACGAACAGATGTATAAAGCTTAGAGTGTTTTTCCCAAATGCATTTGTATTTTTTTGTTTTTTGCTAAGCACCGGGTAGGTTAGAAGGGCCTGTACAGCTCGATATATATATATATATATATATATATATATATATATATATATATATATATATATATATATATATATATATATAGCCCGTACCAATAGTAATATACTGAGGCCACAATAACAAACTGACTATATATATATATATATATATATATATATATATATATATATATATATATATATATATGAAAGGGGGGAGAGAGGCCCTTTTCCAAGCTACCTTAGTTTCCAAGTCGCGGTATTTTTTCCATTAAATCTCTTCAAAACCCGTGCCTCAACAACTATAAAAGTCACCCTGATGTACCTTCAAAGTTTTACAGGTGTCTTTCTAGGCTTAGGTGTGTTCTTCGGACTTAAACGGCTTCTCGCGTGGCTCTGAAATTGATATTAAGTGTTCAAATCTGATCTCTACCTTGTATTTTGTTGAAAGCTGGTTTACTGAGGCATCCTGTTTTTGCTTCATGAATTTTACGATGTACTGCTGGCGGCTGATTGACTTTGTAGATACCCTTGTATAAAGATTATTCCGGTTGTATCCGCGTGCTTTGAGCTGGAGATCGCCTTGGAGACGCTCTTGTCTTTGATCTTGTGTAGCCTTTATACCGCCAACTTCTGTGGACGACAGCTGTGTGAGCCCCGTTGACCTGTTTTTTCGTGTCTCTGTGTTTTCGGCGGCGTCCGACCTCTTGTGCAGCTTCCTCTTTTCGTAGACTCTGATCTCACTTTAGCTTGGTGCTATTTTGGAGCAGGTATTCTTCCTGATGTGCCATGCATCAAGAGCCAGTGACGACCGTGGCTCAGTGGACTCCGCTAGGTGGCCGCCGCCGGTGTCCAGGGGGATCATTAACGTTGCTATGGCAACCATCGATTGCCGGCAGCGCGCCGTCGTGGCGGGACGGACGAACGTGCCCCGCTGACGCCGGATCGAAGCCGCCCTCTGTGCTGTTCTGTTCCGCCTGTCCTGGCCTGACATGTCCCGTTCCGATGCCATTCTGTCGCTGCCGCTCGTATTCCTACCATCCAATATGGACGTTCAGTTCATCCGTGGTTGAATCGCCGGCAGTGTTGTCACAGCGGCCAAGCGGGCCGGGCGGCTGCTGCGCAGTGCAGTCGGTGTCCGGCGCGTCCTCCGGTCATGTCTGCCGTCCGGTTCCGGCGCGGCGCTGTACTGCGCCCTGCCGCGGCGGCTGGCTAACCGGTCGGACCGGTGCGGCAGCTGGCCCGTCTCCTCCCTGCAACGCATGAGCCGGCGGCGCTGGTATCGTTGTGTTGTCGCGGCTCGGCCGGCGCGGCGGGAGGTGCGGCCGCGCCACCGCCGCCGCCGGCGCCCGCTGTTTTTCTAATGCGCGCCACACGCCCACCGGCACCCGATCGATCCCTATGTGTGGGGGTATGCGGCGCCGGCGGCGACCCACGCAGAGGTGCGCACGTGAGCCGGCTGCTGCGTGCCCCGACGGCGCTGGTTTCAAACCGTCTCTATGCCAAACTCGTCACAGACATAAGCGGAGGGCTCAGACTGGTGAGCTGGTAGCTGGCGTTTGGTACCGGTTTGGGTGTTGTGGAGAGTTGTCGCCTCTGACGGGGCTGCTGGTGAGGCTGGCGGCTGGCGGTGGCCCACGTCGTCGTTCGCGGCGCACCTGACCGCCGCGGGCCGGCGACGTGCCGCCGTGCTCTACAGAGCCGCCGGCTGCACACACATACACCAGAGGGGAAATGTGTCGTTTCTAGTTATGTTAAGAAATATGAGATCATCGAAACAAATTATGCAGAGCATGGGAAAAAGTAGTCGGTCTTGGCTCGACAGTTGAACCCGCCGTCTTTCCCAGATGATAAAGCATGCACTACACATTCTACAAGTGTTGGTCCTTGCTAAGTCCCCTGCAATCATGCAGTAATGAGAAGCGCCTTTAGACGCGCTGTGAAGGAGGATCCGAAATCCCCCGTACCTATTTGAGTTGGTCGGATAATTATTAATAGCCGAAAAACGCTGTTCTGCTACTTCTAGAAAATTGACGTGTGCGTCGATTGGTGGAATAGCTGATGGCTGGGAAGTGGTAAGGCTGCTTACTGTAGCTTTTATGGTACAGGAAACATATAAAGTTGTAGCTGTCAGGTCGAGACCCATCCCTTTTCTCAATGACTGTGCCGCAGGTGTTGGTTGCCAAGGTGGATACATTATGGTGGTATGTAACTCCAAGTCCTTGTAACTGCCATCCCTGATTTTTGTCTCCTTTGGAAGATGTTGATATAGTAAGTGCATCAGCAACCCAAAGTAAATGGATGATTTTGTTTCTGATCCGGTTCTATCAGCATATGTTTTTCACCAACTCATTGCCGACTAGAGATTTTCAGATCTTTGGATTGTTAAAACATTAATACTCCCATCTTGATCTTCTTTGGATGACAGTATATATTTTTGTACCGGCCGCGTGGTTGAATTTTTATGTTTAGCAGCGTCTGTGTCTCCCATCGTTTTCCCTCGGCTAAAGAATATTACAATAGTAGATGTCTGCGCGCAAACCCCTTCTCAGGCAACACTACAACTTTATTCCAGCAATTTTTGGTTTGTAAGGCTGATTAAAGCCTCTGTTACACGCCAGTTGAATGCCCGTATTCTGCAGTTTTTAATTTCGGTTTGAAATGACGACAAATGCCTCAAAGGCGTTTCTTTGTTCCACCGTTGTGATTGGCCCGCATATTTCCGAACAGGATTGAGCGATCTTGTGCGCTGAGCGGCGTGCACCGATTTTACGCCGAATCTTAGTGCTGGTTTTTGGCGCTAATCCTGAGAGCTCTTGTGCACCAGACAAAAAATCGACGCGCTGCAGAGTTGCAGGGATTTTCTGGCAGTCGGCTCAGACACATGCTTTGGGTGCGCGCTTGAAGAATCCCACGGCGCTCCTTTCGCTATTAATTTGCGCAGTACGGTGGGTTTTGAGCACGAACAGGTTCGGAATTATGGTAGTCACAGCGGCGTACGTATTCGAGTGACGGAAAACCTGGTTTTGTGTCTGCTCCTCAAATTAGACACTTGAGTATTTCATGTTTCAAATATTCTGGCGAACTTACAAACTTATTTGCAATAAAAAAACCAACTATAATAAGCCGGGTTAGTACGTGACAGTCGTGCTTGTATTCCTGTATTAACGTTGGATATTCTGCTGCTGAAGAAAAAACAAAACAAAATAGATCCTAGGGGAATGCGAGACCGACTTCGCATTTTAGGTCGTCAGAGTTCCATGGACTTCACCGTTTCTAAATTGTTGGTAGGCCTGACATGTTGTGTGTTCCATAAAGGCTCACATCTTGACTCAGCCTGAGCGAGTCAGGTGCTCCGCATTTTGGTGATCTGGATAGATGTGCCCTTCTTGGAGCCTTTTTAACTCAGCACGATGTGAGTTCATTGATACCGCCCCCGTTTGGCGCAGCTGGCAAAATCGCTTCGCCTGGGTGTGAGAGGCTCTGGGTCGAGACTGACTTATGGCAGCGTTATCATCATCCACCTCCCAAGTGATGTCTGAGTGCTGGAGAGAGGGCGTGGCGACAGCGGAATCTCGGTCATGCTGGCCGGTGTCCCTGTTGGTGGGTGCATGGGTCTGATCGACCCCCAGAGTGAGTCACCGGTCTCTCGCCCGCGCCCCCATGTGAAGACTCGGGACTCTATCTAGTGCTCTTGTTTGGGTGATGCCATTGTCCCGAAGAGGTGCGGGGAAATGAAAACGTCCGTATTTTGTATTATATTGGTGTGTTGTATGGAAGAAACTTGCGCGAAAATATATATTCTCCCGACATGGGAACGTCACCAAATCTGCTTGGCCTCATTCCTTGGCAAGACACTATGGCGGTGAAGGTTTGTGCCCAAAATTTACTATTTCAGCAGCCGTTGTATTTCGTAAAGTAAAACGTGAATTTTCGTTAGATGACGAATTCATCTGAGGAATTTGGTAAAAAGAAAGTAGTTGCCACTTTCACAGTACCAAGATATTAGGCCTATTGTAAAGAGCATAATATAGGAGGTTTAGCGTTTTATAGCTGTTGGAGCGACATGATCGCACACGCTATTTTATTGCCAGTGGTCATATCAAGTGTAAAATCATCAACAGCTCAAGCACTCCTTTCGGTGAGTAACGTAATCTCTGCTAACGTGCTCTCCAGAAGTACCAGATTTCAATACCGGGAATGTCTTTAAAGTTCCTGTACTCCCAATGTGGTCGCCCCCCCCGCGCCATCAGATACCTTGGGCAGGTGGCACTACAGCGGAGTGTGTTCGCTCCCAGCGCTGGCAGCGTGAGCCCGCGTCGGTGCCCGGCGACTTCCCCCGTGTTTGCTCAGCTGTGACACCAGACTCGCGAGGTCTGGATGAAGCGAAGCCTGCGTCTATCGAGTTTTGGGCGGGGTTGGTGTCGATGCTGTTCATACGGAGCCGGCTACAGATTGGATGTCCTGCTCGTGAAAGGCGCATGCCAAGTGTCGCCGATCTCCGAACTATTTAAGTATTATGATTGACCACTGGTTTCATCGCTGCTTAAGTGGGAATAGCCCTGGGATGTTTACGCAGGTGTCAATGCTTATTATTTTTGTCGTGGAAGCTAGCATGCAAAGTAAATGTCTCCACGTATGAAAGTTTTGTTTATTTTGCCGAGGAGAACCATAACTTGACTCATTTCAACGGGACGAGGTGGGGATAAAACCTAATCCTACATCCTGTGTGTGTGGTACTTGAGCCTGCAGTTTCAGTCTAAGATGGTTGTCTACGACAGTGGAACCGCTGGTGTTTCGAAATAATGTCCGCGGCAGGGGGACTGCGGGTTGTCTGACTTGTTGATTTCTACGGCAGTACGACTGCGGGTTGCCTGAACTGTTTGCGTCTGCGGCAGGGGGATTGCGGGTTGTCTGACGTGTTTGCGTCTGCGGCAAGAGGATACTACGGGTTGTCTGACGTGTTGGCGTCTGCGGCAGGGGGATTGCGGGTTGTCTGACGTCTTTGCGTCTGCGGCAGGGGGATGGCGGGTTGTCTGACGTGTTTGCGTCTGCGGCAGGGGGACTGCGGGTTGTCTGACGTGTTGGCGTCTGCGGCAGGGGGACTGCGGGTTGTCTGACGTGTTGGCGTCTGCGGCAGGGGGACTGCGGGTTGTCTGACGTGTTGGCGTCTGCGTCAGGGGACTGCGGGTTGTGTGACGTGTTGGCGTCTGCGGCAGGAGACGGTAGGAGAGTGTGCAGGCAGTGACCCGTCCGCTCCGCTTCAGCCGTCACCCTCGCCCACCGGCTCAGCCGCCTCCTCCCGCTCCATGTCTCCGGCCATCGTCGGTAAGTTTTAGTCACCAGCACTTGCAAGGAATACGACACCTTTATTGAAATTGTAAGTGAGAAAATCTCCAGTTTCGTCCTTCGTTGGTTTCAAAGTTTCCTTCTGGTGTATAAACAGTATTTGCGGGAGCAGAAATCGTCAGCTGCCTGCGACTCCCTCTCCGCACTTCTGACTCTTCATTGCGTCACATTCTCTGAACAGGGGCAGGGCGGAAGTTGGGCAGAGCTCCGCCCTCGAAACCTTTTTCTCATGAGCGCTGAGCTTTTGGACAAACGGAATACTATGCGGGAATTTCCGGCGTCTCCATCCGAACCCCACCGTGAAGGTGGCGGATCCCTGGTCTATGATGTTAAAATAGTGACTGCTGTTTCTCTTATCAGTTGCCTGTCAAATGGGGCTAACGCTGCAGCCCTTTTTGAGGGGCTTATGCCTGTGCTTTGTCCCTTTTATTGTAATGTTTCAAAATTTGAATGGCTAGTTGAATGCAGTGACGACATATAGTTGAAGCGCAGGTAATGTTGTTGGTGGTAGGAGCTTCTGGCAGGTACGCATTTTCAGATGTGGTGTTGTAATAGTAGCTCACCTTCAGGAGCATCTGATGTGATCGACAACCACAAGCCGCTTATATGGGTCACGGCTTCTGCATTTCCTTTGTCACATTTTTTCAAAATACGCGTATGTTCGATCAGGTTGAGGGTATGGAGCTTCAATTACACGCTCGCAAACAGGTCTTCACCGCATCACTTGGGCACCGGTGAGGCTCCTATGTTTGGCCCACCCCAGGCAGAGGAGGCTTAACTCTTCTGGAGGCTTTCTAAGGGTGGCGGGCTGTTGGAGTTTCTTAGGGCTTACGACGTCACCACGTGACGTGTTTGGATGCGGTTGAAGCCACCATTACCTTATGAAGACGATGATAACCTTTTATTATGGGATACCTGAAAAGTGAGATATTTGTGGAGGGCCGCTGAGGATCGCGCTGAGGTTCGCCCTTGCCTTCGACCTGCCGAGGATAGCGCTGGGCACCAGACCCGGATAGGTTGGTATCCGCTGAGCTGCCTCCTTTCTATTCGCCAGATAATATCGATCTTATCTGGTTGACTGCACATGTGCAGGAGTATATGAGTGCCGATCGATAGTTTCATGCCATGAAATAATTTTACAGACGCTGTTGGTGGATGCAACAGCAAATCAGTGATTGAGGATGAAGGCTGGTGTAATATCGAGTGGGCTGTGAGGACAGTGACTGCTGATCTAGTGTTGACCCAGCCAGCGGCGGTTCGGCGTCACGCTGCTGTGCCCGGCAGGTCAGCAGGGCTCGGCTCCGCCGCCGCTGTTGCCGCCTATGCCGCAGGAGCCGCCGCACGAGGGCGGCGTCCATAAGCCAGCAGGGGGCGGCTACCCGTCGCCCTACGCCCCGCAGCGCTCGCAGTACGGACATGGCGGTTACGCCGCCCCTGGACAGTACGGCCGACCCGCGCACTACCCCTACCAGCCGCAATACACACAGGTAGGCTGGCTTCCTGAGCTGGGGAGTGCTCCGTTTAAAATGCCGGCTGCTTTCCTACTTACTAGTTTTTCAGAACGTGCCCCTTTTTAAGGTATTTACTTCGGAATTTACGTCGCGTCAAAGGTGAAGGGGCCTTTCTCCGTCACAGCGTATGGTGTGAATACTGGCGGAATGGCCAACTGCTCAATTCGTGCGGAACGGTATCCCTGTTGAATTACTTTTCAATGGTTAACCTTTGATGTCGGTAAGTTTGGGATGAAAGCGCCAAGTTTGGGGTGGTATTGACTTCGTTCCAGATTGGTAGATCTGGAAATCAATCCAGTGGGACCTTTGGACTGTATAGTGTATATTTAAGTTTAGAATCAAAATGGATAGAGCAAGGTGGCGTGAACGCTCAAGTTCCCAAAGCTTTTGCTGAACCGTATCGACGGATCCATTCAACGCGCCGTGATCGCATACTGAGTAGTCAATTTAGCTAGTTTGGAGACCAATGAGCGTGACATGAATGGTCCCTGCTCCAGGAACCTTTAGCTTTTTATTAAAAGGAGTTCCCACTTTTATAATCGGTTTTGAACTGAGATAGCAGTTAAAGTTGATAAGGTGTTCACTGGCCGTCCCCTCGAATCCGGAAATGTAAACGCACTGAATATTATATGTTCGGGCACAGCCCTTCATCAGAATCACGTAGTAAATATCAAAAATTCCCGGTCATAGTGTAGCCAGACGTCCAATTCGAGGTCTGGCCCGAATTGAAAGGCGGTGCCCGAATATATAATATTCAGTATTTTTACATTTGCAGATTCGAGGGGACAGGCCAGTGAACACGCTATCAACTTATCATCATGCTCCTCGCCGCAGCACTTCAAAACCTATCAACGTTTGAGAAAGCAGTTTGTATAACGTGTCCAGAAACCACTGTTGGCATATTTGATTTCACCCAAAGCTCTATATTACATTTATGCAACTTTAAGGTTCAAAATGAAGAAGAGCGCGATGTCCCGTTTCCAAACCAGGAAGGAATTCATTTCCATCTGGCAACGCATGTCACGTAACAAATGTTAACAAGTGGCATGACTTCTACAACGTTACATGCCGTATGGAGCCAGCTCAGCAGGGCTTTGTTATTACACGCGATGCTTAGGTCTGCCGAGGGTGGTAACAAAGGAGGCGATAGTTTTGTTTCGAGTGACTGAAGGTGGAATATATGTTCCTTCCCGATTTGCATGCCTATTTTCTCCATATGAAGTAATTTTCAACATTTCGGCAGTGGTCCATTCCCTTTAAAGGGAATGCTGCACCTTGGTGCAATTCCAGGCTGTGGTGGGCTTAGGGGCAATGTATGTTGAAAATGATGGATTTGGCCTTATTCCTGTGAAGAAATGGCTTATTAACCCAATATTTCGTTGTATTTAATTTTCCTGTGTTGTCAATAAAAAGTCATCAAATTAAGCGTGACCCTAAATCGGCGTATGAGCTGGTAATGCTTTGTACCAGGTTGAACAGTTTGATTTCCGCCAAAAATAATTATGAATATGAATGAAGCGTTTTTAGCTAAAATAGTTTACCGTCAGGACCCAGTGAAATTTATCAATTTCTTCTACTTTTATACACTAAAACATTTTACGTTTCAAACTAGTCAGTAAAGCAAGCTATACGCATTTATAATCGACAGTACCAAAATCATGTTTAACACGTGAGCTTTAAAGATGTCCAAGCAAGACAAATTTGCTTGCGAAGCACGCGCAGCGGGATTTAAGCGTGACGCCACTTTCCTAAGATCGCCTCATAGCACGTCAACACCAGAGGACTGGGCCAGTGGGAGGGGGTGGGCTGGTTCAAATTCCATTATGAAGCTGCCACATTCCCTTTAAAGCCCTAGATCATTCTTTGGTGTGCAAGCGCGATATAGATGTTTCTGTCAGGTGGTCGGCCATCAGTGATGGACCAAACTGGCCGACGATTTGAGAAAGTTTGAGAATTTATGATAATTTAACGCAACCCTCGCTCAGGTGGGAAGCGCAGAGGGCATTTTAGAACCTTATAGACCTAGGGCGGGCAAAAAATGTTACTTTGCGGGGCTTACGTCAGCTCCTTTAATATTTTTCTTAACTTTTTGGGAATTTCAATACCAGGGCATCTCAGGTCAGGTGTTAGCAAAAAAGCGTGATTTTAAACTTTTTCAAGATTCCTTGAGCGCTTTTTGCTGTGTTGTACTAGTGATGATAATTTTCGGGACATGCTTCATTGAATGTACTAAACCCTAGTCTTGTTCTTCGCTATGGAAAGTAGATCGACCAGATTGTCCTAACAGAGTGAATTATGGAACAAATAACTTATTATAATCAGCGTGTAAGTTCTTAGTTTTAATGGAGAAGGCGAGATGGATGAGTTTGGAATGCAAGCCAAATAAGAAACGTATTGTTAACTTTGTCTTATCCATCCAAATTGCATTGTACAGCTCCTCCCCTGGTTGGACACCCATAGTCCAGAATTCATAGAATATTTCCCAAAGATGCAGTCAAAATAGGCCGCGCTTTGAAGCTGGTGGCTTTCCTGCTGTATCAGCATGTCTATTCAGATGGTGTTTTTAGTCGTTTTGACCGCTGATGAGCTCTAGTTGCCTCCATATTGACTGGCCAGGTGATCACTGGAGCATCTTACATTTGTTTAACCTTTAATGCGTTCTAAACCACATGCTATTTTTGAATCCGTGAAAGAATCGAAATACTCCTCTAGCAGGGGGAACATGACTCAGAATCCTCACCCCGACGAAGTTTAATGAACCCAACGTGACATGCAGCTCACATTTTCCCTCTATATGTCACCGTTATCGTCGAGTTATATTGTGGGTTATCTGCTGGTACATGCCGATGTCACGAGATCGCATGGGAGCCCCTTTGCAGTGGAATGTTCTGGGTCTGATACCGATCGCCGTGAGGTCCAGTAGCCTTAAATGATTAAAAACATTGACAGTGCACCCAAGATTAAGCGAATGCTTGATGTGCTGCTTCAGGTTTAAGTATGGTATGTTGATTGGTGAAGGAGCCCGTTGTTAAACGTGGCCCTGCGGTGACCACGAAATGTCACTGGTTGATTTAACCATCAAGCTATGTTTAGATACAAGTAATCGGGTCGTCTAATTTTGGGTTATGTTCGTTCCTTCCGTCAATGGTTGCATGTTTACACTTGATCGATACCTTTTATATTCAAGGTCATTTTGGTGTGGTGATATGTTCTATATGTACTGCTGACATCAACTGAACATGGCAGTAAACATTAAATGTCTGATGTGCGGCGCCGCGAAGCCACGAGTATGGATATTGGGAAAGCCCTACTCAGAGCACTCGTCAACTGCTTATTTGGGTTGACTCGACCTGACCAATGTCAGACCACACGGGGGTGGGAGTGAGTCACCTAGTCCGACAAATTGGTTGGGCGGGAGACTTGTGCACTGCGACCGGTGTCCCTAACATTCAAACCCATCAGCTTGGCGCTCGATAAAAAACAATAACGTGTTTTAATTGACCAGTCGTAATGTAGAAAGGATTTGTTGCTTGGTTTTGGAACTCTAATATCTACACTTGCTGCCGTGGTCAATGTCAGGTATTTCAGCTAAAGGAGGGGAAAACGTTAGAGGTCAGTTCTGCTCAAATAATATGAGAAGATTGCCGATTTTCGTTTCTTTATCACAACGATCAGACGTGGATGCTGGCCTTTCCATGTCGCGCTCTGTGTTTCAGCAGCACTGGCCTGCCGCCCAGCACGTCTCGGGGATGCCGCCAGCGCCCCCGCCGGCCGGCCGCCGCCGCACTCGGTACCCTCCTCGCAGTACCTGCGACATCACCTGCAGCAGAAGATGCTGTACGCCGGCAGCAACGGTCGAGCGGCCGCCATGCCGCCGCCGGCATCTCTGCCGTCAGCGCCGCCCCCGCCACACCCACCACCCCCGCCGCCGCGGCCGGCCTCTCGGAACAGCGACGGTGCGCAGTCGGCGCCGGCGGACGGCGGCGGGGGCGGCGTGGGGGCGCTGCCGACCATCGGGCCCGACGGAGCGCCCCTGGACGACGCCTCTCAGCACAGCACACTCTCCAGCGCCTCCGCCAGTGAGCTCTGCCGCGTGCCGCGTGTGCTTGTGGACATGTTTGATGATGGAATTTCGAGCATTCCTTTGGTCGAAATGTATTTGATTGTTTTATGTTATGTTGATTAATGCGTTCAAACCAAGATAAAATTGTCCTGCCTTAGCAGTCACCGAGTGGGCTGGTGTGCGTAACTTTTTTTTTTTTTGTGAAGTCCCTGGCTTCTCGGGGACGCAGTTCTGCCTGAATCCGGAAGTGGGACAGAGTTATTGCAGTTCATTACTACGGGAATGAAATTGTTCAGAAATACGTCTACGCTGGCATGGTCTAAAGCGCTTGGAAGCTGCCTCCATATTTGACGTTATGACTCTGTCGGTGCCGTGGTCTGTGGCCCTGTCTCACACATTCATACATCATTTCATCTGAGTACCGTTCATTGTCGCTGCACAGCCGCGATTTTGTCGGTATACTAGTGGGACATTCTCCCGTTCAGCGTCTGAGTCGCAGTTGTGATCGCTCCTACTGCGTGCTTCCCTCTGTGGGGCGGTCTAACCGCCCTCTCCTCCGCGCCGCAGCCTCTGAGGACCGGTCGCGGTCACCTCGGCCGCGACCGCGGGAGCCGGGCAGTCTACCGGCCACGCCCCACTCTGGCCTGACCTCTCCCGGAGGCGTGAACGACACTGAGAACGGCGGCGGCGGCCTCACCAGCCCGGGACCGGTGGCCAGCCCCGCCTGGGCGCGCTCTCCCGTCACGGTGGGTGTCGCAGCACTACTGCACTGTACGGCAGCCCTGGGAAAGGGCTCGCTTCTCGCTTCTAGCGAATAGTTCGTAGTTATGTTGAAATGAAAGTTTGCTGTCATTGGGTTCGATCCGAATTTTGCGAAATGTGTATTCATAGTGTGATAAGGTGGCGAGTCACGGATTTGTTAGTAAAAGGATAGTCCCCGAGATATTTTGTATAGCTCATACTTTGGTCTCTTGAAAAATGAGCCATGCACAAATCAAGAGAGACGGGTGCTATTGCGGAATTGCTCTGCTCCAGATATAATATGTCTTCACAGCGAGTGTTGCGTTGAGAGAAGGCGTGGAAATGGTGTAACTTGCTCTCTTGTATTCCCCACAGGTCTATAATCCAGTGCCAGCAAGAGATGTTTATCCTGTGTCGAAGGTTGATGATTTTACATAATGTTCTTCTTCCTTGTATAGTCTGTCACCAATGTATTTTGTTCTGAGGTCATGAAGTTAATCAGGAGCTTCAGTTAATTTTGCGCCCTGCTTGAAAAAGCCTCATGTTTTGTGCACTGACTCAGAAACGTATTTGAATTTGGTTTGCATGACATCACTTAATTCGTTATTTGCACAGTTAGCATTTGTCATTGCGTTGGGCATGCTGTGTGTTTTAGATACAGCGAGCCGCAAGATTACTGAGGTCATGCCTTATAAACTTTACTTTTCCACCTTGGTTTGCACTTCAAAGCATAAATTCCAACATGGGTGTTTTGTCAGCGCTCTCAATGGACAGTTGTGCTGTCAGCATTATTTAATAATTGAGTTAGCATGACCAGCCGGTGCATTAAATGCTTCCCTTAGTATTAGCAATGCGCAATTAATATTAATGTATACATGGCCGTGCTTCGAGTCGTCTGACCGTTTCTCAAGTTAGATGAAAGTCTGTCGCTTTCTGAATTTGGCCTATCTATGGTATATGGTGTGGGTCTCGCTGCAGTAATATCAATCAGAAGTGCTCGACTACTATCAATTGTATTGTACTGATTTGGAGACTGACCTCAGCAACACAAAGAGATTTGGGCGATTCCACAATTCAGCGGCGAATTGTTGTTGTCGTTACTGCGACTTCCACTGCTCCCGCCGCCGGGTGTGACTCGGTTACAGCGAGCCGTGCCGTCTGCGCATGGCTTAACACGGCGGGTGTATGTGTGCCGCAGAAGGCGGAGTCTCTGAACCGTCTGTTTGAGATGGACGCGGCGCCGGGCCGCCGGGAGTGGGTGTCCCGGCTGCTGACCCTGATGGAGGAGCGCGGCACTCCCATCATCCAGTGTCCCACCGTCTCCAAACAGCCGCTCGACCTGTTCCGGCTCTACCAGCTGACGCGCGACCGCGGCGGATTCGCCGAGGTGCGCTCAAATCGTCTGTGTCCTGGCTAGTGATATGTGTGCGTGTTCCGAGAATGGCACTGCCGGATCGTCGCTGACGATCCCTTCACCTTGAAGTGTCAGTCGAGCACTCTTGTTTTAATTTTCCTTTGAAGGAGGAAGGGGCCACCCGCGCATTCGTCGCGAAGAACCTACTGTCTTTTGGTCGTGCCTTCGATCTAATGAAAATCAACTTTACGTTGAGCGCTGTTGTTCGCCCCAGATGAAACCAACTCCGAAGTTATCTCTTGGCTCACCAGCCAGAAAACTCCTGCTGTCAGGAAGCTGTGAGAAAGCTCCTCATCAACACCATTGAACGTTTTTTCTGTCACCGTCATTGGACTGCTTGTGCTGGTGATTTTTTCCTGCAGCATCCAGTTGTGTACGTAAAACACTGGCAACGACGGGGCGTGTCGGCAGGTGACTAAGAATAAGGGCTGGAAGGAGATCGCGCTGGCGCTGGGCATCGGCGGCAGCTCCAGCGGCGCCTACACGCTGCGGAAACACTACATGAAGAGTCTCATCTTTTACGAGTATCAGGTGGAGCGTGGTGGCCAGGACCCGACGCCGGTACTCATCAAGTACGAGTCCAAGAGCAGCAGAAAGAAGCGAGAGGGCTCTCCTGGTGAGTCGCCTACCTTCTGTTTTGAAGAGGTTGGGGCGCCTTCATAATGGGAGTTGAACTGAGATAGCCATGTGATACAGCATGCCGAGAACCCCCTTGATCGACGTCTCATTTGTCCCAGAACTGTCTGTTCGCAGATAAAACTCATATGGTTTTGAAGGTATTCACTGTCCACTGGGCCCCTCCTTCCCGCGCGGTCACGTGGTATGAGGGGACTGGAAACGTGACGTAATTCTCAGCACCGCTGCGTGGACAAATATTTCTTGATTGGACTTCTTTAAAAGCTATGCGCTAAACGTGACTTTGGCACTGGAAATTAATGCGTATAGTTTTCTTCGATGGAAATGTGAAATATGTTTTATATGTCAAAATAGCGGCAATTAAGGTGTCATTTTCGCTCCTAATGATAGCCTCTTTTAGCTACTAAACCGCTTCATTTGTATGCGTATTTACTTGTGCAAATCAAAGGCACAGAACGTTACCTTCTAGATCGTTCGCCAATTTGACATCACGCTGATTTAAAGACTTTTAGCTCTGACTGAGGGAATTTCAGCAGAAATAAGGCCCAACCCATTATTTTCGATAAACATGGTCCCTAAAACCACTAGTCTAGAAATGCATCAAGGTTCCAGATTCTCTTTAGCCTGTACCACCCAAGTCGCGTATGCTGGCTGGTGAAAGTGGGATGTTGAGTTCGAACGTGCCCATTGACATTTCCTTTCATGGACGATAGATAGCGATCAGGCCGTTATATTAATAGCGGTTCATATTCTGTGGTTAGCAACGGTACTGAGCGTCGTTTTAGATGCAAGTGTAAGCCTTCATACCGTTGTCATGAGGGGAACCACGAGAGGTTATGGTGCGATATCACGATTTGATGATGTAACGAGGGTTTAGGCATTGTGGGGTCATGATGTGGGCCTTTGTGATGTCATGAGGGGAGGATCTGACATGTTAGGAGCATTGATGTGTAGGGTGATGTGACATGTTGAGGAGCATCGGATGCCATAGCGCGGAGAGGCAATGTGGGGTGGTTAAGGACATCAGGATGGACAGGCTGTGACGTCAGGGCTTGGGATCTGCAGGACCTCAGGACTCGTTCTCCAACTCGGGCTCGCTGGATGGCTTCCCTGGCGGGTACGCTGGCTACCCTGGGGGCGGCGACTACGGCAGCGCGCCGCCGCCGCAGCAGCAGCAGCAGCAGCAGCAGCAGCAGCAGCAGCAGCAGGCGCCCGGTGAGTGACTGGTCTGTGTCACCGGCACATATCCGATCAGATGGAGCTCAGGGGGACAGGGGGCCCTGTGTTACCGGTACAGACTCCATCAGATGGAGTTCAGGGGGACAGAGGGCCCTGTGTCACCGGCACATATCCGATCAGATGGAGCTCAGGGGGACGGATGGCCCTGTGTTACCGGTACAGATCCGATCAGATGGAGCTCAGGGGGACGGATGGCCCTGTGTTACCGGTACAGATCCGATCAGATGCGGCTCAGGGGGACGGATGGCCCTGTGTTACCGGTACAGACTCCATCAGATGCGGCTCAGGGGGACAGGGGGCCCCGTGTGACCGGAACAGATCTGATCAGATGGAGTTCAGGGGACAGAGGGCCCTGTGTGACCGGTACAGACTCCATCAGATGCGGCTCAGGGGGACAGGGGGCCCTGTGTGACCGGAACAGATCTGATCAGATGGAGTTCAGGGGACAGAGGGCCCTGTGTGACCGGTACAGACTCGATCAGATGCGGCTCAGGGGGACAGAGGGCACGGTGAGTGGTCAGTACGTTGGTTCAAATAGTTCTAACAATCGATAGCTTTGTAAATTGGAATGTGCTGGTTCATTGATAGTTCCGTGTATTGGCTCCAGGCACTTTGACGGAAAGTCGCAGCGCGTTCAAAACTGTTTCAAATATTCTGCCTACAAGGCTTGGAAAGTTTATAATCAGACACTCCAAGTATATTTGGGTTGAATGTAATTCACATATTGTTCAAGGCCAGGCCTGCAAACTCGCGAACACCTGTTTCCATTATGCTGATGTGAGCTTTATGATAGCTAACAAAATATTTATGTTGCCGAAGGCTGCCATACTGTAATGCCCGATGTAGTCCACAATATGGGCTTGAAATAAACTAAAAAACGTGGTTTAGACTCTTAATTCGTGTTGACAACTAATATCAAAATTGTTGTATAATAATCGCAGCTCCAGGTCATGAGGAGTGTTTTAGTTCCGTCCGCCCTGGTTCGTGTAATGTGTTTAGCTTTCGCATGCAGCTGACGCGCGTCACTGTTCGCTTGGCTGGTAGGTGACCAGGTCAATGTGACGAATCCCTTCGAGGACGTGCGTTTTGAGGGCGAGTACGGCGGGGTGGTGGCGGGATTTCCAACCAGTAAGCGCACTACGAATGCGGCTCTGTGTATAACGCCGCCCCCGACCCTCGCATGCGCTCTGCCTCCTTGTTCCCGCTACCCTGTGTACTGCCGGTCCATGTGTGTGTCACGAGAATGGATTTAGTGTGATGCTTGGTTGAAGCATAACATTAGTGCTCGCGTAAAGAAGTGATTTTTCTTCTAGTCTTCAGCATGTTGGAGCCTCCTCTAGCGTTTTCCGCTCGTAACCCAATTGCATTCAGCTTCATACCTCTTATATTGCTAGAGGTTCCATTGCTGTGTCAGGTAGTTTCTTTAACCGCTGTTTTTCTTCCGTGCATTGAAATGTTTCGTAGAATGTAACTCTTTAGCCCTAGTCTCCAATTCAGAAGTATGTATTTTAATTGTATGTTAGCGAAAGTAATCGTTTTCTGGTCATGGATTCTGAGTTTGTTTAATGCCCGTTATATGCTCTTAAGTCTTGTTGATTGAGTTATCGCCTACGCCCGTATGAATTGGCTACGTTTGGTTGTTTATATGCGACATACCAGAGCAAATTGGTCGATTAATGGCAGAGGCCTATGTAGTCGTATTTGTCCTAAAAAATTCCATTGTCGGCACTTTATTTCAGTAGTCTTTTTGGGCTCTTTCGATTTAGTTTTCGTACCGAGTTTGAAAGTATTTCCTTGTGTCTGATGGGAAGTTGAGAGTAGCAATTGGGGGCTCGTATTTTTGATCGCTTGCCTTTTGCCATATTTAACGCCACGTTTTGGGTGGTTTCCGCTGGACAATGGCTTTGTCCAGGCTGTGTATAGCCTTCTTATGGGAGTATATATTTTCTGTACCACACTATCACCTGTGTCTCGCTAGGGGGTGGGGGATATACATTCTGTCCCCCCTGTTAAGTGATCCTCGTCTCTCTTTGGTGAGAATCGATGATTGAGTTGGAAATGTGTCATAGGGTATCAGCGGACTGCCGCTCCGGCAGGTTACCCGGGCTACCCGCCGCCGGGTGCGCCTCCTCAGCAGCCCGGGTACGGCCCTTACCCGCCGCCTGGCGGCACAGTCGGCCACCAGGCGGCAGCACCGGCGCCGCCCAGCTCCCAGCACCAGCCCGCGGCATACCCGCCCCAGTACAACAGGTGAGTTAGTAGGGCCCACCTACCCGCAGCGGTGGTGGACGGAAGGGCATGAAGGGGTCTTCGGCCCTGAGCTAGGGCTGTCCTCACTAGAACACACTTCATTGCCTCCCAAGAACAGCATTCGTCACTGTATCGGGTCCAGGTGAACGGTGCTGTTTCTGTTGGTCCTTTCCCTTGTTGTGTTGATCTCGTCTGGATTACACATCATGTTTTGTTACAGTGGATCGGTACCAATCCCGACGGACGTTGTGGTTTAATAAGTTTACGTGCTTATGGATAAGAAAGCTTCAGGCTTCTGAAGGTTATTTACCGTTCATGTCGTCGAGACTATCTGATATTGTTTCCCATGGACGGTAATAAATAAATTGTTATTATCGTGATGATATTTCGAGTTTAACACTGGTAGAGAGGCCTGCCACTGTCACTGTGTTGACCGAGCTCTCCCCTCCGACCCGCCACAGACCATACGCGGGTCCGCCTACCTCTGCACCGCCGCCCCTGCCGCCGTCAGCCGCCGACTACCACCGCTACACGGGACCTCCGCCCGGCCCTCCCACCTACGGCACGCGGCCTATGTACGGCGAGGGTGTGTCGCCCGTCTCCAGCCTGCCCACCGGCGCTGCCGCCGCCGCTCCCGCCAGTCGGGTGCCGGCGCCCACCCCGCCCGACAACGCCGCACAACACTTCCCGGTACGGCTGCCCCGCGCCGGCTCAGCTGACTGATTGGTGGTCGGTGGAGCTATCGTGTATGTCGCTGGGGGTTTTCTCGGGTTGGGTGATTGGGTACGGTGTAAGATGACGCGACTGGTGTAGTGTCCGGATGGGGACTGACTGGACTGGTCTGGCCGTTTCGGCAGCAGTACGGCGCAGCGCCATCGGGTGCGGCCGCCGTCCCTCCCGGTCCGTACAAGTCTGCAGCGTCTCCAGGACAGACGGATGTGGCACCCGCCTCAGGACCAGTCCCGCAGCCCGCTGGCATGCCCCCCGCTCAGCCCCACCAGAGCTACGGTACGTTCCAGTTCCACCAGAACTGCAGTACGTACCAGTTCCGCCAGAACTACGGGGTACGTTCCCATCGCCCTGTCCCACCAAAATTGCGGTATGTTCCAGTCATTTCAGAGTTACACGGGGCTTTCCCATTTCACCCCCCCTCCCCTCCAGACATATGGCACGGCTGTAATCCCACCAGAGTAAGCTGTTTCGTGGCGGCCTCGGCGCCAGTTGGGATTAAATGGGTTCCGGATATGTCATTTGTTCTTCTCTCCTACATCAACGGGGGTGCCTGATAGCTCTTAACCCCAACACGTGGTGGTTGTCAGAAGTACCTTTTTGTGCGTGGTCGGGTCATGATCGCCACACACACGCTGACAGCGCGTGGTGCGGCAGGTTGGCGCGGGTACGGCCAGTACGGCAGCAGCGGTCAGACGGGCGGCGAACAGCGGCCGCCTGCTGCGGTCCCGCCGCCCACTGGCGGCTACCCGCCCCCGCCCCCGCCCGCTCCCGCCGCCCAGCCACACTGGAATAACAACGCAGTGGCCGCCGCCCCGAGGGCCACTATCCGACGCGCCCAGGACAAGGAGCAGCTTTTATCGACGGCTAAGGTGAGGCGACGATGCTGCTGTTCGAAACGTCCGGCGTGGCTGTGGTTCTGAGGCGGGAATTAGGGCAGTTTGTCCCGTAAAATTTGAGGGCCATTTACGTGTGTTCTTTTGGATGGACTCAACATTCTTCATATTGGTTGAATCGTCATTACAACTCGCCACTGGATTGTGTGTTTCCGGATACATGCTGACCCCAACACGTCACTGTTTTGACCTCCACCGAGCTGCCGTCTCCTCAGGGCACCGCCCCGCCCTCATGCTGCCGCCCCCGTTCTCAGGCGGCGCCGCTGAGTTTCCCGCCGGACAGTGTGGAGGCGGTGCGGCCGGTGCTGCAGCGGCGGCGGCGTGGCCGGCGTACCGACGTCAGCCCCCTGGACGGCTGGCGGCTGACCCTGGCACTGCGCTGCGGCCAGCTGGCCGAGAGCCGATGGGCACTGGACGTGCTGCAGATCCTCAGCTTCGACGACAGATCGGTGGCCTGGCTGTCGCTAGCGCAGATGCCCGGGCTTCTGCCGGCGCTGCTGCAGCATTTCCGGCACACGCTGGCCGCCATGTTTGCGCGCCGGGCCGCCGAGCCGGACAAGCCCGGCTGGTACGAGCCCGGCGTGGAGGAGGCGGTGACACGGGAGCCAGAGCTGGGCGTGTGCCGGCCGTCGGACCCCACTGACTCCACGCCCATCCTCAGCGGTGTCAACTACACACACGTGACCCGGCGGGGCTGTCCGGTCTCCCGGCGGGACTGTAGTGCAGAGATTCTGGTAGCGCCCGGGGCGTCCGGGGGCGATCTATGTGATGAGGTGGAGGAGGCCCACCTTCAGACGCACATCAGGGTAGAGACAGGCCGAGTGCCGTTCGTGCGGAGGCTGAGGGAGGGCAGGGCTGAGACGGAGACTCCTGTACCTGCAGTGAAACGGGAGAAGTGTGATAGTGGGGATGAGTATGATGTGGTGATGGGTGGGGATGGGACGTGTGGGCTGGTCAACGGTCAGGTTATACCAGGGTTTGACTCGCCGGATTTCTTTCTGTTGCGATTGCGGAAAGGTGTGCCGGCCGGCAGTGCCGCTAGTGATACCACAACCCACTGTGATGCTAGTGCGAGAAAGAATTCGGTCAAGTCAAATGATGAATGTGATACAAACACGGTAAAAGCCGCGAAGTTAGATGTGATAAACGCGAACGTGATACGAAATCTCAGCTCTAGTAATGACGACGGCGTGTGCGAGTCAAAGATGGAGGCACAGGCGTCGCCACTAGTCAACGGCGTGGCAACGCCACTGGAGCAACCCGACGCGGACCCCACGGATCCGACTGCAGCGCCGAGGCTGGAGATCCGCGATCCAGCCGCGATCCTGAAGCGCAAACGGCCGGACGAGGAGGACGAATGCTGCGAGTACGAGGAGCCCAGTCTGTACCTGACCTCCGCCACCCAGGAGAACATTGCTCACCGGTGTGTGGCCATCAGCACCATCCTCCGCAACCTCTCTTTTGTGCCGGGCAACGAAGCGGAGCTGGCTGCCGAACCGGCGCTCGGCCTGCTGGGCGACCTGCTGCTGCTACATCACCGGCACCCGGCGCGCGCCGCCAAGCACAAAAACTACGACCGCGACGAGGACGCCGACTTCCAGGAGGCGTGCACGGCGCTCAACAGCGACGAGTGGTGGGCCGAGTACCTACCGCTGCTGCACGAGAACGCGCTGGTCACGCTCACCAACGTCAGCGGCCACGTGCAGCTGAGCGACCTGCCGGAGACGCTGGTGCGGCCCATGCTGACCGCGCTGCTGCACTGGCTGCAGTGTCCGGCCTCATACGCGGCCGACGCGGTGGCCGGCAGTGGTGGAGGCCGGTCAGCCCCGGCGCTGCTCAACACCTCGCTGCAGCGGCTGTCCTTGGAGGCGCTCTGCCGCCTCTGCGTCAGTCCGGAGAACGTGGACCTGCTGCTGGCCACGCCGCCCGCCTGGCTGCTGCGGCGGGTGTGTCGGGTGACAGCGCAGTGGGTGTGCGCCAGCGGCGACGACCAGGTTCGGCGCGAGATGACCCTCAGTCTGCTGTACTACCTGAGCGCCGCCGACGAGCGGGTGGCGCGGCTGCTGGCCGAGCAGGCCGACTTCGTGGCGGCGCTGGTTCGGTTCGTCGAGGCTGCTGAACAGGCGGCGCTCAGCGTGGCCAGCTCTCAGGGCGTCAACGCGCTGAGGGACAACCCGGACCTGATGGGCACCAGCGTCGACCTGCTGAGCCGGGCGGCACACACCCTGCTGAACATGGCACGCCTGCCTGAGGGTCGGCGGCCGCTGCGGGCGCGCGAACAACAGGTGCTGCAGCTGGTGCTGTCACAGATTCTGGACCAGCGGGTGGCGGCTGTGCTGGCGCAGGTGTTGTACGAAATCTCGCAGCCGGCAGTGCAGGTGGGGTCGTAGCACGTGTGGTGGCGGTGTGGCGAGTCGTTTAAGCCGATCCGGTGCTCTGGGCTCGGCGTGATAATGAGCGCGTGGTTTTCGCCCTGCAATGTTGTGGGTGGCGGCCGCGTGAGTGTTTCTGGGTTTAGCTAAACCTGATCTGAGGAGGTTTGTAGTTTATTTTGTATTCCTGTGGTTGCTATGCAGTGCCGTTAGTACACATCCCCGGGCCCCTGGTCACAGTGATTGTGATTCATTTATACAGCTCGTTATATTCATCATTTTACATGTTCACCGTTCACAGATCACTTCGTGAATGTAATTAATCTGTTCATGAATACAATATGTATACCAGTTGATGAATGGCGGGTTTGGTAGCTATGCTATGAGCGATGCTAGTGAGGCTGACTGGAACGATGTGCGTCCGTTTGCATCCTGAAGCTGGAGCTGAAGCTGAGCGTCCGCGAATCCACCGTTGAGTGAGAATCCCCGTTCCAGAGCAGCTGTTTTATGGATGTATGTTTATGCGTCCGTCTTACTCCAGCGTGGGAATGGTACGACTGGCCTAGATGAGCCCACGTGCGCACGGGCACGGCTGGCGCGATATAGTGAGGGCATCGATCGAATCCTGCCCTCAGTCTCGTAGCGCCAGGAGGTGCCTATTAACACGCGCATTGACGGGGGTCTGAGCTACCTTCGCTTTGACGGGGGGCGGGTACCCGCCCCCCCCAAGATCTCGAGAACCATAGTAGGTAGCGAAAAACGGTAAAAGGCGTTGGGTTGCCCATCCACTTGTCCATCGAAAACAATTGAACCATTTTTTGGTCAGGTCACATTTAAGGTCACGAGAGGTCAAAACATGCCGTCATAGGGATAACATGTAAATTACGTTTTTCGGCCCTTGCATCTGAACAAGTAAAGATAGAGCAAAACGACTTGAACTATATGAATCCTCTCAGCAATCCGAATCGAATGATATATAATTTGACCTTGCTAGGTCAAATCAAGGATTTGACCTGACCTGAGGTCAGGTCAGGATCAAATTATATAAAATGCATATCATTAGAACCGCAAAGCCCAGACGAGTCTAATGGAGCTAAAATAAACGCTCTATCACCATCCGTTACTGAATTATTCCATGAAAACCATTTTTCCCATGTATTTCCAATGGAGAGGTCATGCCTCGTACCTGACCTTAGGTCATCGATATAAAAAATATCGCAACATATTTTAGAGAACTCGTTGGGGTCATTATGTGATATGAGTTTCAATCGGATAAGTTCACCCTGCTCCGACTTATGTTATCTTAAACTTTGAGGTCGGGTCACTTAACCTGTACTGGTGACCTGACCTGAGATGACCTAACCTTAAAATTTTCACAGAAGTTGTAAAAACGACGAGGGAAAAGGTATGCCAAGTACGGCGGCGCTACGCGCCGCCGTTTTTCTGCTGTCTTCGAAAAACCCGAAGGGGGCGGGTACCCGCCCCCCGTCAATGCGCGTGTTAAAAAAGGAACTAGTGTGACATTCTCCGCGTTTATCCATCCCGTGTCAAAAAAAGATCTAGTAAACTATTTGTATTGCAATCGACCGCACACGCAACAAATTTCCAAACCCAAAAGAAACCAAATACCATCAGTGGAACAAAAAAAGCACAGAGACCACATCTACAAGAAGAACGTAACATTGGAGCCCGCTGGGTGCAGCTACAGGGCATTCCCCGGTCACGCCAGGCCGGGCGGATGACCTGCCTCTGCCAGGCTACGGCGGATGACAGTGCTGCTCTGCCGGACCGGGCGCGGGTGACAGTGCTGCTCTGCCAGGCCGGGCGGCGCTTGACAATCTGCTCTGTCAGGCCGGGCGGCGGGTGACAGTCTGCTCTGTCAGGCCGGGCGGCGGGTGACAGTGCTGCTCTGCCGGACCGGGCGGCGGGTGACAGTGCTGCTCTGCCGGACCGGGCGGCGGGTGACACTGCTGCTCTGCCGGACCGGGCGGCGGGTGACATCAGCGTTCACCGCGTATGCCTGGGGGTGCAGATGCCGAGAGCAGTGCCACGTTCAGCTGAGGTGCCGGTCGCAAGCGGTGGGGACGCCTCCAACCTTCAGATTCAGTCGATTAAACGTCGGTTCTCCAGGTTCTCAAGCTCCGCACGGTGTGTTGTCCAACTAAAATCGGCCCCTCCAGCCTCGACCTTCCGTCTCTGCCTTCCTCTGTCCCCGTACCGTGTCCTACGACCCGCCGCCGGCGTCAGGTGTCCCTTCTCCGCCTGCCAAGTTCTGATTGAGCACTGCACGGCCCGGCCGTTATATTTCGGCTGGCGCTGCCCACGTAACGCTGCCCTTCGTCGGCGCCCTCACGGTCGGCGTCCCCAGGACAAACTGCCCCCACGTGGCGCTGTTGATTTTAGCGTGTCGCCACTGTCGCTGCTGTTGCTGCTGCTGTTGTTGCTGCCGCTGCTGGTGCTCCTCTTCGCACACGCCGGCTAAGGCGACTTCTGGCCACGCCCCCGTGCCCTGCCATGCGCTGCCAGGCAGAGACGATTGGTGGCGCTCCTTCCATCGCTCGCCGATTTTCCCGCTTGCCCTTTGTGCTGCTCATACACTCCCTTCTAACGCTCCTGTTTTCCCGGTTTCCCGTCTGCGGTCGAGGTAGTGGCCGGCCGTGTGAGTGGCTCGGCCCTCGGTCAGTCGCCTTCCTCTCCCGTGGTTGTGGTGGTGGTGGTGGTGGTAGATCGGCTGCGCGCCGCCAGATGGTGGTTGCGACACGGTTGGCCGTCGCGCCGCCAGGGGCGCTCCGGTCGCCTTCCCAGTCCTAGGCCGTGCAGTGTGCACTGGCCGGGCCTTCTCGTAGTCCGCCCACCACATCAGTACGGCTGCCGGGCGGAAATCAGTGTCACACGACGATGGCACAGGAACTAGCGTCGCCGTCCCAGTCACTCTTTTGAGCAACGAAGAAGGGCACTCAAAACAAAATCAGTACGCTTAAGGTAAAGTCAGCGCCCGACTCAAATCTAGCACTAGAAAATTTACAGTGAAAATCATATCCGTAAAACACCCACAATAAAGAACTCACATTGGGCATAAACAAATTTCATTGCTTTCAAAACCTATAATCTCCCAAAAGCTGAGAGATCACCATCTCCACGGTCTGGGCGTCAGTACCATCCGAGCAGCACCCACCTGCGAGAACTGGGCGCCCTGCACATCTCCACGGTCTGGGCGTCAGTACCGTCCGAGCAGCACCCACCTGCGAGAACTGGGCGCCCTGCGAAGCGCCGGCCAGGAAGGCGCTGCGGTCGCCCTGGTAGGTGGAGTCCTGCGACAGCAGACCGTCCGCCTGCGAGTGGAACTCGCCCATGGTGTAGGGGTCCTGCGACAGCTCCGGCTGCGACAGGCCCGGCTGCGACAGGCTGAACCCACCGCCCGGCTGCGACATGCCCTGGGGTCGGGGCAGCACCGCGTCAGAAACTTTACGTCGTGTACAGACGGGCTAGAACAGTCGCACAAACGATCCATGATCCGACTGAGCGGACTCGGTTTAACCTCTTGGGAACATAAAATGTCTCGAATATTTGTTCCGGTGTCCTGCCAAAGGGTTTTGCTTGGATCCAGACTTGAAGGCGTGGACAGGATTCACCGGCCTAAATTGCAAGAAAGCGAAGAGTCAAGGGCCGAGGAAAAAATGTTAGCCATCCTGCACCGAACCAACAAGCAAACTAAGATAAGAGGGAACCACTAGATATTACCCCGTGGTGTTAGAGGCACGGTAAGAATGATGTCTCACCGTGCTCACATCAAAAGCTCTTTCTCTGTCAAATTCTGTTTGCAGTACATTGCCTGATGTTCTGAGTGAGATCTCCCCAAAGCCTCCTCCTCACCTGGGACATGTTCTGGGTGAGCTGGACACCCTGCTGGGTGAACTGGGTGCCGTCCTGGCCGTAGCCGGTCTGTGAGAGTCCCTGGGAGTTCTGGGAGCCACCGGCCACACCTCCCCGGCCGCCGCGGCCACGCCGGCTGCCGCCCCGGCCCCGGCCCGCGTCACGCCCTGGTACAGAGCGGATCGTGTCAGAGAGATGAGGAGGGAGTGTCATAAGCCCAGATGTGCATAATCACGGAGACAGGAAAATGGAGCGAAAACGACCCACGATCGGGGTTTGGTGCACCTTAGCCACAATTGAATCGATTCACATTAACGTTGATAAATTTTGAAGTGCTGCGGCGAGGAGCATGATAAGTTGGTAAGATGTTCCCTGGTCTGTCCCCTCGAATCCGGAAATGTAATGTAGTGCTTTTTACATTTCCGGATTAGAGGGAACAGGCCAGGGAACATCTTAGCAACGATTCACATTAAATACAATACCTGGTCAAATACGAGCAAGAATCACCAGACAGATCACTCACGGTGCACCCAACAATACCACACAACAATAACAGTTTCTAAATACCTCATCGCTTCTCTCGCTCATCTTACACCGGCTATCACCGTTCCTTCCTAGTAGGTCCCTCTCACCCTGCATGCTCTGTTGGTGCTGGTTGAAGAATCGCGGCGGGATGTGTGACATGTTCATGAACATGCTGACTGGTAGAGAGACGTTGAGCGCCGCCTGCGCGTGCTCCGGTGAGATGTAGCCCATAGGGTCGTGCTGGCGCGAGAAGTCCATCATACCCATACCGGGGCCTGCGGAACAGAGCCGGAGGACACGCGGATGGTGAGAGAAAACAGGGACGTGATGGGCTGCCTGCGCATCCGACGAGAAAAGATGGAGCAGGCTGATTTTGAAGACCTGGAAGGCGAGCTCCCAGACACTACACGACCAGCATCGCGAGTACACAGGACGAATCTTGGAGTCTTTATGAAATTAAATATAAATCAACCCTCATACAGCCAGACAGACTATCAGCATGACGTCAAACTTTCTGTTAATTAGTATTTAGCCGATACAGCAGAAATGGCAAAGCACTGAAAACTAAGCAACAGCCAATCAAACAAGCTCACATTTGTGTTTATTCGCACTAGTGTTGCATTTCGTATCAACATGTGAAAACCTGATAATGCACAAGACAAAATCCGGTCGGCAGCTGAAAAAACTAGTCCTCCAAACGAAAAGAAACCACTTCAGCGTCGGTGCGAGCGCGGTCTCGGCCGCAGCCCCTATTTCTCAGCTGTGTTCTGGTGGCGTACCTGGCCGCAGGTAGGGGTTAGTCGGCACCCCGTTCAGCTGCCCGCTGCGGTCGTACATGCTCCCGGGCACCAGCGCCTGCCGCGCGTCGTAGGTGGTGGTACGCATGAAGTGCTGGCCCGGGTTCTGGGCGTTCACCAGGGTGCGCGGCTTGGCGAACTGAGGAGCAGTCGGAGCCGCGCGCGCTCAGTCAGCGTCTACACTCAGTACCGGACGCAGGAACGAGGCGTGGTTCTCCGAGAGCCGGGTGAAGGTAATCAGAATGATGATGATGATTGACCATTGAATCTTTGAGTAATTTGAAAACCCCCTTTACGATGTCTAGATATGCAGAAACTTTCGACTTTTTCTTAGAAATTCCACTGCTCTCTACGGTCCACACAAAACAATCTGACCGACGTATCCATTATAACAAACACCATCCCTGCTTTAAACGTATTGTATGTACCTGGATCATGGACTCCTTGAAGCTGTTAAGCGTGCCTTCGACCAGGACCTTCTGCTCCTTGTAGAAGGTCAACAGGTGGTTCCACAGCGGCTGCTTCGACAACACCTTCGGGTTGCCGATGATGATGATACCAAATCTGACAAAAAACATTATTTTCCGGTCATTGGCTATGGGGGTGACTGCACGTTACTTATGAACGAAAAAAGTAGGTTAGCGGAAACCTCTCCTAATTGGGAGAATATATTCATCATGCATCCACTTTTTCAAGCATCTCATCTTTCATCCTAGTTCAGGAAAAATTACACACTGATACATTGACAGGCTTACGTTTTCATACAAAAGCATCACCAGTGCACAGCGTTAAGTAAGCTTTTCATATACTCTCAATTTTTTTCGTTTTACTTTTCCCGCGCTTCCTCCCGCGTGTTTCAGGTCACCTCGGAACCAGCGCCCCGACAGCTCACCTGGCCCGCGTGAGCGCCACGTTGAGGCGGCGCGGGTCGCTCAGAAAGCCGATGCCCTGGTGCTCGTTGGAGCGCACACAAGACATGATGATCACGTCCTTCTCACGGCCCTGACGAAGGAACGGTCGAACCCAGTCAGTCGGATCAGGCCAAAGTCATCAGTCCCGCTCAATCAAAAGCAGGTGCATATCGTGGCCGTAGTGTTGAATAATTTGACACTACATTTAAATGAAATGAGTATACATTTACACGCCCAAAAAAATATATCCAATCTGCTTCAAATCAGAAAATTATCCCACCAATTCGGGCTAATCCATTTACAAACCATGCTTATCAATTGAAGTTCAGCCCAGGGCTTAAAAATACGACTAAATTGACATAAATCTAAATACAAATCGATATCCATTCAGATTTGACACTAGCCAAATTATCTGACCAACCTACTTCACCAATAGATTGGATGGGACTGACTGGGATATCCACTCAGATCCATCATCCACGACCAACTCTAATTAAACCACATGGTTCACTCCATGACTTGTCCCTTAAACTCATCCATGTTTTCTTCGTAATGTCTACGGGACAAACAGCCGAGACGAGAGCCTCGAAGATCAAACATGGACCAACATACAAGAGTTTGTGATGGCCCAAGAAACGCAGTCTCTGTACAATATCGCCGACAGCACCCTGGTCCGCGCAGCTGACCTGGAAGGCGTCCACTGAGGCGACCTCCACCTCCTGGTAGAGCTTGGCGTGCAGCGAGCCCTGGTACTGCATGTTGGCCACCAGGTAGGAGCGCTGGCCCTCGTAGGGCGTGATGACACCAATCTGCTCCGGCTTCAGACCAGACTTCAGGAACCGTGTCACCACCTGACGCAAGAGGTGGGAGGGTCAGGGGAGAGAGATGGGGGAGAGGGAGACAGAGAGAGAGACAGAGATAGGCAGAGGGGAGGGATATAGAAGCAGAACGAGACAGACGGCCAGGAGACAGACAGAGATAGAGAGAAGGGAAGGAGATGGGGAGAAGGAGAAAGAAAGACAGATACAGAGAGAGATAGAGGGGAGATGGACAGAGCAATGCCGTCAGCCAGGAGAGAGAGAATAAAGAGAGGGGAGGGATATACGGACAGAGCGAGACAAGACAGCCAGGAGAGAGATAGGTAGGGGAGGGAGATACAGACAGCCAGGAGAGAGACAGATAGGGGGAGGGAGATACAGACAGTCAGGAGAGAGACAGATAGGGGGAGGGAGATACAGACAGCCAGGATAGAGACAGATAGGGGAGGGAGATACAGACAGCCAGGAGAGAGACAGATAGGGGGAGGGAGATACAGACAGCCAGGAGAGAGACAGATAGGGAGGGAGATACAGACAGCCAGGAGAGAGACAGATAGGGGGAGGGAGATACAGACAGCCAGGAGAGAGACAGATAGGGAGGGAGATACAGACAGCCAGGAGAGAGACAGATAGGGGAGCGAGATACAGACAGCCAGGAGAGAGACAGATAGGGGGAGCGAGATACAGACAGCCAGGAGAGAGACAGATAGGGAGGGAGATACAGACAGCCAGGAGAGAGACAGATGGAGCGAGATACAGACAGCCAGGAGAGAGACAGATAGGGGAGGGAGATACAGACAGCCAGGAGAGAGACAGATGGAGCGAGATACAGACAGCCAGGAGAGAGACAGATAGGGGAGGGAGATACAGACAGCCAGGAGAGAGACAGAGATAGAGAAAGGGGAAAACAGAGACAGGAAGGAGGATGCAGATGTTATTTCTGGAACAGCGTCACAACGATCCTGGTGCTCGGGTGGTGCAGAGTCGAAGGAGAGGACTTGATATTTCCAAACACTGGAACAGCGTAGCCATCTGGCAAGCACAGTAGGGTTGGCAGAGGAAGAGGCATACATTGGACACGACGGAGTGGAGTTCAGGGCGAGGAATATATGCTTTGCATACCTTCACCCGCTCTTTGGTACTTTCTACCCACCATACGCCAAGACTCCACAAGAACAGGATCTCACGCTATCGAATGCTACCGATTCGAACAATGTGCCTACACAGTCTGGCGTGAGACAGCACCCAAACCCGTTCACAAAGAATAAAACCAAATTCCGATAAAAGTTATACAGCAAATCATGGCAGTTTACGACTAAAACCACCATTGATCATTCACACATTCAGCTGCTGTATGGACGCCACCTTTTCGACGTTGGCGGCCTCGGTGCGGTTGAGGTAGGAGGTGCCGGAGCCGGCGATCTCCTCCTGGCCAGAGGTCACGAAAAAGAACATGGGCGTGTCCGGCTGCGGCCACGGGAAGTCCACCCCCTTCAGCTTACGCTCCTCTGGCGAACGCAACAGGGAGTGGTAGGTTGACAGGGCCTCCTTAGGACAAACTCATCATTGGAACTCATTACAAAATAGCATTCCTGCGTCCTTTTCAATGAACGTATAAAATCATGAAAAGCACGGCTAAATAAAACTGGCCGCAACTGTTAAGGTACAAAATCATACACCAAAAGTAACCGGGTCTGGTTACGTAACTCAAACACTAGAAAGTTGTAATATGCAACGTTCTGCAGCAGCTGGACAACTCGACAGAAGGCTCGGCGCCCACTCACCGGCCACCACGCCGTTCTGCAGGCTGCCCTCGTAGAAGAAGTCGGAGGGGAAGCGACTCAGCGCAGGGTGCATCCTGTACTGCACCTCCAGCCTGAACGGACGGATGCCAAGCACCACCAGCCGCTCAAACAACGACTGCGAGAGGCCGGCCCGCGCCGCCCGCTTACACATCACCACCGGCCCCAGCTGGCAGTGGTCGCCCACCAGGATCAGCTGTAACACACGTCACAATTACACATCACCACCGGCCCCAGCTGGCAGTGGTCGCGCACCAGGATCAGCTGTAACACACGTCACCAATTACACATCACCACCGGCCCCAGCTGGCAGTGGTCGCCCACCAGGATCAGCTGTAACACACGTCATAATTACACATCACCACCGGCCCCAGCTGGCAATGGTCGCCCACCAGGATCAGCTGTAACACACGTCACAGTTACACATCACCACCGGCCCCAGCTGGCAGTGGTCGCCCACCAGGATCAGTTGTAACACACGTCACAATTACACATCACCACCGGCCCCAGCTGGCAGTGGTCGCCCACCAGGATCAGCTGTAACACGCGTCACAATTACACATCACCACCGACCCCAGCTGGCAGTGGTCGCCCACCAGGATCAGCTGTAACACACGTCACCAATTACACATCACCCCGCCCCAGCTGGTATTGGTCCCCCACCAGGATCAGCTGTAACACACGTCACAATACACATCGCCACCGGCCCCAGCTGGCAGTGGTCGCCCACCAGGATCAGCTGTAACACGCGTCACAATTACACATCACCACCGACCCCAGCTGGCAGTGGTCGCCCACCAGGATCAGCTGTAACACACGTCACCAATTACACATCGCCCCGCCCCAGCTGGTATTGGTCCCCACCAGGATCAGCTGTAACACACGTCACAATTACACATCGCCACCGGCCCCAGCTGGCAGTGGTCGCCCACCAGGATCAGCTGTAACACACGTCACAGTTACACATCACCACCGGCCCCAGCTGGCAGTGGTCCCCACCAGGATCAGCTGTAACACACGTCACAATTACACATCGCCACCGGCCCCAGCTGGCAGTGGTCGCTCACCAGGATCAGCTGTAACACGCGTCACAATTACACATCACCACCGGCCCCAGCTGGCAGTGGTCGCCCATCAGGATCAGCTGTAACACACGTCACAATTACAAATCACCACCGGCCCCAGCTGGCAGTGGTCGCCCACCAGGATCAGCTGTAACACACGTCACAATTACACATCACCACCGGCCCCAGCTGGCAGTGGTCGTCCACCAGGATCAGCTGTAACACGTGTCACCAATTACACATCACCACCGGCCCCAGCTGGCAGTGGTCGCCCACCAGGATCAGCTGTAACACACGTCACAATTACACATCGCCACCGGCCCCAGCTGGCAGTGGTCGCCCACCAGGATCAGCTGTAACACGCGTCACAATTACACATCACCACCGGCCCCAGCTGGCGTGGTCGCCCATCAGGATCAGCTGTAACACACGTCACAATTACAAATCACCACCAGCCCCAGCTGGCAGTGGTCGCCCACCAGGATCAGCTGTAACACACGTCACAATTACACATCACCACCGGCCCCAGCTGGCGGTGGTCGTCCACCAGGATCAGCTGTAACACGCGTCACCAATTACACATCACCACCGGCCCCAGCTGGCGGTGGTCGCCCACCAGGATCAGCTGTAACACACGTCACAATTACACATCACCACCGGTCACAGCTGGCAGTGGTCGCCCACCAGGATCAGCTGTAACACACGTCACAATTACACATCGCCACCGGCCCCAGCTGGCAGTGGTCGCCCACCAGGATCAGCTGTAACACGCGTCACCAATTACACATCACCACCGGCCCAGCTGGCAGTGGTCGCCCACCAGGATCAGCTGTAACACGCGTCACCAATTACACATCATCACCGACCCCAGCTGGCAGTGGTCGCCCACCAGGATCAGCTGTAACACACGTCACAATTACACATCACCAACGGCCCCAGCTGGCAGTGGTCACCCACCAGGATCAGCTGTACGCACGTCACAATACACATCACCACCGGTCACAGCTGGCAGTGGTCGCCCACCAGGATCAGCTGTAACACACGTCACAATTACACATCACCACCGACCCCAGCTGGCGTGGTCGCCCACCAGGATCAGCTGTAACACACGTCACAATTACACACCACCACCGGCCCCAGCTGGCAGTGGTCGCCCACCAGGATCAGCTGTAACACACGTCACAATTACACATCACCACCGGCCCCAGCTGGCAGTGGTCGCCCACCAGGATCAGCTGTAACACAGGTCACAATTACACATCACCACCGGCCCCAGCTGGCAGTGGTCGCCCACCAGGATCAGCTGTAACACAGGTCACAATTACACATCACCACCGGCCCCAGCTGGCGGTGGTCGCCCACCAGGATCAGCTGTAACACACGTCACTAATTACACACCACCACCGGCCCCAGCTGGCAGTGGTCGCCCACCAGGATCAGCTGTAACACACGTCACCAATTACACATCACCACCGGCCCCAGCTGGCAGTGGTCGCCCACCAGGATCAGCTGTAACACACGTCACAATTACACATCGCCACCGGCCCCAGCTGGCAGTGGTCGCCCACCAAGATCAGCTGTTGTAAACGAGACAAGCCTGTGAACGAGCACGAACTGACAAGTACACGAGTGCGCACGAGACGAGAGAATCCATAAGTGGAGATGTAACACAAAGCTCAATGGCGTAGGAAAAATCGTCACAGGTATGTCGTATGAATCTCCCGATGCAAAACCGTATTTTTGTAAGCCAACTTTTAGTAGGGAAGTCCGCAACAATTTCCTACAATACTGTAACGACTCTATTTATTCATCTGTGCATTCGTAATGAGCACTATGTGACCCACCAACCATAGTATAGTCAAAGCAACTGACCTGTTTGGCTCCCAGCACCACGGGCACCATGCACTCCGGCTCGGTGGCCTGCATGCTCTCGTCGATCAGGATCGACTGGAAGCGCAGTCGCGCCAGCCGCGGGTCGCCGGCGCCGACGCACGTGCAGCAGATGACGTCGGCCGCCTCGAGCAGCTCCTTCTCGGCCGTCTTCTTCAGGATGCGGTAGCGCTTCTCGTCGGCAGCCGACAGCTCGCCAGCCTCGTCCATCAGCTGCTGCAGCTTCTGCAGCTCGCCAGAGCTGGGCAGGTTGCGCACCTGGTGGTGAAGCGCCAGGTAGGACACGGGGCTGTCGATGGCCTCGCGCGATTTGGCGCACACACGCACCACCTTCAGGCCCGTCTGGTGGATCTTCTCGGTCAGCTGGTCGACGGCGATGTTGGACGGCGCGCAGACCAGCACGCTGCCGTGGGTCTGCTTCACCAGGTGGTACACGATGGTGGCCGAGGTGACCGTCTTGCCCGTGCCGGGCGGCCCCTGGATCAGCGACAGAGGCCGCTGCAGGGCCGATTTTACGGCGAACACCTGCGACCGGTTCAGCTCCGGCAGGTTCGGCGCCGAGAAGTGCTTGGGCAGGTGGCAGCGGAACAGCACCTCGTCGATCTCGTGCCCCAGCAGCCGGTGGTAGATGTACGATGACACCGACTGGTCGTCCACGGCGAACTTCTTCAGCGCCGCCTGCATCCTGCACGGACGTACACCGCAACAGTCAGGGCATGTTACAAGGAGTCAGGAGCGACTCAATCACTCATATCTGTTGGAGGTTAGCTTTGACAATGTCGGTAGGGAAACGCATGGGAAAACAATAGTATTCGCCGAAGTTGCGTCGTTTATACAAAATAAGTGAACACGTTGTGATGTCGTGTCTTCAACCTAGACCATGAGCTCTGGACTGCTCCAAAAATATTAAAGTTTATAGAACTGGAACATTCATGGAGCTTCTGAAAAAAACAATTTGGCCCGATAGATACAAAATAGGCAATTGTAGGACAGGGGGAAATACATTAAAATACAAAAAAAACACTAACAACCATACTTTGTCAGCCCCGACGGAGCAATTAAGGCTGACCTGTCGAAAGAGGTGGACTTCCACACGAAGTCCACGACGAAGTTGTGCGTACACTCCAGCGGGATGCCGGAGTTGTTCTTCAGCTCGATGCCGACCTCGTCGCCGCGATTGTCGGAGACCTTGATGACGTGCCCCACGCCGGACCACGGCTTATGCATCTCTCCCAGGTAGCGGATGCGCAGCTCGTCTCCATGCATCAGGCGCATGTCTGACCGGCACAGGACTCGTGATGAGTGCAGCTCTGGCTATACTTATTGCGATAGAAACCTGTGTTCACCGACTGCAGATACTTAAGTGGTGTTAAGAAAACACGTGACTTAGCTTGGTTCTGTCAAACCAAATCAGGGTGCGTCTCAAGCCTCCAAAGAAACCATAATTACATTTGGCCAAACACACAGGACTGCATGCAGCTTTATGAAACAAAAGCGAACCACGAGAAAATTACCGCAACACAGCTATACTCTCACCGCCGTCAGTTTTGGCCATGCTGAAGTAGGCGATCGTCTTCTTGTTGAGGCCCTGGTCCCAGCGGACCTCGATGTTGTCCTGCGTCTGCGACTCCTTCAGCTTCTTGTCGTAATCGGCCTCGAGCTTTACCAGTGGTCCGAAGATGTTCTGATACTGGTAACCGTCCTCGTACCTGACAATACAATCACCCATCACTACGACTACTCTCCCAAAAGCGGGCGGAAAATATTATGGTATTGTTAACCATCCTCGTACCTGGCAACACAATCAACCATCACTATTATCATCCTCCCAACAGCCGCCGGCCGAAGATGTTCTGGTACTGGTAACCGTCCTCGTACCTGGCAATACAATCATCCATCACTACGACTACTCTCCCAAAAGCGGGCGGAAAATATTATGGTATTGTTAACCATCCTCGTACCTGGCAACACAATCAACCATCACTATTATCATCCTCCCAACAGCCGCCGGCCGAAGATGTTCTGGTACTGGTAACCGTCCTCGTACCTGGCAATACAATCATCCATCACTACGACTACTCTCCCAAAAGCGGGCGGAAAATATTGTATTGTTAACCGTCCTCGTACCAGGCAACAAAATCACTCATCACTATTATCATCCTCCCCACAGCCGGCCGAAAATGTTCTGGTATTGGTACCCACCCTCGTACCTGGCAGTACAATTACGCATCAACACGATGTTCCTCTCCAAAGTGGGCCATACATTTTCAGGCACTAGTAACTGTTCTCACGGCTAAAAAAACAGCCACCCATCAGGCCCTTAGCAACCACTCAGCAGCGATCCGTCAGCTACTCAACCCTACTTGCCTTTTTCACCAAGAGCAAAACAGTGTTTTGAAACATGTTTTGGGGAGCTATAGAAAGGTAAAGCGGGTAATGCCTGCAACAGGTATCATTAATACCTGTGGCAATCACGTGTCTGACATCTTTAAAAAATCAATGTTTTCCAGAAAACCTACAAGTGACGACCAGATCCCTTCGCCATGGTTGTTCCTAACTAATATTCAAACTCACATGAATGAGTTCGTCCTACAACTGACGAGTAACATCCAAAATGTTCCCTCGCGTCATTTTCCACACAAGAAACGGGATTAAACAACATGGGTCAAATGGGAGGGGGTCAAGTAACAGTCCCCCATGCCATCATTCTCAGAAACAGGAAATGGGGGGAAACCTGACTAATCGAGAAACATGCTAGTCAATTCCCTGCTAGCGAGGCAAAGCCTCACAGTGCCGAAAAAGATAGCGTCTACCATGATCCAGTCAAAGGAGCCCTCTCTTATCCGTCGAACGCCGCAAAACCGCAAGGATCTTCAGCTGCTCTGACAGCATACGATCGACCCAACACTCCTGGATGTCTTACCTGAGCAGAACCTGGTTGGGGTCCTCGTCAACGCCAGGTTTCTCCAGGTCCTGGAAGGTGGCGTCCACGTTGTCCTTCCACAGTTCCTCCAGCTTGTTGATCTGCTGGGCGGAGATCTGGCGGGCGCGCAGCTGCTCTTGTTCCGAGGGCACCTTCACCAGCCAGGACAGGAAGCTGCGGTCCAGGATCAGCGGCTTCCACTGCTCCGGGTCCCTGACGTTCACAAAAGGCAGTGATGCACACTGGATAAGCAGCTGTGTGGTAAAGTCCAGATAAGTAACCCATTTATCCGGACTCCTGGAGCCATGCCATCGGGGTGCTGCACTGTCTTGAGAAGCAAAACCACAAGCTTCTACGAAGGTGTCGGGAAAACCAGCATTAGAAAGTCTTGCCCACTATTTTAGCACGACAACCTTTTATCCAACCAGACTCAGACTCATACTCGGTAGTTTCACCGAGGGACAGTTTGCAAGTTTGCGAGATTAGCGGGATTTCAGCTTTGCTGAAACAGGACACAATGGCCCTCAGCCTCATTCACAAAGACAATATGAAGCGGGGAAACTTAGATTTTGGGAGGAGCTACCTGCTGAGAAAGATAAAACAAAGCGTAAGGACGGCAAAATAAATGAAAATATAAATGCAAATAAAAGCCGTTCGCGCAATGCATCCAGAAATAAATGGTAAAAACCCTTTGAGAAAATTTGCTCAAATATTACCTTTTACAAATCACAAGTACCCTGTACAACAGGAAACACACAGGATGAGCAGCTCGAATGAGCCGGAGCTCCAACGTTCTGAGTCTCAGGCGGGGTAGAAACAACGATGGTAACTACACATGAGCTCCATTGCAACGGATCAAAATTAGTGGCTCCCACTTCACGTATTCTCGGTCGACACGCACATCTAGTTTCAGGCCCATGACATCCTATTTGGGCTACAATAACTATCTTTAGCTCCAGAACAGCAGCCCGCCACATTGCCTGGCATTGAATGGTGTATCCGGCCTCAGACTGGACGAGCAAGCTCTTCTCGGCCGCCGATTACTGACCAGTTGACGTCACGGAGAGCGGTCTGGGCGGCGCACGGCTGCCGACACAGCAGCACCACCACAGAGTTGGCCTTGGCAGGGATGAAGCCCATAACGAACACGTTACGGACACCGCAGGAGTAGCACTCCAGCACGGTCTCGCCCAAGGGACCGTCACGGTGCAGCGTCACCTCCTGCGAACGGGACACAGCGGAGGGTTAATGGGGATGCATCATACGTAGCACTGCGCGGTCTCACCCAGAGGACTGTCGCCGTGCAGATTCATTACGAGAAAATGCAGAAAAGACGGATATATAAAATCAAAGCGACACAAATCAAGAGCAAAAGCCGTCAGCCCTCCCTCCCTCACCCCTCCCCCCCCCGACCCACGCATGGGGGAATAAATATTTCATACTTAATATCACAGCATCTTAACCCAATTTAAGCACCAACAAGCATTACATCTCTCTCTCTCTCTCTCTCTCTCTCTCTCTCTCTCTCTCTCTCTCTCTCTCTCTCTCTCTCTCTCTCTCTCTCTCTCTCTCTCTCTCTCTCTCTCTCTCTTTTTTTTTTTTTTTTTTTTTTTTTTTTTTTTTTTTTTTTTTTTTTTTTTTTTTTTTTTTTCTCTCTCTCTCTCTCTCTCTCTCGACGCTGCCCTCTTCCAAGCTCCAGCAACTGGCCTTGTGTTTGGCGCGGACGAGGTGGTTGACGATGTGGGACCCGGATGTGTTGCCCCGGCCGTTACAGAACCAGCGCTTGCAGATATTGCACATAACCACACAGCCAGGGTCGTGGATGCCGCAGTACTTGCACGCATGCGCAGGAAGCTCCTGAAAAACGAGCAGTCCTGCTTGATGCATACTGTGCCCACTGAGATTCAAATACGAGGTGATTGAAACGCACTCAGTCTTCACTGTCCTTAAATTTCAAAAACAGGCAAAAAAACACAAATACAAAAATAATGCACTATGTGTTTTGGGTCACCGCTTATATCCGTGTGTCAGCACAAATATATGTAAAAGTGCTGGCTGTGCCGGCGCTGACCTTGTTGAAGAAGCCGTCCTCGTCGTCCTCCTCGAATTGCAGTTCCGCCAGCTGGGAAGTGACCTGGCCGATGTCACCGTTCACACCGTGTCCATTCAACTGCCACCACAGGGCGTTTGTCAGCACAACACCAACGGGTTAAATATGCACACTCATAGGGGGCAAGATTCTCAAATCAAACCATGAACAGCTGTCGGGACAAAGTCATCACATCCAACAAAAACAGTCGAAGATCCACGTCATTGGTTTCACCACACATGGTCCAGAAATGAGCATCATTAGATATAGTTTATCCTAAATGGGTAGCAAGGTCACCGTAACAAGATACAACCACACACGGTTATCATCACGTCCAACAAAATACAGTCATAATATCCACGCCATTAGGTTTCACCACACATGGTCGAGAAATGAACATCATTAGGTATAGTTTATCCTAAATGGGTAGCAAAGTCACCGTAACAAGATACAACCACACACGGTTATCAGTCATCAAAATGTATCTTCGTTCACGAAAGGCGAGCATTACTCGGCTGTTCAGTCCATGAGAATATGCATGTGGAAAACTTGCAAAACCTACCTGAGAGGCGCCGTCAATTTGGGAGGGTACCGTCTGACTCTGCGACGGCACGGTGAAGTCGGTGAAGTCAAATTCAGAGCCCTGCGTATCCGCTCCCAGCATGTCATTTTCGTCCGGCTCCAGAAAGCTCAGGGGCTGGGAGCTTCCATTAAAAGTGTCTTCACTCATGTTTCTTGGTTTTGACCTCCCGGTCACAATTCAGAATGGCAATGCTAGCCTGTTCTGAGGAAGAGAGAATCATTCAAAACTTAATAATGAACATGAAGATATTGTAGTACTACAACAAATCAAATACAAGTAACATGTAACAACCCTCAGTATGTGGAGACCTTCATGAAGGTTTACACCAGTTACCACTTAAAATATGTTTTAAAAAAAACCATTAATTCAAAAACAATAAGCCAATATTGTTTTAAAAATACCCCTAAAAAAAAAAACGGCACGCAGCCACACCAACAAGGGCTTATACGGTGCCACGACGTCAGCCGCGCACACCAGTAGCTCACAACAACCACCGGCACAGGGCGGGCAATTACTTTTTCACAAATATCGAGTCCAAACAAAAAATAGGACCGGGTTTCCCCCTTACAACAGCTATCCACTAAAACACGGTGGTCCCATTCCCTTAAGCTGAGTTGATTATAGTTTCATATGGACAAAATATTCAAGAACCATTACCTATACAATTCCAAAGATTCAAGACAACAGATTCTCGGGCTAGCCGCAATGAGTCGGGCTGGTTGTTCTGGTTCAGAATTTCAGTGGCAGCTGCCCTACTTTAGGGCTTGGGACATCCCTCTCATAACCCTAACAAAATCAATAAAGGAACTGCACGGCATCAAGGTGACAAAAAATGTGACAATATCTTAAGTAGCTCATACATTGCGGAACTTTTACTTTAGAGCCACCACTGCACATAACTTAACCCGTGCCCCACCGGGGGTCCGGCGCCACCTTCGCCCCACCGGAGGGGGACATCGATGGCCCCCCTCTAACTCCGAAAATATGGGGGTTAGCACATATCTGTAAAGTGCATTAGAAAGCTCGTGTGAATTCAGTAAGATATTACTTCGCATGTTTAAGCGCTCAGGTCAATGGTTTGACCTCCAGAGGTCAAGTTAGGTCTCGATAGGCTATTTTCACTCAAATATGCAATGCTTAAGAAAACTGGGCATAACTCTTATGCCATTAGAGCTATTGAGATCCGGTAAACTACATTGGATAGAAAAATGTCAGACCTTTTTCCGTTATGTGGAACGTAATGATCTCCCCCCAGTGGTTTGACCTCCAGAGGTCACCTCGTGACCTCATATGACCTAAGGTCATCAAAGGTCAGAAAGTGACCTTGCCATATATCAAATGAAAGCTAGTGATGAGGCCTACACGATGGTGTTTGATTCAACGCTCTATTTTAATTAGGTCAAAAGTTGTTTCCAAAATCTGTTTTTAACCCCTGGTGACCTTGGATGACCTTGGGAGAGGTCAAAGGGAAAATATGACCCCTGGAGTCCGTAAACGGGTGTCCAAGAACGCTTTTCTGAGCAAGCAGAGCATTTGCAATCGTTTTTGTGGCTTTTAGATCATAACACAGCTTTTCCCATGTTTTTTTCAATGGGAGAGGTCACCTCGTGACCTGACCTTAGGTCAAGAAATCGAAAAATCCCGGAGTCAACAGCGCTCAGACGTTGAAGTGAGGTGACCTTGGTTGACCTCACCTGGTGACCTGAACTTGGGTGATCCGGGGTCTAAAATTTCAGGGATGGTGTGAAAATGATGGGGTGAAAGATAGAGCCTTCAACCGCGGTCCTGCATTAGGGCGTTTTTCTGCTATCCCGAAAAAAACCTTAGGGGTGGGTCATCGATGGCCCCCGGTGGGGCGAGGGTTAATCCGTGGAAACTGAGACAAAAAACTATTGGCATTGCATTGGGCGATGACAACCAATGCTTGCTCAGAGTTGAGCTAGCAAATTTTACCAGCATTTACTTTCATACACTAAGGCTTGCATTCTCCCAAATTTGCACCAGAGAAAATGAGGAATAGAACATCATGGCAGCACACAGGCAGACCACTACACTGCCATCTCCTGGAATCAGGCAGGGCTCACTGGTACTGCATCAACGATACTTATGTTACAGAAGTGCCGGCCGTGAAGTGTTAGAAAGTGCCGGCCGAGTCCATCGCAGGTGGCTAGGCTGACCAGCAGTGCCTCTGATCACGGTCGCTACATGGAAAGTGGAACAGCTCCAGAAGGAGGGGGAAAGACTGCAGCAGCAGATAGAGGACCAGTGACACCCCCTAGAATACTAGACATTGACTCGCGCCCCTTCGCCCCACCTAGGGGCCATCGATGGCCCCCTATAACTCCAAAATATGGGGGGCTAGCTCAAATCTGCAAAGTATGTTGGAAAGCTCGTGTGAATTCAGAAGGTTTTACTTCGCATGTTTTTACGTTCAGGTCAACAGCTTGACCTCCAGAGGTCAAGTTAGGTCACAATTGGCTATTTCTAATGAAATAGCTATGCAATGCCTAAAAACCTGGGCAGAGCTCTCCTGCCATTAGAGCTATTGATATCTGGTCCAGTACATTGTATAGGAAAACGCCAGGGCTTTCTCAGCTATGTGGAACATAATGACCTCCTGACAGTGATTTGACCTCCAGAGGGCACCTCTTGACCCAACATGACCTGAGGTCACGATACGTCACAAAGTGACCTTGCCATATATATATCAAATGAAAGCCTCTGACGAGACATACACAATGATGTTTCAATCAGCACTTTAGCTTGATTAGGTCAAAAGTTATTGTCCAAGTACTGTCTTTGACCCCTGGTGACCTGTGATGTCCTCATATAAGTCAAAGGCAAATATTTCCCTGGAATCTGTGAAAGGGAAGCCAAGAATACTTTACTGAGAAATATCAGTATTTGCAATCATTTTGGTGACTTTTATATTATTACAAAGTTTCCCAGTGCTTTGACTATGGGAGAGGTCACCTTGTGACCTGGCCCCAGGTCACCAAATTGATAAATCCTGGATATGAATTTTGTAGACCCTGGAAGGGTCATCAAGTGCAGACGGTTTCAAACCAATGGGGCTAGAGACATAGCTATGATTAAGCTCAAAAGTTGAAGTGAGGTGACCTTGTTTGACCTCACCTGGTGACCCTGACCTAGTGTAGCCAGGGCTAAAAAATTCATGGATGGTGAAAAAATGATGAGGTTAGAGGTAGGCACATCAGCTGTGGTGCTACCCAACATCGTTTTTCTGCTATTCTGAAAAACCTTAGGGGGCCATTGGTGACCCCTTAAGGTTGTAGAAAAGCAGTGTAACATGTAGAAATTGCTGCTGTTTTGACTCCAATGAATCTGGCACATTTTTCTGTCTTCAGTTACCAAGGTCCACTTTTTCACCTGTCAAGGTACACTCTGCTGACCTGGCTGACATTGACAGGGTTTTGAAGAGGTTCCTTGGCAAGCAACTATCCTTCAATACAACATCAGTGAAGCATGACACATCGGTGAACTATATGACAATCACAACTACTCTCTGCATGGCACGCTCTTGAAAAACCTAATCTTGAAAGTGACATAGGCATGCTGATTGGCAGGGATCTCAAATTTAGAGAATAGCCAGCAACAGCTGTTTCCTGATCAGCCACAGTTCTGACAGTCCTTTGGCACTCATTTTCTCACATTGACATTGATAATGGCACCCTACCACTTCTATTCAAAACATTTGTCTGCCTTTAGTTCTTGGCGACAGTTCGACTGAGCAGATGAGAAATTTATAGAAAAAGTTAGTCGAACAATTTGGTGGTGCATGTGGTGAGTGGCGAGAGCTGCCAGCTACAAATTCTGAAAATGATTCTCCACCAGCAAATCCTTCTTTCTTATCTGATCCCATCCATCCAGAGTTGCAAGGCTTTACTATTTCCTTGACATGTTCCCAAGAATTTCTGGTCTCACACATCTTTCAAAAGATAAACAGAAAGCACTCCTCTAATCCAAAAATGGTAAATCCTCAGAGAATTTCACTGCACATAATGAAATAATTCATGCTTTAACCCAAAAGATGGAAATGTGGAGCCTGTCATGGTGCAGAAGGCCCAACTTGGAAATTATTTCCCCAACCAAGTCCTGGTTGCACTCCTGGAACTCCAGCAGGGCTCTGGCATGATTTTGATGTTTCTCGCTCGTCATAAGTTGAAGTTGCACGTGTGCCAAAACCTGACCTCAGTGGCCTCTGTGAGCATTCTCTGCGTCATCAAAAACAGACGTTTCGTGGTCGATTTCTGAAATTCTATCTTAAATATGCAAAATAGCACCTAGGTACCAACTGGGGTGATAAGAACGAAACCTAGGAATATACGTTTTCACCACATACACGGGACCGCGACGTGACAGGGACGACCAACTTTTGATGACGACGAACTGAACGAACTGTGAGTAAGATTATCAAATTTTATGTACGTGCAGTTTTCTTTATAGTAGCTACAAGGCTACAAGAATCAAGGCTATAATTTTAATTTTATATCACGTGATGTTAAATTTACTTTGGCACTGATATACACTGATATACTTATATTTCACCGATATATCCAAAAGCTTGACACATCTAAACCCCAGGCATTTTCAGCAGAATGTGATTTTTTTTGTTCTAGTTGGCTGCTATACATGTAACACCAAATTCGATTTGTTTATTTTAAGACAAAAGTATAAATCTACTAATCATAACACAAAAACTATACTGCTGCTTTACAAAAACACTGATTCTAGTCAAACCTTTAGCCTTAGTGGCGTTATGTTCGTCTTTATGTGAGAACGGGCGCAAATGACAACTTTCGATGAAGAGCTGTGTTATTCTGCCGTGCAGAACGCATACCAGTGTGCTATACGCATGCGCAGTATGGAATCTTGAAGTCCATGATCCGTACTGCGCGTGCGTGCAGCATACTAGTATGTGTTCTGCCGGCAGAGAACCGTGGGCAGAATAACACAGCTAGGGATACATTTTCATTCACGGAGTGTTGCTCAATTGATCTGGTATGTAAAGTAATCTTTGAATCCGTTGTTCGACGATTTCCTATTATATAGTAGGGGGAGTGACAAGCTTTTTGTAGGTAGTAGAGTGTCTCTATTGCTTCGGGTTTAATTACAGAATAAGGTGAGCAATTGCGTACCACATTCTAACGGCCATTTTAAGACTTAAAGGGACATTGTCGCAAAATTTTTTAATGTGGTTTCTTAATATTTGAAAAATCCTGATTCTGCAACTATCAATCATTTCTTTATCTTTAGCTAAATTTTTGGAGGCCACTCAACAATTATTCAAATTTGCTAACAATATCAATAATAGGCTGTAACCTGCTCTTCACCTCTATTCTATCAATCAAAGTTTTAAGTTCTATAAATGATTTCTTGGAGGTAGAAAATGTTTTTATGCTGTATTCGTATTCAATTTATTTTTATTAACCCTCAAAAAATACAAATATTAGATTAGTTTGTCCAAAACATTCGGCTTGAGAAAACTAATCAGGGAAGTTTTAAAATCGGGCAGGTGTCGTACAGCGGGGATGGTATAGTGGCCTCCATTCCCGACTCTCACACGGGTAATACAGGTTCGAATCTAGGTCGTGGAAGTTTTTACTGTAAAAACAATTTTTCTGATTTTCTTCTTGTTTGTTCATGCGTACTAATGGATGACGCATAGTCGGATCCATGATTGCCGATCGGGGGGTAACTTCCGGGGAGGGCACCATCCGGACCAGGGGGGCGCCACCTTTGACCGGCAAAACCTATCAGATGGACGCTAAATCCTATCAGTGTGCGCCGATTTTCGCATCATGGGACGCGAAATTTTAGGGTTCACCGAGAGTTGATCAGAGAGGGGAGGGGGGCACGTGCCCCCTTTGCCCTCCTGGATCCTCCTATGGGATGAAGTAAATATTCTAAGGACAATTTCTTCTGGTTATCCCTCCGTCCGGGTAGTTGAGGGAAAGGGAATGCCCCAAATATTTTTCTAATCTGACCGGCGTACCAAACTGGAACCGGCTTGTCTCCAGCTCCCTGCAATCGTTCTCAATCCGTCGGATTTCCCTCTATTGGAGACCAGTTCCCCTGTTTTCTGACCAGCGGGACACGCTGTTCGCCGTTCGAAAATGTCTTTTGTGTCCTTTGCTGAAGACCATTATTGAAGGCTGACCGGTTTTCGTGCAAACCAAGGACCAGAAACCGGCCCAATAAAAAGCAGGGGTGGCTCTTCGAGATTATATGTGTTAATCTCGAGATTAATGTGTCTCGAGATTAATTAATCGTTTAACCCTCGCCCCACCGGGGGCCATCGATGACCCCCTAAGGTTTTTCCGGGATAGCAGAAAGACGATGAGGCGCAGCACCGTGGTTGAGGGCTCTACCTCTCACTGCATCATTTTCCCACCATCCCTGAAATTTTTTACCCCGGGTCACCCAAGGTCAGGTCACCAGACGAGTTCAACCAAGGTCACCTCACTTCAGCTTTAGAGCTCTGTAAGAGCTACATTTCGGAGTCGATCGATTTGAAACTTCCTACACTTTATAACCCCTCCAGGGTCTACAAGGTGTATATCCGGGATTTTTTCGATTTCGAGCCCTGAGGTCAGGTCACGAGGTGACCTCTCCCATTGAAAAAGCATGGGAAAAGCTGTCTTATGATCTTAAAGTCACAAAAACGATTGAAAATGCTCAGCTTGATCAGAAAAGCGTTTTTGGACACCCTTTCACGGATTCCAGGGGCCATATTTGCCCTTTGACATCCCCAAGGTCATCCAAGGTCACCAAGGGTCAAAAACAGTATTTTGACAATAACTTTGACCTGTATAAGCTAGAGCGCTGAAACAAACACCATCGTGTTTGTCTCGTCATTGGCTTTCATTTGATATACGGCAAGGTCAATTTCTGACCTTTCGTGACCTCAGGTCATACTAGGTCACAAGGTGACCTCTGGAGGTCAAACTACTGGCGGGAGGTCTTTACGTTTCCATAGCAGAAAAAGTACTGGCAATTTCCTATCAAATGTACTTTCCCACACCTCAATAGCTCTAAGGGCATAAGAGTTATGCCCAGTTTGCTTAAGCATTGCATATTTGAGTGAAAATAGCCGATCTTGACCTAATTTGACCTCTGGAGGTCAAACCATTGACCTGAACACTAAAACATGTGAAGTAATTTCTTACTGAATTCACGCGAGCTTTCTAGTGCACTTTGCAGATTTGCGCTAACGCCTATATTTTCGGAGTTAGAGGGGGCCATCGATGGCCCCCGGTGGGGCAAAGGTGGCGCCGGACCCCCGGTGGGGCGCGGGTTAACACGCGCATTGACGGGAGGCGGGTAACCGCCTCCCCCGTCTGGTTTTTCGGATAGAACATAAAAACGGCGGCGCGTAGCGCCGCCGCACTTGTATCCATACGCGTATATTAACAGTAAAAACGCAGTACATGGTAAAACATACACTCCTAACACTAGGCAAAGAAAACTAGGCAGGGGCGCCGCCACGGAATTTAAGCCACCACACATTTATTAGGTAGGTACATAACACACTCGGGTTAAAAATAAACTCAGGTTAAAAAACTTGGCATACCTTCTCTCATCATTTTTACAACTGTTGTCAAAATTTTAAGGTTAGGTCATCTCAGGTCAGGTCACCAGTACAGGTCAAGTGACCTGACCTCAAAGTTTAAGACAACATAAGTCGGAACAAAGTGAACTCATCCGATTGAAGTGACCTGACAAAATGGTTAAAATATTTCGATGGAGAAGCGTATGGGCTACCCAAAGCCGTTTACCATTTTTCGCTACCTACCGTGGTTCTGGAGATTTTAGGGGGGTACCCGCGCCCCCTGTCAAAGCGAAGGTGGCTCAGAGCCCCGTCAATGCGCGTGTTAATCTGGTAAAACAACGAGATAAAACGTTAATCCGTACGAGATAAAACGTGTTCGAGATTAAATGTGGCGGTCTCCCAGGGCGGACCACCCTGAAAGACCGCCTGGGCCTTTCACGGCAGAAGAGTGTGGAGGTGGAGCGCCTGCGCATTGGCCACTCCCTTCTCCTGTGCAGCTACCGAAAGAGGATCGGCCTGAACCCGGAGGCCACGTTACAGGAATGCGACGATGGAGAGGACGAGATCCTCCACCACCTTCTGACCCGGTGCCCTGCGCGCGCTGACCTGCGCTGGGACATATTTGGACGGGACGACCCGCCCATCCGGGAAGCGCTGGCGGACCCACGACGGCTGGCGATGTTCCTGCGGCGGTTGGGGCGCCTGCAGGGCGCCCCCTCCCATATGGCCGGAACACTCAATCAATCAATCAGATTAAATGTGTCCGTCGACATCTAAATCTTTGATATAATTGTAATTCTTTGGTCTCCGGAGAATATAAAAACACGTAGTCTAGAGAACCGGAGAATGGCTGAATGTGATACGGAAGAATAACTCTTGATATGCGTCAGAACTGGGGAACCAGAGAGCAGCCACCACGATCCTTGGATGAACTAACAAAAGTGTGGAACGCACCACGAACCCAAACCTGATCACTTTTTGTTTCAGGGGGAACGTTTGTTGTGTGTTGCAGGTTGGAGATGGACTGGCCACCTCACTCCTCTGTCCGTGGTGGTAGATCTTTCTAATTCTTTTCGTATATAGATATACAAGATTTAAGAATACATTGTTTTTTACTTCAAGTTGAGTTAGTTTCTGATCAGGGCACATCAAGAAAATATACATCAAAGTTATAGCCTGGAACAGTTCGTATTAAATAAAAAGGATTCTACAATTAACCTTAACATTGGTAGTCACAGAGTCTAAACCTAAGATGACGCATCGCAGCTTTAAGACAAGCAAGCTGCTAGCCTCATGAGTGACATTTGTTTATGAAAATGATAAGCGTTTATTTTTAATACTTCGGAGTTCGGAAACGGTCCTTTCTCATAATAGAACAAACAATTCCAGAAGCACTTCATATAACATCATATCATTATATAAAATAGTATATTAACCGTTATTTTTATTAGATTGTTTATTAGATTATCTACGTTGATAAGATATTTCATGACCAGCCTCCTCGAATCATAGTTCCAAAATGGGGCTAATACACTGATAAATATTCAGGTACATCCCTTCACCAAAATTCTCATAATATAATAGGTGAACACATATATTTTTAGTCAGAGTGCTAGGATAACCTCGAATCGAGTTCCAATATTTGAATATTCCAGTACTAAACTGCATTATTCCAGCATTCGATTTCCAAATCAGATCTAAATTTCAAGCCTTGGTCACACTATGACCAAAAGTTTTCGCTTATTGTATTATGAGGATTCTGACGAGGGGCTGTGCCCGAATATGTGATCACAGTGTGATCACAGGCTCCATTTTGCGTCAAGAATTCGAGAGGCAAAGCCATGAAACATCTTACCAATTTATAATCATGCTCCTCGACTACGCAATGCAAAATTCATCTACTTTTAAAAACCAACAGATATCAGTTGATCAATGAGGCTTATATTCAATCTCACAAAAACATGAGAAAATATAACCTACCAGGAAATTACAAGCGAGTGATAGCCCTCGGCAGGTGAGAAACGCGTGCAACAATCAGGTCTGCGAGTCCCCAACGAGCAGTCTTCCGAGTGCAACGTGGACTAGAGGATATAACTCAGTACGTCAGTGACGGATCCAGGCCAATGTTTTTTGTGGGGGGGAGGGGAGGACAGGGTCCAAAATCGTGAATACACATTTTTTTAAAGGTCGGTGAAAATCGCAGAGTTTGGGAGGAAAGTAAATTTTCCCTGAACCCACCAGTGGGTATGCAGCTCCTAGCTTCCAGTCCTTGAAGTGCACTCTAAGAAGGCTGGGAGCGAACCAAATACTGAGTGTACATCAAAAGCATAACAGATTTTGCATCTGTCCACAATAAGTGCTACACGGTTTGATAAAATGTTCACCGCAATAGTCTGAGCACAGAGGTGTCACTTATTATTTTCGCCGACTTTCGCACGTACGACCACCAACAAAATCTGACCACTTGGTTTTTTACTATAAAGACCCTTTGCATTACTAGTTTTCTTACCTTTAGGCTAAAAAATACTTTTAATGACATGTTTTACTGAGGTCCTCAGAGGATTTGCCTTAATATACCGCGATAAACACCACTTACGCACATACATGAATGTATACTGCGGGCACACAGGCAGACGACCGAGGTGCACTCAGGCAGGTTCGTGTTCAATGCAAAAAACTGCTGGCTGTGGTACTCTGCCAACTCTGGGATTCCATTGCTCGTCCTCTGAAGCTTGTCTTCCAGCAGCAGGCGTAATTTGCGATAGTCACTGTCGAGGGGCAGCACCTGATTATTTCTGTTTTGCGTTCAGCTTGCTGGGGTAGGCTCTTCTTAAATTAGAAGATATTTTCACAGCAGGAACAAATGGGACCAAATAAAGGGTACAAATAAGATATCACAAGCCCACAATGAAAGCAAACAAGATATCACTGAATCTTGTTTCAAACATATGCAATATATATATATATATATATATATATATATATATATATATATATATATATATATATATATTCAAGAACAAAGACATCCCCAAAGACGATCTATAGTCTAGATCATGGGTTTGTGAAGGGGTCAGGTGGAACCATGCAAATTCATGTTTTTTATAAATTACAATACATTATTTCAACACTGGCCCACAATAGGAAACAAATATTCCAAATTTCAGGTCTATGGGAGAATCGGTCTGATTGGGTTCGTCCCATTCAAACTAACAAACAAAATGATCATACACAAGCTGGTCCATTGGGACGATAGCTTGATGATACACAGCAGCTACAAAAGACAGGTTTTCTAGTAAACAAATTTTCTCTTTGAAGCGACCCGCCTAATCTTTCATATATTCTTCCAGGAAAACACAAAAAATTGCATCACCCAAGACTGCCCCCCTGTCATTCCTACATGAGTATCCATACTCTTTGTTCACAATTATATTGTTGTATTGGGTACACTCCTAGTGTTTCAAATCATAATACATCTTATCCTAGTTTTCCTTCAGTTCATTTTTAATATCAATTATAAAAAGCATGCAGATGGGCATTTTCAGAGGGCAGATGGATGAATTCATCTGCAGATGGGCATGAATGCAGATGGGCATTTTCCGAGGGCAGATGGATGAATTCATGCTACAGTCACTTTCATGTCTGGAAACAAACAGTAGCACTTGATATATGAGTAAATGGATCTGATAAGTAGATAGGAGTACACTGACTACTATGTACTGTATGGTACCAAAATAAATGGAAAATCTGTTTCAATCTGTAAAATTAATCAAAAACATTTTCATACTTAAAAGGTAAGCTAAGCAGCAAATGCACTAGCATGCACAAATTGTGCAGAGCCAGTATTTGTAACAGGTAGAAATTTGTAATTCAAATTACAAGCTTGATATAGACTTTTACTAGAGTGCACAAATATTGTAAATATAAAGTTAGACCAAAAAGAGAGGGAATATGGGCAATTCAAAAATAATATGCTTAAATAATTGGAGAATTGCCATCACTAAATAATTTTCACCTATTTTGGTACACAAGTTCACCTGTGCAACAATAAAATGAGGACTTTTTGGCATTGACACTGCTCATAAGCCTTGTTCCGTCTGCCAGCACAGCCTTGTCCGCAAGCCCTTGAGCCTCTCCTCTAGAAAAGAAATACCACAACTGTCTCTAGTATGTGCTATGGCTAATCAGACAAAAATGAACCAGAATACTTATCTACCAATCACAAAAAGTATGCTACCACTGTTGTGCTGTTACTGTTTTTCCAGCACCACCACAGCAGGTAGCCAGCCTGTAAATCTAAGATTGGTTCTAAGATTGGTTCTCAGGGAGAGGCTATAGCCATGTGACATAGACTCTATCCAGTGTGCAAAATATGGCATTTCCAACGAGATCTCGTCAGGGTGAGTGCCCTAGGAGACAAGAGTGAGTGGTGTGAAGTTCATCAACCTGGTGTGAATTTCCCAGACTGGTGCAGGGAAGGTGACACTGAAAACCAAAAAAATAATGGCTGAATGGTTATAAAGACACAGGAGGGGACCTTATAACAAGTATTTAACTAACTAATACAAGAGGTAGCATTGCATTGTGTGGGTAGGAAAGGGTGCATTTTTCTCTATGGTATATAGCAGTTTGGTGTGAATTTTTGGTGTCTGGCAGTGCAATGATTTTAGGTGGCTGGTGTGACTCGTCTAGCCTGCTGCCATACTTTGCAGACTGGGACTCAATGCTGCTCGCTGATTGGTGTTGACAGACGAAACGAGACCACAGCTATAACAGTGGGCCAAAATGAATAGTTATCAATTAAGCACACAATTTGCTTTTTGGCAACTTCATGAACCTAATTAATGCAGAACAGAAACATTAAATGCATTGCCCATACTTGATAGGATTAGTGTTTGACTAACTCACTACACTCACTACACAAAACCTCAATAAGCATTGGTGGCCAGCAAAGATGGATGGCAAAAATTCAAGTTGTTTCATTAACTTTTCACGCATAGATCTTACCTCTAAGAAAATCTCAATTGACGACATCAAAGGCTCAAAATATTCTACGTGCAGATTACCGACGATATGTTGATCCACGAGACCGGAGAGGCGACAATTTCCTCGTCCGAAAAACCACCCAAAGCTTTCTTCATGCCTCAAAGGAGGCTCTTCTGGATCGCGCTACCCGTATCTTTTTATTGTATCATTTTAGCTGCAATGCAATCATGCAATAACGAACAATTATTAATTATAATATTTAGGGTATTCGGGCCTGACCGCAGCGCTAATTAGTGTTATAGAATTTGTATTCATATCTTCGCGTTTGCCGCGGTTTTTGAAATGGTGAATATCCATAGTTCATGGATAGCCATGATGACATCACATTGATGTAAGATAAGCCCACGTGACCAGATCCTATAAGGACTGGGCTTCTGATTGGTTGATGGTATTTCTTTAAAGTCCTATATTTCTCTTTCAAAAGCGTTTTGGAAATATATTTTTATAGAATAATTTTAGATGTTATTGGTTTTAGCTACTGAACTGCTTTAAGAGAAATGTTTGACATTTTTTCATATATAAATTGATAGCTATAGCCGGAGCTACGTCACTTTATCGTTACCATAAGGACTCGGTAAAGTCGTCTATAAATGTTGACTTTGAGGCCGATTTTCAGGCATTTTGAGCCTGAATTTGCAAAAATGAGAATATGACTTCTGAAACAACTTTTTGTAACCTTTTGATCTAGCCAATAAAAATTTTTGCGACAATGTCCCTTTAATCTTATGTGTTGAAAACGAATTTAGCGACAATTGCTTCCGCAAAGTCTGATTGCACACTTTATTCTGTAAATTAACCTTGCTTTGGGTAGTAGGTGTTGGAAAGTTATGAAGGCCTTGTTTATTACTAGGCTATCATTTTCTTGCTTGATACCAGGCTAATTTCGACCAGAATAGCTCGCGCCTTGGTCTTTTCTTTCCAAGATGGCTGTCCATAGAGATTGGGTTATACCAAAGACAACCGTAGCAAATAAGGGAAGTATTCACAAGATGTTTGGGGTACTGGGAAAGTTTTCTGCCATCAGCAATGAATTGAAACTGTACATGTATCCAGTCCGCAAAGTATGGCAGCAGGCTGGACGAACCACACCAGCTACCTAGAATTCTTGCACCAATTTGCACCACCAGTCACCAAAATCTGCACCAATAGGCAATGAACCAGGGAGAAAAACACACCCATAGTTGGCAAAGTAAGTTTCTCCCTTCTCCCGTGTGATTTTGTTTATTTTCAGTGTCTCATTCCTCGCACCAGACATGCAAATTCACACCAGTGGGGGAAACTGTGGTCAGCGTTCCCAAGAATAGCTACATTCCCAATAATGGGAATATTGACCCATATTTGGGAACGCTTGTTCCATAAATGGAAACACACGTTTCCAATGATGGGAACGTCCGGAACGATGTTTTCAGAAAACGCAACAGGAGCTTAGAAAAGATGAGGGGAATCTTTCTACCTGGTCAATTTTAACTCTTCTTAAAATTTGAGGGGGAGTTCTACTTTGAATTAGAAAATCTGTCTTTGAACGCTCCCTCAAATATTCGTCTAAACTGCGCGATCCAGCCCCAACGGTAAAGAACGATGAAAAAATTGCTCTTAAACTGTGAATCCAGATAGGTATTATTTTTTAAGATAATTTTCGGGGAAAGCCAATGAAAAATAGTAGTATATAAACAAAATTTCACAATTTTAGACTGCAAAAATATTTTTCTTGGCGTCACACAGTTGCTGCTCACCATGTGCTGACAAATGACGAAATAGAGGAAAGCCGTGCCTTCCGTCTGTTTAGAAAGTAAGCAGTGCTTAAGAGTGGTATTTTTGCATTTTCTAAGCTTTTTTATATTTATTTGTATCAGAAAGTTTTTAAATCCTGTAGTTTTTGTCCCCAAGATTGTTTGAATTATTCCGTAGTGTTTTGACGAATTATGGTGCGCCCGATGCATTAACTCGATATTTTCTACTGGGGTGCCTCATAGGCAGTTCCATCAGGCTGGGAAAGAGGGGCACGTTCCCCCGCTCAACCCTCGGCGCCCCCATCAAACCTTGGCGCCCCCCATCGACCCTTGGCGACCCCCTGATCAACCCTTGTTGCAACCCCCCATTGACCCTTGGCGCCCCTTGAAATGGTCACGGCGCCCCCCTGATATGTCGCTTCCCATCCCCCCTCCCAGGATGCGGAAATCCGATAAGATTTTGCGCCCACCTAATATTTGCTGCCTAGGGCCTAGCTGCCTAAGCTCCTCCCTCAAGATATCAGAGTGCATGCATAAAAAACATACGCGGAGACTGTTCGAAGGCAATGGCGGGAGATGCTTGAGCCCCTAGCCCCCCCAATAAGTCCTGGATGTGAGAATTGGCCGCTCTGTGATAGACTTTGGCACCCCTGCTCGGATGACGCCCCCCCTTTGAAAATAAACTTGGATCCGCCTATACCTCCTTCTACTCCTTTGAGCCTGCTTCTTGCAGGGGTAGGCCTTTATCCTTGAGACGCTACCATAGGCGGATCCAGGATTGCCGATCGGGGGATACCTTCCCGGAGGTGCCATTCTTTACCGGAGAACCGTATCGGATGGGTGCAAAATCTTATCGGTGGGAGCCGATTTTCGCATCCTGGGGGGGTGGGAAGGGACATTTCAAGGGGTGCCGTGACCATTTCAGGGGGCGCCGAGGGTCGATGGGGGGGGGCACGAACTCCCTTTGCCCCCTGGATCCACCTATGGGGCACGTGCCCACTTTGCCCCCTGGATCCGCCTATGGCCGCCATTCATATTTCGTCCGGAAAACTAACATATTTAAATAATTCGGTATATATACGCCTTTATTCGTTTCAAGCTGTCTGAAATTCCAGTTTGAATATACGATGGAAAATGCGTTTCCAAATATGGGTCATTGTTCCCATTGTTGGGAACGTAGCCATTCTTGGGAACGCTGACCACAGTTTCCCCCACTGACACCGGGGTGGAAAATTTGCGCCACTCGCTCCTGTCTCAAAGGACACTCACACCAACAAGATTTCATAATAAGTGTGATACCTTGCACACTGGACATGTATACTGTCCATCCAGGTATTATGGTAGTAGGCAGATCACATCTCACGGTTCAAAAGGATCACATTAGAAGGTCCATTGATCAAAGGGTCTATTGTTCATAGGTTCTACCCTTTGAAAGTTAGACCTTTTGAATAAGAAGTCCAATGTTCAAAAGGTCCAAAAAGGCGTGCTCAGATGCATGAGAGTGGGGTGCATGATGCCGCAGAGGCGTGCTAAGGCACCTGATAATAGGAGGCAATGAGGGTTAGTTTAGGCAAGGCTAGACTAGACTAGACTAGGCTAGGCTAGGCTAGGCTAGGCTAGGTTAGGCTAGGTTAGGTGAGGTGAGGTGAGTTGAGATCAGGTCCCTATTTCCTAATCTGGGGATATCACCCCTCGTTCCAGATTCTTAGTGCGCCTCTGGTCTGGGTACCACTTTGGGAAATGTTTTAGAAATATCCCCACATTCTGCAAGAAAATCCCTAGAGGTGAAACAGACAGGAGGGAGGGTTTGAGTAGTGTTAAGTGGTACCCAGACCAGAGGCGCACTCAGATTCTGGAAAGAGGGGTGATATCCCCAGACTAGGAAATAGGGACCAAGGGCATACACAACTGACCTGACCTGACCTGACTAAACGTAATGTAACATAACGTAACATAACCTAGCCTAGCCTAGCCTAGCCTAGCCCAACCTAACCTAACCTAACCTAACCTAACCCTCATTGCCTCCTATTATCAGTTGTCTTAGCATGCCTCTGCAGCATCATGCACCCCACTCTCATGCATCTGAGCACGCCTCTTTGGACCTTTTGAACGTTGGACTTATATTCAAAAGGTCTAACTTTCAAAGGGTAGAACCTATGAACATTAGACCCTTTGATCAGTGGACCTTCTGATGTGATCCTTTTTAACTGAGATGTGATCTGCCTACTACCATAATACCATCCATCCATACATGTATTACGACAAAACACTAGGAAAAAACACTACAACGGTAAAAATCGAACAGTATAATGGGTGTGCACCATAAAATCCTAACACTGGCTGGCATGATTATGCTAAGCAATATTATAAAAGGCATACCTAAGTAACAGTATAAAACAGCGGAAAAGTACAAAGCACACAACCACCGGGCCAGAGCCCGGCCTCAAAGACGGAAGCCATGCAACCACAACGGGCGACGATACCCCGCCCAGGCACGGCGACCTACGACATGAGACTCTCAACGACATGAGGTCATCACTGCAGAGGCTGCAGAGTGGCGGGCGGCGGGGGACGCCCAGGCGAAAGAGCGCCAGGGCGCGGCGAATCGCGAAGTAGGGGCGGTGGGCGGCAGGCCACCCGGCCGCGGCGACCGAAGACATGGAGCTGCAGGCGGACGCAGCGCAGGACGGCGAGAGGCCGCCAGGGCGCGGCGACCCAAGATATGAGGCCGCAGGGTGGCCGCCGCAGCGGGCAGCGGGATGCCACCTGGTCGCGGCGACCAAAGACATGGAGTCGCAGGTGGACGCCGCGCTGGACGGCGAGAGGCCGCCCGGCCGCGGCGACCATCGAGATGCAGCCGCAGAGTGGCCGCCGTGGCGGGCAGCGGGAGGCTGCCCCGGTACGGCGACCGGCGAAACGCAGCCGTAGAGCGGACGTCGCCCGCCCACGGCCGGACGGCCAGCCGCCGGCGAACCGCGGCGACACCAGCCCCCACCTGGGGCATCCGCCCCGGCCATCAGCGCCCGGGAGCGCTGAAAGTAGGTTCAGGAATTAAGTAAGGGAGGAGGAAAAAGGGCGGCCGCATTGGGTTCATTAAGTGGTTCACCGGAGAGACACGGAACACGAGTAGTTAGATTCGGATCTGGACAAGGTGGAGCGGGAGTGTGCCAATCAGCTCCGCGACGACCAACAATTCGGCCGCAAACCCCAACGACCGATTCGCGATCCCTCGCAACCGCCGGCGAGCAGGTATTGGGAGTATCGTCACGCGGTGCATAATGACTAGCCAGTCGAAAGACACATCGGTTGGGCATGTAACAAGGTTTTAGCTTGAATGTGCCGGGCAACCTCCCAGTAGTTGATCAACCAAGAACAGTTTTTGTTTTATTTGACACATTTAACTTATAACTTTAAACTTTTAACAGGGCCAAGGAGAATGGACTGTCGGGCGAAGAGAGTAGTATGGTGATTTCGGCCTTTGCAGGAGGGAGTCGGAGGCTAGCCTGTACGACATCCCATGCACTAGTAGTTAGATTCGGATTTGGACAAGGTGGAGCGGGAGTGTGCCAATCAGATCCCCCCGTGGGTGGACAGGAGCGGAGTGTCGATCCGCTTGGACGTCCCGGGAGCCAGTCGCGAGGCCACGACCACCCGGCGGCGAACGGCGACCGAGGAACTCCTGGCCACCCTCCCAGATCAGGCCATCTGGATCTGGAGCGACGGCTCTGCGGAGCGAGGTACCCACGACGGAGGGGGCGGCGCCGTCATCACCCGACCCTCGGGCCGGACGCAGGAGGTCGCCGTCCCTGCCGGCGCCTTCTGTAGCAGCACGCGCGCTGAGCTCACAGCGATGCGGGCTGCCCTGGAGACTGCGCTGGATCCCATGGGAGACGACACCGTACCCATCGTCCTATGTACGGACTCCCAGGCCGCGCTGGCCACCCTGGCGGGTGGAGCCGGCGCGCAGCAGTCTCTGATGGGTGCCTCTGTCTGGCGCCTCCTGCTGCGTGCCACCGCAGGGGGACGTCAAGTCTTCCTACAGTGGGTCCCTGCACACTGTGGAGTACCTGGAAACGAACCTGCGGATGTGCTGGCCAAGGGGGCCTCCAGCCTCCCACAGGGGGATACCCCTGTGGACGTCAGCAGCCTATCCCGAGCTGTCGCCCGCGCTGCCTCTAAGGCCTGGCGTTGCCGCTGGCCCGACAGCCTTTTCAGGCGAATTATGGGAGACCGGATGCCAGCTCCGGTCCTCACCGACGTGCGGGAGGACGCCGTCAATGTCCACCAACTGCGGGCAGGTCACTGGAGCCGCTCAAGACAATACCTGCACCGCATCGGCCGTCTCCCGTCGCCCGCCTGCCAGCAGTGTCCCAACTGCGAGTGCCCTGCTGCACGATGCATCGTGTGCCGAAAGGGGCCGGACACCCCGGAGCATGTCCTGCTTCGGTGCCCCAGTCTGGCGGGAGCGAGGCTTCGCCTATTCGGCACCATATACCCCGACCCGAGTTCCGGGACGGCGGGGCCGTGGCGGCCTTGGCCCGCGGCTACCGGACTCACCAAGAGCCCCTGGGCTACGGCCGGCCGTAGGCCGGCCCGGGGAGGACAACAACAACAACAACATCCCATGCACACCACATACTAGGGACTATGCGAGACAGAGAAATTAGTGTGTGCAGATGGGCCCGCTTTTGAGGTAGGACTTGTCGTAAAGAAAGCACCAAGAAAGTATACATGGTGTGGAAAAAAACTAAGCAGACATAAATGATTTTAAACGATAATGCTACTAGTAAGTGTCTAAGTATATTTTATCGGTCACTGTTTTGAAGAAACATTTACTCAATGGGACAGTGGCAAGATTTGGTATTTTACGGGCTGGAGTCCTGTTCCATGATCTGGGGGCAGATACAAAGAGGGAACATTTTTTGCGCCTAGTTGGGGCAAAAGGAACATGAAAATGGCTCTAGTTTATTATGTTGTAGGAGATCTGGGTGTGGTCGATCAGATGAAGTGTTCCTTGCATTGGGTCTGGAAGAGAATTCGTTAGATAATTGAGCAAGGCTTTGAGCTTGGCTAATTCAATTTGGTCAGTTGATTTTATGATTTCGTATCTTTTAAATAACGGACCCGTGTGTGCCAGATGGTCAGCTTTTGCAATTATTCGGATAATTATTTTCTGTAGCAGGCTTAACTTATTTATTTAATTTATATTCAAATGTACTCCCCCGGACAGGCAGGCAGTAATTCAGGTAAGGCAGTACCAGTCAGTTGTACAGCAGGAGAGCGTGATCTGAGTTGAAGATGTGCTGTGATTGTTGAATTAGGCCTATATTCCTTGAGATGGTGTTTTCCACAATTCTGATGTGATCCGTCCACCTCAGAACCTCGCTAATGATAACCCCTAGATATTTAGTGGAGCATTTTTGATCAAGTATTGTTTGATTCATCACAAGTCGGGACGTCATTGGGAGATGTGGAGAAAAACTGATGATTTCTTTAACATTTAGAGAGAGGCGGTTATAGTGGACCCAAGACGTAATTTGGGCAAGGTTATCACGAATTTTTGTGTCTAGGTCTATTTTACTTTCTGCAGTCAGGAGCAGGGCGGTGTCATCGCGAATAGGTAAAATTTTGGAATATTTGTGGATTTATGCAAGTCATTCATGTATAAGAGAAATAGAAGTGGCCTGTCGATCGTTACATCGGAAACAAACAAGCCGCCCAATAATTACATGTCCCCTCGACTAAAGCGGGGACGACTCTGCACAGGAGAGAGAGAGAGAACACTTCTTTCCCCCTCCCCAAGCACCAGAGCAGTGCTGCATATACCGAAGGATAATTGTAGGGACTTAGGCTGGGAGCAGCAACCGGGGCGGTGCGGCACAGACCTTACTTTCCTGAGCGCCGTCAGTGAAGTTACCAGAGCAGGAGGGCGACACCAGAGGGGGTGAAGGCAGCGTCGCCGGGTCAAGAGCGGCTACAGCGCAGCAACAGTAGCTCAGATACCCCGTGGGACAGTGACGGGGGCGAGGGAACGTTGCGACGCAGGGGCGGGGAACGGTGCGGTACTGGGCTCCTTCCTTGTGAAGTGACCGGGCTGGAGCATTTTGGGTACTCTACATTATTTTCCCGAATTAAAATTTTATTCACAAACTTTCAGATTGATTGAAAAATTTGAGGAGGTGGATTATGTATAATCACTGTTATTCTGGTGCCCCTGGGCGATGCACGATTGGAACAGTTTACCACCATGTATTGCCCTCCCCTCAGCTGTATGTCTTGAGGAATGTAGCTAAACACTTTAACGTGATATTGATAAATGTGGTAGAACGTTCAAGCTTTACTCGCATTCTTAGTGCACTAAGTTAACTATTATTTATGATTTTCAGCAGCACCAGTAACGAAAACAGGAAGTCAAATGTCGCATCCCTTCCACCGCGGTCCTCTGCACTGATGCGGAGGCGGCGTCTGTGGTTATGACACCTTTACGGGTGGCGTGGCGCTCCGCCCGGCGATGGCCGCGGTCCGGCGGGCTCCTCCCCTCCATCTTCGGCGTGAACCCAGTTCCCTTGGTGTGCGTTCGCTTCGCCTCCAGCGGTGGCCCCTTGGCGGTGTACCGGCGGCGGCTGGAGGACGGGACCCTGTATGCGGACGAGTACCAGGCGGTGGTGGTGGAGCAGCTGGACGCCATCCACGCCAGTCTGGTGGACTATCAGCCCAGCGGCAGCGGCGGCCTGCTCTCCCGGCTCTCAGCGCTGGTGTCGCCGCAGCCGCCGCCGCTCGGACTCTACCTCTGGGGCACAGTCGGCACCGGCAAGACCATGCTGATGGACCTGTTCCACGACTGCGTGCCCACGCGCCAGAAGCTGCGCGTGCACTTCAACGCGTTCATGTTGGACGTGCACCGGCGCGTGCACGACGCCAAGGCGGGCGTGGTGCGCCACCACGGCGACACGAAGCCGCGACCTTTTGACCCCATTCGACCAGTGGCGGCCGCCATTGCAGACGAGGTCTGGCTCATCTGCTTCGACGAGTTTCAGGTAAGTACAACTATCCTTTTGTGAATATTCAAATATCAAATGTTCAATCTTCAGTGCGTAAACATCTGGTATTTCTTAAGAGGGGGCTCCAACTGCTATGTATTAAATGGCAGTTTTTTTCAGCTGCTATGTGCTGCTTTTGAACATGCGGCATTGCAAAAAACATTCATTGTGTGGTGCATCTCATTTATTCAGCAAGGAGTGATGTTTTTGTTCTGCATCTACACGTCTATTCTTGATTATTTGCAACTGCTACCCTATTAAGCGGAAATGGTCTCCAGGATAGGAAGTCCTATATTGGGGTCATTTGTCACTTCTGTTAGCCCATTGTAAGATGATTACCACGTGGCACTGATAAAGAACGTATTTATTGCCTTGAACGAAACACTAAATGCTGCCTTTGATTTGAGTGTGGTATCGAGTGTATTTGAGTGTGTTGGGCTTCTTGATTTCTAATTGCTGCGGGGGGATTTACAATGGATTCGGATAGAATGCTGCAATCCCGATGATTTTTCAGAGCATGCAGAAATGTGCCGGAAGAAATCGCAAAAAAGTCGCAGTTCCACAATATCTCCTGTTTTTTTATACACGTAACCTGCCTATAAGCTTTCAGACATGGCGAAATAGAGCTTGGCCATTGCTGTGGATTCCCGGGTGGGGCTCAATCCACAGCTGAACCTGCGTTTGGATAAGGGGATCTTTATGGAATAGGCTTTAAAATATTTTCCGAGAGGAGTTAATTATCCAAAGGTACCACAAAAAAGGAATGAAAATAATTATGTCTGTATTTAGCGCCCGAAATATCGAGTAAAACTATCATTTTTCTTAAGCAGAGTGCCTATACCAACTACCATAAGTCAAAACCATATATTACGTCACATCCTATGTTTTATTTTGTGTTGGGCTGCAGCATTCCAAGTATTTGCAGTGTTGCGACCCGGAAATTCCCCAACTGTCTGCTAGCCGACCCCGCCCTCCTCCCTCTCCTCCCTCCCTCCCTCTCCATTCCCTCTCAGACAGGCGTGCAGCGGCGAGAACTATTCTTCTTGTGTGGTGCATCCTCTTTATTCAGCGAATAGAACATTCTTGTCCTACATCCATTCTACGTTTCCTGATTATTCGGGCTTTGGGTGCTCCAACTTGACATATATCAGCCTGACTCTGCTTCACGATGTTACAGCGGGCTTTTTTGTTTTCTGCGGCAGGTGACGGACATCGCTGATGCCATGATCCTGAAGTCGCTGTTCACCGAGCTGTTCAGCCGCGGCGTGGTGGTGGTGGCCACCAGCAACCGGCCGCCGGACGACCTCTACAAGAACGGCCTGCAGCGGGCCAACTTCCTGCCGTTCATCCCCGTGCTGAAGCGGCACTGTCACGTACAGTGTCTGGACTCGGGTGTCGACTACCGCCTGCGGGGGCAGGGCAGCCAGCAGCAGACCTACTTCCTGTGAGTGGGGTAGCTGAGTTGGAGGCTCAGGTTCGAGACCGGAAAGGGGCTATATCAGTCATGCACATAGGTGAAGATGTGACTTGTACGGAGTTTAGGAGAGCTTTGGAAATTTGGACGAGAGATCCAGTGACCTGACTAAATATTGAGAGTAAAGTATGTTTAAGGTAACTACCGAAGATAAGCTGGATTAATTTTAGGCGATGCTTCTTCATTTTAGATTAGAAGAAAATCTGGCCCTCATGCATCTGGCAAAGACGGTTTCATCGTACTTTCGAGCCTCGCCCTCCCTGCTCCACTCCTCCCTACCTCTAGTCCGTGCTCACGGCCTCGCGCCATCCCCGCAGGACGTCGGACCCTGAGACGCCGGCGGGCGTGCGGGCGCTGTTTAAGGTGCTGTGCTCCCAGGAGACGGACGTGGTGCGGCCGCGGACGCTGAACGTGCGCGGCCGTAACGTCACCTTCCAGCGGACCTGCGGCCAGGTGGCCGACTGCAGCTTCACCGAGCTCTGCGATAGGGTGGGTGATGGTGACAGGGTACCAGGGTGGGTAGGGGGTGATGTGACTGGGTGCCAGGGTGGCTGACGTGACAGGGCCCAGGGTGGGTAGTGTGACTGGGTGCCAGGGTGGGTGATGTGACAGGGTGCCAGGGTGGGTGATGTGACAGGGTGCCAGGGTGGGTAGTGTGACAGGGTGCCAGGGTGGGTGATGTGGCGGTGCTAGGGTAGGTGATGTGGCAGGGTCCCAGGGTGGGTGATATGGCGGGGTGCTAGGGTAGGTGATGTGACAGGGTGCCAGAGTGACTGCTGGGGCGGGGTGGGTGATGAGCACGGAACGACCTCTTCAGCGGAGAAGAGGCGCACTGGTAAAGACTTCATTTGTTATTTGTTTCTGAGTTGCGGTGAATGGGGCTTGCCATAAGCAAAAATGGGTTTCTTATCTGACATGTCGTTGGATTTTGTTTCATCTAGTTCAGTGAATGCGAGGCATTACTTTACAGTAGACTCTAGTCTAGAAAAAATAATTTTAGTTTGTAAAGGTTCTTAAAGGAGTTGCTGAGAAAAGGACAAAGTGTGTGACATCTGGCTGGCTTATAATTTATCCAATCTCGTGCTGCATGTCCCAGTGTTGTATTTGGACTCGGGTTTCTTCTTGGCAGCCGCTGGGTGCGGCAGACTACCTGACGATGTCGCAGTTCTTCCACACCGTCTTCATCCGGGACGTTCCCCAGCTCAACGCCAAGAAGCGGGCTCAGGCCAGGAGGTTCATCACGCTGATAGACACGCTGTATGACCACCAGGTGAGGGGTTAGAGGGGGGACGGGCTGTGCATGCCTGTGGCTCAGCTGAAGAGCCTCTGTTACCTGAGACGGAGCGGTGATCGTGCTCGTGCCTTTTCTCTGTGTTATAAATCATGCTGCATGCTGAGAGACAGTTTTATTGTCGGGGTTTCGTAAGGGTCGGAATGCTGTCTAAGCCCGGTGTGACCATTCTCGCCACCGGAACAAAACGTGGTGCATTGAGGCTGCTTATTTCGGGTGGACCCCGTGATGTGGCGTCTAGCACTTCGCTGTTATGTCTCTTAAAAAATTGTACTGCATACCGCCAGAGTTCATGTGATCTAATAGCAAGAGCAGATTTAGGTCATACTGGGTTAGCTCGGTTTACCAAAAAAATAAACAAAACTTTTCGTTTCGAAATTTTCCATCGAAAATTCGACGTGAGAGAGATTCTTTGCGAGGATGTGCGATAGAATACTTGCCGAGAAGATTTAAGTATTGTTCTTCGTGTTATATATTGTTTTCGCATTAAAGAAATGCAGCAAATCTCCCACGAACATTTTTAAATACATTATATGATGGTGCTCTAACAAACAAACAAAATAAAAAATACACGACGAACTTTACCCCAATATTTATTTCACTTTGATCCGTTTAGAAGCCACAGCCTCGTGTTGAAGGGGGAGGTGCGGCTGATCCGTTTAGAAGCCACAGCCTCGTGTTGAAAGGGGAGGTGCGGCTGATCCGTTTAAACCACGGCCCCGTGTTGAAGGGGAGGTGCGTATGATCCGTTTAGAAGCCACAGCCCCGTGTTGAAGGGGAGGTGCGTATGATTCCTTTAGAAGCCACAGCCCCGTGTTGAAGGGGGAGGTGCGTATGATTCCTTTAGAAGCCACAGCCCCGTGTTGAAGGGGAGGTGCGTATGATTCCTTTAGAAGCCACGGCCCCGTGTTGAAGGGGAGGTGCGGCTGATCCGTTTAGAAGCCACAGCCCCGTGTTGAAGGAGGAGGTGCGGCTGATCCGTTAAGAAGCCACAGCCTCGTGTTGAAGGGGAGGTGCGGCTGATCCGTTTAGAAGCCACAGCCTCGCGTTGAAGGGGAGGTGCGGCTGATCCGTTTAGAAGCCACAGCCTCGTGTTGAAGGGGAGGTGCGGCTGATCCGTTTAGAAGCCACAGCCTCGTGTTGAAGGGGGAGGTGCGGCTGATCCGTTTAGAAGCCACAGTCCCGTGTTGAAGGGGGAGGTGCGGCTGATCCGTTTAGAAGCCACAGCCCCGTGTTGAAGGAGGAGGTGCGGCTGATCCGTTAAGAAGCCACAGCCTCGTGTTGAAGGGGAGGTGCGGCTGATCCGTTTAGAAGCCACAGCCTCGCGTTGAAGGGGGAGGTGCGGCTGATTCGTTTAGAAGCCACAGCCTCGCGTTGAAGGGGGAGGTGCGGCTGATCCGTTTAGAAGCCACAGCCTCGTGTTGAAGGGGGAGGTGCGGCTGATCCGTTTAGAAGCCACAGTCCCGTGTTGAAGGGGAGGTGCGGCTGATCCGTTTAGAAGCCACAGCCTCGTGTTGAAGGGGGAGGTGCGGCTGATCCGTTTAGAAGCCACAGCCTCGTGTTGAAGGGGGAGGTGCGGCTGATCCGTTTAGAAGCCACAGCCTCGTGTTGAAGGGGGAGGTGCGTATGATCCGTTTAGAAGCCACAGCCTCGTGTTGAAGGGGAGGTGCGGCTGATCCGTTTAGAAGCCACAGCCTCGTGTTGAAGGGGAGGTGCGGCTGATCCGTTTAGAAGCCACAGCCTCGTGTTGAAGGGGGAGGTGCGGCTGATCCGTTTAGAAGCCACAGCCTCGTGTTGAAGGGGGAGGTGCGGCTGATCCGTTTAGAAGCCACAGCCTCGTGTTGAAGGGGGAGGTGCGGCTGATCCGTTTAGAAGCCACAGCCTCGTGTTGAAGGGGGAGGTGCGGCTGATCCGTTTAGAAGCCACAGCCTCGTGTTGAAGGGGAGGTGCGGCTGATCCGTTTAGAAGCCACAGCCTCGTGTTGAAAGGGGAGGTGCGTATGATCCGTTTAGAAGCCACAGCCTCGTGTTGAAGGGGGAGGTGCGGCTGATCCGTTTAGAAGCCACAGCCTCGTGTTGAAGGGGGAGGTGCGTATGATCCGTTTAGAAGCCACAGCCTCGTGTTGAAGGGGAGGTGCGGCTGATCCGTTTAGAAGCCACAGCCTCGTGTTGAAGGGGGAGGTGCGGCTGATCCGTTTAGAAGCCACAGCCCCGTGTTGAAGGGGAGGTGCGGCTGATCCGTTTAGAAGCCACAGCCTCGTGTTGAAGGGGAGGTGCGGCTGATCCGTTTAGAAACCACAGCCTCGTGTTGAAGGGGAGGTGCGGCTGATCCGTTTAGAAGCCACAGCCTCGTGTTGAAGGGGGAGGTGCGGCTGATCCGTTTAGAAGCCACAGCCTCGTGTTGAAGGGGGAGGTGCGGCTGATCCGTTTAGAAGCCACAGCCTCGTGTTGAAGGGGAGGTGCGGCTGATCCGTTTAGAAGCCACAGCCTCGTGTTGAAGGGGGAGGTGCGGCTCGGTGACTAACCACTACGCTTTAGGGCATTACCGCGACCACTGAGGACTGGCTCCGACCTCGGCTGTGTCTCATCGGCAGGTTCGCGTGGTGATTACGTCGGAGGCCCCGCTGCGGGGCATCTTCACCGCCACCAAGGATGTCGACATCAACGACGAGAAGCGTGCCCTGATGGACGACTTGGCGCTTGGCAACGAGTCGGTGCGTGGTGGTGCATCAGTTAATGGTGTACCGGATAGCGTAACATTGACGCACAGTGTAATTAACGAAAAACACCGACCGAAAAACAACTTCGCAGGTCCCTGCTCTGCATTTCCCTAACCTTTTCTAGCTAAGTAGCATATTGAGGTGAGCATTTCGTTAAATCTGAGGACCAAACCGTAACAACACATTTGACTCCTGATGTTACGGTCTTTTCTTAATGTAAGGCTGACCTTGAGGCCTAATGGCATCATTGCCGGCCTCCAGATCGGGACAGCATTGATAAACGTGCGTTCAATTCCCACGGCGGGAGGCCGCCTTCCGTTTCCCATCTAGCTCGATGGAGGGGATCCTTAAACACCCACTCCAATACTCCCGTAATTGGGCAAGTATGCCAATTGGGAATGGTTCTAATCGAAAAGACTGAATGAAGTATGGCAAAAGAACTGAAGAGTACAGCTGTTGTAAATGACTGGAGTTCATCGTTCGTAATATGCGCACTTGGTGCGATAAAGTGTCCCCGGGAGATGTCTTCTCAAAGTATCCGACATCACCCTGTAGCCAGTGTAAGTCATGTGCTATAGATATTTAGGTCCACCTGGCTACTTGAAGGGAATGTGCCACCTTCATGGCATTTGAACTGACCTATCAATCGTGAATATACCGAAAAAAACCTGGCTTCATATTTCATTTCTCTCGGAATTCAGCTTTTTGCAACACAAAAAAGCGCTTCATAAGCTGACGCTTCATAGCTGAAGTGCTTATGACATAAGCTCATAAGCACATGAATATTTTCTAAAAGGTCCCGCCTCTCTATGGGCCTGACGGCTGGCGGTGGATGCATGGTATTCGGGGTGACGCCACGCCAGAGCTGACAGGCTCGACACTCTTTCTAAATACACATGTTTCTCTTAAACGGTGAATTCTTGGACAAACAAGACATTAAACTGGGATGTTGCTGGTATGCTCTATCGCATGGCTATTGCAGCTCAGATTATACTAAAAATGTACCGCATTCTCTTTAACGTTCCCTCCCACCGTGTGTTGTTTGTCCGTCCTGCAGCCTTGCGGAGGAGTAGCCAAGTGGCTCTGGAAGGACTCGTATGCGGCTGCCAGGGCCGCGATGACGTGGTCGCGCCGTGCCTCCTCCGTGGTCATGTTGACGCCCGTCAGGCGATGTAGTTCGTCTGACGACTCGTGTGCGCCCTCTCGGCGTGACGGCGCCAGGTCCGTCTGACAACCTCCCGCCTGTCTTCCAACAGCTGACGGTGGCGAGCATCTTCACGGGGGAGGAGGAGCTGTTCGCGTTCGACCGCACCGTGTCGCGGCTGGCGGAGATGCAGACGGCGGCCTACTGGGCCAAGTGGGCGCAGACGGCGGCATGATGCAGTGCCGTCGCGGCCGCCGCTCCCGCCGGCCCGACGGAACAGCTAGAACTTAACACTGTAGAGTTAGTCCGACTAGGCGCCGCCAAGCGGGTATCGACGTTTTAGGATTGAATTGTGAACTGTGATGCGGACTGTGCGTGATACAAAATATATATGTTGAAGTTGTCTGATTAGATGGACGTCTGTTGTGGTCTCGTTATCCAATTGACAATATTGCGGTTGTGACCGCACAATGGGTTTTATCAGAAGTGCCTTTCTTTAGCAGTGGCCCAATAAAGGTGGAAGGTACAGAGTATTTTTGGACTGGCCCTGAAATATGATGATTTGTGGGTCTGCGCGAACTCTATGTTAAAAAATTTCCATAGAAAAGTGTTTTTTATTAGAAAATATACTGTAATACTTTTAAAAGGGGAAAACTTATATGTACAAGTTAGTTTATTGCAATGTGTGGTTAACGTCGATGAATTTGAGACTGGGTGTCGAGGCATGTGTGAAGCGTTCGGGCTGTTTGAAGATGTGTATCATATTTATTACACAAGCTTGTGTTCAGTGGTTGGATCCTGACAGTGATGGCCGGGTATCGTTCTTTGAGTGGATGCTCGGTTTTATACTAGCCTGGCGTATGCCTGATTCCTTGAAATATACCCCATATACCAGTTAAAAGTGTAATGAAAGCGCGACCAATGCTGCCGAATTTATCGTCGATGTTTCTAGTCTCGGATGTTGTGCCGCAAGACTGACGGTCATTGGGGAGCTCACTATGATCACTGACGTAATCCAGCGAGGACTGACTTCGGTAAATGAGCCACGACTTCGCTTTTATTCCACCTTCTTCAACATTGGTTATAGCCCATCTCGTCATCTCTTCCATTAGCCTCTCGCGCTTCTTTCAGTGCTAAGTGGAACAGGATTGCCTCCTGTTCCGGCAGCTTTTGTCCGCCGGGACGAAACTCTTCTGCTATTCGGGCTGAAAGGGTTGAGTTGTCCAAATCATTTTTCGGAAAATCAATCTGCCTGTTTCAGAGTCTCAAATAAAATGTTCTTCGATTTAAGTTGATTTTTTTAATTGTCTCATCTCGTAAGTTCTTCTCGGAAATTAGTCGGTAATTATAATCAGCGCGCAGTTAGAGATCCATATGGCAATCGCCCTCTTGTCGCTGTAGTGGCAATAATATTAAGACCACGTTCAGTTATTACTGCACCCTTACCTGGTCACAATACGTGCTGCTCTCGGGTCACTTAGGCCCCACCCCCTCACACAGAACGGCACATGATTGGCCGTCTGGTTAGCCCAGCAAACGCCGATTGGTCGACAGTTGTAACTGCATTACCTGAAGCGCCGGCCGGAGTAGGGGGATTTGCGGTTGTTCGTCCGAGTAATAGAATCAATCAGAGTTGCCAACATATCTAGACGGTTGGTGTTGTCATTGGGGTGCGGGGGTGACTGCTCCCGCCGCAGGCACTCTGGGCACCACGGAGGCTTGACTGTCACAGCGCGTGGTCACCCGCTAACTCCGTCACACGCAGTCGGCAAATTTGCAATCCTGAAATAGATGGTGAGTGTCCTTTTTCATTTAATATCCGCCGTCGCTGGGGCTGGCCCTAAATGGGCTGGTATACGGGCTCGCATCTCGTATGGGATATCTATTGCACGTGTTTCGTTAAAATATCAAGAGGGCAGAAAATATCAAGCTCGGGATACTTCAGACGACCTAGCTATGACGCAATTCTCGAGAGCATGACAATAGATTTTTAGCATTTTAGGCTTTGCGCGAGTTCTCCCCCCCCGATGTCGTTTGGAGGATGTGAGGCGTGCTGTGACCTCAGGCAATGTTCTGTGACTTCTTGTGACCGTCACAAACTTGTGCTGACCATGACTGACCGGTTACCTTTATAAAGGCTTTGACGGTTGTGCTATTTTGCCATTTTTGAATGCAACTAAGTTTGGCGTGTCAGAAGCCTAGATGTTTTAGTACTGAACTCTTAATTAATTGAGCACTCCAGACTACTTCTTGGAAGTGACAACTGATATTTGGGACTTGCGTTACGTGGGCCGTATGCAGTGGCGCAGCCAGGGGGGGCACAGGGGGCACGTGCCCCCCCACATCGGTGCCGAAGTGCCCTTTGATCGCTAGGCGGTGAACCCCGTTTGGGCCGTGCCACTCCAAATTTAGTGTCCTACGCCGTTGAACTTAGATGCGACTAGACTGCATTTAGCGATAAAAACTATTGTTTGACAATTTAGTGTCTTTTTTGGTCAGCTACGTCATTCTGTCGCCTTTTCAAGCACCTGGTAAGAGTATGGGCACGTAATCCGTTTCCAGCTAATGCCTCATCGTCGCCAATAATCGTACGGGCGGAGCTAATCTGGTGCCCCTTGAGCTCATCTGGTGCCCACTGAGCTGATCACGAGCCCTCTAAGCTAATCTGGTGCCCCCTGAGTCAATCTGGAGCCCCCTGAGCAAATTAGTGTGCCTCTTGATTCTATATAATGCTCTATGAGTTAGTATGATTCCTCCGAGCTTGCCTGGAGCCCAGTAGCTGTTTTAGTGCCTCTTGAGCTGATCTGGACCCCCTAGCCTGATCTCATGCCTCCCGGAGTTATCTACTGTCCCCTGAGCCAATATTGTGCCTCTTGAGCTGATCCGGTGCCCCCCTGTGCTGGTTATTGATGTCTCCTTAGATGATCTGGTGCCCCCTGAGCTGGTCTGGTGCACCCTGAGCTGATATTATGTTCCCTGAGCTGATCTATGCCCCTGCTCTGGTCTGAGGGCTAGGAACTGATCTGGGGCGCGGTAGTGGAGTGGTCAGCGTAGCTGTCTGCCACGCAGCCGACCCGGGTTCAAGGCCCGGCGGCTTCCCTGAACAAGGAGCAAGCTGGCTCCCGAGAAACCCTTCCAACAGGGAAAGAGTTGGCGACGCCATATGACCCTGGCAGTTGGTGCGTCGATAAGCCCCAATAATTATTAGGAACTGATCTGGCCCCCAGGCTGATTAATCTGGTGCCCCCTGAGCTCAAATGAATGCCCCCTGAGTCGATATGGTGCCTCTTGAGCCATCATTGTGCCTCCTGAGCCCATCCCAAGCCCTCTGAGCTAACCTGGTGCCCCCTGAGCTAGTTTGGTGCACCCTGAGCCTATTTGGTAACCTTTAACCCCTATTTCCGTCAGGCTCCCGGCTACCCCTATTTCCGGCAAGGGGGGCAATATCGGCCCCCCTAAGATCTCATAATCTAACCGGCCGATTTTGAAAATTCAAAGTGCCATAGATTCCTCTGCTGCTAAACTTTATTTTGGAAAAAAGAAAATTTCAAAATTTTTATTTTTTAGAAGGTCGTGCAAAATATACAATTTTTGTGTATTTTTAGATTTTCCATAACCCTTGTCTCTGTTGTACGATTTTCACAAAACTAGTTCAGATTTACAAATAATTGACCCAAAATTTTCATATACTCGAGTTATGCAAAAATTCGAATTTCAATGGCAGTTCCAGGACCAGGACTATGAGGGGAAATATATACAACCTAAAAAGTTTTTGTAACGCGGATTAGAAGCCGTCATATACTGCTTTGCATCTTTGACACAAAAATAAATGAGAAAAAAGTGAAAAACTCCTCAGGGGCGGATGCAGTAAGGTAAAACAGTGGGGTAAAATACATACCAACAATATGCGAATGGTATGCATGAGTATATTAGTCCCTCGACTAGTTGAAATTTAATTTCTGATAATTTTTACCCTCCCATGGCAGCTCTGGGAAAGGGGGTGACATAGGCGGATCAAGGACTCGTCGTGGGGGGGTGGGGGTGATTGGAAACACATTTTCAATATACAACGATATTGAGTCGCGGCGGTGATACTGGCTGGGAATATACATTTTGAAAATGTGTAGTGACTGGACACGCCTCTGGTAATCTAGAATTGGGTTATAACTATTTTGAATTTTCATATACCCAATTGTATTTGCCCTGGCACGGCTGTAAGCAGTCTTCTCACTTACTAACGTTTAGTCCTTCTTGATAACATTCCCCCCATTTTGAACTGCTGTAACCGCCCCTGATGAATACAAATAGTGACAATTGTGAATGCACTATCATCTCACATAAAAAATGATATAATAAAACCATATAACTGGTATCAGGATCAGCAGAGACGGCTTCCTTTTAAAAAAAACCATCGCATACGATAATACTTGGTTTGTGGATAGAACCTCCCCAAAAACCCAGCCATAGCTCCGCCCCTGGTAAATATATAATCTTGAAAATTTCAGAAAACCTGCCTGCACTAGTTTTAGGAAAAGTCAGGAAGTTTCAAAGTTCTATCGCAAGCCGTTTCGGAGATATTCTCGAAAAACCTGAAGGGGGGGCAATATTAGCCCCCCTGCCGGAAATAGGGTTAAGCTGATCTGAGCCTCCTGAGTTGATGAAGTAATTTCCTCAACAGCTTTGTGGCCCTGAGCTGAGCTGGGCCCACTGAGGCTGACGAGGGCCCACTGAAGCTGATGAGGGCCCCTGAGCTGGTATGGGGCTCCTGGACGGATTAAGTGCCTCCTGACTTGATCTGGTACCCCCGAGCTGATCTGGCCCCCAAGCTGGTCGAGGACGACTGAGCTGATCCCTTGTCCTCTGAGCTGATATGGCGCTCCCTGAGCTGATCTAAACCCCCGCTCTGGTCTGGGGACTAGGAACTTATCTGGGCCCCCGAGCTGATCGATCTGGTGCCCCCTGAGCAGAAATATTGCCTGAGCTGAACAAATGCCCCCTTACCTGACCTGATGCCTCCTGAGTCATCATTATGCCTCCTGAGCCCAGCTGAGCCCTATGAGCTAGTCTGGTGCCCCCTGGGCTAATATGGTGCCCTTTAAGCTGACCTGGGCCTCCTGGGTTAATTACGTGATTTCCTGAGCAGCTCTAAAGCCCTGAGCTGAGCTGGACAAACAGAGGCTGATGAGGGCCCTTGAGCTGGTATGGGACTCCTGAGCTGATAAAGTGCCTCTTGACTTGATCTGGTACCCCGAGCTGATCTGGCCCCGAGCTGGTCGGGGACCACTGATCTGATTGTTTGTCCCAGAAGCAGATCTGGTGCCCTATAGGCCGATCTGGTGTCCCCTGAGCAGCTCTGGGGCTCCTGAACTGATTGGGCCCCGAGCTGGTGAGGGATCCCTGAGCTAATTTGGTGCCCCTGACTTGATCTTGACTCTGACCTGACTTGAGGCCCCTGAACTGATCTGGGGCCCCAAGAGCTGATATGGGGCCCAAGAGCGGATTTGGTTCTGTGGGTACCCTGAGCTGGTCTGGGCGCTGAGCGTGTGAGAGCCCCTTAAGTTGGCCTGAGGCCCCTAAGGTGATCTCGTGCCTTAAACTGTTCTGGGACTCCTTGAGCTGGTTCAAGGCCCTATGAGTCTATCTGGGGCCCATTGAGCTAGTCTGATGACCCCATCTCTGGGGCCACTAAGCTAGTCTAGTCCCTGGGTGAAGCATGAGCTTCTCTGAGAGCCCTGATCTACATCAGGGACCCCCTGAGCTGGTCTTGAATAGACAGAGAATAAGAACACAAGACCAACTCCCTAGGATCTCGTTCGGACTTCCTCCACAAGAAGATATTGGGGGTCGGAGCTTTCGTACTGTATTACAGTGCTTCGTCAGCGATGATCGTTCGGAATATAAGGGGGATAAAAGGACACAATAGAACACACAGTACAAAAGTTGAGCTCCGAAAAACATG